>JAVJGJ010000014.1:96966381-97000181 GCA_035590215.1 Microhierax caerulescens
GTTGTATAAATCCTATAGAATGATCTATTATGAGGTAGAACTACAATAGATACTGAGAACCTATTCTGCATCTATGATAATGAAAACCTTTGCATACAGTATTAGCTAATTTTTTTTGTTGCTTTTTACCTCTGTTTTTCAATTCTTAGTTATAAAATTTTGTTTTATAAATAACTGCAAGGATAGGTTTCTGACATTATCCACCATGTTCACCGGTGATAATTTCTGCCACACTACCAGCTGTAAAATGCAATCAGAACCATACTTTTTTGGTGGCGCTCAGTAAAGGAGGAAAGACAGTCTTATACTGAATAGTGTGACAACTTAATCGGTTAAATAACGATACCTTCTCCTGAGGAATACTTGTCTGTGCTTCTTACATAAACATTTCCTATACAGATAAAAATATTTCAGCACACAACCATTATAGCTTGCTTATCACTGTTGATGCACCAGGTAAGTGTGGTCTTGGTGAAGATGAAAGCACAAGTAAAATTTAGTTATTTGTTTTCATCATTCCCTTCCAGCAGGTAGGTGAGTACACTGATATGAACTGAGTGGTTTTCATCTGTACTGAGGGAATCTGCAAGGGGCTGTACATGTAGACAAGGGGTCAGGCACTATACTGACTAGATGAACATCAAAAAGTAAACTAAAGATAACCTCTTGAGAAACACATACTTATGAAGAAAAGAGAATGTAAGGAAATAATGAGGCCATATTGTCAACGCAAAAGGCAGCAATGACATAACAAAGCCACACAAAGAAGTCTTGCCACACTTCTGAAGATGAGTTGTAGGCCATGTCTCCTAATCTCTTAAAGGCGATAGTAAAATGATTGATTCAGCTTTGGTTAAATCAATTTTTTGTAGTTGGGTTTGTTGTTGTTGTTGTTGTTTTTGTTTTGTTTTGGGGTTTTTTTGTTTGTTTTTTTACAATAGGAAAAACTATAAATGCAGTGACAAATGCTACCAATGAGGCTGCCAGATCTGTCCAAGGTGGTGCTACTTCTAGCAAATGCTAATGTGTATGGGATATTTTACAAGACACGTGTGACACCTTAAGTAAGTGGAAAACAGGCTTGATCACATAGTGCTCTGAGTTCAGTGCTGCTGTTGGTAACTTTCTGAGACCATTTCACCATGCTTTCCTTGGAAGGAGATAAAACCAGTTACTTAAGCTCCTTTCCTCCTCCTGCCTCTTATATCTCCTACAGCAAATGAACACTCCCAAATCCCCACCTAAGTCATGCTGGTTGTTAGGACACCCTTTAAAACAGATCACTAAAACTGATTATTTTTAAAGCTTTCAGGGATCTGGTAACGGGGTGGCCTCACAATCACTTGTAAAGAAAGAAATGAAAGAGCATCACAATGCAGAGTGCTAGAAGCAGCAGAAACTGAAGACATCTTTAGGAAGAAAAAGTATATAGCCTTGTCCTGAATATTGCCTCAGCTTCTCAGATGTGCTTGTGCCTGCACAATGCCTTTATCTGAAAGTGAGTGGAGGGATGCTTGCCAAACTGCATCTGCCAGAGACTTTCAACTTTCTCGTCACACTTAGTAGTATTCAGAGTACTACAGAGGGAAATCATCCTTTAAATTGGTGTCTAAGGGTGAAACACTGCAACAGTTTTGCTGGGGTTTATGTGTTGTTTCTTTGGTACTCATTTTTTACAAATATAGTAAGATAGATCTAGGCACCACACATACATTTGGAGTTTATTTTTTCTGAACTACTTAGCAAACTAATATTTATATCTGATTTGTAAAACTGAAAAACACTGAAATGGATTTTGGAAGACTCCAACTTGCATAACAGATACACATACTTTTTACATGATTAATATATCACAGACAAAGAAAAGTCATAAAGATTGCAATAGAGTCTTCCCAGGGAAAAGTTTGTAGAAAGTTAATAGAGAGAATAGAAGATGGTTCAGTTTTCCTGTGGTAGGTGTCTATTTATCTACAATCTAGTGTTTAGAGAAGAAAAAGGATATTTTAAGTGTCTGCATTAACTGACAATCTGGGTCAGCTAGTCTACTTCTGCGGGTAGACCCTAATGAAGCACAGTATCTAAAGGAACATTTTTATTCTAAAAATGATGGTAACAACAGTTTCCATCTGTGTTTCCATAAAAGACTAGTGTTTGCCCTCTGAGGAAGTGTGGAGACCATAGTATAACCTTTTTCCAGTTCAAACATAGATCTAATAATGCCAGCAAAGCAAAGCAGTCTCTTCGAGCAGAAGTCCACAGGGAAATTTCACAGCTCCTGCTAAAGTCAAATCACTGTTGGGATAGAAATAAGAGAGTCATGAGGCATCCCAGAGAGCCTGACTCTCACTCGTAGCAGAGGATCTTCACCTGACCCCAGCAGTGTTTCTGCACTTCGTGTTAGGCTGTCACTGACAAGGGCCTGGCACTGATGATCAGAAAGCCCCCCGTACTTAGCTGACTATGGTAACCACCAGGCTGAAGTTAATCCCCTACTTGCTCGGTCACCTCAGAACCAATGATGGCCCAAGTGGCTGGGTATGAAGAAACAAGTTGGGACATGCTTTGATGCACTGCATTTGTGTGTCTAGGAGACATTTAACAAATTTAGGAACCTACAATATAGACAGTGTTAGAGAGTGGGCAAACTGAATTTCAGTATTAGGTTTAAGGGGTTTCTTTATTATTTAATTCCAAGTTTGTGATATATCTCTTTCCTTGTAGATACCTCTCTTTTTTTTTTTCTCATAAGTAAAATAAAAAGAATGATACTGGCCTCCTTTTTAAAGTACATCAGAAATCCACTGGAAAAAAAGTAATTAAAAATACATGTAGTAATGACACTTGAGATTACGTTAACACTAGTTAATGTGCTTCAGATCAAATATATATTAGTCATTGAAGTGAAAACATATAAAGACTTGTACACTCAGGCAGATATATTATACATGTAGAGAATTCTTGTCTGTTGTGCATTGATTTATGTCATCTGAAATGAATAAAATGGAGGACTTAGGAAGTATCTTGAGGAAAAAAGATAACAAAAAGACACAATGTGCAGCACAATGGAGTTAGAAAAGGAAAAGTAAAAAAATATCCAGTTTGAGTCAATGCAATGTTAACTGGTTTCTGCTAGGGATGCTTAACCAGATTTCACCCATATTGTCTGGAAAAGGGCTACGTAACATAAAAATATTTTTTTTTCCTTATCAGTTTTCATTAATATGGCATGGGTTCAAGCAACTTCACCCCTTGGCAATACACTACTCTCAGCTCTACACACTCCTCTCATCATAACCAAATAAAAGTCATATTTCTGCAAAAGAAAAATATGCATGAAACAAAAAAAACCCAAAAAGGAAACAAAAATCTGAAGAGAGAGCAGTCGAGGAAGAAGCAAGAGAAGAGAGAGTGTGCCCTGGATGAGGCAAGACAAGGAGAAGGCAGCAGAGGGACTGGCATGAAAAGTGTGCTGGTGTGAGATGGTAAAAGACCTTGTTGCAGCTTGATAGTCTGGAGAGTGCTGCGATAACTGGTGCCCCATGTGAGTCCCTTCACATTATGAGACTGAGTGTAATGAGTGGTGACAGCAGTGATGGCTGTGCCAGGGGATGTTTGAAACAGTAATGGCAGTGACCCAACATAGCAGAGACAGGCGGGGATGGCCTGCGATCCAGATCACATTGAGAGAAGCGGGAAAAGCCTGGGGATCTGGATCAGACAGTGGTAAAGGTGAGCCATTGGGATCAAAGAGAAGGAAGCCTGACTGCTGTGGAGTTAAGAGACTGAGGGTAATGGGTGATAGCGGCAAAGTACATGGCCAGACGTGCCAGCAGCCCACAGCAGTGGTAGGTCCAGAGCGGGTCCAGTTAGACAGTGGTGATGGCTGGGCTGGGGGAGGTGCAGGAGCAGAGCGGCCGCAGGTGGCTCCTGCTGTTGCTGTTGCTGCGCGGCCTGGTGCTATTCTTGCCAGCGTTTATGGGCTCGTTGAAGGTGTCTCCAGTTGAAGAAGAAATGGGCAACCACAAAGGTGTTAAGAAGTTTTTCAGGACACAGAATGATGTGTTAGTGCTGTATTCTAGATCTGCTGCTGCTGAAAGCTCACTCAGGTTACTGTCCAGTGTGACCCAAGAGGTGAAAGGACAAGGCACTATAAGTTCATCAGAGCCACCCTCTGAAGAAATCAAAATCCCAGATGCAAAGAAAGCAGATAAGAAGAAAGGTGATCAACCTGTAGAAGATGAAAAGTCCAAGATAACAGTGAAGAAGGAATATGAGTTCAGGGACAAGTTGTCTAAATTGTATGAAAAGTTTATTTGTAAAAAATTTGTGATGGTTGGTAAAAACATGAGGTATGAAATGTTAAGAAGAAAAAAAAAAAAAGGAGGGGGGGGAATTTGTAGAGGAGTTGTAGAGGACTGTATGATAAATTTATTTGCAAAAAGGTTGTAATGATTGTTAAAAACATAAGGTATGAAATGTTAAAAAAAAAAAAAAAAGGGCAGAAAGTAGAGGGATGAAGCTGGGTTAATTATCACTGATAATATACAACTGTGGGCTGGCTTCAGGGGCAGCGGGTTGGCTGATGTAGATAAGGTGCAGCTCTGGCTGGTTCTGTTAAGGGGTTGAGAGCCAGTGAAGAGGGAGCAGCCGAGGGAGAAGTGAAGAGAGGAAGCAAGAGAAGAGAGAGTGGGCCCTGGATGAGGCAAAGGCAGCAGAGGGATTGTATGAAGAGTGTGCCAGTATGAGATGGTAAAAGACCTTGTTGCAGCTTGATAGTCTGGAGAGTGCTGCAGCAAAAATCTATGCAGACTTTTAGTGAATTTGAATTCTCAATTTTTTGGCAAAAATAATTTATCAAGATTTTGCAACATATTCACTGCAAAAGGAAGCTCTACAGCTCCACAGTTGCTTCCCTCTTTCCCTTACACTTTCAAAAATAGCCAAAGACATCAAAACAAGAAACGTAAGGATTTGATTTCCAGAGGTGTTGTCATCACCATCATCCAGCTAAACTCGGGCAACCTGGCTTATTCAGAAGGCATGGTCAGTCTGCAGCTATGGCAAGCCATGATACTCATTAACATGTCATTTGTTGTTTGCTACTATGAAGTATGTATGAACGTTCTCATGGAAGGGAGATTACATGATGTGCTCTACCCATGAACTTTAATTAAGCAGGCCAAACCTCATGCACTCCTGGCATACATTTTGTAGTTGAAACACAATACTGAGTGGATTTCCTGTTTTCCCAGAAACTCACTATTTACTATACAGCATTTCTGTTTCTTTGATGTGCAATTCCTGGTCTCGCCACTTCCAGCTGAAATTAATGCCTTGAATAACATTTGCAGTGCTGTGCCATTCTGTCACTTTTTACTCCTTAAAGATGGAGCTTTCTGCATGGTTATCTCTGATTTTTAATTTGTATCAGAAGTGGAAATACACAGTAACAGGTTAATTCAGGCAGGAGGGCCCCTTGGGATATCTCCAGTCCAACCCAAAGCAGGGCCAGTTCTGGAGTCAGACTAGGCTGCCCCTGTCTTGCCCCAGGGTTAAATCTCTCCAAAGACAGAGATGGCACAGCCTCTTCAGAGAACCTCAATGACCTCTCATAGGCTGTGGGGGGTCTGTTAGATAGCCCCAAATCTGTGCCTTCTCCAGGATGAACCAACCCAGCTCCCCCAGCCTCTCCTCATGGTGCAAGTGCTCCAGCCCCACCACCATAAGGGACCTCCCCAACCTCCCTCCAGTTTGTCTTTGCTGTGTTGGGTCCCAAAACTGAACACAGTATCTAGATGTGATCTGCCCAGTACCACATGGAGAAGAACAATCCCTTCCCTCAGTCTATGGTCTCTACCCTTGTTTCATGCAAGCCACCGCACTGCCTTTGCTGCCAGGGCATACCATGGGTTTATGTTCAGCTAGCTGCCCAGTACCAACCTGAGGCCTTTCCCCCAGAGCTTCTCCCCAGCCCCTCCATCCTCAGCCAGCCCTGTTTCAGGAACCCTGCCCTCCCCAGGGCAGCACTTGGCATTTGTACTTGCTGAATTTTATGGGGTTCCTGTCAGCACATTCCTGCAGGTCCCTCTGGTCCTGCCCTGAGGCATTGCATGGTGGCAGATTGTTATCCCGAAGAAACCTACGGAAATGTAATCATACATAAAAAGGTTCCCGGGCTGACCTTACAAATTAATTCCAAAAGCAAAAGCTTATGAATAATCATTAGGAGTAGCCACAATGCAGCCAAGCTCTTTGCCATAATAGTCTTATTGTAAAGGGCGCTGAGGAATACAAAGAATACCTGTGTATAGGCTCAAAAAACTTGAAATAATTGCAAGGTTAGAGACTAACATACTCTCTCATCACTTCCACAGATCTGATTAAACAGCCTCTTAAAGAGGAAAAAAAAGGAAGGAAAAAAAGAAAGTCTAATATTGTACTCTATTTATTTTAAAGAAAATTACTTTGGCTTCCCACAGGAAGATAATAATTAAGGAAACAAAAGGAAAAAAAAATATCTGAACATAGGTGACATCTTTTCTACATGTGTAAAGAAAAGGATGAGAGACTAATCTTTTTTTCCCCTTGTGACATGCTTTGAAGGAGAAAGAGAAAGACTTTTAAGTGATGACACCTGGCAAAGGAGTTATGATCTTTCACTTTCAGCCCCAGTGACATCCCCAAACTGTAGGCAATTAATATATTCAAACTTTGTGTTGGTAACTACAGATCTTTGAACAGTAGAAAGAAAAAAAATCATCCACAAAGGCTGCCTCACTTGAGGCTTCTGCCAAAACTGAAGCTGTTAATCAGCAGAGTTGTTAATGAAACAAAATGCCCACACAGATCTAGAAAAACAGGTTGGGGGCAGAAAGGCGAAATTCTGGAGCTCTGCATGCAAATGTGACAATGGAGTCAAAGAAAAAGTAAGATCAACAATTTGCTTTATTCATAACCTTTCGTTTGAAGTGTTTCATTTAAATTTTGACCTTTAAAATTTTGTTTATCACATATTTTGTTTCATGAGTAACTTTAATGCTTTAAGTAATTTACTGAATGTTTTTACAAGTAATTTATTCTCTGGTTTAACTGCAGTGCAATATACACAAAAATTTTTATAGGGGTTAGGTAAAGTTGCCTGACACATTACAAATATATTTAAATAAAAAGTCAGTGTTTAAATAAAAAGAATGTTTGAAGCTCAGCCCTTATATATGCAGTCATCTTCATTTCCAAAATATTCAGATGCATGAAGATCAGATGAGCATCCATATGTTACAGAAAAATTACACTGAAATAACCTGCAGGGAAGGGTTATGGCAGTTTTATAGGGGGTTATATCTTTAGTCATTTTAAATAGTTTTACATGGCTTGACTTATAACTATGAATTATAGTAGCTCTGTGGGCTAAGAAAAGCACTAGACATATCATGCAATTGATTTTTATGTTCAAACATTTATAATGTCAGATTTGATGGAAAGAGCACAGAGTAGTTTGGAAAGGAGATGTTCTACGGGTGTCCTCACACCTAGAGAAAAATCATAATTTAAACATACACTCAAATAATAGGGTACCTTGAGAAGCAGACAGCTTGCATCAATGACACTAGTTCATTTTACAAACAAAAAAAAAAGGTGCTATAAATTGATAATTTGTATTCTGTTTTGCTGTTTTCCCAATTGCAAACACTGGAAGAGAAGTGAATAAATCAAAGGCTGTTATTACAGCAATGATATATTTTAAGCTACTCTGCATTATCAGGAGGTAATGCAATAGCATTTTTGTGGATCACTACAAGTCATAACTCCTGACAACTATAAGCATGTCCACAAAAAAGGTCACAGTTATAGGATGCCACATCCCACTGAATAAAATGAAACGCAATACTGTGCTGTCATAACTACTTGAGTTGAAAAGGGCAGTACCGATTTATTGAGTAGATTAACAATTTGAAAAAAGTCCACTCCTACAAAAGCCGTTTTAATAACAGATATATTCTTGCATAAGGCGGATGGGGATAAACCCATCTGAAATAGAGGATTACACTTGGAGAAAAGTAGCATACGGTTAAACTTATGCTGCACAGGAGATGGGACTGTAACACCATTGCGCTGCAAGAAACCAGCATCACGATGCAAATAAAATTTTGGCCGTGTAAACTTTACAGAGACTAAGGAAGCCACCTCTGACCATATGAAACTACTGAGATTGCTAAATGGAAAGATCTATGCAAGTAGTCTTGGGCTGTGTGGGCAGAGCCTATATGATATGCAGGGAGACGAGGGCATTACCAGACCGGCTGTCAGTATGTAAATAATCTTCATGGCTATGCTATATTGCTTACTGAAGGGTGAAATGATATTATACCGGTCTTCACAAAATGTTTTCCTCCTAAATTACTACTCACTACATGTTGATGTTCAAAGAATAATAATGCTATATGTTGCTTTATACACAGATGATACTGGTTAGCACATTTACTTTCTGTTTTTAAATTCCTTTAATTTTTTTCGTAGGACTAGGTATAGCTGAAACAATAATTGCCTCTAACTTGATACATCCTCATAAAACAAAGACACACTGCTGGGACTGCTACATTGTGATATTTGCATGGGCAAAGGCAGCTTCTTATCTTCTTTTTGTAGAAGTAGTGTGTGATGGTACTAATCATGTATTCATATATAATTATGTAATCACAGAACGAGGGTGGGTGAAGAGCTTATTACTTTGAGCTTTTCCTTTCTACTTCTTCTGGGGGCTGTTATTGCAGAAACTGTACTAGTTCATAGCTTGGCATATTAACTGAAACCAGCCATCAATTTGCATTTACATTATTATTTTCAGACTTTAGCTGCACTAGCTGAGGGCAAGACTTGATGGAGTAGAGCAAATAGCTACAGCCTAAAAGCTTTGCAGTCACTGCAGCCAAATCTGACAGAGAGTATGAGGCACAGCTCTGGGGAGGGTGGAGGCAAGGCAGAAGAGGAAAGCACCAGAAAGCCAGATGGGAACCGACAGATTCCATCATAAAAGCCCTGCGAGCTCACCAGTGAGATCTTTCTGGTTAAACGTAGGCTGAAAGGGGTTTGGCACCACAAGCAAGATTTTGGGTTTTTTTTTCTTTTGTTTATGGAACTAAGAGTTCTCTTTTGGAGGAAACTGGTTTACAGAATTCCAAATTTTGGTTTAATTGTTTGGACAAATAAGAATACAGCTTAGACTGCAACCTGACCTGTGTTAGGATCATGTCCTGCACAGAAAGCCAGTGCACCTCAGATTTCACTGAAGACAGTTATGCTTGTTTATAGTCCACATGGGTAAATTTAATAAGAAAATCTTAATTAATCTTCTTAAGTCATCTTGCTGGGAAGAGCTATAGGTATGGATAGCATCCTTGACAAATGGACATTGTCCAGAAAGGATATAATCTAATCTTAAATAGCTTCATATCATGCTGGACAAGATTGTAGGTCTAGAAAGGAAAGAAACAAGTACCACCTATGTGAGCACAGAAGTTCAACTCATCCACTTCTCAGATCAGTATGCCAGTGCAAACAGTCTAAATGTAAGTGTTGTGCAGGGACAAAACCCATTGAGCTCAGCTAAAAGACTTTGGTCTCTCAGGTACCTAAATTATTGATGCAATGTAGACTGCCATGTCTTCAGATTTGTGAACAGTTGCTCAATTCTCATAATCAAGTTGGGTCCAGGTCTACCCTGAATATGTTCTCTTATTTGCAATGCAGAATGAACTAGGTCAAATAATTCTGATATTATGAGCGTGGAAGAGGTGTGTCTTTTTCTACTTCTTGTTTCTCATCAACATTATCTTGTCTTTTGTTTTGTCTTTTGTTAATTTTCTTCTCCATATGTTAATAATTTTTAAATATAGCATTATGGGTCACAATATTTGCCATGTTCCTCAGCAGCTGACATCTTATTCCAAACTTAGATGTATTTGGTTATCAGTACTGACTATTTGCTTTTATTTATTGGCATCCCTCTATGGGACTAAGTCTGGAAAAGTTTGTGTATCTCTAGGTAGCTAATGATACAGCCCTCTTCACCATAGTTTCATTTTTCTCATCACAGTGGCATATCATTACATTGTATTAAAACAATAATCAACTTGGTTAGTCTCAATGTGTTTGATGATTGAGGAATATATGACAGTCTTCTAGTGAACAGCCAAATCTGGGAACAATTAAAGCAAACACATTTTTATACTGGGACACTAGAAAACAAATCCAAAAGTATGGAATCTTTGAACCTGTTTAGATTCAACTTTTGGAGAATACCAAGCTCTGCTGATACCAGTAGCTCTTCTCTCTTATAGTTTTTAAGCATAACTGGAGCATAATTACATGAACAACAACTAAAATGCTATGCTTATAATCATTGGATAATACTGGGTGACAGAAAATACAATCATTTGCATGCAAATAGCTTTGAAGCTGTACTTCTAAAGTTGTAATGGACTGCATGTATTAAGGTCATATTCCTTAGAGACATTACACTTGAACGTAGGTTCTGTAAGCTTCTTATGTCCATGAATGGCTTCCTGAGACATATCCTGGTTTTACTCCCATGATTTCATCACTTTTCTCACATTTTCAATATCTTTCATTGACTGTGTGTGTCTGTCTCTAACACCACAGATGAGCTGTGGCCTCAGATCTACAGATCAGAGATCTACACATCACTTGAAATAAATGACTTACTTTGATGCAAGGTGAGTTACTGAATTTAGGTTACTGAATAAACATGTAGATTAATATATTTGCTACTTTTAAAAAACTTTTTTCTTCCCATTTTTATCATGTTACTACTGGAGTTCATTCATTTGAATCCCTCAGTATGGGGAAGTTTTGACTATTGCTGCTGAGTATTATTGTAAGAATTCAGAAGGCAAAATATTTTCAGGTCAAAAATTCAATAACTTTTTCTTAAGACCACTGCTGGTACGTCACTGACAAATTGCAACAGATATGCTCATGAATCCAATACTGGCTCCATACCTGTTTAACATCTTCATTAATGGTCTGGATGATGGGGCAGAGCACAACCTCAGCAAGTTTGCTGGTGACACCAAACTGGGAGGAGAGGCTGATATGCCAGAGGGTTGTGCTGCCATCCAGAAGGACCTCAACAGCTAAAGAAAGGGGATGTAAAGAACCTCATGATGTTCAACGAGGGGAAGTATTAAAATCCTGCACCTGGGGAGGAGCAATCCTAGGCACTGGTGTAGGCTGGGAGCTACCCATCTGGAAAGCAGCTTTACAGGAAAGGACCTGGGGGTCCTGATGGACAACAAGTTGGATATGAACTAGTGGTGTGCTGTTGCTACAAAGAAGGTGAATAGTACCCTGGTTTGCATTAGATAAAGTATTGCCAACAGGTCAGATATTAATGGGATTTTGTGCCCTGTCTCTGTATGTTAAAAATCTGCAATATATCTGAGTGTTTAGGGCTCATTCTTCAAGAAATTGGAGTTGTTCAAGTGTGTTACTAAAAGCCATCAAGGCTGTAGGCAAAAAAAAGTTAGTCACCTGGTCTAATTCTGCCCCTGGATTAACCTTCCTCTCTTCATTAAGTATGCACCAAGTACCCTAATTTCTTCAAAGCAAAGTTAGCAATTGTGAATATCCCTGTAAGGGATAATTAGACTTTACTGTAATCAACTGTGCCTTTTGACTTCAAAGGTCAAGCATTACTCCAGCACATCCCTGACACCCATTCACTTTAAGAAGAAAATAATTAGTAGGCAACTGAAAATAGGGATCACCTAGGCAGTTATTTCCAAACTTTGGGGTTAAATTAAAAGAAAACATTAGTTTTGAGAAGTCAGGAGCAAATTAGCTGTAGTTTCAATATGTTTCTCTTACTGAGCCATTTATAATAACACCCTTGTGTCTCTTTACTACCTAACATGTATGAGGATATCCTTGACTACCAAATAATCAGGTGTGTGAAGCCTTTTGAACAACTTCAGAAAATTCTGAGTGATCAATGATGTTGCAAACAGAATTCTTAATTTCTCCACTCCTCTTTAGACTTTGATTTTCATTGTTACAAGACAATTTTCTAATTGTCTTCTATTTGCTTCCACTCCTTTCTCCCCAGAAAATTCTAGAAGGACACACATAAGCCTTTACTATTTTCCTGAATGCCTGAAATATTTTCGCATCTGAATTTGTACCAGGGTTCACTTTCCAAAAGAACACTAGGAGAAAAAAGGTCTGGAAGGACAAATGATTGCCTTAAACCCTGGTCAAGTGCCTGATTGTTTCATGATATATATTGATGGCTGAACCTGAAAATTGTGAGGCTGATTATCAACATGTTTCTTAAAAATCATGCATGAGTTAACCCTTGATTTGATGTTGCACAAGTAGTCATCTTAATAACCTAAACCTCTACTTTAGCTATTAGGATATTTTTGTGAGATCCAATGTTATGGCAAAGTAAATAGTAGGTCATAGTTTTTCTATCAAGAACTTGCAATGTAAAGTGGCTATTACAAAAGGTATGAAATATTTTTCTAAATATTGAAAATTAATGCAGAAAGAACCAACTTGTTTCTGCAAATTCCATTTCTCATTGTGAGAATTTATTGTACATCTTAAGCAACTCTGGATCTCAGAGGCATTTAAAATGTTTGTATTTACTATTGATAGCTCTAAATACTTTTTACGGTGTTGTGATTAACAGATTTAATCCATTACATGATTTTGAATGAAATATCAATTTTGAAAAGACAGGTTTCTAAGGCTTTATAAAATTTGCTAACCCAATTTATTTATATTATCTTTAAACAACTCATTTTTGTCCTAATTTAAGAACAGTGCAAAACCCAAAGGTATTATAAGCATGGTAATTTTGCAAAACATTTTAAAAACTGCTAAACATTTTGAATCTCATTTATTCATTGAAACCTCTTTGATGAGTTATTTCCCTTCACCTTGCATTGTTGAATTCAGCAAAGACCATACAAGTAGAAAACTTTTTATTAGTCTTTGCTTAAAACATCAGAGAGTTTTCAATAAAGGTGTGGGAGTAACGCATTCTATATATATGTAAAGATTATCTGTGTTTGTTTAAGATTGGTAGATCTTAAAGCAGTAAGATATAAAACCTTTGATGTTGAAATTTTATGTTATCATCATCATTATTATTTTGTGGCTTAAAGTCCTCATTAAAGCTTGTGCTTGAACAATACAGGAATTGAAAGCTACTCATTATTAATATTCTGTACTTTATTAATTTGTTACCATTTACTGTAATTCTCTTATAGGTGTATTTTGTTGGAAGCTTGATAAAGTGCAAATCTAGTGTGAGAGAGATTTTATTCCCACGAATACATTTTGCTTTGTCATACTGGGTGGTTTTGCCTCTCTTTCTTAGATAAGTTCAGACCATTTATATACAATTTGTGTCATAGAAACTGCTTTTTTACAGTGTTGAATTAGTTGATTCATGATGGAAGAAATGTAAACTACTAAACCAATCACTTTAAAATTTGATATAATATAGAAAATATTTTTAGAGTGAGGCACACACACTCCCCTTGCCATCTGATCAATTCTTTTCCAAGATCATTGCAGAGCCTGTGAAGACAAATTTAAGGTATTTATATGTTATTTCACTTAGTGAAGTCTTAATCATATCTATAATTTTTTAGAGAATTTTTATATTATCACATAGGTAGAAGAAGGAAGTGTTGTCTTTCCTCTGGATCCAGGGACATTAAATACCCAAGTCAAAGGGTTGATAAACATGTCCTCATCAGGCAGTCATTGTTATTCTGTCACCTTCCTACGTGCCAGCTTCTGGACTTGAGAAAAAAATTTCAGAATTCTTTATGCAGACAACAAATTGAGAGTCGAGAGTAAAATATGATTTGTGTGTCGTGAGCCCAGAGGCTGACTTTGCCTGACCTCCTTAAAGGTGGCCGCAAGTGTAAAGTGTCCAGTTTTAATCAAGGTATAAGCCTACTTCTACTTCAGATTAGGGCCAGAATGTTAGCTAATGTAAATTGATGGATATCTACTGAGATCAATACTGATTTATACTTCCTGCAGTCTGGCTCCTCCTTTCTGTCCTCTGACATTTGTCCTCTGCTGACAGTGGCAGGAAAGAATACACTCACCTGTCTTTTTCATTCAATCTAATTTCCATTATTTCCTATTCACTAATTAAAAGTTCTCTAGATACCTTTCAACTGAGACTTTCCCAGTACTCAGGTACATTCCTTTACCTTCCCAATCCGTCTTTCTATGAAACCTCTACCTCAACTTTCATGTTAGAAAATTAGATTTCCAGGCAGAGATTTAAATTTACATGATGTATTATTATCATTGTGTAATATTTTGTTGATAAAACCCTATAAAACTTACTCCAAAATTCAGTCATCTGAAATTCAGGAGTTTTTCTTTACCCTTAAATACATTTTAAATTACTGTTCTTCTTTGAATGCATTTATTGTATTTCCATTCTCTTTTATGGTAATTAAAAGTCATAAACCACAGCTATGGCAGAGTGATCCTGGGTTTTTTTTTTAATTAAATATGACATTTTGGATTGTCCAGAATAGAAATTGTGTCAGAAATAGAAAACAATATGTGTTAGATGGCTACAAAGAATGCTTTTGTACACTTACGCTTTGATAGAAAGAAATCTGACTGGCTAAAAATCATACTGTTAGTATTTAATAATTTTAAAAGTACCCTGTTTTGGGATCTTGATTTTAATGTGATTCATAAGGTTATGTACTTACTATGGTATCACTTAGTTTTTACAGTGGAATGAGTCTATGGGAAGGACTTACCTCATCAGCATAAAACAGAAACAAAAAAAATATAAATGCACTGTATAGCTGTGATGGTATCTGAACCTATTTAACTGATGAATGAGGCTGAAGTTAATGTCAAGAGCTCAGTTGGTACAAACCAACACAGTCCGAGCAATGCCAGTGCAACTTGCTGATTTGAATTCCCCATCCCCACTCCTGCGAACTAACTGAGCATCTAGCTAGAGCCTAATTTTCTGCCTAATGAAAGTCACAAGGGAAGAAACTAAAAATACATGTATCCTATTATAACTTTAAAGATGTGGGTCTCAAGGTCATTCTTTGGATTAACTTCATCATTTTCATACTCCAAATACTGAGGAGTGTTAACCACCCATACCTGCTGTGCGAGGCAAACAAACCTACTTCGTGCTGGAGCCCTTAGCACAGCTTTATAGCCCAGGGAATGAACACGGCACAACCAGCACCACCGAGCTGTGCTGTGCTGAGGATAGAATAAGCGCCAGCCCTCCATGAAGAAGGCATGCAGTACATTTGCTAACAGTAAAAGTAATAAGCTGAACAACCTCAGCCCATTACCTTGAATGGCATTTGCTCTTTGTCCTCCCTGTCAGCTGGTAATAGTGTGGGCAAGAAGGAACACGCAGAGACACATTCAGCTGTTTTCAGTATTTTCTCCAGTCAGAAGTATATTGTACCACAGGAGCTATTGCTGTAGATTCTGCAGCTGTAGGAGAGCTGATCTCAATTGAAAGATCATTACAAAGGCCCTCTATTTCTCATTTTGAAAGGAGACGTTGTCACCTGGCATCAAAATGATGCTTTAAAAATGCTGAATACTGTTTTCTCGTCTCTTTGAGGGCCAGGTTTTACTAGCCTAACCCAGAATGAGTATTATCTGAAGGTGACTTACACCAGCAGCAAGACCCAAACACTTTCATACATTTAGCTTCAAAAATTTGGAGCAGTAATAATTTTGTTTCACCTCCTTAAAGAAAGCATTTTTTTCCTATACATTACTTCCACTGGATCACTCTGGGAGGAAAACACATGAGATGAGCATACTCAAGCATTTTGAAATCTCTATGTATTGAGACCCTTGTGCTTATAGAGCATTTCAGAAATGCAGGGATAGTATATAACGATCACCTTTCTACTTACTGGTTCACATGCAGAGAGCCTTTGATAGACATATTCCAGAGAAATTCACTGTCTCCATCTTACTTCCAAGTAGTTTACAATGTAGATGTATGAAACTCCAATTAATGACATATCATAGCATCTCTCCCTTCATAATTTCAGTAGACTTGTACATTAGGGCAAGCAGGATGAGACCAATATTTTCCCTAGTGAATTTTTCTCACTCCACATTTTCATGCAGGCATTTGATCAACAGGGACAAAAGGAGCTAGATATGCTAGAGGGTGTCTTCATAGCTTCCGGGACTCAAAATCGGGAGGTTGAAAAGTGTCTGGAAAAGGCTGACAGGTTGCTAGATTATTTTGAAAATTAAGTTCTTTCTAATAATTGGTGACAGATCTATCCTTCAAATCTGCGTGCTTCAATTAAGAAAATGTTAAGCAAACAGCATAGGCCATGAACAAATAAAATGCAAAATAATGATCAGGTTTCATTTTTAAATTCTTATAATCTCAGTTTTGTGATTCAATTTTGAAGAGCCTACAAACTAAGGAGTTGAACTTTGAAAAAACCCATACATCTGACACATTTAAGACTAATGCTAATTTACAGTAACTCCAGACATATTATTAGATATGAATATATGTAAAACTACTAGTCACTATTAAAAGAAATCTTGGCACACTCTGTAGTTTTATATCTGTTTTTAGTGGTAAAATATGCTATTTTTGGTAGCATACTACCTTCTAGTACCATAATCCCATGGTACCAGAAAGGTAAGTCCTTTTCATTTAATGAACAGATCTAATTATCTCTCCTTATAAAATCTTAGCTGTGCAACCTCCTTCAATCTTTGTTTCCCAAGTTCCTTACTTTACAATTAAATTTCTAATTTCCCAGTATCATAAACACAAGAATCTTGTGTCGGAAAAAAAATCAAAAATCTGAAACAGTTCCTAAATTATAATAATCTCCTCACAGAGTTCAGAACACTAGAATTAAGTTAGAACTTTTCATTTACTTTAGTAATTAATTAATCTGTTAATGTTATTAATTGATAATAATTCTTTGTATTTTGAATGTTCCATTGAATTAGAAAGTTTGTGAATAATCACCTGCCACAGGAACCTCAAACCATTCTTTATCTGTCTGGTTTGTATAAAATTAGCCTGAGGCAATGCACCATTACACCTCTACAAGGGACCTGTCAAATAATGCTGATTGTCTTGCATAATTCCGTTTATAAGATTTTCCTTTCCAGTATGTGTTATAAACATAGGTTTTAGCTGAAAAATTATACTGCAGAAAAACTGAATTCAGACTTCAGCTTCTGTTTCTGTGGGATGATTTATTTCATTTATTCTCATTTTCACTGTAATCTATTCATTAGCTTCATTGGACTCCAAATGTGTCAGAAGATCCCCTCATGATAAATATGAGTGCTGTGTTCTTGCCTAAGACAAACATAAATATAATTATACATACAACTAAGTTATTATCCTTTGCTAGCTAGAACCTAATAAACATAATGTTGATTTCCTTAAGATTAATTCTTTTTCTTTTTACTGTATAATTGAAATGTCAGTTGCTGCTCTGGGAAAAATACTCTGGTTTTAAAGGTCAAACAATTAAAAATCCCATTCGCAAACTAAGTTGAGGGCAACATTTAGATCTGAAAGAAGACATTCCTCTGCCGAAGCCATTCAAGCAGGTTGATTGCAGAGCACGCTGAATGTGAGGTGTTCGAGTCAAGCTCCATGAAAAGCAGCAGTGGAGAAAAGCTAACAGATGCTGGCACTGCCCCTGTCAGTATGATCAGCTTCTTCCCTGGTTCTCTCCGAGAAGCCCACGTTATCTGGCACCAACAGGTAGTGCAGAGCAATACAGGCAAATCTGTAGAGCAAAATGAACTTGCTGCTGAAGGATCAGTCTCTACCTGATAAGAATTTCAGAGAGCTTTCTTTTGAAATAACCTTTGTTTGATCCAACAGGCATCTAGCTTGTGCGTTTCACTGTGTAACATGAACCGAGACACAGTAAGTGGGGAAAAGCAAGAGATTTACTTTAAAAACTCAGGTTTGACCTGAAATGTGCTCCCACAAGACAAAGAACTCCCACAACACAAAGAAGGAGCTCCAGATGTCCCTACAGTGGGGATCAAATTCATTATTTCTCACTTTTCTTAAGCACGCAAGATTGGCTGTTCTGGGTGAGAGGATATACTCAATATTTGACATTGCAGCTCTACCAAAATACGGGGTGGGGGGAGGGGGGGAATTCCTGTAACTGGCCAAAGAATGGCACTGTTACCCCAGGCACTAAGTAGGGAGGAAGAGAATGAAAAAAGGAGGTCTGATGTTACATCCCTTGTGTATGTTGAATACGTAAGATTGAGGATAATAAACATAGGCAATCCTAAAAATGGGAGTCAGGGTGACCTGAATTTGGCAGGTTAAATAAGTGTGTAATGTTTTTCATCTAAATCTTACAAGAGAATGATCAGTACAGGAGAGGCCACACGTGACTACTTTCAGAAAGGAGTCTCCAAGCCATGGAAGGAATAACCATCCTGCAGCTCTCTTCAGAGCATGGAGCAGTGGAGAGTCTGCCCTTCAAGCTTCCTCCCAGTCTGTGGCATCTTCTATTGTGTCAGCACAGCAGGTCTACTCTAAGGCTATTGGACCAAAATTTTAATGTAGCACCCTTAATTCTATTTTCTGAGCCTCCATTTAAAAAATAAGGTGCAAAACCCACTGTCACAGTACCCACATTATTCTTGGAGTTAGCCCTATGAAGAGCTTGGCATTCAGAAAGAGGAACAATGTGTAAGCCCTAGAGCTGCAATGTGATGTGCAGAGGAGGCTGTCACCCTGCCACTCAAAAATTCACTGAGAAATTTGTGCCTGGCTTCCTGTGGGCCCTTTCAGAGTTCAGAGTTCTGCCATATAAAAATAAGTATCTATCACATATCACATCTCTAGAGACATCTTCGTAAGAGCTGAAGAAACTGGCAATCAATCACACTGCAATAAATAATACTTCTATCACACTTATTCTCCAAGGATTAAATAGGATTTTTAACCTGCTTTCACCCTTGTAGAAAAAGGCAATGAAAAACATACCAACCCAAAAGTTAGGGTGGACATTTTAAAGTCAAAATAACTCCACTGTGCAAAAAACCTAACAGTCTATCATTTAGGTTACCACTTAAAACTGCAGAGAGTTACTTTCCCATTTTTATTGATGCTGTCTCTGATATTCTCAACAAGCAACAGCTGAACCCTTCAGAATTAAACCAGGACATTTTAAGAAGATGAGTTTTTTGGCATCTGTGGTGGGAAGTTCCCGGACATGTTGTTAAGGCAGAATGGCACACTACATACAGCATAAAGACTTCACACAGAGGAAATGAAACGAAGGAAAGCTGATTACAACTTTCATACTACATACAGTACCAGAGTGATACAAATGCCAGAGGAGAAAACAGTGACAGCTGCTAGAGAAACTGTTCAGCACTGCAAATCTTTGGTGGCTATATGACACATAATATTAGGTGTCTTAACGAAAAATTAGTGTGTTGTGAATGCTTTGACACAGACATCTGAGACTGCCTTGTAGAAAAGCTGGTGATCACTGGACTCCCAGAATAACTTGGGCATTTTTAGAAAAAAAAAGCTTCCTTTTATGTGTGTGTGTTTGGGGGTTTTTTATTGCCATTGTTGCTCTGACTAAACTTTAAGGCAAAAGCTCAACATTTTGAAAAAAGTAAGAGCATCAAAACAGGATGAAGTTTCAGGCAAGATAACAGCAAGCTCCCCCCCATTCCACTCAGCTGTTAAATATGAAGATCACAGAGGTGTTGGGGTGACCTGTGGGCAGTCAGATTAAGAAATGTATTTCCCTGGGCTATTGTCACAGGAAATTCTCTGTCTCTCATTTCACATAATTGTTAGAGATTCCCTCTTTAATCTTTTTTCCCCCCCTACATTGAATGCTTTAGATCCAGCAGAGAAAAACATATTAGCTTATGTCTCACCATCCATATTAAAATCACAAATCATGTTTTGGGACCAGATGTACAGGCAGATTGAACGTAGTGGGGAATCACATACTTCAGAAATCTACATGAAGGGCTTTTGGAATTTGGGTACTTCTTATATTGCCACTTTTACCACCAACACATCAAATTTTTCCCGAAGGGTAAGAGGATTTTATTTTAACCCCCATATTTTAACAACAGGTTACATTTCTCCATTTACAAAACCTTATGCAGAATGCTGTGGCTTAAACAAAACATATTTCTATTCACAATCTCGCTGAGGGGTTTGTGTCACCTAAAAGTCCACATCCATCTGGCTGTGTATGTTCCCCCAGGGGGTTCCAAGCCCCAGTTACCTAGCAAGTGGCAGGGACCTATACTCAAAAGAAAGGCTACATTTGTTTCTGATTATACCAAGTGATTTCAGTCAAATTGTCTGGGACATTAATAGAATTGCAGATTTTGGCCTCAGGAAGCCAGTTAATGTCTGACATTGTTTACTTACTAACAGTCTAACAGCCATTAACTCAAATTACTCTCCCTCTTACTTTGACTTCTCCAGAATCAAGTATGAGCATAAATGGTGACATATAGCCAGTTCCTGAATCTACTTCTGGTGTTTGAATGAAATATTTATGATGTCCTTGATTATTGTTCTACTATTAAGTCATCATGTTTGAAAATAATATTCGCAAACGTAATGAAGGTGAAAAATCCCCTGAGACATTGTTATAATATAAATATATATATAATGTATATATATTTTATATATCTCTCTGTATATGTTATATTAATGGTCAGTAAAACCTCCTTCTAGGTTATATTTTGGTATAATCATTTTGGGCAGTAAAAACTCCTTTGTTACATACTGTCATATCTCTCCATTCATATGATAGAATATTTATGAAGGAGCTATGCTATTTGAAAAGACAGTGTCAATTTAGATTTCCATTCTACCTCTAAGAACCTCAGTGTGACACGAAGCTACTTTCCCCCAATTTTCCTGTCCTTTGCTCTGAGCAGAAAGACTGTATGTGAAAAAAAGGCATAGTCTTAAATGCCTCTGACTGGACCGAGGTAGCGTAGCTCAAGGGTGATTTTGTATGTGGAATCAAAGTAGGTGCAGGAAAACTCCGGACTGTGGTAGAAATGGAAGAAGAAAATCACTTTGCCTTTCACTCACCACACAAGCCAAACCTGTGTCCTTTGCTGTCCTCAAGTCCTCTTTGGGGCCTGATAAAAGAACTAACACCCATCTTGTGGCTCCTGTGATGATTTCCTGGTGTAAGGGCTATTCTCTGCTTTGTAGAGTTGATGGAACATGGAACCACTGGAATTGCTAGTGTGGGCTTCAGAAAGCTCTTGTGAATACCCACGTCTGTCTCTGCATGGTCACACAGGTGATGTCAGTTTGAGCCCCCACAGATTCCTTTAGAGAAACTGAAAAGAAATAAAAAACATGATAAAAGAATTAGATTTACATAATGCCTTGATATAATGTGTTTCATGTCTATAGATGCATTTAAAGCAGGGATATCTACTAACTTCCACACTCTGTTCAGGAAAACTAAAGCACAGAAACACTAAATGGTTTGCCCAGCACTACCTTGTGCAGCAAAAGTGACTGGAAAGGAGGCCCAGTCACTTGATTGCAGCCTTCTGCACATACCCTGAGCCAAATGTGTTATGGTATTTCCAAAACACACGGTACAAACAGCTTAATAGAAGAAGGTTTCACTTTAAATAATGAAAAAAAGAGGTGCAATTTCATTATTTAACCAGTCATCAGTAATTTACAAAAGTATTTTTTCACTACCTGTGGCAGAGAGAGAGGAGATACAAGTGAGACTACCCTCCATGTGCTCCTGAAGTAGAGTTTACAGAGGCAATTGTCACTTGATGGTGCTGTGGTTCTGTGGCAGTCTTTTTCCAGCTTTTCCACATTACCACATCTGAAATGCAGAGTATAAATCTTCTCCAGAAAACACAGATCTCAAAAGTTCAAATAAAGCCCATAATATTAAACGTGCCTTTAGCATGGAGCCAACCAACAGCAAGGAACTCAGACCTGAGGAAAAAATATCCTTGTCTGTCAGGGTATGGTGGGCGCTTGAAGGACTGCTTACAGAATGGGTACAGATAGGTTCCAAGTGCTAAATGGAAAGAAAAAAATTAAGATAGTGAAAGAAGTCATCTGAAACCAGGAACTGAAAGTTTAGAATGTCACCAACATTTTCCCTCCCATTTTACATTACTTTTTCTTGTGTTTTGACATTGTCTTTGGACAGAAGTGGTAAACCTATAAAGCTGGACAGCTGAGCTGGTAAAAGCAAATAGAAAAGTTCGCTCTATAGAATTCATAGCTGTCAAACATTTACACCTACAGAGATAACATTAGCATATTTAGAATAACTCAAACAATGACATTTTCAGAGGCATTTTGGAAAGAAGATGGAAGTTTTCAGGGAAGAGATTTATCTAAAAGTGTATTTAGATATTAATGCACAGGTTTTCATTAACCCCTCCCCTAAACAAAGGCCCAAACCCACACTCTTTCACCAAAATCAATTTTCTGTTTTCTTGGTTATTTTAATTTGGAGTTGGAAAAGAGGAGGCAGCTGAGCAAAATAAATACGGAACGCCTAATTAGTAACATTGGCCATCACTTCCACTTTTAAGACCCTGATTTTGTTTGTTTATAAGTTTGCCAAACTCCAGCCATCTGGACTGAAATTTCCCAGACTGTAGGCTGATTAAAGGAAAACAAAAACCAAAAAAAACCCAAACAACAAAAAAAGCTATCCAGGCATTTTTAGGGGATTAGAATATAGGAAAGTACTTTGTTCCACCATTGTTAAAGAAAAAACTGGCAATATTTTTTTTGAAAAATCTGATCCTTTTTCTGCTGTAGTAGAAAGACTTGAAATGTGGTAGAAAGAGGGCCCATATAGGAAATACAAATTCTTTGTCTATATTAAAAAAGCCTTCACAAGTAGGTAAAATTTAAATACTTTTATTTTTTTATATTGCAGTTCACACATGCCCTCTGAAGATTTGTTTGCTTTAAAAGTCTGAAATCTTCAAAGATTTTAGTCTGACTGGTCATGCTTCAATCTGGGGACAGAAAGTCCTTGAATCTACAGCTGGGTTCCTGTGGGCACACAAACCGCCTGTACTGATTGCGCAGACTGCATTTTTGAACATCATTTTTTTTTTTTTCTCAGTCAAAACAGATATAAATAGCATGGAAAAAAATGAGTAGAAACTGAAACAAAACAGCTAATTAACTGGGGCTTGGAATGGCAAACCCAAAAACTTGGAAGGAAGAGGCTGGATGGAAGATTTGAGAATAAAGGAGCAGAAAGGGTGAAGTTTTTAAGAAATACAGGGATGAGCCTGTGAACACCAGTATGTAATTTCTCATCAGAACCTGAAATGGTACCTAAAGTTTTTCAGTCTCATCATGTCTCTGCTCTTACTACATGCCCATCAAAGTTAAAGGCCAAGTGTTCTCTCTTTAACCCTCGTCTGCATGGCTGAACACAATGTAAACCTGTTATTCTAGTAATTCAAGTAGTAAAGATGTGTTCAGTGAACTTTATCCTTATTGATGACACCTATATTATAATATTAAGACAGACTTATTTTCAAGCATGTGTTTTTATGTCTGATTTAACCAAGGAATTTTTACTACGTAACTCTCCCAATTCTTGATGTTGAGGATAAGTGTTTAAAAGAGCTCAGTGTTGCTTGCATAATTATTTACTTCATTATAGTGTTCATGCACAGGAGGGGGTTTACACTGACATGCATCATCCTGTTCTTCCACGAGGCTTTTATGAGCACTTAGCTTTGCAACTCAGAGAATATATTTTTAATGAACAGTTTTAAGTAAAATGTGGGCTACATGCAATATCAGGAGTTGAGAATTCTTCTGAGAAAAAGAATATTGAAGATTAAACTTATCAGACTTGTGCAGTTTTCTGTGTGTTTCCCATGGAACACAGAGATAGTAATTCTGATATTTTAAAGTATACTTATTTTTCACACACACACATACGTGCACACACACACAAAAGTTTCTGTGTTTTGATGAGGTATTGTATGGTAGCTCAGAACTAGGTTTTACATCTCAGGATGTTTTTCATAGGCTTTACAGAACTACTGTCTAGCAAGGTTTTCTTAGTAGGAAAAGGCAGTCTGAGGGCAGGTACAATAAACTAGATCTTGTTAAATTTTTACTTCTGCTATAGTATATGAAATTGGGCAGCATATTAAGTACATAAGTAAATGCATGTACTTAAAATTATCTTTGACTTCAGCATATACTGTTGTCAGATAGTGACAAAATGGAGTCTTGACTATTATACAGTCTCCCTAGTACAAAATAGAGATGGGATTTTCCAGTGTATCCCTTCTTGGTTTTCTGCAGATTATTTAGATTGTAGAAACATTTCACTTCCTTGGTGTACAACATTTATCAACCACTCATAAAGCTTTGCATACTTACATAGTATAAGAACATGCATTTAACACCTTAAGCGTCTTACACAGCAGATTAAGCATTTAACATTTTATACAAAAATAACTGTTGTGATTTCTGGTAAGGTTTTAGTGAAAATCAAAATAATATATAGAGGATGAACTGGAAAGAACAGAAGTATGTATTCAGAGTACTTGCTGTAAGAAATCCAGAACTGATATCAGATGCTTGTAAGAGTAATCAAACAGCAGACTCATGAGGACAAGCATACCACCACAGTTAAAAGGCATAAGATACCCTTGATGTATAATGAAAAATATAAACAAAAAAAAAGTAAGAAAGCAAAAAAATGCTTACACTGTGACTTTGCAAGCAATAGCACAGCGAAATTAAGGATATAAAAAACCTGCTGGAAGCTGGCAGTTCAGAAGAGAAGAGATATTAACCTCAGGGTGATTTCCATCTGTTACTCCTAATTTGGACCTGCTGAAGTCAGGCAATGTAATGTAAGTATATGTATAATAGATAAAATTATAACTTTAACTCCTCTACACCTGTACAATGTATTATTAAAGTAGATTTTTCTTAACCCAAGAGTAAAAAAAACCAAAAAACAAAAAACCCCACATGTTTTTGCTTTGGTTCTTTCTTTTATCTTGCATACCAACACCTATGTATTTCAAATATACCTAGTCATTAAGAAGCTGGTGCTCTAATGAACTGAAATTACTGTTGCAATGAATGATAATTAAAAATCAGTTTATAACAATCAGCCATCTTTCTATTTTAATCTTGGGTGTGGCTTCTAAATGTTGCTATAAACCAGATTAGTGTAATGACATAACTTAAACTGAAAAAAAAAAAAATCCTGGATTTTGGCAGAGTTAGTTTTTTTCTCTTTAAATTACTTCTGATTTTATTTTATTCTTCAGTAAACAGGAATAGAGATGAGTACCTTCCATAAAATGCATAGTAACAATTTTGTACTATTGTGACAATTTGTAAAGATTATGGTGTATCTGCTAAGAGCAAGAAACCGCATCCAGATTTCTACATTTAAGTCCTCCATCCCCATATTCCCAGTGCCCTGCATTTAGGAGTAACAGTAACATTTATTTTATAAACAAAGCCTTTTTTTACATTGCCAAAGCAAAAAATAGCAGTTTCAGTTCTGTATCTATGGCTTTGGAAATTTATACAAAGTAATTCAGTAAACAGAGCATTTGTAATTGATTTAAAAATAATAATTCCAAAAGATTTTGGGTGTCAGGATCATTTATTAATACATGTTTGTATATATTTATACAGCCTGTGTTACAAAACCCATGAGAATTACCTAATGAGCCTAAATTATAAACATTTTTCTTTCCAATGGGAAGGCAGACAGGTAGATATGTGCTGCCAGAAATACTAACCAACTCATTTGTCATTTGGGTGTATCTGCTTTGGAGGCCTCTGTTATTCTGAAGGCAGAAGAAAGAAATGACACCTGGACATGCTCAGCACAAGGTGTTGAGGGTCTTCAAATAGAGCATTTGCTCTGTGCTTTATAGCACCAAGCTCACAATATTAATTTGAAGACATAAGTGCACACATTCACACACTGAACGCAATATAAAAACACTTAAGCAGTCAGGTATTTATTGTTCTTTGCTCCACAAAAGACAGACATAAGTGGCTGTTTCTCCTAAAGCTGTTTTTAGAGCCAGCTTGACAGAAGTTACAGCAAACTGTAACCACAGTGCCCTCGGTAACCCTTGTATCCAGCTGCTGGATCTAGTAGGTCTAAAGCTATTACATAGCAGCAAACTGTCAGTGCAATTGGTATCATCTTCTGCATCTACAGATCTGACATGTATTGGCTGATGATTTACGCTGACCTACCGCAACCAGCCATAGCATAAGCTTTATTGGACTGCAAGGCTATGCATTTCCCTCTGTATCCCAAAATAAGCCCTATTCCCGTTTAGTCAGCAGCCCCCTTCAGTCTGCAAGGCCTTCCAGGGAGAGCTGGATGGCTCCCCTCTGGGTTTCATACAGTGGTGAGGAGCTGCTTGGTCTTTGACAGTCTGAGGAGTCACTGACTCGGGTGCCCCACTTGCCCTCACCACGTTACAGGATTTTCTCTGCCCATCACTGCCCCTTCAGCCCGCCCCCCCGTGTCTCTGTGTGCATTGGTTAGTCCTTGGCCACACAATCTGCAACCTGCTGCGCAGAAAAGCTGAAAACCGTAACATGTATAAAGGCCAGAAATCATTCTCTGAGCATAAAAAGGTTGTTCCTTCTGACATTATTTGCCCAAAAGTTAAATGACCTTCTACTTCTGTTTTAGCGTCATGAAAATAGTTTTTATCTAAAGGGATGTCTCTTAATCTGGAAGACTAGATGAAGCCCCTTCAACCAAATGATTAGCCTGCAAGCTTGGATTGTTACACCAACTAAAAAAAGAAATGAGGGATTAGAATTATAAATCAAACAATTATTTCCATATATATATTTACACACACAAATATACATATATCTATCTTCCAGCATCATTAGATTTGTTTTTATTTGTTTATTTACTTTGTGGTAGCAGAGATAACACCATTGCACTATGTATGGATAACAGAAGCAATTAGACTAGCTATGCAAGAACCATGGCTGGTGAGTATAAAAGATCTTCATTAAAGCCTGCTGAACACCATCAGGCAGGTAAGGGAAGGACTGAAACAGGACAACAATTCCTTTCTCTTTTCTTGAGAAAACAGTTTGACATTCAGTCTTGCAAAACCGCCTACAGAGCCTAGAAAATGGTAAATGCATTGTAGGATTCAGAATTAATGTGATAGAACAGGCTTAATCCAGCCCTGGCTTGTATGTTTTTTAACATGGAAAAATTCTTTCCTCATGGGAGTCCCTGCAAATTTATCATTTGTATCACATAGTCCAACCAGAAGAACTCGTCATCCTTCTTCATTCACAAGTCCAAATCCTAGAATTCAATTAACAATATCTATAGGTTTTATGCAGCTTCCTAAGAATTAATGTGAATATATATAAAAAATAACAAACGAAAAAAACCCAAAAAGCAACACCACCACCCACCAGAAAAAACCCAACCAACCAAAACAAATAATAATAATAAAAAAAACCCAAACCAACAAACCAAAACCCAAAAGTAAGCTTGCAGAGAAGAAACTGAAGGAAAAAGTTCATATTTAAGGAAGTTAGATAGTTATTAAACAGAATGGATCTCATACTTTTATTAGCAGAGTCAGAGTAACCATATTTGCAGCCTCCTATTATTAAAGGAATGAAGCTGGGTTAATTATTACTGACAATATACAACTGTGGGCTGGCTTCAGGGGCAGTGGGTTGGCTGATGTAGATCAGGTGCAGCTGTGGCTGGTTCTGTTAAGGGGTTGAGAGTCAGTGATGAGGGAGCAGCCAAGGGAAAAGCAGAGAGATAAGATAGTGGGGATGAGGAGAGACAAGGAGAAGGCAGCAGGGGGACTGGCATGAAGAGTGTGCTGGTATGAGATGGTAAAAGACCTTGTTGCAGCCAGCTACTTTGGAGAGTGCTGCAACACTATTCACCCTGCTGTGTTTGGCCTGTTTAGCACATAGGTAAGCACCTATGTTACTGTTGCTATCTAATAGTTTCCAAATGTTCACAGTTTGCCTTCTAGCTGATACACCAGCTAATATGTACCAAACAACACTTCCCTCATATACTGTATTGTTTTAATGCTGGAGCACTGAAAATGGCCAGATACAATGTGAAACATTGTTTTCCTATTTCAAAACTGACTCTAGAAACAGATGTACTTTTCCCATGACAACTTAGTGGACCAAGAAAGATGGGGGAATACTTTCATCTCAACCAGTTAAACCAGGATTTTCAAGTAATGGGTGAGTTTACTGTAGTATTTCTTAAAGAAAATAGAGAAGGCGTGTTGGTGGTGGTTATATATACTCAAGAAACACTTGAAGTCAGCCATACCACTTACCACTCTAGGCAACCTTTTCCACTATTTCACCACCCTCATTGTAAAAAACTTGTTCCCTGTATCTAGAATAAATCTACCTTCCTTTAGTTTGAAACCACTACCCCTTGTCCTATTGCTATGAACCCTACTAAAAACTTTGCCCTCATCTTTGTTGAAAGCCCCCTATTGAAAGGCCCCAATAAGATGTCTAGCCTGGAGAAGAGAAGGCTCCAGGGACAACCCCAACTCTCTCAGACTTTCTTCAGAAGAGAGGTGTTCCAGTCCTCTAATAGTTTTTGTGGCCCTTATCCAGACCCTTTCCAACAGGTTCATGTCTTTCCCATGTGGAGGACTCCTCAGAGCTGGCTGCAGTACTCCGGGTGGGGTGTCACCAGAGTGAAGGGACAGATTCATCTCCCTCAACCTGCTAACCGCACTTCTTTTGATGCAACCTGGGATATGGTTGTCTTTCTGGGCTGCAAGTGTGCATTGCTGGCTCACATCCAGCTTTTCATTCACCAGTATTCTCAAACCCTTCTCCTCAGAGTTGCTCTCATCCCTTCATTCCAGCCTCATAAGCCCACTTCTTGAGTTTCTCCAGGTCTCTCTGGATGGCATCCTGTCCCTCAGCCATGTAAATGGCACCACTCAGTTTGGTGTTG
The DNA here is from genome assembly GCA_035590215.1 of Microhierax caerulescens. NCBI lineage: Eukaryota > Metazoa > Chordata > Aves > Falconiformes > Falconidae > Microhierax > Microhierax caerulescens. The sequence continues at coordinate 96,995,487 of JAVJGJ010000014.1, forward strand.
TCTGCAAGCTTGCTGAGGGTGCACTCAATCCCACTGTTAATGTCATTGAGAAAGATATTAAACAGTACTGGTCCCAGTGTGGACCCCTGAGGGACACCACTTGTCACTGACCTGCACCTGGACATTGACCTGTTGACCACTACCCTCTGGATGCAAACATCCAATCAATTCCTCATCCACCAAATAGTCTATCCATCAAATCCATATCTCTCCAATTTAGGGGGGAGTGTGTGTGTCAAAGGTCTACAGAATTCCAGATAAAAGATATCCATAGCCCTTCCATTGTCCTCCACTGATGTAGTCAGTCCATCATAGAAGGCCAATAGGTTGGTCAGGCAGGACTTTCCCTTGGTGAAGACATCATGGCTGTTGTAAATCACCTCCTTGTCTTCCATCTGCCTAAACATAGTGTCTAGGAGGATCTGTTCTGTGATCTTCCCAGGCTCCTCCTTTCTACCATCTTTAAAAAAGGGTGCAATGTTTCCCTTCTTCCAGTCACCAGGGTCCTCACCTGACTGCCATGACTTTTCAGATATCACGAGAGTGGCTTGGAAACTACATCATCCAGTTCCTTCGGGACTCTGGGATGTAACTTGTTAGGTCCCATAGGCTTACGCTTGTTCAGCTTCCTCAGGCGGTCACATACCTGATGTTCTCTTCCAGTGGGATGGATGTTGCTCCCCCAGTCCCTGCCTTGAGGTCCACCTGCTTGAGAGGTGTAGGAAAGGAGGCTGTCAGTGAAGACTGAAGTAAACATTATTGAGTACCTCAGCCTTCTCCTCGGCTGTTGTTAACAATTTGCCTGTTGTGTCCATCAGGGGAGGGGAGGGTGTGTGTGTAAACTTTCTTTGACCCAGCCTCTTCCCATGAAGTCCCAGTCCAAATAAAATAGTCAAAATGATCTATTCTTTTTAGCCAATAAAACCCCAACCCCATCATCCTGCTGCTACAGTGACAAAGTACATCAATACACCAATAGATTAATATTCTCAAGCTTCCATTCTTCTCTCCCTTCATAACATGTTATGACAGACAAATAACAGAATTTGCGTTATTTTCGATAGAGTATGCATTTATTTCAGTTTGATTGTTTTCTATTTGTACAATAAAAGGAGTTGTATTAAATATTTCCTTTAAAGTTTTGGGGTTTTTTTTTTTCATTTTTGAGCAAAGCTTCTGTATTGCATTTAATAGCAAATCAAGGGTAAGAAAAAAAAACCAAACATTAACCCGCTACATAACACAGAAATTGGAAACTACTGTGAAACTGTATCTAATGCAACAACTCTCTGTGCAGGCTAGTCACAGAACTGAGCATTAGATTGCTGATTTGCTCTTCTGTCTCCTTAAAGGGCTGTGAGCACAGTAAGAAGTAGTCTCGCTGTTTGCTCAGAGGCATAAATCACTGTGAAAACAACATCTTACTCTGATAAACTAGTTTAGCCCACAGAACTTCCTTAGGTGTCTTGTGTGCCTTTTCTTTAATTGCATTCCAGTTTCTCTTTAGATAAAATAATTTCAGGTAATGAGATAAGAGACACCCAGATTCACTATTAATCTAGTGCATTGGTGACTAAGTTACTCCTAGAGAAAGATTGTGAAAAGCCAGGGATATACAAGACCCACAATAACAGTGTGTTTGTGATATTTAATCTGTTATCCTTTGCATGCATATGCAATGTACGTGTGTTTATTATATGTATAAAAATATATTTTTATATATGCATATCTAATGGGCTATAGGTCCAGTGCTATGTATCTAATGGTTTATAGAAGACATTGCATTGAAAGTGTGGTCTATGGAGTGGTACCTCGCACACATGGTTTATTCTGTGCCCTCCCCAGTATAGGTTCCACGATTGTTATCCTGACAACTGAGACTTTTGTTTGTGTATAACATTAAGGGAACATTCCTGATGACTCTGGATTGAATGTCTACACTTAAATTACATATTTTGCAGCATTTGAGATCTATGTTAAAATTTTGTTCTGATTTTTGTTACATACATTAATAAAATTCAGTTTAGAAGACTGCTTCTTACTGTATATCAAATTCTTAGAGGAAAACTGCCTGCATTCAGCAAAATTGAATGATGTTAACTGGTTGACAAAGATACTGTGTGACATGCAGTTTGCTTTTAAAAAACTGCAAATGGCTGTGAATAGATGTTACTAAGCTACTTTCAGATTGGTTTCTTTCCTGTGTTGTGATGCGATGTATGCTGCCTTCTGCATTAGGACACACAGCCTCAGATGCTGGGACAGTAATAATCCAGAAGGCAAAATGAAATTTTCAGAAATATTACACTAGATGGACAATGGATCTATTCTATAAAGCCATTTCTGTGTTTCTTTTTTTAACCATAAATATGATGAGGTTTAAAACCTGATTTTGAGTTTAACTCCCCCCCCCCCCTTACTTATGACAGCAATCACCTCTCTAGCTGATCATTTTCTGAATCCACATACATGCCTTCCATCACTTTCCCTTCTGTTTGGAGTCATGCATTACCGATTGTATTTGGGACAAAGCAGATAAGAATGCAGTATCATTGCTTTATGATTTAAGTGGCTAGAGGTTCTACATATTTGATTTCTTTCATTTCTAAATAAATTACCTACCTTTATTCAGTTATGGGAGATGTTACATTTTCAGTTATTCTAATAGTTGTTTACTGGAACAAATCTCCTTATTTCAAAGAACAAGCTATTCTTGACAAAATAATTAAATGATTGAAACTTTCTCAAACAAAACCCCAAATTTATATAGCTCTAAAAAAAAAATTCTTTTTTCACTCTTTCTTAGTTCTTGTTTTAACTTTACTAAAGATATATTTATCTTTTATCACCAAATTATTTTTTTCATTCTGGAGGACAGATTATCTCATTTTTCTAGGGGCACCTCAATGTTATGCTTTGACTTGTCTTGGATGTGATACAGCCCTCCCCTGAGCATCCTCACAATGACTGCATTTGGTGATAAAAGAATGCAATACTGGAATAGATCTACTGTCTATCCAGTTCAGCATCTTTTCTGCATTAAAGGTGTTTATATTGACCAAAACTAAAGTGGATCATAGATGGTGAAATCTTTTCTCTCTTAGGTGTTATTGAGTTCACTTTCTTCCTTGAAGTTCCCTTTTCAGTCCCCACTAAATATCAGATTAGGATTTCAGACATAAGATTTAGTCTGCTTTCAATATTTCCTCTGTTAGAGCTCATTTGTAAAGTGAACACACACCCACAGTATTTTCCTTATAAAGGTTTTTGGTTAATTTTATTTTTTTTAATCTGATACATTTATAATTAGGCTGCAACTACATATCCTTTTTTGCCTCAAGGTACTCCATGAAAGAAGTTTATCAGCCCCAGGCCATCACTTGGTTGATTGTACCTGACAGTGAATAGCCAAGGATGACCACTAACTGGGATTTGCCAGTTGATATACTCATTTGATTGCTCTCTAGTCTACTTACAAAAAAATAAACTAGGTTAGTTTAAAACATCTAGATAAGGCCAGTGCCACATTATTAATTTTGATTGACAGTTTATGAAGCAGATCAACTGGCAGACTGGAGAGGCCATAACCTCCAGAAGGTGAGACATGGTAAGATGATGAATACTGGGGCTGATACCTCTTCACTGGCACACCAGAACCTGAGGAAGCCATGTGTCTGTGTGGTTAGATGTACTAAGATTTTTTTGTTATGTTCCTCAGCGGAATATATTTATTTGGACTCTGTTATGAAAGGAGACCTCTGGGCTCTCCCTCCCTCTAGTTACTGGTTTCCATGCTTACGTTACAGAGTTTGAAATGTCAAATTACAGAAGTACTCCATATTTACCCACTACTCCTCACCACAGGGAAGGAAAGTTCCCATTTTCCAGATGAGGGAACAGTACCACTGCTATTTTTGTCAGCATTTTATTCTGCCTGGCGAATTGGTGCAAAGATATTAGTAGTCTGTAGCAGCAGGACCGGAATGGTTTTCAGCTGGGTAACCATGCCCATTTCACCACAGTTCTCTCTTTTAGTTGCTTAACTGGTAGCAGAGCATTGACAGCAATTTACATTTCATCTCATTGATTGATCCCATTCACTCAGTTAACACCTCTGTCGCAGAACAATGGAGGTATTCTCTAAAATATTGTTCTTGGATCAGTAGGATCAATAAATATAAATGCCTGATACTGTTCTGTGTTTCAATGTGTCTGGTTAGCTGTTAGCTCTCAAACTGCCTGGAATTTTATAGTGTGCCAGGATAATATTTTTTTTCTTTCACCTGAAAGTGACAAATTTGGAAACCAAAAGAAGAAACTTTTTTTGTTTTGTTAATTTTACTAGCGATTGCTGTTACGTGGCATATTTTCATAATGGCACCATTTTGTTTTCTGGGGATTCATGGTGGCATTATTGAAATATACTTTGATTTTAAACCAATAGAGGCTTGAAGGAGTTTTCCTGTTCTCCTTGTCTGTCAGAAATCAGCCAACATGAACAGCAGACACTTTGACTCCCATTCTTCTGTAGGCCAGTTGTAAGTTACAGATATATAGATAGATAGATATGTATGCTTGCAGCCTAGAAATATTAATGGCAAATTATTCATCTGTTTCTAGGGGTGTTATGAAATTTAAATGGCAATGTGTTAGCTACACCTCTTAAGGCACTGTTCAGTGTCAGAAACATATTTA
>JAVJGJ010000014.1:97018454-97054531 GCA_035590215.1 Microhierax caerulescens
AGCACACCCTCTAGCACAGGTGCCTTGTAATGCTACCAGCCATGTTCATTAGGAAACCAAAATGTTCAAAGTCACACCCCTAACAACAGCCATCAACACAGGCAGCTGCTTTCTACTGAAAGTTAAATTTCCTCTGAGATTATCTCCTTGAAATTGTATCAGAACAAATGTATTATTTTAGCAACATAGATATTCAGGACCCTCAAGGATCTGTTTCTAGAGGGACTACAGAGCATAGATGGTATCCAGGAAAAAAATACCATGGAAACAGTTTGCAAGATTTCTTGTAAAAGCTTAACAAACCAAAATGCAGCCTAGGATGACTTTGCTGTGTGATTCACAAGAGCATACTTGACTATTTTACAGATAGTGGCTTTGCCATAGATGGCATTACTGAAATGCAGTGGTTCTCCTTACAGGGAAATCTGAGCAAAGATAACAGAATAATGGAAAGGAATTGATTCAGGGTGAAATACTGCCCAGGTTTCTATGATACAACAGGTATCATGCTATGGAAGCATAAAGGTAACGAATTGAGTCTGCAGGGAGATAGTGATTTACACTTTGGCCCGGTCAGGTTCCAGGTAGGTTGTATACATGGTCATATCTGTTCTTTCTGATACACTTCTGCTGAGGTGGCCATCTTAGAAGAAAAAGAAGTAATTTCCTGTGATACTCCATTAATACTACTATAAATTGTTTCTTTTCTTATAAAATTATGTTTCTAAATACATACACTTGTGCTACGTAACACAATAACACAATTTTCACAATTGTGAAAAAAAATCACAATTACTGCAATGTGAATGCAAATACCTGTAGGAGCATATGGATAAAGAAAATATATTTTTCTTCAATATAGTCTAGTCAAAAATTATACTGAGTTGTACCTAGTGTATCTAATGCTAAAATTTTTCCTCTCCTTCAAAAACTTGGAAAACAAAGAGCATCCACCTGATAACAACAGCGTCATCAATCCCAGTAGGATATGCCAAAACCAATTCTAAGCAATTGTCCTTATCATTCAATAAATTGAAAACACTGGAGTGAGACTATTCAAATTCAATAAACTCTTAGTTGTTGGTATAGATTTTTCAGTCTTTGAAGCCCCTGGCAAATGTTTACATTTCCATTTCAGAAGCTGTATTGAAAGGAGAGTAATCCTCTCCCTTTCCACTGGAATGAAGGACTTTGAGAAACAAAAGTTCTCACTTCTGCCTTTACAATAAAAAGCCCATGACTTGGAAGGGTTGGAAAACATTATTTTGAAGAAGATTAAGAAATACTACAGGTCAAAAGCCTGAACTATGTGAGAATCCTGGCTTTCATTTTCAATTTGTTCTTAAGTAACTTGGCCACTTGTTTTAAAGAAAAGCCTTGAACTTTGGGTAAGGATAGAGCAGATTTTGCAGGCAGAATGAAACAGTAGCTCTGAGAAACAAGGTGCAATGTGTACAATGTTCTGGACTTCTTCATCTTTCCATGTTCTTTGTAATGGAGAAGGCGGTACTTTCAGAGTCCAGGTATCCCAGGGATGCACAGATAAACCCAAGTAACTGGTTTATTTATTTGGTATTCTGGTTTCTATAACCACCTGTCATCCTGACAGCTAAGTTCTCTATGGAAAACTAAAATGCAAAACAAGAACCAAGCAAAGACAGTTAATCAAATGCTAAACAAAATAAATGGGTCTTGCCTCCTACCTGGAATTCATTCAAATTAATAATTGATTAGAGCTATACAAAACATAGACTGTTCTACTCCATTGCCCCCTGTTTGCCAGTTAATAAGGCAATCCTTAGTAATTTTTAAGTTTTCAAGTTCTCATTCCTAAGCATAAGGTGCAGTAGGCAATAAAAATAATTTAATAGCAACATTATCTCCCTTAAGACTAATTTATTAAAGATTTTTTCAAATAGATTCTCTTATTTCCCTTTCATTTTTATCCAGGCTTCCCAAGAGAATGAAGTTTATGTGACCAGGAGTGGTCGGCATTTCAGGGGCAGTGTGAGGAAGTTGATGCATCTTGGGTAGGCCAATTGTTGAACCTCATAGTACCCAAATAAAGCCAACAAAAGCTTCACATTGGGAATTACACTGAAAAACATGTAGTGAAATAGGCAGCCACTCTGAGGTAGCCCATCTCCTTTGCTTGTTCTGAGGTAGACGTTACAGGGGGAGGTCTTATGTTGTTAAACAGCTCAGTGAGCTCACGTGGAGAGATCTCACAGATGTCTCAGCCATAGGAAAGCTTTAATCAAAGTCCACAAGCCAAGTAAAAAATACATAGGAATTTGAATTTGGTTCTTTCTCACACTTAGGAGAGCACTTACACATGAGTGTTCCGGTATTTCACAGACTCAGGGAATGGTGCAGACCTCTGGAGCTCGGATGGTCCAATCTCTCAACGTCAGACCAAAGCTACTCCCTATGTGTAACCTGCAGAGTAAACCGTGCTGCCAGGACTTTGTAGAAGCTTGACATGCCAGTCTTGTAACGAGTGTTGTGGAAAAGGCAGGAATCTACTTCTATACATTTAAGAATGACTCTGTGGTGAAGAGCATGCTGAGGAAGCTTGAAAAATGTAAGATATGGAAAAATTGAACTGGAATTGAAAATCACTTGAAGTTTATTGTGAAAACTCTGTTCCATGTATCACAAGCAGAAACAAGGAAGTTCTGGTTTAGCATGTTGCCATTTGTAAGTGACCGTTCCTCTGGGAATCTGAAAGTATCTTCACCAAGTGTATTTGTGGGCTTATTAATTATACTGCTGAGGTATTCTCTGTTGAACATAAATTCATGGCATGCTATTATAACCATCATTAAAACACCATTAAAATATAAGGCACCTGTAGTGCATTTTTGCTAATGCAAAATACAATAAAAAGTCTGTCTCATGCAGTTTAGCAGTCTTGAGGTGATAATGAACAGCATGTTATAAACTTCTAAATTCAGAGAGTGTAGTAAAAAGTACTTAAACAACAGTAACTTTTAACCACTGGAACACTGGTCAGATTATAACATTTTATTAGACAAAAATAAATTAATACATAAAGATCATCAGATAAGGTAGATGTTAAATTAATCTTTACTGACTTTTAAAGTAGAACTGTTTAAAGGTCAATGCAAATGCAGAAAATCTCCAACATTGCGGTCGAATCTAACATTAAAATGATCTTTTGTACTGAGATCACTGCAGACTATGCCTCCATCACCCAACTCCATTACAAGAATGCCTGAAAATTTATGACTTTAGCCTAAAGAGGACAGATTCCTCCCCCCACCACCACCCTTAAATATAAAATAATGGGGTTTTTCTTATTTTTTTTCCATGGATTTAGTATATCTTTAGCCTTCAGACTTTTTGTCTTTGGAGATTACCATGTAATCTTGAAAAGATTTTGTGAATAACTGGAATAAAATGAAGCGAGAGTAGTTACACAGAAAGAAATCTCAATTTCAGGCTGTAAGTACTATGATAAGAATCACCAGACAATAAAGATCCCACAGCCTAGATTTGTCCTCAAATGCACTTTTTATTTTCTACTCATACATTTAGACTGTGCGAATACAAAGTATGTCCACATGACCCCAGTTTATTCAATGTAGTTGCACAAGCGAGAATGAGAGAAAAAATTCAAGATAGTGGGATTCAACAGCTGACCTGTAACTTGAATTGAACTAACATCTTGTAATAGTATTGTTTGGTTTATGGCAATAGAGGTGTGGATTTTCTTGACCAGCTATGAGCTAAGCCTTCAAAAAACATTTATCTAGCATATCACTACTATAGCCTGGTTTATTTTGTGTTTTTCTTTCTTAACTACTTTGATTTGTCAGATGTGCTGCTGTCTACAGGTAGGACTTCTCTGTGCAAACATGCCATTATGCAATGGCCATAAAGGAAAGTGCATTTAGTAGCCCCAGAGATTGCTAATACTCACAAAATATTTATGCTTATGTTAATACAACAGAGTCCTCCTCTCATGAATATAACCCAATGTCATCTTTTAAAATGTTTACAATAGCACTTCTGCTCTCTCTCCCCTCCACTACTCTTCCAGATGATCATTAAATGCCCAGGCAGCAAGGGGAACTTGAAACACTTTACAATAGTTAGGGGTATGCTGTTTAAGGCTGTTGTAGACTGCAACGCTTTTCTAAATGTTATCTTAAAAAAGACCCTACATTTTTCATCCATAAAGCAAACAAACCAAAAAAAAAAAAAAAAGGCCTGAAAAAGTCACTTAATTTACTATGGTTATTTAAAGGAAAGAGTGAGTAAGTTATCTATGATAGATTTTGCACTTGCTGCTTAGATATTCTTAACACAGTGACATACACTATTTTTGGCAGAAATTCATGGTTAAGCTGGATTGCTTAAAGGGTTTTTGTGCAACCATAGCTTCTTCTTGCACTGAAATTACCTGTCCAAATCTCGCTGCTTGCCTATAGCCTGGAGAGACTTGACTTAGTGAGTGACCATGAACAGGGTAGAGCTGCAGCTCTGACTCCTTGCAAAGGGAACTTGGCACACAGGCAGATAAAAAGAGACAGAAAGCAAGTGATTAGGTGTGCAAGTTGCCATGCACATGTCCTGGTAGGTCTGTACATCCAGACAGCAAAACTGATGATTAAGATGAGATTTTCCACAGACACTGTGGAGACAGTTCAGTAAGTGTCCTAGAATTAGCCTTAAGGACCACAGAAGCACAACAAAATGCTACTTGCTTTCGAGTAATAAAAAGCATTTCTTGCATTATAGTACGCAGTATTTCTGTTGTATATGCTATTACCTACAGGTTAAGTTGGTCTGAGTACCTTCTTAGAACTGACATCAGTTACAAGAAAATAGTCCACATTGGTAAGTGTTTTTGCACTGGACAGCACACTTTTCAGTTTGGCCATTAGAAAAGAACACACCGCTGAAAACCCATTGCTACTGAAAAGAAGTGAATTATAGCAACCTTAAATTATAAATCACTTTAGGAGGTGAATGCAAATGATTTCTGGCCAGCAACACACTATCTATATTTCAATACTATTTTCTTTCTTTCAATCTTTCTAAACACCAGAGATCTTGGTTATGCACCCTAAACTCCAGACTAAGGCTGTCACCTGTTCAAAACCTCCCAAACAATCAAGTCATATATTTTATCATTTCATGGGAAAATGGTAAAAGTAGATATGCTTTCTATTGCATATCAAAATATATTTTCTGATGCACAACAAAAGGAAAGTTGGGACTGAGATTGTTTCCTACTTTCAAACAAAACATCCAGTCTCTCCTATTAAAGAGAAAGGATACCATTGAATATTTTTCATCTCATTGTCCTCAGGGTAGCAGTTATGAAAGGACAACATTAAAATCACTTTCTAATGAAAAGATAAGACAGCCCACAAAAATGGAGGCCAAAGCACTGATTCCACCCCAATGGTTTCTCAGAGCACGTAACACCGCAGCATTTATACAAGGTTTTAAAATCTTCACAGAACTTAGAAGGGAGTTCTTGATTATTTATTTAACTAGGAAGACATGCCTGGGAGGTGCCATCCAGTGACTCTAGTCCCCTGCGATCCCTGACCACAGGGTGACCGCTTCGAACAGCTTGGGGCAGGGAGCTCCTCCTGTCCTGTAGTAATCAAAAACCCTTGCTACAAAAAAGCAAAAGCCAAAGCTGAAATGTACCCAGGAAAGAGAACAGGAGAGACTGAAGACCATCTGCTTCACAGCCAGGTCCTCTAATGATTCTAGGAAATGTATCACTGAAAAATAAAGGGTAGAATTCATTCAAAAAATAATCCCTGCAGGCTTTGTCAGCCTGACCTGGAAGATCCATCCACTCTCTGTCTCACATCTAGAGAATGAATAAGCAACTCGCAACAGACCATCTGGAAGTGGGATAGTGTTTAATCATGTTTATTTAATCCTTATCTAATTTTTCAGTGAAGGATAAGAACAGATCTTACAAGTTGTGGAAAAAACATGCTTCACCAGCTGCCTCTTTTGAGAAGTAGTGACACTATCAATGTAATTTTAATCTAAATGGTGGTCAGAGATATGGCATCAGCATTCAAAGTCTGTGGCACATAGGGTCAGACTACTTAGCAATCTTTATACCTGCAAATGTTTTTGTGTTTAAAAGCAGAGATTGCATGACTGCTTCAGGGGTAGTGGTCAGACTTCTAAATGTAGACATCAGCTTTGCACTACTCAGCTCAAATGATTAAATAAGAGATATTACTTTCAGAAGGCTGTTTCATGTTTCATGGTGGAATGTATTGATCTCAGTCTGGTTTCTAGTGGCACAATTTTCCTCATCAGAAAGTGGACAAAAATAGAAGACAATACTGTAACAGTTTGCATCTGTTAACACCTTAGTTGGCTTTCCCAGTACAAAAGGAAAAGAAGACATAATGGGACAGAAGAACAATTTGCTTTCATCCTTCAGAGGGTCTCAGTGTCAGGGCAAACCATAGCAGTAGGTCAGATGCAATGAATTTTCTTTCCTTTTATTACTTATCTGATTTTATAAAAATATAGATTAATGTGTTCCAATCTGGCTACTTTCACAGAAAGTGAAATTTACTTTAAAAACATACAGTAAAAAAAAATAAAAAAATAAAAGAAGAATATATGAGCAATTTAGATCTCCATAAAAATGGCAGTGACACATCTCAGGAAACTGCCAAGGACAGTGGCAATGTTAATTTATCTGTGCCACAGAGCTGCACAAGTTATTTATAACCTTAAGCTCCTAGTTTAACTTAAAGTTGTTGCTTAAAGAATTCTTGAATGAGACAATCAAGCAGCTTCATTTTTTTTTTTTTTTTTTGCTAACAAGGAGATTTACACTGCTGTAGTAAAACCTTAAATAACAAAGCTATACGTTATTTTATCATACCAAACATGGAAGAGAGGCAAAGAGGAGGAAACCACTTTCACATGGGTCTTAAGGCAAAGTTAATGAACTACCAGAGTTTAAATCATGTTGTCTGTATGGATACTACATCAAACTAAACTCAAAACCATCTACTGACTTCTGTGAGAACATTCTAAAGAATCTTGTTACAGAGCCCAATCTAGAATACCACAAATGGTAAGAATGAGCCTGCGTTTACACACATGGTATGCACACACACAAACGTATATAGCCACATATTTACATACACTCAGTATAATAAAGGTATTCCTTAATTTCCTAGGTATCTTCTTTGTCCTGTCTTCTCAGAACTTCTTCAGCCCATACACTAGTGCTCTGCATGGATTCAGTACAAAGGTGTTGCAGTGCCTGAACCAGCATTTTTTTGTCTTGACAAAGAAAAGTGAGAGAAGTGTTGCTCATTGTTCTGAACACCAGCTTAGAAGTTTCATGAATCATTGGTTTCTTTTCATTGGACTGGGGAAACCTTGATATAGTGTTGGTATATACAAGAAATACGAGGAGTCTGGAGGAACACTTCATGCATGTTTAATTTTTACCAGACCACTGGGGTGCCTTGCAACTGGTTTCTGTTACTGTTCATAAAATTCAACTTTTCCTTTGCAAGATTAATATTAATATTAATGAAAGGTCATTGGAATATATTCTAATAGCTATGATGACAGTGCACAGGCAGTTTTACTGTAAAGAGATGGCCAACCAGTTTTCAACCCAAAAGCTAATTTAACAGAAAAGAGTGATATAAGGCTATTGTTTAGGCCTTATCAGGTTAAACTTGTACAGGCATGTTAAACAAGGCACGCTGCAAATTGAAACTGCTTTTGGAATTTACAGACTCTGAACCTCTTTTTACTCTCACAACATTCTGTGGCAGGCTGAACCTATAAACCTGAAAAAGTTGTGAAGCAAAAGCGATGCTCCAAATCCTAAATCAGTCAACAATACTAGTGTTATATTTCAAAGAGGTCTTTAAAGTAATCTCAGCAAGGTATTGTAATATTATCAATCATTTATTATTTTATTTACAACTATGTAGATTCTGATAGTATCAGCTAGTTTATCACGTTATTTTTTATGAGATATAGTTTGTGTATTGTTATGAGACTAGGAACATTTCTCAATGCAAGTCATTTAATGTAGGAAAGGAAAAGTCAGGTAATATATTAAATTGTTTTCTTAAACAGCAAACCAAATCTGAGCTGAGAAATACTGAACATATTTCAGCATTAACATATTTAGGGATCTGTGTAATTCTGGATGGACTTGAAACTGTGTTTTAACTTGGATTCTTGTAAGTATCAGAGATAATCAAATAAATAACATGATGAAATGGCCTACATGTATTACTGGGGTTAGGAGACAAGTAGGATGGTTAGAGATGTCCAGGAATGGCTCTGACAATTTATTTGTATACAGTGACATCATGACAACTGTTAACATGGGACAGAGTGGGATAGGAGAGCCTGAACACTAGTTCTATGTCTAAAGACAACAACGTAAAACATCTGTTATCATTGAGCTGTTCAGGATTGAGAAAAATGTCCTAGAGAAAGCTTAGATAAGAGTTGGCAGAGATTTGGTTTAGATACATTGCATGCTCCTTAGATGTTTGTTTTGCAAGTCTTTCCAACCTTGCCATCAGGAACTTAAGTTTTTCTTAGGTTTGTTTCCATTTTGAGCTTTCCTCATGTTTTAAGATTAATGCAGACGTATTTTTTTATTTCTTTTTTATTTCTAAATCTGTATCAAGCCATACTCAGAGGAAAATCTTCTTAGCCAGATTTTGATAGGATAATACATTACCTGGGGTCCCTAAATTCATAAAAGTATAATAACAAATCGCATTTTCAAGAATACAGGTTAACTTTGATGAAAAAAATTAAGCAATATTGGCAACACTCTTGATAGGGTTTCTTTCCTTGTTTGCTCTTTAAAAAAAAAAATAAAGTTACTGAAAAAAATGGATGCAGTTAAGTACGTGGTAAATCAGAAGCAGAACACTAAATACTAACAATGCAATTATATCTTTCCCAGTCCTCCACCAAAAATCTCAGTTTGAGCAGCAGCACCCTGAGACTTGAACTAAAACTGATTATAAGAAGATACGGGGAGCTAGAGTTGAAATTTTGTAAATATATAAATTGTGACAATAAAGATCTTGAACACCCATTTTCTTAGATTACTTGAGTGACAAATTAGCGCCTATAGCTTAACAGAGCTTCACAATGCTTTCTTCTTAAGGCAGTGATTCATATACATTTATTTATCTCTGTTTACTTGCAAAACAAAATGTTCACCCAACATGAACTTCTCTGAAGGATTTCTGTCCCCCCTTTTTCTCCTGATGTATATCAAAGAGTAGCAAAGGTCCTGAGATTTGCCAGCAGATGATAAAGAGCGTATTTCATTTAATGGGTAGGATACACTTTGTAAAAGATGCCAGTTTCTGGAGACTGACAGCCAAGAGGTTGTAAAGTGAATGGAGGGAGAGTTAGTAAAAGTGGAGTTTTAACCTGTGGTGCAATATAATACTCAACAGCTAGGCACTGGCTGCAAGGCAGACACTGAGTTATGGCAGCTTCTGCATGGCGCTACATTTTCAGACGATGACACTTCAAGCTTTGAATTTGAGTGTTTGTCTGCCAAAGAAAAAATTCCCTTTCACCCTTTTTGTTTTGAAATAACTTCCTTCTATTAATTGTATTGAAGAGTTTGATTTTGGACTCAACATCTAATGACAAGCTTTGAGTGGATGACAAGGGAAATAGCTATTCTGCCTGTGGGAATACAAGTAACTATTTGTCCAAATATAACTATACCTGTATAGGTGAAGTCTTCTCTGTTCTTATTATTTTGTATTTTTAGTTTTCTCAAAGATATACTGTAATTGTAACTTCTTATTTAATAAAAAATTATGGTAGAAATCCAGCTATGAGAATAAACAGGAATTTATGAGGTTTATGATGCTTATTTTGTTTCACAGAAAAATAATCTAAGACATAATAAAGTTTCTTCTGCTGAGTACATTAGCTATTAGATGTGAAGAGTGCCTGGCACTTGCGAAGGCAAAAGTGTCTAATAATAGAAGGAGGGAATGGAGGCCAGCTGACAAAAAAAGGTGGAATAGCTGGCAGCTGTGATGGATGACCCACTAACAAAGATGAAGAAGTCTTAGCAGGAATGCGCAGATAGAGAATAAAACATAGAGCAAAAGGAAAAGAGGCAAAAGGAAGAAAATGGATCTGAAGTGGCCAAAAGGCATTGTTTAAAGGAGGAGGTGAAAAAATATCACTTTGTGTGCCACAAATCACAAGAGAACAGAGAAAACTTGTCTTAGGAAATTGCCAAGGTTGGTTTAATACTATTTTATGCTGAGGGGAAAAAAAAAAAAAAAAAAAAAAAAAAAGTAGTTAATTTCAATTGACAACTGAAGAAAATACATTACTAAGAAATAAAATTAGTCTAGTTTACAAATCATAGGCTGTGTCTGGTGTCTGACAGGTACACTGTTCTTTTGAGAGTCTTAAAAGGACAGAAGATGTACACCGATTATATTACATTTAGCATGATACTGCAACTATCTCTCTATGTGATTGCACAAAAAATCTGGATGGTACCATTTTCATGGAAGCAAAAAAAAAAACCCAAACCAATAAATAGTGATTAATATTAAGTTGTACTTCTAAGGATGGTCTGGATTAAACCATTATCCTTAAGAAATAATTTCCATTCATGAGATTTTTTTCGTATTTTTCATATCTTTACAAATAATATAGAGGATGGATTAACTAGGAAAGCTTGCACACTAACAGAGTGAAAATCATACACTCAGTGTTTATGGGAAAAAAATAACTAATTTTTTTAAAAAAAAAGTAGTGATGCGAGCAATACAATTAAGTTTTGCAATATCCAATATAATGTAGAAGCAGTAAAGTTGTATTAGATGAGCATTTTGCCCTAGGCTACTTCCCCTCAGGAGGAGGCCTGCATATAGAGTAGAGTGAGAGGAGCTGAGGAATTTCAGCCTCTGTCCTCCCACCACTTCTCCACTGTCTGGCGCATCATACACATTTGTATCACATTGTCCACCCTTGGTCACGTGACTGCTTGTCCCTAAATATGAGGATAGAATCCTCTGCCAAGACAACTTTATACACTTCACTATCATGATAATTCACTTTCACCCGTAGATTTGTTTAACATTAATTTGTTCTCTCTTCCTTTCTATTACTTTTGTTCTTCCTTTCCATTACTTTTGGCAACCAAAAATACAAATTCTTCAGAAGGATGCTAACAAAAGTGTTTAAAAGTCTATGAAGTGATTAGAAGAATTCCCTCATGTTAGTGTTTGAAACCTTCAGGAAACTATATCATCTTCCTACCTTAAAAACCAGAATCAAATTACTTTCTCCATTTTCTATACAAACCTAAAGGTAGTGATTTGACCAAGACCACACAAAAAATCTGAAGTATTAGAAGGCATTGAAATCAAAACCCATGAACTTTAGGCCACTAACTATACTGGTGTATTTAGTTCCCACCAGGAGATGAAAAATTAGCAACAGAAATACATTTATGAGTGGATAAATGTGAACTGAATTTGTATACAAATCTGTAATAACTGAGTTCCTGGGTTGTTTTGCAAAACGCTTGCTTAGTCCAAGCAGATGGGTGTTTATACGATGCAGTTACCATAGCGCTTGGTGTAGTGCTAAATCCTGCTGAAAGGACAGTATGTTTACTAAGGCTCAGCCATGCGGCAATGCATCCACACCTCTTCTAGTCAGCTCAAAATTTAAGTAGGACTGGCTCCTGTTTACCTGCAAAAGCCTGCCTAAATATACATAAAGATAAATGATGCTCTTTTAGAGACAGCTCACAGGAGTTATATGAAACCTTTCCACAACAGCTTTTTCCAGGTCCTGAAGAGGTGTAATCAGCTATGTGGCCTGTAGACTCCAAAAGCAGTGAAAAAAAGGTGTTAAAAGACCCCACAGGCAAGAGTTACCAGGTCAAAACATAATTATTTCTCTATTTCAGAACAAAAATTATTGCCATATTTATCAAGGGGAAAACGAAGCATACCACAAACACTTGAATGTGCAGGCTCTGAGATTTACCAAAGGCAAAACTAAAACATGGGTGTCTTGGTCCTGAGTGCTGCACTTAGGCAAGTGTGTGGTAACCCTCTGGCAGTGGGTTTTGCAACATCAAATCAAAATCAAAGCACAAATCAAAAATTCTAGACATCTTCATCTTCCATGAATTGTTAATGAGGTGTCTTTTTAAAATCTGGTTTTGGGTAACATTTTGATAAAGGCTAAACTTTGTCTTTGAGATAAATGATAAGGTTCTCACAAGGCCATAGGTCAAGGGTTAAGAAGCATGCCCAAGTATGAGGAAATTCATTGCAAAGTGTAAAGAACTAGCAGGACTGTAAACTGAAGAATTTTCTAAAGTCCTGGTGAGTTTGATAGCATTAGGTGCCATCTTTCACCAGATCCTCTGATATTTCTAGAAAAATTGGCAAGCTTTTGAACTCAGTGTCTTTCTGTCAGGTCTGCTAAAGTGTAACAAAAGGCTAAATTTGGAACTTAAAATGTTAACCTTAATAAAACCCAATTATAATCATATACATTTATTATATACATTAATTGAAGTCATAAGCCTCAGTGAATCTGAAAGAGAAAAATTTATTAGGACTTCTGTCATGGGAAGATATCATCGGGAAATTGTATTGGGCTGTAAAAAAATACTTCTGTTATGTATCTGATTTCCATATCCACTAGAGTTATGGATTTTAGTTGATAGGTTCACCATTAGGAAGTATCTCAGTGCTGCTCATTGAAGAGCAAGTATGAAAATTCTTAAGAGGAATGGTTGTTTCCAATGGTAACTGTGTTTCTGTGTTTCATCAGTTGGCAGCATGAAATATTTTTTGTGCATACTGATTATTTTATTTCAATCAGCCCTCTTCTGTTTCAAAATCTTGATGAGAACATTTAGTAAAAGGAGAAACACACAGCTTCATCCACAATTCAGCCACCTCAGGATCCTTTTACAGGCTGTCCACAATCAACAAGCAGAGAAACTCTGGCAGACCTGTTGCATCTGAAAACAGAATCTTCCTCAATATGTACCAGAATTTATGTGATGACAGGAACTGTCTTCAAAACCCTCAATGTTTAGTGTGCTTTTTTTTTGCAAACACAGCAAGCATTTTCCAGAAACCACAGAGACTAAACAACCTTCCTTCTTATGCTATGGGCATCACTGTGCCTATAGACCAGCATCCCATCCATGCACTGGCACCCTTATTGGCTGCCTTTGTGAAGGAGCAGCTGAATCCAGCACTGCTCAGGGACTCGTGGGCTCCTCCTTCCTGGCCCAGGGGAGCTGAATTTGGTGTTCTTGCAGAGCTGGAGGTCTTGCCCATGCCAGCCTGATGTATGCTGTTCCACTCCCCTTTGCAAGCCCAGCCAGCAATGCTGAAGAGGAACTCTAATTGATAGATACATGCAACTCACAAAACCCGGAGGACACTAACACAGCTAGCCACACAGACCAGCACAGGTGGCTTTAACAGTATTGCATAAACCCCCACAGCCTCCCAAAACCACAGACAGCCCAGTCTCGCTGCTCCTGTCTGGCTGAGGCTCATCATTGAGATGGGCACACACACTTGTTCTCTGTCATTGCAACACCCACAGATTCACAGGACCCGTAAGTATGAGCTTGGGCTCCAGGTCCATCAGTTCTCCATGCCTGGGTCCTGACCCCCTCCCCCAGTCACTGGCTCTCACCTCGGTCATTCCAGGAGTGAGCCTCACTAGTCAGCCCAGCCTGAAGTTCACTAGTGAGTTGCACAAACCCCCATGCACAAAGGCCTGGGTTTCAGGAGGAAAGCACAAAGCCCCATCCCTCCTGCTGTTGGCCCCCAGACCCATAGGCTGCTGTGATGCTCTTCGAACACTAGGGCAGAAAGCCTGGTCTTCCTCAAGGATTTAGGCAGCCCGAGCATAATCTCGTGTAAACCCTGCTCTGAGATTCCTCCATCTTATCTTTGAAATAAAAATGGGCTTTTCTCTTGACCAGTAATTAAAAGGAAAGCCTCTCTCAGAATAAAAGGAAAGAGTTCAGGGTTATGTTTATATGTGCTCTACTGTGAAATGTAACTCATTACAAGGAAGCAACAAAGGGGTGACTGTATTACCAGCTGAACTACTTTATGCTTATGTATATCTCCATCTGTTTTCAGTCAGATACTTTCCTTTTAGTATAGCCTGGGCTAAGACTACGTAATGAGACCTGTGGTAAGAGATGTTTCTCTCTGGGATCATATATGCTCAGAGAAAAGAATTATTTATCTCCTTGCAATGCAAGATCTTTTTCCAAGGGATATTTGCCATGGTTTGCCAAGACCTCATTATCTGACTTTCCTCTTACTCCCTACTATCCTTACATTTCATATCAGACTGCTTTTCTTTTCCTTCTCTGCACTGTATTTTTGCCTGGTGAGATCAAGCTCTGAGACGGTGCTTATTGTTTGGACTAGAGTGTGAAAGCTTTTGGCAAATAAGATTAGTGGGGCTCTGTGGGAGACAAGTATGTGCTTGAGTGTAGTGTATTATTTAGATGTCTCATTCGTAGATATGTCCTGTCTCATCAGTTCTGTAATATGAGAGTGTACAGATGTATCAGCTTTTGAAAACTGGAAAGTATCAAAAAAAGGCCATGAATTATCTTGCAATGTGCACTGTATATAAGAAAAAGAATATTTGTGGGTAAATTGTTATCGATTAACAGTATACTGAAGCTGTATCATTTTGCCCCATGAACAGAAATAATAGCATAAATGGACAATTAAAACATATTCATTGTAATGGTTGTATGAAAATTGAATTATCAAAATATAGGATAAAAATATTTTTCTCTGGTTTGTTTTGGTTTTGGTGTTGAGTGAGCAGTTTTGTGGGGGTTTTTGTTGGTTGTTTTTTTTTCTCTTCAGGGATTTAACCAAGGCACTTAAGGTAGAAGCCAACTTCTCCAGCCTGCCTAAATAAGAGAGAGAGAGAGAGACAGACAGACAGACAGACAGACAGACACTATGGAAAGCTGCAAAGGCTGATTCATTTCTCCTCAGTTCTGTGCCTAAGAGTGGGTATCACTTTGATCATATTTGTGTTTTTCCAGCTTGTTCTTTAGGAATACTGAGAAATGTTGTTTACCTAGGCAAGGTACATAAGGTTAGAGATTTGCAGCCATCACACTGTTAAAATCTGACAAGATGTTAGTCTGTTAAAGTACAACAGAACTGAGGTTTCCTTTACATGGTTTCCCTTTACATGATCATATACTGCTTTTCCTTTCCTTTTCCTTCATTGGATGCACAGAGTAGATCTCCCATGTTAAAGAGTCAGCATTATTCAGTGAAGAAAGCTGTTGATTGCAAAATTCTTGCTTTTTGCTGAATTTAGAAAGAGCATATTGAGTGACTAATGTCATTGCAAGCAGAGAGAAAAGGTCTCATTAGTCAAAGCAAATGAATGATTCTATGGAAAATTCCTATGTCAAGTCAGTTAATCTGTCTCTTCACAGATGGTCACTATTAGGTATTTCTTATTTTCTGAATGCTCAGCTTGATGACCTGATATCTAATCAATGGACATGCTACTTAGTCACAAGAACAAGTGGCAATGAGTGGAAGCTAAGTTTTGGACATAAAAAGTGCCATTCAGTGATAAGTGTTCTGCAAATAACAGGTACTAGAAATGTCAAATTAAGGACCTGATCTTGCAAAACATTTTCACATTTATCTTACCTGTTCTTATCTTCAAGTGGCAAAATAGAACTCCTTTCTTGACAGAAAAGTTAGGGTAATATATTAAAAAAGGTTTTCATTCTCAAATCCAGTAGTGAATGGTGCTGAAGAAAAATCCAGAAGCAAATTTTGCATAAGGTACTTTAGAATAAGGGATGGAAACATATGCTGAATATAGAGGGTAGATAATAAAGATGTGTTGCTCTAAATATAGAATATGATCATAATATTACAACATTTTCACAGCGTACAAGCATCCTTACATAGGCAACACCTAGTTTTGATTTTCTTAGCTGAGTGGTTTTAAACACTTGAATCTAAGCATGATGGGTTGATATCAGTATACAACTGATTTTGTAGTTCTAAGAGAGGCAATATTCCAAATCTTGCTTTACATAAAATGCTTTACAAATAGGTTACATATAATGCTTAGATTCCTACATACTTGGTGTGAGGAGGATGTTTCATGAAAACCAATACTTATTCCTAAAAGCCTAAACATGAATTTTGCATCCCAACTTTAAGACCCTGTTATATCAGATTCTGAGAATTATACATAAAGATGCAAAACACAAGATGCAGGCATACATATGAGCACACTAAAAACATACAAACCCATTTAACTTTTAAAAATGCATATGAATTATGAAGCTGACACAAAGCATTCCCACACCTGCTTTCAAAGTGCCATATCTATGTTTTCATCTCAATTTCACAATAACTTTCTGCAAATATTTGAGCACTAATTAAATCTTGAGCTCAAATACTCAAGTTCTTTCCTCAGAAGTGATAAAGTGAAAGGGCCCCTATTTTTCCTTACCCTCACGTCACAAAGCAATTCAGTGAAGTAGACAATGATCTATTTCCACTCTTTGCAGGCCTGATCTATTCTTCAATAGACAGAAGTGATGATACAATGAAAAATGGAATTCTTTCTCTGTGTCCCCCTCTCTCCCTCTGCCTCTCTACACATTATCGCAATCACACATATTATGTGTGTGTGTATATATATATATATATATATATGTATGTATATGGCTATAAATTTATTTTCAGGGTAACATACTTTTGCATTCTCTGTGGTTAAAATATTCAAAACATTTAACTGGGTTAACTAGTTGGCTTTACTTCCTTATCCCAATGCTGAATAATGAATAAAATTCATTAATTTTGATAACCTGGATTTCCCTCTCTGCATACCCAGGTTCTGAAGTTACTCAAAACCTGTATGGAAATAGAGGTTAAGGATGAAGAATTGGCTGGATGGACTCATCCAGAGAGTTTCAGTCAACATTGCATTGTCCAAATGGAGATCAGTAGGAAGTAGTGTCCTTCAGGTAACTATATGGGGGCTGGTACTGTTCAGTGTCTTTATTAATGACAGATAGTGAGGTTGAGTGCACCCTCAGCTAGTTTGCAGATGGCACCAAGCTGAATGCTGCAGCCGATACACTTGAAGGATGGGATGCCATCCAGAGTGACCTTGACAGGCTTGAGAAATGAGCCCATTTGAAACTCATGAAGTTCTACAAGACCAAGTGCAAATACATACACCTGGGCACCAATACCATCCCCCAATACCAATACAGGCCTGCGGGATGAACGGCTGAGAGGAGTCCTTCAGAGAAGGACTTGGGCGGTAGTGGTGGATGAAAACCTGTAGATGAGACAGCAATGCACACTCACAGCCCAGAAGGCAAATCATATCCTGGGCTGAATCAGAAGAAGCATGGTCATCATGTTGAGGGAGGTGATTCTCCCTCTCTACTCTGTTTTCAAAAGACCCTACCTGGAGTACTATATTCAGCTCTAGGGTCCCTATCACGAGGAAGTCATGGACCTGTTAGAACATGTCCATAGGAGGGTCATAATTTTTGTAACACTTCTCTGAAGAAAGGCTGAGAGAGTTGGGGTTGTTCAACCTGGAGAAGGTTCCAGGATACCTTACTGGGGCCTTCCAGTACTTAAAGGAGGCTTATAAGAAAGATGAAGAGGGAATTTTTACCAGGCCCTGTAGTGACAGGATAGAGTGAAACAGTTTTAAACTGAAAGTGGGTAGGTTTAGACAGGGCATAAGAAAATATTTTTTTTACAGTGAGGGTGGTAAGACACTGGAAGAGGTTGCCCAGAGAAGCTGTGGATGCCCCATACCTGGAAGTGTTCAAGGCCAGATTAGATGGGGCCTTTGAACAGCATGATCTAGTGAAAGATATCCCTGCTCATGTCAGGGGAGTTGGACTAGATGACCTTTAAGGGTCCTTTCCAATCCTAACCATTCTATGATTCTATGAATCTGGTTTTATGAAATAGACTTAGCACGACATTTTAAATAGTAAGGACATCTAGGACACCATAAAGGAGACTGAGTTTAAGGGTGCCAATTATAGTGATGTTGAAACATAGAGTACCAATTATACTGTGAAGTGTCTTAGCAAAACGTATAAAAAATACATCATTAGATGGCTCCTGCCAGAAAAAGGAGAAAAAAAAAGGAGGAAGAGAGACATTTAACCATAGCTATTTCTACTGTTTATTCACAGAATCATCCTAATAAGCACTTTTATGTCTCTCAGGTTTGCTCATGCAAAGTTCATATAACAGGTTTATAATTACGAGAATTTTCCTCTCTGGTGTGGTTCCTCATTAGGCATTTTAGGTCCTAAAAATTATGCATATGTCTATTTTCACTTTAGGGCTGTCACCATCACATATATTTCACGGAGCTGGTCAGCAGGAGTTACCTACACCCATTAAGCAGTCTTCATTCTGGGTCTGCTGCCAACAAAGATCATTAACTGAACAATGTATTTAATCTCAAAAACATTTGCTATGCTCACAATTTGCTAATGTTAACTTGCTAGAGACTGTAAAATTGCTATAATTTCTCCTGGGTTAAGCAAGTCCTGTCCTATTATCCCTGATTCTGAAAGACTGTACAAATTAATGATAAAAGTGTGAGACCATAAACTGAAACCTTTGAATTTCCCTTGACAGATAAATGCCCTAATTGTTGGTCTAGTCGATCTTGCACATAGTCTTGTTCTCTGACGCATCCCACATTTTGTGCCCTTTTGCAGAGTGGAATGGCTTCAAAGTAAGGACGTGGAATTAACAGCATCTCTTCACTCTGAATAGGCGCCATCTTGATTTTTGGTACTATTCAGTGAAGAGAAAGCTAAGATCTGGGCAAAGGAGGGAAGTGTACGTGTTTTTTGTCTATTGTAATCTAGTGTTTTATACTTTGAGGTGTTTAATAGTAAGATGTAAGAGATTCCTAGGCTTCATCTATTCAATTTTTCAAAGAAAGCGTTTGGGAAATTCCAGGCTATAAACCCTCAGTGTAAAGGATCCTTTCTGAGGCTCAACAAAGTTCTGAGATGTGAGGGAGGGGCATTTATCCCACAGTATTTTCAGTTAGTTACCTTAACAGGCTCTAGTTCATATAATTGGAACTAATTTTTATGCGATCTACTTGAGATGCTTAGGCCTCAAAGCTAGAGAGTCGGCCTAAAAGTTAGACATTATTAATCATTGACAGGTTTTTATTCCTTTTTAACTTGGGGTTAGATGTGTCTCCACTATCTTCACTTAAATGTATTTATATGTTTGCTGGGTTTGTGTTGCATTTGTGATTTATGGATGAGATTTTCAAAGTTGTCAGATTTTGTTTGGTGACTAGCCAAAAGCCTGCAGTTTGGGGGGTCGAGACTGCTTCAAAAAAATCTCTTCTTACCCCAGTACAGTTTACTTTGTTGAAATTTCGGTCATATTTCTATCAAGAGATAGAACATTTGCTATTGACTTTGGTTAAGCCAGTTCTTCCATCCAGACTGTTTTTCCTTAAAGATAATCAGCCATAATAGCTAAGGAAAGGAGAGCTTTGGTGTATTCTCCTAACTGTATTTCACATATTTATTTTGCAGTCAGCATAGTTCTGGCTGATATTTTAAAGAAGAATACAATGAGGCTTTGAAGCTGCAAAAATCTTTTGTGTTCTAATCCACCTAACAAATGTGGACTTTGTCATATGAAGGTAAAAGTTCTATACAGAGAATATGGTGCACATGATGGAAAGATATAATTCAGAAGTTATATGCACACAGAGGAAGCTATTTAGACTTAGAAAAATTGAGGAAGTGTATAGCAGAGATATTTCTAATAGATGATGATTAAAAATATTTTAAGTAGGTGGTTATGTATACTTCTGACCCTAAAACTAGGAATAAAATAAGATACAGTTTACCAGCAAAATTGACAGCCAGAGATGTAAGTAGCTTGAAACATTAGTTCTTATTTTAGCTCTTGTTTTTAATGTAGTCGAAATTTGCAGTTCAAAACAAAAAATTTGCATGATTGTTTACTGGGTCTTTCCATTAAAAAGTTATTTCTCAACAAATACTACCTGACATGTAAATCTGAGCACATTTTTAATCACATAAAATCTTACTAGCCAAACTAGGTCTGTTCCAGTCTCAAGAATGTTGCTGTTTTCTCAATATTTTTTTCCTAGACTATCAAGTTTTATTTACCTAAATATAATTTAACCAGTTGAAGCAATGAATTCTGTCACTCAGGAATTTTTCAGTAATAAATTCCTAACTCTATCATGGTTCATTGGAGCTTTTCAACAGCTGATACTTGTAATGACTACAGCAAAAGAAAATAAAGTGACTTTTAAGTGAGAACCATCCTCAAAGAGGTGTTGGTTCTAGTTTGGTTGTATCCAGGTCCCTATAAAAGGCTGGGTTTCAACAGGACAAATTTATATTTGAGAACTTAGTTATAATCAATTTTTGACATTGATACGCCTCTCAGTCCCACTCCATAATTGCAACAGCAAACAGCAAAACTTGTCTAACAAGGTTTTTCTTTCCTTGAACAAGGCTACCCACCCTCACTTTGAAAATCATTCTATCATGCATGTAATGTGTAGTGAAGTATGAAACATGCACATCTAAAAGATTTTGGCTGGAGGTGTTCTGGAGCTGTATGTGGACCTCCTTTCTACTCAGAATCGTGGACACAACACATTGGTCAGGAGTAGGCTTGTGCTAACTTGGGTCTCTTTCCTTTGCAGAATATAGACGTGTCAGAAGCCCCACTTTCAGGGTATCATGCTAGAGTAAAGCGAACTTTATATGCTTATGTGTCCTTTGGTGCTACACATTTTTGACCTTTCTTTTTCAACTGATCTTATTAACTGCAGTCTTAGATTGTTTTGACCTTTTAACTTAATTAATAGTATGTAAAATATATTTTCTTCTGTCGGAAGTTAAGCTATTGCAGCGATTGAACAAGTTCTTTAACCCAGGTTTCTTGCAGCTTTTAGCAAGGTCTCTAGGTTACTGTTCAAGCTAAAAAACAAAATTAAATTGGCTTTTAAAATATACATGTATACTTATGTAATAAAAAGTAATATATGTGTTAAAGATTTTTAAACATATTACATTTTATCTTCTATAAAATGTTTGGTTCCACTTCAATCTTATTTTCAGTCATTAAAAACAGAATCTGTGGCACCAGACTGCATTTTGTGTTCAGAAGAATCCTAGGTTTGCTCAGATGCAAATAAAAAATTCCCTTTTGGTCTCTGCTGGGCTACCTAGTATTGTTAGCATGAAGGAACACAGCAAGGAATGGCTAGAGGAACAGCATGACTGGAGTAAGCATAAGGACAGCAAGCACAAGTAACACATACCAGAACAACAGTGTGGTTCACACTGGGCTTTTCTAAGCAGTAAGGACTGACAACCCTAAACTCTGAGTGCAATGTTACAAATTCATAATTATGTGAGGAATTAGGTACTGTGTGTTATTCTGTTCATTTATCTTGTTGGATTTTTCTCTCATTCATGAAAATACTGGGTTTTAAGCTGATTGAACACTGACTGTAAAAGGCAAAAGGCTGATCATTGAGTGTTGGAAAGTTTAGATTAATTTTTCTAGATTTCTTATGTCTGTTAGTAGTGACACCTTCAAATTTGAAGCTGTTTTTTACTGCTGCCAGTCATATTCTTAGGAAAAATTTTGATATCTTGGTAAAGCCTTTCTAGGACATATATGTTACTGTTACAACAGTAAATAATATTATTCCTACCTCTTTTGTAGTGTGCCCCATCAGCCTACTCAGTGCTTAGCGGTATTCTATCTTCTAAAACCAAATGTCAGCTTAAAATTTATACCCTCAGATAACTAATTGAAGCACCTGTGATTGAAACCCAGTCAGAGTCAAAGCTGGTTTCTCTTTATAGCCAAACGTGACAGCTGGGCATCTTCACAGATAATTCTATACAGTTACTGTTCACTGCCTATACAACAGACCTAAAAAGACATGATAGAGGCTGTCTTCCAAGACGTGTGTGATCACAACAGCAGATTGCCGTGGTTCCTGACAGGCCCATGGAAGAAAAATCCAATATCAAGAAATACGTAAACCATTTGTGGCAGAGATGAAAATAAGCGATGATTGGTGAGGTAATGAGGCAAAAAATCACAAATTATTCCCCTGCTTTTAAATTTCCCTCAACATCAGGTTTTGGCTGTCATCAAAGAGACAATCCAAGGCTGAAGGCATTGTTGGACTGGCCCAGGGCACCTGCATGTCTCAGGAAGGAGTAAGGCATGGGACAATGGCGGTCTTTGGCAAAGGATCGGCACTGGAGAATTTTTGATGGAATACCACCACATATTATGATATCAAGTACAGATTCCTGTGTGAGAAGTTTCTTCTCAAGGATCAAAGCCTAGCTTTACAATTACACCAATGAAGGTATGATTTGTACTCATCACACTTGAAATTACCTTCCTTTACTGCTTTTACTTCCTTCAAGGCACTCAGAACTTAAATAGATCTTGCCAGCCTGCTGTCTGCTTCTAGTGGCAGCCAAGGGGCTGAAACGTTTATAACAAGAGCAGTAAGTCTCAAAAATGACATCTCTTCCATAAGTATTCATCAGTAATTAGGAAAAAAGGCCTAAAGGACAAAAAAAAAAAAAAAATTTCTTGTCTGAAAAAGTGTAGTTATACTCCTCTTCTGAGTTCATTGAGACAAGAATGGAAAATATTTAAGGTACGCTTGTTCACTAAACAAATGGGCTAGTGAAAAAATCTTGGGAAGCCTCAAGGTCATATAGTACATGGTTTTCTTTCTGTCTTTCTATCTATACATGTAAAATGTTGATGTGAAATACTCTCGAGGAAAGAGCATGAGGTTAACATTAGGAGGGACAAAGAAGCCTCTGACCAAGGCAAGTTTACATAAAAATGCAAGTCATATGAGAGCACTGCAACTTAAAAAATATATCTAGGAATTGGAATTTCCATCTTTCAGTAAGGTCTGAAATTCTAGAAGAGAATTATGTCTTCCACATATCCATTTAAAATCAACTAAATTCAGTGGAGATTTATATAGAAAGAACTCCCCAAAAAATATTTCTGATGCTTTAGGATGTTAAGAGCCCTATGAACTATAGTGAAACAAAGACTGACACAGTTTAGCAGCTGAAGCTCATAAGTTCTAGATTTTAATTTAAAGAATGCATGGAACTGCATAGTAATAATTAGTTACTGAAAATATTTCATGGAAAAATCCTAGGTTTGCTTTCTATTAAATTCAGGAAATTGTTGTCTGTGCATTATACTTATTCTGCTCTTTCTCCATCTCTTAGCTAAAAGAGATTACCTACTATTTCATTTTTGCAGTCACAATGAAATAAGAAATATTAAATAAATAAATATATAAACAAAAACTGACAAGCAAAATTCTTGGCATGGCAAGCATATCTGCAAAAGAAAGTAAACCTTTCTTTTTCTCTGCAAAACAAGCAGGCATACTTGCTTGTCTCATATCATTGGTACTGACATCCAGACAACAGAAGACTTACAGATTATATAGCTCTTACCATCAAGAAATGAACACAAACATCATATAGCATGAAGTGCTATCTCTCCAGAGACATTTAACTTTAGCTGAAGTCTTCGCTGGGTTCACCTTCTCCTGTAATATGAGTGACCATAATATCTTTTCTGAGACTCTAGATGTTTTGCGTAAAGGTAGATTGTGGGCAGCTGATGATTCAGTTTGGATGTCAAGGCAATATATGTACAATTCCTAAAGCCCAAGAGGAAAGCTGGTTGTACCTGTCTTACTTAGGGTACCTGATAATGTTAGGTATTATGTTTTCAGTGTGAGACTAGACAATGCATTGTGAAATATGACATCTCAAGAGCTCATAAATATTCACAAAATAGAAATTAATTCAAGGAACAGTTATATATACTGTTTAACTGCTAACAAAGGTAAAACAAACATGATTTTTTTTCCCCCCAAATAAACCAGTCTTTGGATATCTAAATCTACTGAAAGTTTTCAATTATAATTTTTATTCATGCCTTTGTTTCACCCAAAGAATTATTTTCATATAGCTATTAAGGGTACCTCTTCTGATGGTAAATTTTTTTACCTAAACCTATAACAAATATTACTGAACAAAACTTGTCTATGATCAGCATGAAGAGTGATCTAAAGCAATGTTGCTGGGACAGTCTTTTTAATTAAACAAGCAAATAAAAATTGGCCTTGCAGTTTTCAAGACAGACTTTATGAAATGGTAGGCAAAGCACAAGGAGATTTTTGGAAAGCCACTTCTCAAGGTTTGTATACACTTTCAGTTAACTGAATAACTGTCTCAAGTTAATTTACCTATGATTAACTCCTTGAATATGCTCTTATATAAGAGAAACCCTTAGCATTTCAATATCTAATCAGGGGACTGTGCTTGTTTGGTTTTGGCATGCATGTAAAGTTGGGGTTTGTAACCTTAAATAAATGGTCCCAAGTTAATGTTCAGAATGAGAAACTGGAACAAAACAAGATATTTTATCTGAATCTCCTGTTTGGGGACAACTTTGTTCAGATTCTAAACTCCTACATCCAAAATTATTTCAAAGTTAAATATGATCCCTATTCTTACTAAGATCTTTAAGCAATTATACAGAATTACATATCTCTATTTTTGAGGATGAGATTATTAACTTTTGATTTTTATTCTTTGAAAATTGAATAAATGGGAAGTGTTATCACATAATGGTTAATAAGAAAATAAGTGAGTGATAGGTAGGTAGGCACACTCCTCCATAAATAAACTAAGAGATGGGTTTCTCAGGCACAAGGCATTATTCAATGTGATTCTCATCTGCTATTACTTTCAAAAAAGAAAAAAAAAAGGCATAGGTATAAGCAAAACATATGGCTTATTATTTAATATTTCACATTAAGTTTCTGGATTCTGTGAGTTTTTAGAAGTAATTCTGTTTTTTGGCAGTATATTGTTCTGGTACTGAAGAATGCATTTCTTTACATAGAAAATAAGAAAAAAGTCCACATTATTGTCTCACCATTGTTTGTTTAGTTATCAGGTTACATTTGTTTTGCTAAAACTGAGTTGATTAAAACAACATTTAAGTTAAACAAACATTCAGTTACGGCAGAGGGGGGGAAAGCTGTTTGCATTATATTTAATTACAAATATATAAAACATAATAGCATTACTAAAATGTAATACTTTTTTTTTTTCCTTAGAATTTAAGGCATTTAAAAGTTGCATGCAATTGCAGTACAATAACACACAGCAATACAGATTTGCCTCAAAGTCACAAGACTCTTCAAAAATCTAAATTGTACAAACTGTAGATCTTGCGTGGGAATTTGAAAGCACTCAGATTATGAGATGGACAAGTTTCCTAGGAAATCAGGTCGTTTAGATGTAAGGTCTCCATTTGATGTCAGAGCAAAGTATAGGGGATTGTCAATAGATGCTTGGCATGGTAACTAGTTACAGCAGGGGAAAAAAAGTACAGCTTTTTATCAAATTTTCAAACTAAAACCCAAACGCTTATTTCAAGTAAAAACACAGTATAAGCTACTACAGTAGGAACAGTGGAGGATTCTGTAACTTCAGTAATCCTTTGTCTGTTTTGCTAAACAATTAAGTTATGATCATACGTACTGTATACGTGAGGAAAAACCCTCAACAAAATCAGCAGTTCTGACAGAATGACACTTAGTTCCAACAACTGTATGCTCTTTGCTATGAATTGGTGAACGGCTGCTACCACGCAGTGTTACTTCTGGGAATTCAATTACATGTACCCTAGTGGTCAGAGAACATTTTGTAATACACAGGAAAATTATTTGTATTTTGACCTGCAGAAGCAAATGGACGATTAGAGCCAAAAGCTTTTATGCAAATTTACCATTCAGTCTGTCTTCTCCCATTTCCAGACACTTGTAGATCACATATGAAAGGATCCATGCACCAGTCCTGCACACGGTAAAGTCAGGGACTGCTCCTATATTGGGTTTGAAGGGCAAATATCAAAGGAAAGAGTGGTATTGGATTTAAGGAGTTTGCCAGGTACAAAATGATACCATAAACCTCTGTGTCTTAAACAGATGAGAATTCCTCAAGCTTTCTCTAAGGATATATATCAGGATAACCAGAAACACTAGTTTGGTGCCAGTCTGAGCTATAAGAAGCTCAGCAGACAGGTTTCTTATGTTTCTTTTTAGGAAGTAATTGCAATTAGCTGAAGAAAGCTACTTTGGAAAGTCCCCTCTAATTTTATTTTCCTATGTCCATATTGACATGCTATGGCATAAACTGTGTTAAAGAAACCAGGAACCCAGTTAACAGTACATCTTGAACAAGACCAGCACAAAAGTGCAATACTATTTCAAAATCAATACAGAAATGGACCAGCCAAGACACAGAACGTGTTCAGCCTCCCTCACCACACTATTGAGAGGAATAACGAGATTTTGGTCACTCATGCAGATTAATTAGTCCCTTTAAGGTAGCCAGCAGGCAGAATTTTATATTGCTCATGCTATTTTAGTTGGCCTACTGTATGAACATTGATGTGGTAGATAGATATCTTCCTCCCCTTGCTTTTTCAGTTTCTCTTTCTGTCATATTGTCTATTGCACAGATAGGCTTATGTGCATAAGAAAGACCATGTCATGCATGTAAATTATTCTGTATGTTATTAAAATAACATATTTTCATTTTAAGCCTTCATTTTTGTTGAAGGCAAAGCAAAGATGACAGTGTATTTCAACATCATGCTCAGTATAGTTTAGGTTCACTGGTACAATCTGATGGAAATCAGATCTTTTTCAAGATCTGGTTGTTTTTCTCTGTTACTTTCTAACTCGTGTAAGTCCATAACTGAAATGAGAGACTGAATATTTTAAACGCAGAAAAAAATCTATTGAAATCAAAAAAGAAAAACATAAATCCTGATGAATCAGGCTGTTGGGTAAGTCTACAAATAAGGTCTTGGGCTGAGAAAAGAATTTAATTCTACATCCAGATATTTTACCTTGTGCTTTGCTGCTGACTGTGAGCATTGGTTCTTTATGGTATAGGGTAATTTGTTGCACAGCAGGCATATGACCGCATTCAGTGAAAAAAACAGAATCACAAAGCTCCATTTAGGTGGAATTTAGAGTCCTCACAGACCATCTCAAGAAAATATCAGCTAGTTCCAGCATGTGAACCTTCAGGTAATAGCTTCAACTGTACTGCATGGCATGCTCATCAACCCTCTGCTTATGGCTGAGCTGACTTAGGGGCCAAAAACCATGTGACACAGAAAGGAGTTAATCCTTTTTTTTTTTCTTTTTTCTATGAGTGTTAAAACACCCAGTTTTTTAGGTTTGCTCAGATATCCAGCTTATTTAGACTGCTTTGAATTGTAATGTTATTTTTTTAATAACCTCCCAGAACAGAAGTTTCCAGTGAGATGCATCCCTGCTAGCCATGACATGAAGTGTGATATAAGTCAAAATTGCCCAAAATAATCTCAGCTAATAGATCAAACCTAAGGGGTTTCACACAAGGGCAGGTGGAGCATTTCTTCCCTTTGGACTAATGACTACTTGTGTAGGCACAGGAGTGCCTCAGCATGGGATCATCTCATCTCCCAACATGGTTGTGTGATTCCGCTAAAAATGAGCAACAAAAATCAGTGGCAAGTGATGACAAGCAGGAGGAGAGCAGATGCACAAAGAGCACGTGCAAGCCAGGTGATAGGAGAAAGGACAAAAAGGCAGCAACATCAGACTGGGGAACTGTGACAAACCAAACAGAGCAGACTCCCAAGTCCTAAAACCTGTCTCCGTGTATGCCTGTGTGAATAGTCCCTGGAACAGTTTCCTTCTCAAACCTGGGAAGCTGGGTCCATTCTAGTCCCTGAAATAGACTGCCCGCTAATGGTCTCCTAAATAGTTCCCAGTCACAGTTCATAGCTTGCATGGACCACAGCCCACTCAAAACAGTCAGTTTGATTATGGCTACCCTGTCTTGGGGGCTACAGGATTTTACTAGCATAGATCTGGACTGTTCCACAGATCGTTGGTCTCCATGTCAGTCAATGGCTGAGGGACCTGTGATTTACTAGAGCAATGGTAGCCTACAGCTGCAAAGGACTTGCACCATTTCAATATACTGGGATTTTTCTCCTTTCCTAAACGTCTCAGAACAAAAAACCTCCTTGTTTTGCTAGTGTTCCTAGAATAACATAGAACAGAACAAGACAGAACTACTTTATAACAATTTTATTGTTTAATTAAGTGATATAAATGTAACCATGCAATTCACAAATTGTTCTCTACAAGCAATCTTTAATAATCATAACTGGAGACAACTTTTAGGACCAAGAAATCTATTTGTCCCTCCCTCTCTCTGATGCTTTGCTCACACCAGAGATGAGCACAGAAGCACAACTGTGGATTTGTCCTATGTATTTATATTTACAAGGAGTCCTCAGAACACAAATTACGCTTTTGAATCATGCAACCCATTTTCTACCTCAAAATCATCAATACTTTTCCAGCCAGAGACTGAATAGGGTGACAGGAGGATATTTTGTACCAGTGAACAAAATGCAAATGTGAACATTAAAGCCTGCAATTACTTTTTTCAATCAAGTTTTCTTTGATTTCTCTGTAGCAGGGGTGCTTCTATTTCATTGGTGTTAGTTTTCACTGCACACAGTACATACTGATTCTGAATAGTCTGTCACTTCTGCTCATTTTCTGTCATTTCTTTCTCATTTCATCAAGAACTTAAGTACTACTTAAGTGCCAGATGTTTTTTCTCCATTGGGAAAACTATTGTTTCAGCAAAAAGTATGACTTAGTGCCTAGGTATGTTCTAGTCACTGCTTAATTTACTGCCATGAATGTACATATTCCCTTTCTTGCTTCTGTTATCTGTCTCTCATCCAGTTTAACACAGAAAGATAATTTTTTTTTGTTTGTCCCAAAGGAGAATAAGTTTGTACAAACATAAACACACATACTTATATAATTCCACATAAAAGATGTACAATATATGACTGTGTTCCAGTATTAAATACCTTGTTTGCTAAATATGTTAGCAATACTTTTTGATATGTTTGGGGTTTTTTTTTCATATTCTCCTTTCCTTGTTACTGATTTCTTTATATTTAAAGCTAAAGTTTTTCTTAAAACAAAGATGTTTAGAGAAAGGAATACTACACAATTTACAGTATAATGCTTTCTGCAGGATAACCATTAATTTGATAAAATCCTAATCTTTTATATTTGATTGCCTTTGAAGATGAATCATTTTTGTATTTCTTTAAAAATATGATGTTATAATCTAACATCATCCTTTATTTCAAGTACAAAGCAGAAACACAAAAGCCAATTTCTTAATATTCCTGAGACAGACCTTTATATTCCTGGCCTCATATTGTTTTGGTTGACAGTATCAGTTGTGTTTTGTTAGAGATATGAAGTATTATCCTAAATTTGACATTGCCACTACTTAGAAGTTCATAATTCAAAGCTCTTCAAGAAAAACTACTTGAAAAAAGTTTTAGGTAATTATTTTATAGATCTTTACACTGAAACTTCTTATGCTTCCTCTGTTGAAACTATTTTTTGTCAGTCATGATCCAGAGCTCATTTTATTCTCTTCCTTATATAAGTGTGAATACTGATGTTGACCTACTTTAATAGGTTGATGCATACTAGCACTAAACCAAAGTGACATCGTTTGTTTTGTTTTTGCTTTTTTTTTTCAATTGTCACTCTCATGATGACGAATAGTATGTAATGATGCTTAGCTACTACCACAAAGGAAAAACAATGCTGGTCTCCTCTGCAGTCCACTTCTTTCTTGGGAGATTTTGTGATACCTACATTAAGGGTGGTAGATTCATTAGCTTTAGGCATTTACAAAATAGACCTCTACATGTCAGTTACACATTTAGGCCTTCATTACAGCAGATTAACTAGTCAGGTGATCTTAGCATGAAATTATCTGGTCATATGTATATTTTGCATCACAGTGGAATGAATAAACCTCTGGAGGCCACAGATAACATTGAGTAGGTCTTGACAGAATAAAATGAAGGTCTAGATACTCTATCTTAGACGTTATACCTATGCTGGAGACACCTTAATGTAAGTGAGGTGATGTTAATTCTCAATATCACAGAAAAAACTTCAATGCCAGAAGATTTCTGCTCTTTGTAGATGTGCTAGTTCAGTCGGTCAGCACCTAATATCTTTATTCATAAATAGTATGTATTTAACTGCTCATTCTGACATTTCTGAATAATATGATGCCATAACATTTAGTGAAACTAATCAATTTTTTATTATGCTTGGTTTGAAATAAATTATTTATCTTTTTGTTTTGGACCAGTTGAAGTATTTGTCAGGCATGTGATTTTAAGGGATTCAAAGTTCTTACTTGCCACATTGCCATGTTTTTTAACAACTATTTTGAAGGTAACAACCTATTTTTCATTGATGGGTTGAAATTACACTTTCTGTTAGTTTCTTTCATGACACTGTAAGAAAGTATAACACATCTTCACTTGTTAAATCAAAAGGTTTAATGGGAAGAGCAGACATAGATTCAATCCATGAGAAGGAGAATTCTTGACAAATCTTGTTTGCTGGCATTCATACAAAATTTTTTAGGTTAATAGGACTAGTAATTACATTTCCCTTTACAGCAGCACAAAATTTCACAAAAATGTCTAATTCTAATTCCACATCTTACTAATAGCATTGTTCTTTTCCTTAGGACGCTGATAAAGAGTGTACACAATCAACGGGTAAAAGTTGACCTAATTCATTCATTTCTACATGCACAGAGTTATAACTGAAAAATTGTTAAAGGTTTTGTACAATGAAGAATCAAAACCATACATTTGGAAGGAATTACATATGTATGTGTAGGTGTGCATTTTAAAGACCTATTGGAAAAGTAAAA
The DNA here is from genome assembly GCA_035590215.1 of Microhierax caerulescens. Lineage (NCBI taxonomy): Eukaryota > Metazoa > Chordata > Aves > Falconiformes > Falconidae > Microhierax > Microhierax caerulescens. The sequence continues at coordinate 97,049,539 of JAVJGJ010000014.1, forward strand.
TTTTCTTTGTATCACTTAAAATATCCATTGGACTAATGAGAAATGTTTAATATTTTTAATATATACATTGTTAAAACCATAAATTCCCAGTGTTTAACATACTGCTGTCCTATTAGGCTATATGTTACCCTAGCAGTCCTATTCATTCCACATTCTGAAGTACATAAATGCTACTCATTGTTGCAGTTTATGGTCTAGGACTTGGGTCTGAACACTTACGCTGTAAAGTTTAACATGAAAAGAACTGAGATGCTTCTGCACTCTGTTACATTTGTGCTGTTATAACCTTCACATAAGTGCATATTGTTAATTTTATAGCAAAAACTTTGTCAAATGACAGCTCGTTCCTTTTATTCATTTTCACATATCTTCCTGCACTGACCTTGTTTTGAAAAAGGAAACTTTTAAGGAAAATAATAATTAGCTGTCAGAGGTACTTGTCAAAGACTTTGCTCCCTAACATCTATTTAATCACAGCTGACTGTCAAGAACCAGGTTTCTGTTAATAGATTAAGTTCTTCTATTTTTCAGTGTAATGCAGAATTTTATCTTTGGATTATGTTAAAGCAATGGAAATGTGTTGCTTCCATATTTTAAGAAATTTTTAGAGCCTTTCTGCATTAAAAACATTTCATTGGCATACAGTTTTGAATTTTTATTGTACTAAGCCTTCTTTTGTCAGCCATGTGTTTTTTATGGACCTCCTTCAGTGAAAGCATGATTTTGCTACCTTCATGTGGCCCTTTAGTTAGTGTCACACCCTAATCTCAAAGAAAGAACTGTAACAGGTTCTCCATCACCTCCAATCCACTGAGAGCACCATTGGAAAGGCAGAAGAGTCAGAACACATGGAAATCTGCTCTATGGCTATTTTTGCTGTTGCCAGACAATTATGTTTTACCTAGTGGAAACAGGAACAGATCTTACTGACAGAAGGGTAGTTGTCCCTGAACTGTACAAGGTGGGTACCACCCTGCCTTGTGAGCTGCAAGGAGGGTCATCTTCTTGCATTATCTCCCTTTCTATAGCAGTTTCACACATACAATGCTGAGAAAAAGGAAGTGTTGCCTGTCTTGCAGTGTGGTACCCAAATGAGTAAGTTCACCCCAATGCTTTAGGGGTTCCCTAAAAAGAAGGGGGTTCCCAAAGCCCTGTATTCTATGTATTTCCACCTTTCAGTGTGCCTTGTCACTATTCTGGTGTGAGTTAGTCAATTTCCTGTGGATTTCTGTTCATGAGGTTTTGATCACATGAAGCTGATAGACTTTCTGTTTGTATTTTCAGTTATAAATATTTCCATAGATTGCCCAGACATTCTAGGTTTTCAGTTAGTTGATTTTTAAAGCTAATTCTCTGTTCATACTGTGATATACATTGATTACATATAATCTACTGGGCCCCTGTAATAGCATCACATATTGAATTTTTAATTGCTACATACTGAAAACAGCTTTGATATGGCAGCTTCTTGATCCAGATGTCTGTTTCCCTGTACTGATCAGAACTGCAAAAGAATCCAGGAAGGCATATGGACCTTGGTCAGCTAATACTTGGTTATTTTATAATTTTTTTTCAGATCATGTTGTAACTTTTGCCGAAATGCAACAGACATAACATGTTCGGTTGTTTTTTCCTACGAGTACAGGCAGAAAGACAAAACCTTTGTCAGTCATACTTCATAAGGGTCTCTGGTGCCTTTGGTTAATATTCCAGTGATGCTAACAAAAAAAACCAAATGGCCTATTTTTTACTTGACTTCTTTCCATGCACTTTTTTTTTCTTTTTAAAAGCTGGATATCTCAACCCTGCTATAGTTGATGGCAAATCTGTTGATCTAACTGGCACAAGGGTTTAATCTACAATTTGATTTATGTTCTGCTGGTTTAATTTGCATCAATCTTCTTGAGTTCAGTAAGAAAACCCTCAGTTATTAAAGTAGCATAACTAGCTTGAGACTAGTTAAAGGAGAATAAATCTTGTCAATCTGCTGAAAAAGGGAAAAACTGCACTCCTCATGAGAGTGATGTAACTCCAAAGACCAGTGGAGATGACACTGTTTTGGCACAACTACACCTGCCACTGGAACTGTACTGGCTTTCACTGGAGAGATTCTCAGGTGCAGACTGGATGGTTTCTTATTATAACTGGCATGAGCCTTCAGTACACGTCACCCAGTGAACCAAGATATCTGTAGATATCTAAAGGGTGTGGAAGACCCATATCAAAAGGCCTTTTTCCCATCAAAGTTTACAAAGAAAGAGAGCCTTGCCCTTGAAAAAACAATAGCCAAGGGGACACACAGCCCCTGGGAAACACCAGATCAGAAAAGGAAATTGGAATCAGGTGAAAATAAACGCCCATCACACTTAAGTATCTCCAGAAAACTTGTTTAATCTTGATTAGGCATATCTAATTCTCACTGGCTATTCCTTTGCATGTAGGATAGCCCTATGTTTGCAAGCCAGCTAAGTCTCTCCACTAGGAACAGTATTCAGTACCTACAGGGTCTGTCTGTACACTCTGGTGGGATTGTTTTTAAATGGCTGTCCTTTTCATTTTTTGCATCACGGAGGCTCAGGGTTTTCAAGTGAGGACTTGAGAGAACTTGCTTATTATCCAGCAGTGCTTTTATTTTAAAACCTGCGGATGATGGCAGTCTAATTCATAGATCTCTCCCAGCTTTATTTCTGTAGCCAAAAATATTTTATATTGTATAAGGAAACACAATTTTCACCTCTATGAGGTTACCTGCAATATGTGCGGGAGGTGCTACTGGTTTTAATAGTCCATTCTGAATGCATTAGTCTGGTTCTCATTTTTCTAGACCTTCTGTACCTGCAATGTGAACGCTTGCCACATTTAGTAACAGTAGGGCTCCAACTGACACAAATATAACATGGCTGCAATACTATTCCAGAAGATGTTCCAACTTAGGAGTGTTAAAAATAACATCATAAAGCATTTTTCCTGCAGCACACCCCCACACAAAAAAAAAAAAACAAAAAAAAAACCCCACAACAAAAACAACCAAACAAAAACCCAACAAACACAACACTACAAAGGCTGATGAGTTTTTATGCACCCCTGGTAGTGTTATTTGTCTGCTTTCAGTTTTTTGGGGTTTTTTTTTGCTTTGGTTTTGGTTTCCTGTATTTTTATCTTTTTTTTACTTGTGATGTTGTAGAAAATGACAAAAATGGTCAAAAGTAAGGATAAATACATTAACCTTCATATTCTGTTATTTTGCTTGAGACAATTCAAGCTAATAAAAATATTCATTTTGATTAAAAGGTCATTTTTCACTAATGTGCATAAATGTTGTCAGCTTCTCCCCTTTGCACTTACCTGCTATCATCTTGAACCTTAGAAGAAACAGATACTTTTGTCTTTATCCCCAAAGATTTTCACCAAGCCCAATCTCCAGCACTATTGCCTAAACAGTCAAATGTCTTCCCATACTTTTCCGTCGGAGCAGGGAACCCCTGCTTGTAGGCCAAAATACCTCCTGGAAAGCTTCCACAGGAGTGGATGGCACATGCCTGGTTTCCCTTTGTGTCTGTTGTTCTCAGAGGTCTGCCAACAGTAGCAATCACATCTTTGGTAGCTTGCATGTCACCTGGGAATGGCAGCAGCAGCAGAAATACGTTACATTTGAGGCTGGGCCTGAGACATGTATCCATTTCTGCCATTACTCACAGAGGTAGATTTTATGATGTTGACATTTTAGATTTTTCTGGTTTAAGAACTCGATACTGTCGATGTTGTTTCCTCTTTTAGTAGCCCCTGGAGTGCCTCGGATATTACTTCATATAATTGATAGCAGACATGGCCATAGTCTCTGTGGTATATGGGACATTTCTGGTGAAACTGCTATCATTTACTGTTAAATCTAATTTGAGAAGAGAAACCAACTGCATCACACATTGTGTATATATTAGAAAAATAAAGGAACCAAACACTAATAATTCAAAATAATAGAAGTAGTAGGTTTCCTTCTGTGGAGTCACAGACCGCTCAACTGCAAGCCCTCTAAATTGTGCCCAAGCTCTGCAGACACCAGGGGTCCTCAAAAGGTCCCATTGTGAATTTTTCTGCTGTGAAACACAATAAAGTAATGCTCTAAAAACAATGAAACCAATCTATTTTGAGATTTTTAACACAGTAATAAAAATATTTTTTTCCTTTATGGCTCACGTATAGCTGTCACTGCCATATAGAGACTCTGCCTGGAAGTCCATAACCTGTCTTATGTTCTACTGGGGAAGTTTCTGCGTCAAATCATATAAAGTATTGATGGCAGGTGCATGGAAACTTTTTGACTTTGAATACTTACCTTTCATTCCTTGTAGCTTTTCAAAGCCTTTTAAAAGGCATCACAGGTGTTTGAATCCAGTCCATTTACTTCCTGTATCACTTTCCCATAAAGAGAATCTTGACAAAAAGTAGTACTTATTTTTGCCTTTTCCCAAGAGAAGTCAGTTATCCTGGTGATGAAAATTAGATATAATCCAGTCCAAATCTAAATGTCCCCCAACACCACTTGAGTTTCATTTGTGTTCAGACCAGAAATTAGACCCAACTTTTAATGAAGGTCTGAAATATTCAGATAACATTTTACTTTTATGTATGCAAATTTTCCTTATGCATTCCAGATGGAACTACAAATAATGAAACACCAACAGCAGTGGTTTTTTGCAGTATTTCAGAACCAAAAAAAGAACAACTCTAAATTTCCCAAGAAAATCTCTTCTTGCAAGATCTTTAGATATGTTCTAAAAGTCAAACTTTTCAAAGAGTTCAGCTGAACTCTCTCATCAAAATTTACTATATTTAGATGAATGGAACCTAAACAAAGAACATTTGTAATTTTACCTACTTTAATGAAAACTCATGTCAGATTTTCAGTGGCAACTAGGATGAAAAGATTAAAAAACAAGACATGGCAGAGTTGAAAAGGTGGAGGGGTGGGGGGTGGGGGGAGAAGTGAAAATAT
>JAVJGJ010000014.1:97054631-97068927 GCA_035590215.1 Microhierax caerulescens
CCCCCCCCCCCCCCCCCCCCCCCCCCCCCCCCCCCCCCCCCCCCCCCCCCCCCGAGAAGTGAAAATATTGAAACTTAGTTTTAGTGATAAAGTTCTGGTAGATATAGGGAGGGGAAGTGCTCTGTGTGTTGTTGTGGTTTAAATCCATGTTGAAATTTTTAAGACATTTGGTGACTTTAATATGTGCTGGATCACGTTGTTAGTGAACAGGAAGAAACAGAAAGAGATATACAAAAGTACCATTATCTCATGTGTAACCAGCTATTACTGAACAAGTATTTAAGATCCCAAATGCACCCATGAAAAATTTGCCAACGGCAGCCTATCAGACAGTTTGGCCCTTTAACTCTCCATCTAAGTGCTAGCAGCTACTGAAAGAACTTAAGCTTGAAAGTCCCATTAATACTGTACTGAATTATATGATCTGAGAATGAAGAACTTCATGAAAGTATGTGAACAACTTTCCACTTTAATTAAGAACCTGGAAAAGCCACAAAAATTAAATCTATCAGCAGCACTTTGTTGCCTTTGAACTGTAAATCCACCTGTTTACTCAAAAGCAAAGAAGTATGTGCAAATATAAATAAAACAGAGTTAATTTGGTGCATGCAACCTTGTTAACCATTTAAAAAACATGATAAAGCATTGTACCTAGAAAGTGAATAAAGAAATGAATGTATATCTCATAAAATATAGGAATGCCACATTCCCAAGAAAACTTTAATAGGGCAAGACTGTGTAATTTGCTCTTAATAACTTCTAATTCTCTTCCTGCTTTGTCTAGAAACTGGACTACCTTACATTTGCGCTTTGTAACTTGGAATAATTAAAAATCCATTATACCTCCCATTCTGCAATGACAGTACATAAATTAAGCTTCTGCAGTGTTGAAACACATGCAAAAAGTGATATGACCCTTTCAAAGCGTCACTTATCTGCAATGCAAATTTCTCCTGGGTGACCAGAAATTCAGCAAATATTTTTCATTTAGAACTCAATCTTTTACAGCTAAGTAGTGTTCATTTGTTGATTCACAGTTCAGAAGTTACAGAGGTGTTTATTTTTGTTACGCAAATGTGCACTTCTGAGTTATTTTTATACTCCAGAACTCCCAGTAGTCAGCTTTGAGGATGCCTCAGTGCCTCTCAGCAATGAGAGCTGCAGCCAAGCTTTCACATTTAAGTGTCCATTTTCAGTAACTCAACAAGATGTAACATGAGTTCTGCTAAAGTGTATGTAGTACTTATCATTTTTCTTCTTATGCGTTTACATACTTCTATCTTAGATGTAGGAAATAAAAATTAACCTAACCCAGTTCTCAGACCTCTTTGATTCAAACCTAGTGTCAGCTGATTGAATCAAACCTTGCAATTGTAAAGTTGCATGACTCCAGGGCTCACAAAAAGGAAAAAGTGCTCATAGTTGATCTAGGTCAGAAGTATAATTTTTTGCCAGCACCTGACTTTATCTTTCTGTCTCGATTAGCATTTTTTATTTTTATTTTTATCCTGTGGAAAAAAAATAATGTTCTTCTAAGCTGTTCATAAGTTTCCTAGTTCTCAAAACTTGGGAAGTGCTACAAGGTGTGTACTGAAAATAATCACTGGAAGCAGGTTGAGGGAGATGAATCTATCCCTTTGCTCTCATGAACACCCCCCCCGGAGTACTGCAGCCAGCTCTGGAGTCCTCAGCACAGGGAAGACAGGACCTGTTGGAACAAGTCTATAGAGGAGGGCCATGAAAATCATCAGAGGGCTGGAACACGTCTCCTGCGAGGAAAGGCTGAGAATGTTGGGGTTGTCTAGCCTGGAGAAGAGAGGGCTCCAGGGAGAACTTACCAGGGCTTTTCAATACTTACAGAGGCTAATAAGGGATGGGGACACACTTTATAGTATGGTCTGTTGCAATAGCACAAGGTGTAATGCTTTTTTAACCTAAAAGAGGGTAGATTCAGTCTAGGTATAAGGAAGAATTTTTTTATTATGAGGGTGGTGAAACACTGGACCATGCTGCCCAGAGAGGCTGTAGATGTCCCATCCCTGGAAACATTCAAGGTCAGGATGGACAGGGCTCTGAGCAACCTGATCTAATGGAAGATGTTCCTGCTTAGTGCAGCGGGGCATTGGACTAGATGACCTTTAAAGGTCCTTTCCAACCCAAACTATTCTATGATTCAATGATTCTATGAGGATCCTGCAGTGACTTTATGTAAACAGTTCCCACGTCCTGCCCTCCAACATTCTTTTATTGGCAGTTAGGTGAGTACTAAGACTTTATGCATTTTTTGCCTGCTTTCCACTCAACTTTTCTCTTCTTTCTCTTTTTATTTGTTACTCACAGAGATGACATTCTCTCATTAAAAGAGAGAAAATCAAGCCAGGATCTCTCGCAGTAATACTGAAGTATTCTGTCCACTCAACCGGCTATGTCAAACCTCAGGGCACACCTGACTGTCCACGCTCTGGACCAGACCTTCAGCCCTTGGTCCTCCCCATTACTGCGGTCTTGCCAGGAAGTCATGGGCTCTGGGCAGGTCCCAGTCACTGTCCCCAACCCTGCCCTGCTTCCTCGCTGGGTGCTGTGGGATAGGGTCCTGCTTGGGGAGGGCATGGCCCTGCTGGCCCCATGGCCACACTTGACTCCCTCCTGTGGGGCAACCAGCCATCACTGGGTCCCAATGATGCGTGAGTCTGTATGTAAGAACTTACTGCATTTTTGTGAACTAGAGAGCAGGCTGCATCTTTAACAACCTCATTGCCATTCAAAGGCTGTAGTAGGTTTTCTGCTTTTTCATGCTTTATCAAAAAAGTGTGACCAAAAATCAAACTTAGTCATTCCTGTATCTCTAAAATCTACTTTTCCATTCTTCTCACCTTTTCTGAAATCTACTTTTTTTCTTCATGTATGGTCTATATCACTATGAAATCATGAGATCTTCACTAGACTTCTTATCATTGCAGCTGTCTTCTTCAGTGAATCACACTTTCAATAAATCAATTAAAAGGAAAATGTTGAAAATTTGCTAATTTTGTGTGTAACTTGTCTCTTTTGTATTCAATAAGGTAGGTTTCTGGGAAAACCAGGAATTAGCAAAACAAAATAAAACAAACAAACAAACAAAAAGATATAAAATCCAAGGATTCTCACATAGGAAAGGAAAAACTTTGAACGTTTGACTTCATAACTGACAACAACGACTTTCTTTTAGCTCTGTTTTGTGTTCTTGCAGGTATATGAGAGAATGTATCTTAGCATGAAATGGAAACTTACAAGCAAGTCTTTTCTTTTTCCTTATTTCTTTCAGTCATTGGCTTGAATCTTCCCCAAGGGGTGACTTGATTGAAGTCTTCACATTACTTTCTGATGGCTTGAACTCCTTGTGGTACTGCTGTGCGATGAGATGAGTAGAGGCCAAGGGTAAATCAAAGGGGGTAGACATTCATTTCAGAGGCACTCACATCACTGCTGTGTCTTTGAGAACATTCATCTTTGGAAAGTTTCTTCCACATTTATTCTAACAGCTATAGCCCGTTAGTTTTACTTCAGTTTTTAATTAAATCCTAGGTTCTTTAAAAGGAGATATTTATTGCATTTATTGTATGAATCATGAATATTTTCATTCACCTATTCACTTTTTAATGCATCTGCTCTCTGGTCTCACAATAACTATTGTCTTGATGTATTTGTAAAGAACCCTTGGGCAGCTTTAATTTATGCTCATTTATTTTTTGCTCCTCTTTACTTTTTCATTTGCCTTTTGTTTGAATTAGGTTTTTTCATACTTGAACTGACTGTGAGGTACCAGGTTAATCTTGGATGTTTGGGCAGCTGTTATGATGCTATTGGCTGATTCTGGGCACTGTATGTAAGACTGGCTTTCATTAAGAAATAATTCATAAGACTTTAGTGGTATTTAGTGGTAGCACTGTTCTTGTATTCTCCTCTATGTGGGACTTAACAGAATAAATGCAAACCTCTAGCTCTATGTCTTAATATCCTTAAGATCCCTGTCTAGATAAGTGAGCGAAGTAGGAACTTTCTGGTCATGATTAATCTTACTAATTAGCTAAAATAGATCAGACTAATAGAAATCTAGAGGTGCCTCCTTTTCTCCATTGGTTGTACAAAAAGCCAATGAAAGTCAGCTCAATTTTAGATCTTTATGTTATGGACATCTAAATGTAGGTTAGAAAAATCTTGCTGGAGATGGGTTAAATAAAAATGGCTTGGAAGCAACGGAGTCTGTTGTTTTGTTTTATTTTTGATTCTGGTTGAAATTAGAAGGAATTTATTTATGAATATTTAGTGACATGCCAGAAAAAAAATACTTAGGAATGTCGTAGAATCCCACTAACTGGAGGACTTCATGACAGGGTAGACAACTATTTATCCAGAATAAATTGAGGGACAGAGGAAGGAAAAGCCTCTTATAATTCAGATAAGATATATGTGGAAAAGATGAGAAAAATATGTGGGCATGTGTGGGCACTCTCGCATTGGTATCAGGGACGCACTGTACAAATTTCTGCTATTCTTCCCTTGTAACACGGGACTAAAGATACAGAGAAAACAGTGGTCATCTGTTTGCACATCGGTTACTATGAAATGGGTTCTTTATACCGATATGAGAAAGACCACGTAATTTCCTACATCCCTGAGTAGGTCTGTCATTCTAATACAACCCAAATTAGAGATCCTAAGGGAGCCAATATGTTCAGCAAGTAAAAACACCTTGCAAATAAAGGCAACATGAATCTTATAACCCGCTCACATTCATACACTGTCTTGGGATAAGGCAAACACTTAATTTTATCCCTTAGGAAAACAGGACACCCTGAAACCTGCACCTATTAAAATCTCAAATCTGGGGAAGGAGGTGGGGGCAGTGGTGGGTGGTGGAAAGGAGGAAATTCATCAAGAATTAAACAAGTACCTGAAACAGGCAGACCGACCCAGGGTGTCAGGCAGCCCTGCTTGGGTCCAGCAACAAACTGGTGTATACTGCCCTTGCTGTCTAATCACCTAGCCAAAACACTTACAGAGCTGAAAACCTAAGGAAAAGGAAAGAAACAGAGGGATAGTTCTTAAAAGGGTTATAAATTGGTATTTGTTTGCCAGTTTAAGGTCTCCACTTTGGGATTTCAAAGAGAGAATGATTTTTCTCAGTCCTGGCTTAACAATTTTTGAAGTGGTGACAGGGCAGCAGGAAGGGGATAAGGCAAAGTTTGTGAGATAATAAGTGCTACAAGGACTTTGGGAGGAAAGGACAGAAAAGAACTTTTAAATGTGAATGTTCCAGTGAGTACCAGAAAAAGAGATAAAAGATATTACCCCCCAGAATTTCCAGCTGAAGGTTTGAAGAGAGAGAAAAATATTTTCTTCACACTATTTCTTGGTTGTTTCTGTGAGTTTATAGGAACTTGTCACATATCTCAATATATAATGTCAAGATTCACAGATATTTCTTTGTGCTTGTATAAAGTAGTTGTCTTCTGCACAGAATAATCCAATTTTTCACTTTCAGAACTACTCTGCTAAAATTTGCTGCCTGCAGCCACCAGGTATCTCCTGAGAAACTATTTTAAGCAAACAATGGCAATGGACAAAATATCAACAAAAATAGAATCAGTAAAAGCAGACTCTGCATGCTCCTCAGAATAAGTGTCCTTTTAGGTAATAAAAGAACCCCAGTCTTGAATTCCTTTGGCTCCAATTCCTTTCTAAGTTGTCTTTTGCTTTTGTATGCTTCTTTTCCTTCCCCCGTGATTGTTCCCTACGTGCAGCTGTTAAAGATATTTTTAGGTACAGACAGAGATTGCCTGTAGCACCAACTAAATGAGACTGTCACATAGGAAGGCTGTAAATGCACACAAAATAAAGCAAAATCTAGGACTTTCGATACCGCCACCTGTTCCAAATAACCTCTCATTGCCCCTGGCAAAGAAAGAAACTGAAGATGAAACAATATTTTCAGTTGTGTAAGGATGAGTTGTTTGTTGGGTTTTGCCTGGGTGGTTCTATGCAAAAGGTGTGTTGCAGGAGTCACTGTGAGCGGGCACAGAACAGATGTAATAGGAATGACGGCTGCTGTGAAAGCTCCCAGATAAAGCTTATGGAAAGCGGTGCAGCACCCTCCTAAGAGGAGTACAAGCATTTGGCCTGTCTAAAACCGAATGATGCTGTTTCCTGACACACAGCTGGAAGAACGGGGCACTTGCAGGAGTACGGGCAGGGGCAGAATGACTTTACTCCTGCTCCGGTGGGCCAGTGCATGAGCTCGTCAGTGGTAGAAGGATATGCTGTTTGCTCACCACAAAAGGAAAGACCAGTGAAGTATGAAAACATTTAAGAACAAAAAAGAGACCATATGTAAATTTTTATACTTGCTCAGTCCTTACAGGGCCCCCTTCTCCTAGCAGCTAGTGGCTACTCTGCCCCACTGGCCACCACCACTTTTCCAGGACATTTCAGCAGCTCTGCCCTACTCATATCATACCAGCTGCAGATGCTTTTCTGCTGGCCACAGCTGGCTGGTCCAGAGTTTACCTCTTAAGGGAACACATTCATTTAGTGCTTGACCAGCTTGATATTGCTTTTGTCAGTCAGATTTCTCTGTCTGGGGGCTCTTATGGTGGTTACAAACCTATATATAGCACTGTGATCAAACAGCACAAAATTGGATCTCCTTGGTCAGCAGTCCAATATCAAGAATAAAAACTACAGTTCCTCTTCACACAAGTTCCTTATACAGCACACTATTAATTTCTCATGGGTTGTCATCTTCCAGCACACATTTTCTAATTAAACCACGGTATTTGTACGCTGAGTGTATGTATAAGAAACAGTCATTAGTAGCCCCCTGTTCAGTACACAATATGTATCTTTTAATGACACACTTAAGAACATTTTCCTCCATAAAACATCATAGCAGTCTTGTGTATTGCTTTGCTAGTCCTTAGACAAAATACAGTGACTTGCTCATTAGAATGCTTTCCAACAGTTTGAGAGACACATTTTCAACCTACTTAGCCATCGTATTTTCTGGACCTTAGCACTTTGATTTAATACAGTTATTAAATGAGGGTAACAGGCAATTGTTACTCACAGACCACCCTCATCAGAAATGGCTGCTTGAGGACTGCAGCAGCATCTGAAACACGTTTATATGCCCTGCCTCAGCTCTTCAGTCTTGACTTGTCTTAAGTTGAAACACCTGACAGTGATACCAGAACACTGTTGCCTCGTTAAGCTCCCTACCTGGCAGGACTTCCCTCAAAAGAAGTACAGTTATGCCCAAAACTGCAGGGGTGGTCCTGAGCACTTTAGCCAGCTGTGGGCTACGAACAGCTGCCCAGCTCCAAACGTGTGTCTCCCGAGGGGTGGCACATGCCTATGTTCGAGCCCAAGTGGGTGCCTGAAACCTGCCCTCATTACAACAGAGGCGAACCCCGTCAGATGCCTTGCAGAGTGTTGCTGGGCTCCTGCACCATGGAAATAAAAAATAAATAAAGTGCACTTCCCAAACCTATAAATTCATGGCGCAAAAAGGAGCTGTCACTCACAGCTGATTGAGCACTTATTCAGAGAACAAACTCTCTCTTTTCTGACATGCTTTGACGAATAGTGAAATAGTTAACAGTCTTGACATTTATAGATTCTCAAGAACAAGCACACTCACTAGAGCATACTGCCTCGTGGTGGACCAAGTCAAGCCTTCATTGTCGACTTCTACTTACAAGCTAATGTTTTATCATGGGAAGATTTTTATGAAATTAAAGAGAAGTACAAATGATAATTTTAAATGCCTCTGGCAGAAGCATTTGATGCACGTAAATGCATGTGCAGTGGTTTTCTGTTATATAAAGTCAGGTAATACATTTTTGGGGTTTTGTATCTTTCCCAGAGATGAACTGTCTTTGATCAGAACTCTTCTGTAATCTCATGAAAATGTGAGGCATTAAGATTCAGTGAGCTTATCTAAAAAGAAGATTAAAATCCCATGTTTCATAATCTTAAACATCTGCTGGGGCAAAAACAAAACAAAGAGCAATATGAAATAGAAATAATTGGTACCTAAATTGAAAAAGCATCTATGTGTGTGTAAGCAAAAGAGACAGAAATCCTTAATGAACCCACATCTGTTCACTCCCCACCCAACAGTTAATTTTAATTCTGCCCCTAAATCTCAGAATCAATATTGTTTTTTCCAGTGTGAACCCAGTAATTCTGTTCCTCCTTTAACTCTGTTTCTCACATTGTACCTGGAATTCTTTAACATCATTCCTAAGGCTGGGAGGCTGGTCTGTGCCTCAGTCCCCTCTCTGCTTTTGCAGAGTCTCTGTATATGAGCATTTATTAAGGGCCTGGGGTCTGTTGCTCTCAGACAGATAGATGGTGGAGGAATGAATGGCATAGTCCTGGTTTCTGCTTTATTTTTTCACTTTTTCCTGTCAATGGAAGAAAAGAACAGAGCTCATTTTACTCTTAATGTCCCAGATTTGTAGTTCTTCCCCAGAGGTGTGTTTTTAAAAAAAAAAAAATCTTTCCAAACCAAAGAGAAAAAAGATGGTGTCTTCAGGTAACACTACATATACACATAATCTCAGAAAGGAGGATCACATTGTAAGGATTGGTATCTTCTGTCTGTGGCTCATAAGCGCTGAAAACAACCAGCACATCCCTGGGTAGGTTCAGGCAGGTATCTACTAACTTAAACCTCTGTTTTCAGAGCACTAATATCAGAGCTTTTGTAAAAGATGCTGATTTTCAAGCATGGCTATTATGCAAACTATTATGGGCTTGCTGATTTTTTAAAACAATCTGGGATAAGAGTTTAATCTTCTGTAACTGCATGGTTTATGGTAATACTGACCATTAATACTTGGGAAAATGGACACCTGATAATGCTGCCTTTCATAGCCTGTTTGTGAAAGACAAAATGGGTCAATCATTGCAGTGAAAACAATGTTCACCTGACAAGACACTGGCACTGACTGAAGGTAAATGATTAAGTAAATGTCCATTCTCTAGGTCCCTCCTAAAGCCTGCATAAAAGTTCAATAGTCTGAGTGTCCCCTTTTCCAAACATAATTTTAGAATAAACCCAACATAATTTAGAAACAGAGAAGAAATACAAAGGAGAGTATTAGGTTTATCTTGTACCCAATGTAAGAGATAAACAGGTAAAAATCCGGAATATGCCAGCTGGGTATTAAATATACAGGTCAATTATACTACATCTAACTTAGGTTAGACCATTCATGAGGCCATGTGAAATGTTCAAACGAAAAACAGCTTGCAATTATTAAATATATTTTCCAGTAGGATGCTAGGAAGAGAACTGAACGTCTGAAGTGAGAGTAACTGAGGTAGGATTATCCACGTAATATAAATTATATGGAATAAAATGTCATTCACCCAGCTTCGTGTTTAGGAAACATTCACAAATTTCTAGCAAGTCAGAAATTTTCTTGATGTCCCCAGAGCCATCCTTTAAAAGTGATATTGTTTTCCACTGATTCCACTTGTAGACTACAAGGCCACCAATGTCACTTAGCAGCTGCCAGGGGCACCCCGACCCACTGCTCCCAGGCAGGAGTGCCAGCAGTCCCAGCCAGCGAGCCTCCTTTGCAGGCCTGCTTTTAAAACCTGGAAAAGTTCTCTGAACCCAAGACTTTTTTTTAATTTCTTTTTTAACATTTGGAACTGAATAAATGCACATTTTTTTCTGAAACTTTGCTTTTGTGAGAATTTTGGGTCTCACTCTGGTGATGATTTACAGCTGCCTTGCTGTCAGGCAGCTGGGAAGAGGAAGAATGTGGGGAGATGCCTGTTGTAGGGAAGGTAATCCAGCAGGAAACAAAAGAAGACAGCTGATAAAAAGGTAAGGGGGTTGCAAACAATTAAGGGAGCATATAAAGAAAAGTGACATGAAGCAAAAGTAGCACAAGAGTATGATGGTGCCTACTGCAAATAAGGGTTCTTAAAAACGATTAATCAATCAAAGCCTGGGCCATAATTTGAATATCACACATAGCTATGAAAACCTGATTTAACAACTTCATGTGTCTCAACTACGAGGTAAGCTAGCTAATATTTAATTATTATCATATATATATATATATAATTGTTATATTACTAATTAGTTGAGTTAAGATGTGTTGCAATACAAAATGAAAAGTATTTT
The DNA here is from genome assembly GCA_035590215.1 of Microhierax caerulescens. Taxonomy (NCBI): domain Eukaryota; kingdom Metazoa; phylum Chordata; class Aves; order Falconiformes; family Falconidae; genus Microhierax; species Microhierax caerulescens. Next base: position 97,064,818 of record JAVJGJ010000014.1, read on the forward strand.
TATTTAAATGACCACGTAATCACATTGAAATCAAATGTACAAATAAATGTTTAAACATTGCCTAAAACCTCTTCCAATTGATCATTTTTATAATCTCACACTGAAATCTGTGGAAGTTTAGACCACAGTTAAAATGCTGCTTGTCCTTGTTTGTTAAAATTTCCCAGTGACAGCACTGCAGAGGGGTAAGCTATATCACAATGGTTTTGGATGCTTCAAAACTATATTGCAAAATCTATTAACTGTTAATGTCAGTATGGACTAATGTGGACAGACTTTAGTCATAAACAAAAATGTCTAGTAGTTGTTTAGATTTATTTTGAAAAGTCATGAGGATTTTCAGCTGAGAACTAGAAGTAAAATATGAACTGCATTTTGAGTCTTGTGTTTTGAAAGTGCTTGGTGTATTAATATTTAATTTCTAATATGTTTTATAATCTGTTTTTATATAAAGCAGTAAGATGCTACAGTATAATAAAGAATTATGACATGTTTGTAGCATAGGCTATTTTTACACATGAAGTTGTGGGTACATTTAAGGGATGACAATGCACATAGATTTTCATGCATTTGAAAGATGGAGAGTGTTTTGTTTAAAAGGGACATATATGTGGAGCATTGCCTGACTTTCTGAAAATATGTTCATACATTTCTAAGCTTATATTTCACCACAACAATTTGCACAGACAAGTGCAGGAATTAATACAGGTTCTATTGTCAGTGCAAAGAGACAATAAATACACTAAAGGATGAGTATATGGGAAACTGGAATTGTTTCTGAGTTTAATTCAATTATTGCACCACAGAATCTTTCAATTGCCTTAGACAGAATTTTTCCCTTGCCTTCAGTGTTCCTTGTATTTACTAATATGAAATATAGGGTATTCCAATTACAGGAGCTAAATTATGTATCAAATGTGATTTACTACATAAATATTCGTTTGACTTTGTTGTCACCAGTGTTAGTTTCCTTAACTGAGTTAACTCCATGGTATCAAAGCACTTAAAGAGTCAAAGGTGAATCTGAGTGAAGTGGAAAACAATTTTTTGGCTGAATATATTTTAAGAATCCTACAGACTTTTTCCTTTCAAGACTTTTAAATCAAAAGCTCATGCATTTTATGCAGCTAAAATCTTACATTTTCCATAATTTTGTGTAACTTATGTATTGCAACCATTCAAAAAATTACTCCAACCTTTTAAAATTGAAAAAATCATCTAAACTTTAATCCTGAATCATGTGATATTCATAGTTCTTGGCATGCCCTTTAGACACTCTCAACAGCAACAAATTCACCAAAGCTTTGAGAGAGAGTACAAAAAGACACATCTGTATATATTTTATTTTCTGAAGCAGCTGACCTGTGAGTTGGGATGCATATTATCTATGACACCTATATGTAAGTGTCTACATGTGGATATTTCCTTTTTTTTTTTTTTAATCTGAATGACGTCTATATATTGAAATCAACATGTTTAGTGGGAAAGAATAGGTTCAGATTTTTTTTTTTAATTTTTAACAAAATGTCAGAGGAAATCTTTAGATATTTTACAAGCAGCAAAGGGAGCTAATGATTTGAAGTTTTCTAGCTCTGTATTTATAAAGATCTAGAAAAGCTGTAATTTTTTTCCAACAGTGGCAGCCTAAGAAAATGTCATGATAAAGTGACTGAACTACGACTGACATGTAAGATTCTACCTAAAATCTGACCTGTCCTTTCTGTGCATAGCAAAATTAAGGTGGTGGATGATGAAATTTTATCCTTCCTCCTGCAGCTGCACTGAAGGTGAGGAGATAAGATCTTGGCAGAGCAGCGCTGGATATATTAATATCCTTGGGCAGAGATTATATGTTAAGAGCATCTGGGTGTTCTGCACCAACTTGGAGCGTTTTCCTGCAAATTTCAGTGGGGGAAGGGTCCATACAGAAAGTAGAGTGACTGATTCAGTAAGCCAGTAGTAAAGTGATTAGGGATACAGGCTGTAGTAGGTGTTTCGCATTCCAGCACCAAGAAATGCTTGACCTTGGCCTCTTCTCATATCAGAGTGATTTGATCAGGAAACATGTTCAAGTGAGGAAGAATCTCTTCACTAACCACCTAACTAAAGACCACCCTGACACTGCGCTACAGTGAACTCCTGCTCTGGGTGACCACAAAGACGAGGACACTGGCTGACCTTCTTTCTTGTCAGCTGGAGTTTGGGCACAGTGATCTTGCTCAGCTGCAGAGATGACCTTGCCCTTCTGGACAATTATCATGAATCTCAAAAATTATGTAGGCTGGGGCTGGAGCACACACCAAGGTTCAGTCTAATGCCCTGGAAACCACAAAAATAGACTGCCCACTGGTACCAAGTAGTTAATGCTACAATTTCTTAACAGAAACAGGTCTTTCCACAAGCTGTAGTATTCTCTGTGTGTTTTGAAGCTATCTCATTTTACATCTACAAAGGATTCCTAGCAAATCAATTATTCTATAAAAGTGTTTGAAACTGCTATGTATCATTTTATGTTGGTAGGTTAGGGTTTTCTCATTTTTTGTTGCCTTTTCTGGCAGGGATTTTAGAAATGATTCAGAGATTATAAAGCAACATAAAGACCAGCTTTGAAAGATAGGATATACTGCTCACTATGTTCTGTATGAACTGATCTCTAATGCCTCTTTGGGAAAAAAACATCAACTGAAGCTTATAGTCCATTGCATACATTAGCAATGACTACTTATTAATCTTATAACCTTTTCTAATTAACAGAGTAAATTCTAAAATGAATACAAATTGAATATATCCAAGGGTAAAATATATTCAGCTATGAAATGTGCCCTTACATTTGATGAAATATCTATGAAGTAAGTGGTGTGTCACAGAAATAATCTGTTTCATTTCTTTTTTCGTTTGCTTATAGTCAACAAGAAAAGAAGTGCCAGCAGCTGGCACTTTGCAAGTAACACATCTGTGTCAATCTTATATATTATTATAGGCATGGCTAGTAAAATTGTATTGTTGTTGCTGCTGTTGCCATTGCAGCTGTTGCTATTTACTATGTGTTACAGTTCTTTCTCCTAAATGCATGTCTGATGAAAAGCAGAAATCAAGGGCAGATTTAGAACAACCATCTTAATGTCATAAAGTGCAATATACAAATTAATCCCTGGGGTAAGAGATGCTTATGAAAAAGATGTAAGTATAAGCTGACACTGTATGGAAATTCAGCTGTGTGTATTTCAACCAACAGTTTGTTCCATAAAATCCAGCACGGACAAAAGCGCACGCAGGACCCATTACAAAATAGAGGTACAAAGGCCTACAGAGATCAGACATGGCGAGGTGCAGAAAACAGCTGTGTTTTTTCCTAGCAGGAATCAAACTGCCATAGTTACATAAACAAGAAGCAACATATATACAGAGATTGGATCTAGTTGTAAACAAAATTTTACAGTTTTGATATCTCAAGGAAAGAGAAGAATTTATGCGCAGTCCTTTAGAGGCACCTGACTCTCATTCTCCTGTGTCTATAGGGAATACAAAAGCTGCATTAAACAACCCACTTGAATTGTTCTTTCCAGGAGCTAGACATCCTAGAGTAGAGGTGATGCATTACTTCAGCTGGCAGCTATTTAGGCAAACTGAACTCTAGAATATAAGTATATCTATTTTTCATTTGGGGAAAACCAATTCAAATCCCAGGGCACATCTACAGAACCAGAATTAACATTACACTGGAAAAAATTGCTTAGAGAAAAATGGGAAACATGAAGCACATAAGAATAAAATCAGAACTGGTTTTCATTTATACTTGCCATAGCAAAACCTCTTAAAATATACAGTTAATACAATTGTATCAATTACACTGATATGCCAAACAAGATAGGTAGCCAGAGGCATAAATCAGAATAATAACTGTGGTTATATCTCTGTCTTTAAATGTACATTTATGCCTGTAAGAATATATGTATATAGGCAGATAGAAGCCAGGCTCATTTCAGTGGTGCCCAGTGACCGGACCAGAGGGTATGGGAAAAACCTGAAACACAAGAAGCTCTGTGGAAGCTTCAGAAAACACTTTTTTACTGTGAGGGTGACCAAGCACTGGAACAGGTGCCCAAGAGA
>JAVJGJ010000014.1:97076492-97091527 GCA_035590215.1 Microhierax caerulescens
AGAGGAGAGGAGAGGAGAGGAGAGGAGAGGAGGTTTATATAAAATTAAAATTATTTAAGGGTGTTTGTTTTATTAGAGTTGTCCACCAGTTAAGGGGGCTTAGCTGCAGATTCTCTTAATTGCTTGGGCATATCTTTAGAGGCAGTGACCAAGCGTTACTACTGAACCTCATTCCTCCACCTCCCTGAATATCTTCTGCTAATCCCTTCTTAAAGTTGGTAACAGTGTTCATCCCTTTTTAAAAGAACACTGCTTCTTGTTGATGAAAATGAGTAAAATTGCAATGGCATAAAGAGGACAAAAACTTGATGGAAAAAATAGAGGAAAATAAAGACAGACATTAATGTGAAACTGAAATTATTTTACTGGAAACAGGTTACTGACTTCTTAATTATTTGACACACATTTATTCCAATTAATTTCAATTACACAGGCCTAAATGTAAGTGAATATTGAAATACGGATAACGGAACCATACCACTTGTCTGTGACCACTGGTATGATTTTCATCTGAGGTGATTAGTGGAACTTGTAGATAGTCCACGAAAAATTGCAAATTATCTCTCCTCACAAGCAGTTACATTGGGTAGGCTTCATAGTATGACAGTCCTTAAATATAATAATACGCTCTGAATTTTCTAATGAATGTTGACATGTAAATGTTACTTTTGTTAAGACAGTTGTTAATTTGTAAGAATGGAGAGTCTGCTGCTTCAGCTCTGAACTTCTTTTCATTATTTTATGTTCCAGAAATATTCATACACTAAAATCTTTAGAAATATCTCGTTATCTTCTTGTTTTCTGGAAGATCCCTTGGTAATTTTCTTCTGCAAATTAGAAATTGCTAGAAACAGGAACAAGCAATCTGGATCATAGCCCATTTAGACAGTTATGTGTCCTTTCCATCGGGAAATCTGCATCATCATCCTGTAGATATATTGTTTCTTGTTTATATTGTATCTTGCTATATTGTCTGTTCTTTATAGTAAAGATAGTGCAAATAATTCATAAAAATATGTGGGGAAATGCATGCTTATAGTATTCATACAAAAATAAAAGAAAAGTGTGTGCTATCAGTCTGAGTCAGGTATTTTGCTAATGACAAATTACTTCAGTTTTGGATAGGGCTGCACTTCAGATTTCAGTGTAGCTAATACAGATAGAAAAGCTTTTTTACTGAGCTTGCCCAGCTGCTGGTTTGCAGTTTAACCTTGTCAGCACAGAATTGAACAAGGGTTAATTTATGCTGCTAAGCAATGTTATTCCCTGTTCCTTTTGGACGCTGCATTTTAAGAGACTTTTGAATTTTATTTTTTTATTAGTAGTAATTATTAATATTTTATTTAGCATTACATTTGACATGTTATTTGACATTACCTAGGATCATGTTGTTACACTGTAATGGAAGTAAAGAGCAGAGTTAAATTCGGGAAAAAAATGAGAATGCAGATTTACTTAGTGATTCTAACCAAAACAAACTTACATGTCCCTAAGCACAGATGTCTTTTAAACAAAATTAGAAACACATGTACATGTTACATTTTCAGTCCAGGATCAGAGCATTTAGTCCAACAAGTCTAAGTTGGTTCCTGTTAACTTCTTTCATTCAGTAAAATAGAAGCAAATGGAAATAAAAGACTCATCCAAACATAAAATGTTTTTGAATGTAGGTGAAATAATTTCTTAATCTCTACAGCTAGTCATCATATTTCTTAAATTAATATGTTTTATCTGCTGCAATATTTATTTTGTCATCTAATTATTTGGCCTATTGTAACATTGACCAAAATAGTCTGGTGAAATCACACTTAAAAAATTATTTTATTATTATTTGATATTATTATTATCTTATTCAGGGAATAAGTACTTACCATAAACTCTGGTGATGGAGAATATCCTGTCACATATCTCCAACAACTTCAAAACCACTACTTCTGGATTGCTTCTTCCTCTAAAATTAGCCTTGAGAACTTCTGTTTTAGTACATGTGGGGGGGGAAACCTGTGTGTTTAATTTCTTTGCTTACAATTAACACAAATATGACCTTCCTCTAGAAATCTTCAAAGGTATCTCTACATTTCTGCCCTAAATATACGTACAAAAAGTAGGCATTTAGAAGAACTTCCTCCACTGTACACCTGATAATAGCGCTTCATAGGTGTCTAAATTAAACAGTTGTTTCGTGATCCAAGTACGAGATTATAGGATAAGCCAGGCATCTGCCTTTCCTTACTTATTTAAACGAGAAATGTTTCTCTCTAATGCACCGCCCACAGCAATAATTGTAAATGTGCTTTCTCATTCTGGTCTAGATTTTTTAATTTCATATTTTCCTCTCAGGTTTGAAGGTCAGTGGAGCTGGCAAACATTTTGTTTCTTCCCCCACCCTGCTGTCTTTCTCTGATTACTTGACTGATTCATATACCTCATGCTTGCATCCAGTTTTTTTCTTGGTTTATTTCCTGTCCTGCCAACAGCATTTTATTTCTATGGAGCCATAAACCAATGTGATGGTAGTTAATGCTGGGCTTAGCTCATTTCTAACTCCCTGTGAAAAATGCTTCTTTCATGTCTCATTAAAATATTTTTTGCCCTCTGTTTTTAACAGTGGAATCTAACAAGTTCTGTGTTGCTTTTTGGGGCCCATATAGCTGTACAGAAGTTGACCCTCAGTGCCTTTGGATTTATCCCCTCTGAAGGCTTTTCATTGTTCTGTTAGTTTTTTATTGTCTTTTTTAGCCAGTACATTCTACACCATGATCTTTATGGTAAACAGTATCCTAGTAACAGAAGTAATTGGTTGTTGAACTCAGGAAAAAATATTAGCTTGCATTATATTTCCAACAAAAAGCAAGGGTGGAGGCAAGCTTATATCTGATGGATACAGCCTGGAATTAGAGAATGGAAAAGACTGGAAACACCTGGCATTTAAAACATCTATAATTTTTTGTTCATTTGTTTGTTTGTTTTTAAAAAGTAAAATAGTGTACATGACTCTGTGTATCTTCTGTTGGTGAAGGGTCTCACTCTGCAAAGTTCCTGAACAAAGTGGGATGATGATGACATCCCAAGTGCAAGCCTGTGTTCAAATACCTTGCTGAAGGATCTTTCTGCTCATATTCTTACTAGCTATGTACCTGTTCATGTGATAATACAGAATATAAAAAAATAAAATCCATTAAGGTGCTGCAACTAGTATTAAACTCGATATAATGCAGGGTAAACATTTTTAACTTAAGAAACAAACTGTAAAAATGCTTAGCAGATGGAACCCTAAAATAATTTTTCATGCATAATTCAGAGCAGTCTATTTGTTTGCTTGGCTAAGAAATATTTCTGGAGAGAGAAGAAGACAGAAAATGCATATAACAATGTAATCTTTCTAACATGGCAGGTGAATATTCACTAGAGTAAAGATTGACAGTTGTATATTAAATGTCATGACTTTTTTCCAGAAGTTGAGCAGTATTCTTTGAGTCAAGTTCTTTCAACACAATCACAATTGATGTTAACAGAAAATGTAAATTGGAAAAGATCTTAATTCACTGTTGGCAAAACTCTATTCTAATTGAAATATCTCACCCTAGTAAAATAATTACAATGTTGGCATAAGAAATTATTAATATGACCTTAAAACCAAATTGTTTGACCTGTATAATGATGATACTTCTTTTAAATACTTTCAATAAGATATTTCTGCACTGATTTTCAGAGCATGGTAGAGGCAAAAAGAACTAAAGGTCAGAGCCAAAAAAAAAAAAAAGCAAACAAACAAGTAGACAAAGAAGCTTAGTGTTTCAAAAAGTGCTTTAAGTGAAGCTTAGGCATTTAGTTGCAAGATTCTGCTTGTGAAAATCTCCATTTGGGTACTGTTGAGAGCATTTACATTTCACACATGCCTCACATTTTAAAAATGATTTTAAAGATTCCAGGAGACAGAAATGAGATTTAACTCCCTAAATGAAGATGCCTTGAGATTTATGCTGTTTATACTGGTTATCCTATGTCTTTTTTTTCTTCTTTTTTTTTTTTTTTTTTTAATCTATGAAAAAGAAAAAAAAGTATTCTTAGGCATTACTGATACAATCTTCACAAAGCTATACAGGCTAGGCTGGACACATCTTGTTTTTCTCTCTCCTAGGTAGAAATGGAGGAGAGCTCTCCTTCATTGACTCTCCTTCATTGTAGATGTATGAAATTCAATAAGATAAATCTCAGACGTATAACTACGCTTCTACCTGCAGTGATTTCTAAATCCTTCTGGAGCCAGGGAACACATCCTCCCTACAACATCTAAGGACTCTGATCCTACTTTCAGAGCACTCCTGGCAACCCAAGAACGAGGTTCTTCCTGCGCAAGCACATTTTTCATTCAAACCCTGGGATCAAAGACAACAGATAATTCTTTCGAGCCTTCCCTCCTCAACATTTTCCTAGGTAGCACACGCAGTTTAAACAAAGCATCCCTACGCAGCTAGCTGGGTGTGAGAGCAGGGTGGGCAAGAAGCACAGTGCACTTTCCACCCTTCCTGTTCAAGCTTTGTCGCTCTTCAGGGAAGACTGGGTCAGAGAGCAAATAATAGTGACAGAAAGTGACTTCATAGCCCTAAGGTATGTCCCTCCCTGCTCCAAAGGCAATCTGTGTACCTCATATGATTAAAAATACTTAATCAGTCCTGAAGTTTCGTAGCAAAGCTGTCATCACAACCCAGGTAAGTGCCCTTACCGCTAGGGAATATTACCCTCTTCCTGATCCCCTGGATTTGTAATTGTTTACTACTCAGTGGCACAGTTTCAACCAGAAAATGAGGAGTGATTTTTTTTCATTCCCAGCCTGTGCACTTTCCTAGATTTTTGCCTCCTCTAAACTGGCTTGTAGATGCATGCTTTGATGAACTTCACAGTCTTCTTAATAACTAACTAACTAACTAAATTATGCACCATGTGGGGTTGTCCATGCCCATTTGGTGCATGGACTCTGTACCTTCTCCTCTAGCATGCAGTATGCAATGAGAGCATGGCTGGGGACATAGCTGGTGTCAGAAGATGGAAGCAAGTCCAAGGCCCCAGTCTGCAAACATATTCTGAGTTCCCTAACAGGCTTCCTTATTCTACCTCTTTCCTGCCTGTGTATTCCTTTGGCTTTTTCAGCCTAGTGTAACTACACAGGGTCCTTTCAGGAAAACTGAAGGTTCAGCACCTTGAGAATCAATTGTTTGAAAGTTTAAGCTACAGCTTGTTAGATGGTTGGTGCCTTGGATCAGCAGATTTACTGGTAGCAATATTTCAATGAACAGCAAAAATTCTCCTCTGGTCTGCATTGCTATCAAGACATAAGAGGAACTTTGGCTTAATCAGATACAATGCTTTGAGAGAGTCCTGCAACACAGTTGCCTTTCTACAGGTTTCTCAAAGACAGTTTTGTGGATGTAGATTGTTTCTTTGCATGAAAAGAGGTTGTTATACCATTAGACCAAGATCCAGAACCTGGCATTAATCTGTGGAGGCCGCAGTCTAGATCTCAATGGCCAATCACCTTGATTCATCTCAAGGTGTAAAAACTTTTCATGCAAAGAAAGTATTCACATTTTCATAAAACAGTCTCAGTAAATCTGACAGGCCAACTTTTAAAATTGAAACTACATTCTCCAACATGGGTCTGGAGACCAGAAAGGAGGCATACAAGAGATACCTGAAACTGAGCACAGGTTTAAAATGTGAAGATGACATCCCCCTACACAGTCTGTTACTGAGGGCTTAAAAACTGATGGGCAAAACTAAGTGTCTGCAGCATTCATTTAGAGCACATTAACGCAGCTGCCTGAGCTCTAGCAAGACTTTTATCATTAATTTCCAGAAAGGGCAGAATGCCATCTAGCTGCTAGGGATGGCCCCTTGTGACTGAATTTTGTTGAAAGATAATCAAAAAGGGCTGTCATTCAGTAGCATAAATCGTAGTATCAGAGAGGACTTCCCTTTATTTTTAGTGAGTATCATAGGGGAGAAGGATAGGGCAAGAAGCAGCTCTTTTTGCAGAATAATATGCTCTTTAAAAGCTTTGTGAGTGATAACATGTCACTGGATGACTGCTTTTCATGTGTATCAGACAGGGAGGTGTTAGGATCTAAAATTCCTATTCTAACAATCTTCCTGGAGCTTAAACAGTTATCCAGACAGTGGCATTAATCCATTACTTCCCAGTATATTACATATGACCAGGCAAGGTTGACAATTACAAATCAATCAGCACATTTTCCTTAAACCTGAATATTTTGTCTGTTTGGCAGAAGGAGGTATAACATAGAAGATGAAAATGAGGAAAAAATGAAAGACATTCTCACGCATGGTACAAACTTCTACTGTTCTTTTTATCACTATCAGCACAGACAAACCATTTTTAAAGTTGGTTGGTTGTTTTTTTTTCTTTATATCTTGGTTTTCCATTTTGTGAGCAATGAAGACCATATTAAGTTATTCCCTTGCAGCCCAGCTCCAGTCCATAAGGCTTTTGAGATGCTTTCTGTCTAATCTTTTGTAATAAATATTGCTACCCAAAGCAACTTCATATCAAATTCTCTTAAAATAAGTGACACAATGAAGACCTCTGCCTTATAATTTCAACTGCTTCACAGTATTTTTCACATAAATCAGATAGAATAAAATATTATCTGCATAAAAAGGCTTTATTATTAGATAACTGTAGAATAAACAATGTTGGAGGGTTTTTTTGTAACTGAACTATATATGTAACTAGACCATATATGCTGAATCTATTTCTTCAAATGTAGTTTTCTTTTTGAAGGAAAATACATGTGGCACCATTGTTTTATAGGTAAGACTAACATTAATCTAAATAGTGAATCTAGCATGATTTATATTATAGGAATGCTTTTTAAGTATTCAGAAGATGTATAAGCATTGCAAAGACTACAATCCACATCCTGTGAGGTCTGCAATGTTTCATAACTTTGACGGCACAATTAGAGATGTGAGGATAATCAAGCCAGTTTTTATCTTACCACCCAGCATAGTGCAAGCTTCAGTGGGAGTCTGGAATTCAGCATCTTCCCATATGTGTAAGAAACCTTCAGTTGCTGAACCTTTAGCTGGCACAAGCTAACTGTTCTCAGTACTGAACTACCAAGTTAAAGCCATCGTGGGCAGTCTTAGAAGCAGTTTGCAACACCATTTGCTGTATAGATGAAGTTTTAGGCAGATTCTTATTATAAATAGAGGCTACCAAGAATATAAAAAAATTTTGGAAAATCCATATGATCTATCAGGGTGTTTCCAGGACTCCTTGAATTATTTCCAGTTTTAGAAGCCTGTAAAACTGGGAGTCCCTAGAGCCTTGCTCAGGGTCTGCCAGAGAACAAAATGCATGACTGTTGCTGTCTTAGACCCAGAGCTTCAGATTACGACCTGTCACCTCCCGAATAATGATTCAGGAGTAGCCTCCTTGCGGTTTCACTCAGAGGCAAGGGCTCCCGCATCCTGTGGGGCCCCAGCAAATTTCCACCTGACAGCCCGACACTGAAGGGTACTGCTGCAGAATACACTGCGGCCCAGCAGGCTGCAGGGGTGACCTCATTCCTCCCGGTCACCTGCAGTCCCTGACCGGCCCAGAGGAATCAGCAATTCCTAAACACCTGCCTTCAGGTTGGAGATAACTTTTTGGATTCCAAAATTTGGATCCTTTTGCTCCCTGGTGGTTCGCAGTGCAGTGTGGCTGTGCCAGCCTTTCCTCCCAGCCACACAGCAGCTGCTCTGCTTGCAGTGGCCTGGGCAGGGTGGACTTTGCCTAAAAGTGAGCTCCTCAGAGCGTATTGCAGGTGCTGCACAGGCAATGCGTCCTGGTGTCAGCCGGGATAGGCTTAGTTTTCTTCTTAGCAGCTGCTGCAGGGCTGTGTCTTGAATTTGGTGTGAGAACAATGTTGATGATACATGGATGGTTTTGGTTGTTGCTGGGTGATGCTTATATGAAGTCAAGGACATTTCAGTTCCTCAGGCCCTGCCAGCGAGAGGGCTGGGGAGGGCACGGGGAATTGGGAGGGGACACAGCCAGGACAGGTGACCCAAACCAGCCAGAGGGATATTCCATACCATATGATGTCATGCTGAGTATATAAACTGGGGGAAGGATAAGGAAGGGGGGTACATCCAGCATTATGGTGTTTGTCTTCCCATAACGAGTGACGGAGCCCGGCTTTGCTGGAGATGGCTGAACACCTGCCTGCCCGTGGGGAGCAGGTAATTAATTCCTTGTTTTGCTTTGCTTGCATGCATGGATTTTGCTTTACCTATTAAAATTGTTCTTAAATCAACCCTGGAGTTTTACATTCCTTTCCAATTCTCCTCCCTGTCCCTCTGGGTGAGGGGGAGTGAGTGAGCGGCTGCGTGGGGCTGGGTTGCCGGCCGGGGTTAAACCACGACACACTGCCACAGGAAAGGTAAATGACAGAGAAGATGAAAAGGTCTGTCTTATGCACAAAACTATCATGTCCTAAGGTAAGTCAAAACCCGCTATGTTTTAACACATGTACTCTATTAGAACATAGGATTTTTGTAGCTATGCTTGCCCTCTTTCCCTTTTTCCATTTGCTCCTATACCAGGTGACATCTCATGTGAAATTTTCTACATTGTCCACACATCTGAACCCAGATCTCACATTACTACAATGTGAAATCAACTATTGCTGGCAAGTGATGATCCTCACTGAGCTGTGAAAGATATGGACCATATTCACTTAGTTTTCTGCAAACTTTCTGTTGGACTTCAGTGAGCTAACACCTATCTCCAGAGGCCCATATTTCCTTTTTTTTTTTTTTTTTTGTTTTCTTTTATTTTTATGATACAGTAAATTGAGGCAAGTCAGGACATGTCTATTTTTAAGAGCCAGGAACCTGTGACATCCAGTCCCCTGGGGGGAAATATTATTTAATTAATTCCGTGTAGTTTCCAATGTCTACTAAAAGAGAGAGTAAATATAATTAGAAATATATGACTATCTTTCTGTGACTCCCCAGTGTGCACCTTTTTTAGCCATCTGTTCCCGCTCCTCCAGGCCCTGATCCCACATATGCTAAACAGTAAGCACAGAACCTATCTGCAAACCTGAAGGGTGTCTTATACCTCCTAGGATAACGGGATCTTCTACATCCTAGTTTCCCAGCTCTTAAAGCATACCTTCTGTAGAAAAGGTGCCTTATTGACTAGAAAGTTCACCTTTACTAGGTTACCACTTTCAGCATTTTTTGGTTTTTTTTCAGTAGTGTCAACAATTAGAGAAATACCATTATCCTTCTTTGGGTGCAGAGGAGGAACTGAGAACAGAGTTAAATGACTTGGTCTGGCCCTTACAGGGACTCTGTCACAAACTAGGACACTGTTAAATGATACTGTAAAGGAATACACTTCCCTCTGAAGCTTAACTCCCAGTTTAAACCGACATTCACAAACAGGGACCATGTTACAATACCAATGCTCATTAAACGGCAGCTTGAAAGTTACTGCCAAAGTACCAGGGCAGCAAGTTCTCCTTGAGCATTCCTTGTCAATAAATCCTGAATCACATACATCCCTTCAATAACCTGTTGTGAAAACACAAATCTTTTCCTTATTAAATCAGGTGGTGCCATTACCAAAATAGTGTACAATGCTTCTCGTTTTACTTTGCAGATAAACAAGACTACTTTAATTACCATGATCTGACATGGCATCTCAGAAGAGAAGGCACAGTACTGAAAGGTCTAATATATTTGCAATACAGGGAAGGTTTATTTTAGTCTTTAAATGGAATGGCATTAACATAAAGTATGAAAAATACTGCCCTATTCTTAATAGAATCTTTCTTGAAGGAACAATTGTAAAAAATGAATTTCAGATTTTACTGCTCAAGTCAAAATATTAAATGCTGCAATAAATTATATTTTGGAAAATATGAAGCTTTTGCCACAAACAAGAAGCAACTCTTATTGTTCAGGGTATTCAGGATGTCTTGGGTGTGTTTTCATGTCTTAGATTTCATAATGCAAAGTTAATCCTTGCTAGCCCTTAAATAAATAGGACATTACAGAGTCAAGGAGCCCTAAAAGTAAAATCTTCTCACAAAGACCACTTTTCATTTTCTGACTAGGGAAGAATTAGCTATAGCAATCAATATGATAAGGAAACAGGAGGACTAAGTGGCAAAGAAATAGTTGGAAAAGTATTTGTGGGGTGTGGACATTTTAAGAAAGGAGATTAGAGAGATGGCACCAAAAGCCAAGGAGGTTACAAAAGAAAGGCTATATTCAGGCAAGGAGAAATCAGAGCAACAGACAAATCATAATTTTTTTGATAGTTCAGTCAGGCAGCACAGAACAGCTGTTCCTCCTAACAAAACAAACATTTTTTACACCTGCAGAAAGAAAAGAATTAATAGCAACATAGCATCTTCTCGTTGAAAAGAAGTAGATGTGGATGTCCTTGAGAATATAAATTGAGATCCCTGTAAGGTCACAACCCAGCAACCATCAAAACAGATTCAGTGACACCAAACACCTTGTCTGAGTTACTGCCGTACACATAATACACAACATATTTTTGCTCATATGCTTCATCAGGAGTATTTGCTTGAAAAGTTTTGTGTAAGCTGCAGCAGAGCTGCGGCAGGTGGAGGGAGCACCCCCACACCATGATGCTCAGTGAAGGTGGCCACTGCCTGGGCTGCCTACCTGCTGCAGGGGGTGGCACGCAGGCACCAGAGCAGTGTCCCAGGGGATTCTTGGGCCACGTGGTGACAACCAAGTTTGGGATGTACAGATCCTGCCATGACATCAAGAGGCAGCCACTATCACTAGAAGAGTACTTACATTCAAACTGCTGGCATCTTTCTTCCCAAGTTTATGTAGTACATTCAGTGATTAAATAAAGCAAAGAGCAAATTATGCCACATGAATGGCCACCTGACAGCTTTTCAGGTACAGTATAAACAGTCCTGAACAGTTATCAGGGAAATACCTGGACAGACTAACTTTATCAGCATACGCAGGACTTTGCTACCTACAGAGAGCTTGCAGAGCACATACTCCAGATACGCAATCATGAACAGAAGGTGAAACATCAAAAATAGCACTGCAAGGAAAGAGTACAGCATTTCCCACGACAAGCATCTGGATAGTGTGGAGAATGAAATGTTGAATGAAACTGCAGCAGAAAAATCAAATAAATCTTGGTTTTGCAGACAGAGAAATATACCATATATCACAATATATTTTTATAGGACAAGCTTCAATAGCTCCCAAGAATCAGGTCACAATCTTAATGTTGGCTGACTGAAGCTATTGCATTACTATCATCACAGATCACTTTTTGCACCAAACGGATTATAATACATTATAATGTTGGAATTAACTAGTGTTTTCTGATAAGGAGCAAGTCACCTTTTATTATCAGGCATCAAATCTTTTTAGTATTTTGCTGATATATTCTTCTCTGGTACAATCTGCCAAAGAATACAGTTTGACTGCAGAGTGGAAAGAAAATGTGCCTGAAGAAGATGCAGATAAAAACTGATACAGAAATTAGCCCTGAAGTACTGCACATTTCCCAAGGCCTTGCTAAGAATTCAGTGACAGTTATATTTGGCTTTAAGTGCTCAAGCTCAAGCTTCTTCTCAGAAGATGATAGCTCCTATTGAAAGAGCTTAAATGATGGCAAAGATATTTAAAGGAAGACCAAATTTTATTTATTTGCGATGCACACTACATTCATCAATGGAAGAATAGGTACGCTAGGTAGAGAGTGAAAAGTATCTTTGTAGTATCATGCGAATTTGGAACTCAGATATCAAGTATGGACCAGCTGGGTGGTAACAATAAGGGAGGGTTTATACCAGGGATTGAAGGCTTTGTGGCTTTTGGGGTGGTGGTGTATGAATTTGGCTTGCATATATATATATACACACACACACACACACACACACACACACACACACACATATATATATACACTTCTGGTACACACTGAAGCACATGATTAGTGCACTTGAAGAGGTTTCTTTTTGAAACAAAATTTGCTGCCATGCAATAGGACACTAGCTAGGGAGCACCATTTTAATGTGGATGCATGGTCTTCCACTACATAGCTCCCTACATTTTTATGGCACATACAATGTTAGATCATTGGCAACCTGTTTATTATTTCATTTCCATGATGCTTATTCACAGTGATGCTCTTGCAGGTCTGCTCTTTACCTATCTATCAGTTACCAAATTACAGTCACGGGTGGACCTCTCAACTGTTATCTCTCTGGTTTTAATTATTTGGTGCTATGTCCTACTAATGGTAGGGAACCCTTAGCAAAAAGGACAGGAAAGTATGCATTTAGTGGTTGTAATTGACAAAAACTATAGGTAAATTCTTTGCTGTGTAAGAAAAAGGTCAAGCTGAAGATCTAGAAAATTATCTCATCTAGAAAGTGCCTACAGCCTAGCCATTTGTAGATGAGGATGGCAACATGCTTCATGCTGATTCTTGTATTACAAAGACAGAGAAGGTGTGTCTTGCTCTCCTCTTGGGACATTTTCTTGACTGAAATTCTCTTCTACTTCAATGATGTATCTGAAGACAGGTCCTCCTACATAAAACCTTCTGAAGGCTAGTACCACAGTAGTTCAAGTCAGCTACCCACGCTCTCTTGTTCCAGTTTCTGAAAGGGAATTGCAACTTGTTTATCCTGAATGCACCTCCAGCAGGCTCTCCTCTGAGTCATAATCACAGTAGCAAGACTGAAAAAGAGATGAGCAGCACAGCTGAAGCCACGGCTTCCAGAGAAGGTTGTCCCATGACAGCTGGTCAGGGACAGCATGCAGGGATCTCATGTGGTTGTCTACTGCTAGGTGTATGACCTCGAGGATTTCATAGAAACGGCTCTCCGTTTCTGGAGTCAGTGGGACTTTCTCCTCAGGATCTCTGGAGAGATCAAACAGCAGTGGGGGATCATGCTGTGTGATGAATCCTCCGTGGCAGAAGCAAACGTGAGAATCATAGCAGCCATTGGAGTCTTCAGGACTGAAGTTTGGAGTGAAGAAGAAGACTTTCCAGACAGAGCCACCTGCAATTTACAGACACAAAACAGATGGTGATAAAAGAACAAACTAAAAGTCCTCTAGTCTTAGGCAACTGTAATTTACATCATGGGAAATCAGTCTCTTGGTACAACCTCGCTCTGTACAGAAATTGCAATATACTGGAAGAGTAAAACAAAAGTCATCAAAACAAAAATAAGCAAAACACCAATTTTCATGCTACACATATTGATGAAATAATTATGATCATTTCATTCTCTTGAAAGAATACTGATTAACTAAATCATAGAAGACTTAAAAGAACTTTGTGTTTTTACATAAACTGTTGTAGGAAGATTTGCATAAATATTTACTAAGCCATTGCAATATCCTCTTCAAGACTTACTAAAATGTTCCTTTGCCTCTTGACCACATCCAGACACTGTTGGACCATATCTGCTCTTCATTTTGCTAATCAAAACAACTTCATCTTTACCTTTTTCTCTCTTCTTCTCTTTGTTGTACTAACCCATTGCATTCTGCCACACACCTTCATTGTAAACATCTGGAGACAGAGTTCTTGTTTTATTAAATGTGATGATACAAAAACGTATAATGGATGCTAAATTTCTGAACTTAGGCCTCTAGATGTTTTTTTCTAAAAATAAATTATAGTTAGTGCAATTTTTAGGTGACACTCTGCTTTGTAAAATGGGAGCCAAAGGTCTGCATTTATGTATTGGTCATTGTCTCTCAGCTTAATTTTCTGTGTACAGAAATTGAACTGTCTGCACTAGTGTAACTTCAGTATTTTCACTGTTTAAAAATACTAATTACTTCCTGCATTATGAATAAGCAGATACCAGTTGTTTCTTCCAAGAAGCACTCTTGAAGAGAAGGTACACCAGAGAATCTGAAAACACTTAACAAAAATAGAGTAAACAAAAAATGGCTACTATTTTCTTCAAGTATCACAGAACAGGGAAGCAGGAACAGACATGCACTTGCAGGGGAGTACATCGTCCCCCCACAGCCAGGGAAGCACACCCTTCTCCAGAAACGGACCAGAGAATAATTGATCGGCATAAAAATATCTGTACTTTATTCTTAATAGAAGTAGGATACTAAAAAGCTGAGGCCCATGATGTCACACTACCTACCAACTTGAGTGTATACAGACATCAGGAATACATACTCATGAGTAATTTACATTCCTTAGTACCCTGTTACAAAAAACCCCACATGTTTTATATGATGTCAACTTTTTAAAATATTGGGGGCAAAACTCTTTTTGGTATTCTGTTCAATTTTGTTAATTTCACAGAAAGCTTGTTGATTTAGTAACAGTTTGTCACAGATTTATATGCACTACAGTAGTTAATATTCATTAATTGATTCACCAATTCAACAAAATGGAAAGCACTAGAAAATGTGGGAAGAGCAAAGACGAGCTGGTACATGCCATGCTATAACTATATCACAGGCAATTTTTAAAGATAAAAACAGGTTTAAAGAAATAAATGTTTCAGTGGAATACAGAGTCACAGGCTGCAGTTCTAATCTATAGCATGAATTTAAAGGACAGTAGGTGACCTTAAGATTCTTTACAGCTTCTTCTGTCCCAAAGCATTTTTGACATTGTAAGAGGTTCTACCTTTAGGAAGCAATTCAATGACAGATCCTGGAGACTTCCAGTTCACTTACCCCACACTCAAACCAGGGTGGGAGGGGGGGGGGTTATTACACACAATAGACTGGAGACCCCTCTGAATGTCCCTTGGAAGTCAGCAAAGGGGAAGGGGATTAAAAGGCTGAGTGACTTGCTGGCACAGACAATAGGAGGTGGCAGGTGTTGAAAGGCTTTGGCTGTGACAGCAGCAATGGGTCTTACTGGGGAAAAGGAGAGGAGAGGGAGAGGGAGAGGGAGAGGGAGAGGGAGAGGGAGAGGGAGAGGGAAGGGACGGGACGGGAAGGGACGGGAAGGG
>JAVJGJ010000014.1:97091627-97109508 GCA_035590215.1 Microhierax caerulescens
CAGAAATATGCCTCTCATTTACTGAGAACTAGAATTTACATTCTGGGAAGGTATGTAATTCTATACTAAGCATTCCTTCATGTACATTTCCAATAACATTTTGAAAGGTTGGTTTGATACTTGAATTCTTTGCTGTTTTTTTCAGAATTAAAATAAACAAATTCTAACACTCCCCCATAAATTTCTTTGAACTTATGCACAGAACATTTCCCAGAGCAGAAATATGCCTCTCATTTACTGAGAACTAGAATTTACATTCTGGGAAGGTATGTAATTCTATACTAAGCATTCCTCCAGGCTTTTTAAGAGTGTTTAATTGGAAAGATGGACAATGAAGAACAGAAAAAGCCAAAGGGCTTTATTAATCAGTGCACTGTGTGCCTTTGCAGACCATGTAACATTTGCCCCACCTGAGAACTTTATCTAGGGCACTATAACACCCTGATAGAAGAAGGGCAAAAAAAAATTATATACCTATTAAAATGTCAGCTAAAAGAAATTCCAGTAAGGCCATGTACATGAGAACTTTGTGGTCAGGCTGTCTTACTACACATCCATCTTTGATGGCACACTTGTGCTGAATGACATTGAACAGACATTTTCAGCCAACATTTTTTGGTGTTGGGCACTGTAGCACTAGGCCGGTTCAAGGGCTTACAGAAGAAACATAAAGTTGGGATTCTGAATTAATGCAAATCAG
Organism: Microhierax caerulescens; assembly: GCA_035590215.1. Lineage (NCBI taxonomy): Eukaryota > Metazoa > Chordata > Aves > Falconiformes > Falconidae > Microhierax > Microhierax caerulescens. Next base: position 97,092,328 of record JAVJGJ010000014.1, read on the forward strand.
TACAAGCAGCTCATATAGGTTAGATATGGAAGAAAGAAAGAAAGAAGAAAGTTGTGCCATGATTTCCCCCCTCCCCAGAATAAAGAATTGTTCAGGTTTGTCTATATACAGAGCATATGGCATGCTGCAAAATCATGCATGGGGCTGGGGACAGGGCATGTGCAACATCGCATCATGTCTGAATCACACTGCTAGGGTTTTGAAGAGTTGATGCTAGTTTATCACCTATGTAGCTACATAATGTCATGATCATACTGTGCAAAACAGGGAGCTCTGGGAGAGCAAAGACTGTTACTGTGCAATGTCAGTCTGTTGCACCATCCTGCTTCAGCAAGGATCAGGAACTTCACATGGTGTTGGAGGAACAGCAGAGCAGACTTTAACTGCTGATTTCCTAAGCATTATAAAAACTAAAGCGTTATCTGTCATCATCTGTAGCTGTGGAGCAGCCAGTGTAAAATATTAGGCGACATAAAGAGCCGTCAGACTTCTAATCTCTAAAGCTGATGAACTGTATAAGCCTCAATATCAGAGAGAGCTCTCTGCCAGTGCCTCTCAGCTGATATAAAATCTCATTTTGTCAGAGAGTTAACTACAAGGATCAAATTAATCTCTCGGTAATTAACGATACCTTTGTACTGCAAAGCATCTGGATAGCAAACTCTATATAAAAAGATAACTGTATGTCTCTTCCTTAGTGAAGTTAGTAGTAAAGTTGTCAGGGCTGCCCCACAGACAAGTATATCAGGTCCCTTCTAAAACAGCAGGCAAGCTCTAAGCCTGCAGCACCCTTAAAGATCCTGACCCAATGCTTAGCAGCTACTTTATTTAGCATCCACTTTTACTGCAGTTCTCCAGCTCTCTAAATTGTCCAACAACTTAACCTCTTCAGGTCTCAGAATACCTCTTTCCTTCACATGTTAAGAAAAACAAACCTAAAGTTGTACATCTAAATAGTCTCAAATTAAGTAGGTTGCAATTAGTTCAAGAAAATCTGCTATGAACATAAATGTTCACAGTTCGATCTCCCTAACAGACTTCTCTTCTGTTTTATTATCCTTCACCCATCTATTTATCCTCTCATACTCATACAGGCAACTGTAGTTCCAACAGACAGGTAGCAGCCATGAGATTAAAAAAGTTTCTCAGTAAGATATATTAACATTTCCTAAGTGAAGTGACACACTGGATAGGGATGTTATTTCTGTTACAATAGCTCTGTTCTTCATCACTGATGACTAAACTGTGTTTTCTGATAAGCAGTTCTTGAAATGAATAGAAACTATTGCTGTGTTACTGCCTGGACCTCGTTTTTACTGAATTTAATCTATGACAGTAGCTTTATAGGTTTGCTGCTACTGTCATCTCCTTTGTTCATATTATTTTGTTTCTTCTTTCTGTAGAAGAACAAGGTAAACAAGTCTGTTGTTCACTGTAAACTGGAGAACTGGTTTCTCCTTGACTTCAGATGCCTTTGAGCATAACCCTTCAGGTGTAGCGTACCGATGTAATTTGCCCGCAGACTTTTCCTGTATCTCAAGTGCACTCTGCAGCCATTGTCAGCTCCCACACTCCAACTCATGCTTCTCAATGTTTCTACAGAGTAGCAGATGAAAGCTGCAACTCACTTGAAAATTGCATTCTTCAGATAACTCGTTACTAGATTGAATCTTTTGTTCCTGTTCTCTATATATGTAGAACCATTTAGAATTGTTAGGTTCTCTGCTGATCTTATAAAGACATCACATATGTGTATGGATTTAGTTCTTCAACAATTTAACAATTTAGAAAAGATTTTGGTTGCAAAATTCTTGTAAAACAATATATAGCACACAGAGAATACTATTTGGTTAAAGAAAATATACGTATTATTTTTATGACTATGTGCATTCCTCAAACAGCTAATAAAAATCTGTTATTTGAGTTTAAAAAATATGTAACTTTATTGTTCAGCGAAAACTTGTGTATTTTAGATACTTGCTTTAAGTATCTGGGTATCTTAGGATGTTATATTGTTACTTCAGTCAAGAGACAGCACATTATGTCCCAGTGTAGGTGGAGAATAACTGAGTGATATTCAAAGACATAATGTTAGTTTATGAGAATCAGTTGTTGCTAGAAGAGGTTTGCATAAAGTGCTGTGCAGAACATAGAGTATTTGAGGTAAAACCATGAAAAAGACCAGCAGGAGCAATGATTTTAAAATCTTAAGGGTAGAAACTGCAGTGTTAAGTATCCTTTAAAACAGAAAGGATTACACATTGGTGGACACCTAATAATCACAATGAACAACTGTTAGAGGAAAAATACAAGACACAGTGAAACCACACTCAGGCTACTGAAGTCACGACAGAAATCTCATGACTGAGCTCCTTATCTAGATTAAGTGCTGTGATATGAGAAGCTTCCACTGAATTCTGTTCAAAAGCCTAGCTGCTGAATGGTAGCAGATGACAAAGAATTATTTTCCTGAATACTTCATCATCATCTTCAAAAAGAATTGACTGATTGCTTACAGTATTTTCTTTTCAATAGTTGAAGAAAGTCCCAAATGGGAACAATCTGTGGGTATGGAAACTATGCTGCCAAAATAGGGAGTGCTATAATGCAGTGTTATGCCTTGTATTTGGAAGTCTTAGTTAAAAGCAACATGGAAGAATACATGTTGCTCTGGAAAAAAAAAATAATAAAAATCCATCCATAGTTATTTGATGCGCATAATCAAGATGCTTGCTAAAGATTTGCCTGAAGAATCCTGAAGAATCTATTTACTTGCTGAATGGTCCATGTGATTTTCAGCTTATCCAAGCAGCAGCTGATGGCATGCTGAAGACAGGGTACAATGTTGGTCCAAAAGCAAATTGGTCCAAATGTTGACACAAAAATATTGGTCATATCCAACCTATATTCAAAAGTCCTTGAAAACAGAAAAGCCATATTTTATTGCTTGTGAGAGACATGATATTGATTTGCATGTACTGGTTTTCCACTGAAGTCAGTAACAGATGGCAGTTAGGAACTGAAGGAGCAACACACTTAAGAATGTGTGGCATAGCCACTTTGTCAAACATGACAAAAACCAAAAAGAAATTTATTCAGAATTGTTTCTTGTCTTTTGTCTTTTCTGTCCTTCAAAAATGCATTTTATTATCAGAAAATAAATTGACAATCATTACTGTCTTACATGAAGCGGATACAATCATTCTGAGTGAAAATAGATCTGCAAGATTCAGAAAGCAATTTTCCTGATCCTCAGCAAATGTAAAAGACAAAGATGCAAAGAAAGTCCTAAGCAACTTCTCAAATATTTTCAGACAACTTCGAAGCAACCAAAACCATCCCCAGGAATCTGTTCATAAATTATTTCCTCCAGACATTTTTCGAAATTTGGATGTCAAAAAATCCCTTGTCACACACTACTAATAAAGCATTCCAAATTACTAATCTGAAAATTGAAAGCATGTTTAATCTTTAAATAGCAAGAAGTGCATCTAAACCCAAAGAAATAACTATACAAAATTACTTTGCAGGTGAAAAGTAAAAATTTTGTAAATGCAGTAGCCTGGAGTTTTGTGCACTGCCAAACAATACTGACTATTCATTCCTTTTACTGTAAAAAGTTGAGGACAAAGGTGAATTACACTTTCTTACAGGTGTCACAGATAACTGATTTTTTTCCCAACTTTAAAAAAAGCTAACAGGGCTTTTACAAAGCTAATAGGATACTTAGGAAATCTGAAAAATTAGTTTGAAAATTGAATCAGGTGTAAATAATAACATAGCAAAGGGGTTTGTTTCATCAGAATGAAAAATCTGAGTTAAGAAAGAAACCAATTCTTAGTGATACGGTGCAAAAATCTCAGTATCAGACATCCCTAAATATAAAAAAAAAAAATAATCTGAATGACTGAACTTTTGGTTTTATTGTATTATAATATGTGTAGTTTAGGATCTGAAATACAGTAGTTTTTCTCCCACTGTTAGAAAATGCATCTCTTTGCCAGAATCTGAAACTAGCAAAAAATTACAAATGGTGTTACACTTTTGGGTGAATAGCTGAGAGTAAATAGGAATTGTCATCCTTTGTTTTTATTAGAGAGAAAAGTTGGAAAAATGGTTCAGCTATTAAGCCAATTAGAACTACAAAAAAGGAAATCACATGACAACTTAAGGGTGTGCTAATATCCAGCATTTCAGATGGATATTGAGCCTTGAAGTGCATAGAAAAGTTTAAACCTATTTCATTACAGCTCTCATGAGCCTATCATTTGGAACCACCGCATTTAAGGAACTGGAAAGCAGAAGTTTCCTGGAGGACTGTGATGCAGAATAAAGTTATCAATGGATGTATGTTCAAACAATGCAAAATCCTTCAAAATCCTGAATTAAAACTAGCCACCAAAAGTACTTATCACAGGATGTTCTCTTAAAGGTGATCAGCAGGGATTCTTACATAAATTCACTTCCAAGACAATTTCTAGAAGTCTATTTTCTGTTTTCACGTGGTCATCCTCAAGGTTAAGGTCTTTCAGAGAAATCCAGCAGCCTGCCAGTTTGGACCTTTATGCAACAATCAATCTTCATTTCAGAGTTCTCCAGTCAGCACGAATGATTGAGTTGGAAGAGAAGAGTTTTAGCAAAGCAATGGGAATATTTTCTTGCCTTGGTAGTATGCAGGATGGATGCAGAGACCTTCAGCTATTCTTCAGATGATAGTAGTGATGGAAAAGGGAAAGAACCTTGCCTCTCTTCTAATCTCCAGCTTAAGGAATGCATGCATGCAAAATAGTGAAAAACAGGCTTTACCCTTTTGAAGTGCCACAACCTGCTAAAATCTCCTTCCTGCTAGAAACAAGAACACAGAAGGGTCTCCTGGAGCTGCAGATGAGATGAATGCTTTTTAACTGTTCCTTCTGTAGGACTTTAATGGAGAAGTCAGCATGATTTTGATGAAAGGTTACTTCAGGTCTGCCACTCAATTAATACAAAATCATTTTGACTAGTAAACTATGTTCAATCATGCATGAAGTAATCAAAATAATCAAGGTTTTTTGAGTTTTGTTTGTTAGTTTGGGAGAATGGCTTGTTGGATTGGTGTACAAGAGGTTTGGCTTGTGTCTTCCACATTGCAGCCATCCCTGCCCCTTAGTTTGCAACCTAAGTCAGGAGAAAAGGAAGTGAAATAAGAAAAAGGAAAAAAAAAAAAAAACAAAACAAAGAAAAAAAAGAGAAGGTCTCTATTTCATATGAACTTAACCAACTGGACTACGAAGTTTAAGTTTATGTTCTTAGTATGACTAGGAATAGAGTAAATATTTTTTTAAAAGGATGGGATTTAATTTTTTTCCCTTCCCTTTATTTGTGTCTCTCTCCCAGAGTAAGCAGGGGCATGCTGGTAGGGAGTGCAGTACTGCAAGTCCTGGGGTATAAATAGCTCTGCCTGAGCCTAACAATAACTCTGCTGCCACTGTCACAGAGCAGAGCAGAGGCAAGAAAATATTGTAACAGTATTTGTCACGTTTGTCAGGGGAAACACTTTCCTACCTGAAATATTTTTAGTAGAAATTTGTATCAGTTGATTAGGTCAATTTTCTTGAGCTTGATATAAACAGTTTTGTGGTGTCTATTCAAGCTAAAAATGCTCTTCTCCCTTTCAGCAGCTATGTTATTTCACACTTACCAAATAATATGCCCATACTGTGTCACCCAAATTCAGCTGCAGCTGCTCTGATAGAAGGATCAAGATAGCAAATTAAAATACTTAATGAGATAGTTTAGGTAAATTATACTTGATGCTTATTCTGCTTCCTCCAGCTGTTGGGGTTGAAACACTGAACACAAACAAGGGATTTGGGACACGATTTGGGATTTCTGGAGGCTTTTCTTGATTGTGGTGCCTCTATAAAATGGGCAAGATCAGGTAAAGAGAGAGGGGAAAAAAAAACAAGGGGGCAAACAAAGAGCGAAGGTGATGCTCACAAAGTTATCTGGGAAGCAGGGGAAACAAAATATCTTCGATAATGGACTTCAGCAAGAAACAGTAATGAGTGACTCAGATGTTTCATGCAGTGTAAAAACATATGTCTTGATATCATTAAAGAAAAAAAAACAAGGAGCAAACCACCAACAAACACACACACACACCTTCTAAGCTGAGAGAATTCTCTAGAGAGAACAGTGGAAGTGAAGGAACTTGTGAAACTAAAACCAGAAAAGGTAAGTGACAGGGGTTGCAGAAGGGAAAGACTCACACCAGGGTTTGTTCAATTAAGAGGATCAAAAGAAGAATTACTGTCAGTGAGATCAGAAGCTCAGAAATGGAGAGGAAAAGGATGAAGGTAAGGTAAAAGAACACAGTTCAGAGGGGAGAAAGGGGCTGCTCTTTGTCCAACAAAAACATGATGTAAGTAACCTGAAGACTCAGGAGTTATTACTGAAGGAAAAGTGAATTTTATCCTGTGACCTACATATTGTGAGTTAGATACCTGATGCTATTTAAGTCTTACATGGAATTGTGTAGTTTTTCATCTATGGTGACCCTCAAAACCAGATTAAGTGGTCTGCAGCACTTGCCTTCTACTGTTGAGAAAACCTCGAGAAAAACCTTTCCTGTAGACTGTAACATGCACAACTGTAGATATCAGTAAAAAATATGTCTATGTATCTAGGGGAACTTGTTACTTATTGTTGCAAGTTTCTGTACAATTTATTTAAGAGATTACTTTGCCTCTGTGTCTTGATATTCAGACAAAGGCTGGTGACAAGGAATGAGGTTCAATAAGACTTAATGAAGTTTATAAAGTGATTTTGTGGAAGGAGACCTATGCCTTTACATGAAGAGCTGCCCCAACCACCAATAACAACTACAGGAAAAGAATAAAAAGATTCTCAGAGAGTTGATAGCTAACAGACAAGGTAAATGACTGGTTTAGTCTTGTGTTAAAAGGAAAATTGAACAAGCAAAGCAAGTGGCACTTTCTTAATTAGATTTTAAAGATCTTTATGCCAGTGTAACTTAAATCATGGTCTGTATCTCATCCATGTTTTTTCTTTTCTGGCCATTCTTGTCAGTTCTTTCATGACACTGATGCATGGATAAAATGCCACTCTGTGCTGCAAAACCAATTCACTCTTTGTATTTTTCTATACAGTCTAACCTGGGTATCTTTTTTTTTTTTTTTTTTTGCATATTTGTAGACAGGCCCTTATTTGAACCTCTGATGATTTAAAAGAAAAAATTACTAATTAAATGACATGATCCTAAAATTCCCAGTCAACGTCATAAGACTCCCATAGTGTCATTCCTGACACTTAGCAAAATAATATTCCTTCTCACATTGTGAAAAAGGTGGCAAAGTATTTCTAATTTTAAGTTCAAGGTCCTGAGTAGGATTTATTGCTCATTGCTATCCTGCTACTTAGTATGCAATCCGACAGTCTGGTCACCTCACCTCATTTTGGATCACTGCAAAGTGGAGGTTTTTCTGTCACCTAGTTACCAGCCTATAGTGATCTGCTTCTTACCTGTGTTAGAAGTCTCTGGACGGCCCAAGGTTGTAGCCTTTCATCCAGCTCTGTCTGTGCTCCCATCAGCTCCTGCCCCTGACTGGACTCCCTGGATGGACCCTGAACCTGAATCACCACTTTGCCTAGCCTGGAACTATTCGTGGACCCTGTTGTCAGCACCCAGCTCTGCTCACTCTGCTTGGATGCTAGATGATGTTGCTCTGTCAGTAAAGGCACAGGCAGTGCTGGGACTCACTTCTTTTTAAAGTGAATTCTCACCCCAAGTTACAGTCAAACTTCTTGTCTCTCCATCATTCTCTAGTCCAACTTTAACTTTGCTTTCTAAGATCAAGTCTTCAAGGTGCTGCTGCTTATGGAAGATACCACAGTGTTGACAGGTGTAGAGTTAAACACCTCTCAAGCATATATATTAACTGATGTGGCCAGAAAATAGAGGTTTTCCTTCCTTGTTCATGTATGTTACTTCTGTAGACTGTTTTTAATGACCCTTACTCATCCTGAATGATCATTCAATGACCTTTGAGATATAGTCACCAGCTGCAGTACCTTTGCATTGACTCTGCTTGTGATGCCTGTATCTTTCTCATATTAATGTATTCAGTTTCCTCTGTTCCAGTTGTAGCAAATAAGAACTAAAGCTCACTTCAGATATCTCAAATTAATTTTATTTTTGTCATCTAATTCATCCCCCTGCCACTGCACAATTGTTCCCTACAATGTATTTTTTAAGAGCTCTCTTGATGGATGGAGTCTTCTATTGTAACTTTTGTGCTACTATCATCTATTTCCTTTATTGTGGAAGACAAAGACATTTTATTGGCACACTCCTTTCACTTAGTGTTTTATCTACTAACTTTTTCAAATAAAAATCCTTCATGTACTTTTGCTGGAGTTTAAACAAAGATTTTGGTGCAGGTGATTGTCTCAGAGTTCATCTGGGTTGCTCCATCTCTCAATTACCTGTTGCATTGTCTGTTCTAAATTGCACTTCTACGTCTTTTGTAGAGTTGTGGTGCACTGAAGTGAATGTTAAAATCCCTGTGAATTTTTAGTGAGAGGATGATTCCATCTTGTTTGACTCCCGTTCAACAAAGTATTTCCACCTTAGCTGAAGAATACAAATAATAACCTCATGCTTAAATTTAGCAAAGTACAATGTAATCAGTGACTGAAGGTGCTGTGTGCTCAAGTAGCTGTTTAAACAAGGACCTACCTATGCACCTCAACTCCCATCAAGTCTCCTACTTCAAACTAAGTGATTATTCTTTTGGTGATCTGTGCTGTTGCTTAATAAAATGGTTAATAAAACCTCTTTATTTCTTTGCTACACTGATACTGATGGATACACTGTCAGTGATTTATTTAACGTTGTCTCAAGGTCTGTAGGAAGAAGAAACCTGATTCAAGTTTTACCAAGTGTAAGACAAGTGTCCTGCTCACTGGACAACTCTACCTTGTAGAAAAATCAGTGTTCAGCATTCAGATCTTACCTCCCTGAAGATTAAACTCATGTCTGCTTTGCAACATCCTATAACTCCAATCATAATTCCTCACTCAACATCCCCTCAGTAAAATCCTGTTGCTTTTTTCCTTCCGGAATATACATGGATATGTATACATTACATACTACTTAGTGTACCCAGGTAAGCTGAAGTGTTCTTGAGCTCTGTGGTGCATGGACCTGGGTGTAGTATTTGAACAAAACCTTTCACACCTCTTGAGCCTGCTGGAGAGATTTGACAGCACAGAATAGTCCTACACAACGTCCAGAGTGCTCAGCTGAGATGCAATCAGCCATGGAGTAAGTTCTTAAACTAGAAGAAAGCAGCAATGGAGCTGGGGAACTCCAGCCACTGTCCTTCATTGTCTGCATTTTATCTCCTTAAACGTTTATGAGTAAGAAAAGACAAAATTGCTAGGACTTCAGGAAATGTCTGATTTCTCTCCTAAAAATGACTATAATCAGATTCTAACTTAAAACTTCTAGCTAATGATTTTCATGGGCCAGAAAGTGGGGGGAAGGAGGATGTTGGGGTTTTTTTGCCATGATACATGAGTGACAAAATGAATTCCATTTTATTTTTTCCCTCCAATGTCTGAAGCACAGTTGAAGGAGGGTAGGTAGACCACTGCTGCAAATAATGTAGTAAAAGCAATGTTTATTCTCTTTGGCTTGATCTCCTATTTTTAGCTACTTATGTAATTCAAGATAATAATTCCAGTGTGCCTCGAAGTATCTTTCAAGTGGACGCTTACGTCTCAAACTTAATCCAGCATTTATCATTATTTATTGTGGCACCATGAGGTCCAGGCTTTGCTATGCAAGACAGTTACAAAGATGAGTTAAACAAAGGTTCATCCTTGAGCATGAAATCCTACACCTTCTTACTGGTCTAGGAGTATGTTCCTATGGACTATAGTTTACTTTAATGGCTTTAGTCCATTATTTTAGGAAGTAATATAAATAAAAAGAATATAAACCAGCTTGAAGTCTAAAGTCATTCAGTTACACATTGTACTTTCTCAAAGCTACTGAAAGTGCTTTTGGCATTACATTACAAGATATAAATTTTATATATGCCCTCCCTCCTCGCTGCAGTTAAAAGTGATGACAGCACTCAAAGGATATTGTGAAATACAAACATCTGCATACTGGTAGTTGTTTTTTTGGCTTCTGAAGCTTACATTCAATTTTTAATTCCTAGTTCTGCAAACTCAGTTTTCATCTCTCAATTTTAGCTGGTTTCTTTTCCCAAAACACTTTTTAAAGATCTGTGACGGTATAGTATAGAATAGTAATGGTAACAAGAAACACCAGGAAATGTTTTTCTATTATATTCACTACCACGGCTCCTTTCTCTAAGCATTTTTACGCTATTCACAAGGAAAGGAACCATACACATATTCCTTATCTGTTGCAATGGAAAAGAAAATGGATTACAAGTGATTTTCAGATGTAAACCAGGTCTGGTTTAGCATTCAGCAGTGGTTTGCAATAATCCATTCTGCTTCATACTATAGTGCGTTGCACACTGACAGACTTTTACCACTACCTCAGCCTAGTGATTAATTAAAGCATACAAATTCAGACAATTTTTACAGGGTTGCTTAATTTTCTCTTATAGTTCCAAAGACGCTTCTAACTGGATGGCATTCACACTGAACATGCCCAAGATAAAACTGTTTTCTTACTAACACTGAGTCAGTATTCCTAACTGAGGTCTTGGCGCTTACAGTATGTAGACTTACCCAAAAAGGAACCTGAAATTCAGTTAGTATTAGAGATTTGGAAATTTTATAGTCAAACTGCATTCAAATGGAAGTCAGGCCAGGCAAATGGACTTGGTAAAGAATTTTACTATTACCCAGGTCCTCACTTTCACTTTGAAAAGTTTTCCTGTCTTGCTGAATCTCACAGGTCTGCCTAGTTTTAACTTCAGCACTTTCAATCACTGCTTTCTTCTTGTCTGTGTAACATAAAAAGACCAAAGAGTTAAATGTAAAAAAGGTTGCCTGCTTCCACAACTATCTCCCCAAGAACAGATCAAAATTTGTCAGAGGAGGAATAAGATGCCCCTATACAGACATATTACACACTCACGCAGATCCTTGAATGACCAAGAACGCAGATAATTTCAGATTTCCTAAAGGTTCTTCGCTACCTGCCTGAGGCACAATATGTTCTCATACACCTTGTCCTAATATGTAGCAATGGAAATGCAAAATCTAGCAATGAATAGTGGCAAGGATTTGAGCTCAATGTAGTCCACAGAGTGAACAAATTGTTTGAAATTGGTTAGGAAAGACCAAGTATAATTGTCATGGGAACTTTTTCTTGTGTGTCTAGGCAGAAACTGCACTGACAGGCTCAGCCAAGCAATGAGGTTTGCATGCCAATGAGATACAAACCTGTTGCTGACTCTTCCATGCCACAGCAATAACATGGATTTAGCAGGCTTGGCAATATTACAAAATACTTAGCAAGGAACACTAGGGCTGTTGTGCATGTAGACACTGCCCTTGTTAGCTGTAATCATTTGCCTTATGTTTGAGCAGTATCCACTAATGGAATAATCCTTTGCAGCATTCAAATTATATATACTTAATTTTCTCACTTCATTATGAGATAACAATCTATAAACATCTTCACATTTAAGATGTGTTAGAGACACTGTAAAATGCTGACTTTTGCATATTTTCTATCTTCAAAATACAAACATTTCTCTTGTCTACTTATAATTGGATCAAATGTCATGAAAGACATATACTCAAAAATATTCTGTGAAATACAAGCAGTACATTTACTTTTCTTTAGTTCAACCTGATAATTGCTAAATATTCAAATTTACTTCTCAGAACTTAGGGTTTTTTTTCTTTCTCCCCCCCAAAAAAAACAAAACCAAAAACAAAAACCTCAGTATGTGGTAACTATTTAGAAGTACTGGAAGAAATAGGAACACTTTCTAACTGCAGATCTGAAATATTTTGGCATATGAAAGGGGGGAAAAAAGGAGGCCTTTGATAATGCTCAGTATCTACAGGCATTGTATAATCTATTTAGTATCAAGTTCCAAAATCCAGTTAAAGCATTTCACAGCACCTTTTCTTGAGTATTACAGCCTCACTGTGACCACCAGTATGGCTGTCTAAGACCGCCTGGTATTTGGAGCTACTTGGCATTCCCGAGATCACCAGAACTTCTAAATGACTTAGCAGGTTTGCTAGGGCAGAGCTGAATGAAGTGAAGCAGATGAACAACCTGTACTCTTGTACAATTTTTTGCAATTCCCAGTTGCTTTTCTATCCACTGACTGATTATGTTTCCATTGGCCTTGAAACTAAACTAAGTCATTTTTGTTCAGTACTTTTGTGCTAAGATAACCCTATTAATACACTTTGCAAGATTTTTGGAAGGATAAACCTGCAAACTGTCAAAGTATGATATTGAATAGAATAATTTAGTTGTAAAAAAACCTGTAAATGTTGTTAATTTTGAGAAATTCAAATATCATAATTTGAGCATTTCGAGTATCATAATTCATTTTTCATAATGGATTTCATTTTATTACAATCCATATTTGAAGTACCATAATGTATTTTCTAACAGCTAAAGAATGCATCCAATTACCAACATATTTTCCATAATAGAAAGATAAAAATAGAGAAAGAAAATAAAAATTATGAAGCTTCGAAGTTTTCCTTCAAATTTTAAAACTGAGAATTGCAAACAGGACTCCACACAGAATTCTGTGTGCTCTCTGTAGCTGTTGGGTTTTTTTTTAAAAAAAAAAAAAAAAGCCAGTTATTCAAGCCCTCAATTTCAGCATTACACAACAGCTTCATTTTCTTCTCTCCCTCATTTGCCCGACTCTAGCTTTGGTGTTCTTATGCTGACCAGCTCTGTTGGGATAAATTCTTCCAGATTATATTTAGATTTTTTTAGCAAATTTCAAGCTTTTATGGCAAAACTTCCCTCTCACAGCACAATTCAAACCATTTTCACTTCTGTGAAACATATGTTCCTCCTCATGTTTACACATAAGCTCATGCCTTCACAGCATACATACAAAAATAAAAAAAGAAAAAAACAAAAAACCAAGTTTTGTTCATCTTTGGCTTTCTTCTAAGTTGTTTTTTGAAAACTGACCTGAACACTCATGGGCTGCAGCTGTTTCTGAATCATAAAGATATATGCTCTTAGAGCCTCTGGCTACAGCTGAAAATTGGCTTTAGTAGCAATTGCATTGTTTTCAGAATCCAAAAATCATTGTCAACTATAAATACTAAAATCAATCTACCAAGCAGTATTATAGAACTGTCATTATTATCCTCTACAGGTGCAACTCATAACTTTAAACTTTATTGTAATACTTTTTAATAAAAATTAAGTTTGAGGATTAGGCTTTGAGAAAGACAATAAAAGCATGATATCCTAGAGTGCACCTGATACAGACAAAGAGATGGGAGGAGCTTTCATGCAAAAAGCATTGTTCTAGCTTCCACCTTGGGTATGTTGCATAAACCAGAGAGGGAAATGTTACAGCAAATTCCATTTCTATATAAATGCCTTAATATCCACTGTCTACATGCTGTGGCGCAGGAACTACATTTTCCCTTAATGCAACTTAATCATGTTTAGGACAAAAAAGTAACAGCTAATTAAAAGCAAACAGCAATGTAATTGCAACAAATATCCGTTTGCTAGGCTGAATGTTGGGATAATTGAGAGATGAAGAAAAGTAAAGAAAATGCATGAAAGGGCCTCCATGGCCAGCTGTAGGAAAGAGAGTGGACCGAGATCCCAGTGGGACTAAAGAATTTGCAGTTCTAAGAAACCGTAGCCATGAGGAACTACTGGGTCCAAATTTTAATGTTTTCCACAGCACTGCAGAACTGGAGAAAAATGTGTTCAGAAGAAACATCACAGAGTGTTGAGATACCATTTGTAGAGAATAAGTAATTCTTCACTCAGGTAGATTTATTTACTCACAATGTCTTGTCTACCATTGCTACCTCATACTTTTGTAGTGCTAGACTCAAAATCATCACAAGACTATTTACATTTTGCTATTTCTTCTCTCTAACTTTGTGTTTCTGTATTATGGTAGTATTTTAAAAGCTCCAAAAAATAATGAAGTTACAGTGCTGGCTTTTGGAAGATAGAAAGTATTTAGAGTTTGGAATTGGAGGGGGTTGGTACACTTTCTTGAGAAAAAAAGAAAAAGGTGTGAATCAACTCAAACCTCCCAAAATGACAATTATATAAGGAGGGGCTAAAGTAGAGAATTAAATGTGGTTTGGAATCATCAGCAGCAGCACAGTTGATCAAGACATCATTGAGCTCAAACTATAAGGCTTTGCTGGCTAAGTAATTTTGCTAACAGGATATGAACTGGCACTAAGGTAACTATAATGCTTTTAGGACTGAAATTCAGTCTCCACTTGTCACTGAACAGGACCATATGGATGGATCAGAGCTGAAAACCTGCCTGTACAACATCCTATGGCATTGAAGGAGCCCAGGTAATATAGAGTTAATCTTGAAGGCAACTGAATCTTGGACTCTACTCGTCTCACTGACCAAGTGAGATGATCAAGAAGCTTGCTTCTGTGATATAATACCATTTAAAAATTAATGTACAACAGATAGGTAACAGGTTGCAAATGAAAAATTGGCACAAATGGTAATGGCAAAATTATCTTACAGATTACTAACATTTCCTAATACTAAAATGGTCAGCCTTTCTTAATTGTACTAGTGCTAATTATAAGTACTAAATTATCATGCTCTTCATAGGCCAATACATTTTTGGGTAAAACTTTGAATAAATTTGAAAAAATTCACATTCTGTAGGAATTTCTTCTGTACTACTTCATGGACATTGTATTTCTGCTAAGATGTCATTGAAATAATTGTGACAAAACCTACTAGTGACGTGCAGTCTCTTTCAGTTTCTGAAAGCTTTTACACAACTACATCTACAAAATTTCCCTACTAAGAAAATGAAACAAGAAAAAATTAAAAATGCTGGATTCTTTTCTTCCCTTTAGTTTTAGGAAATTCTGGATGTCTTGTCCTCTAATGGTTTGAGACCACATAAAAAGCTCTGAAATCAAAAGAAAGGTCACTGTATACGGGAATGTAAGCTTTTCTCAGGCTGAGGAATCAAATATTGATTATTCACTGATTACTGAATATTTCTGGTTATGATGTCTTTCGAAAGTACTGATCAGGACTTACATTCAGAAGCAACTACACAGTACAGAGCGCACATGATCCACAAGATCCACAGTGCACAGGCCTCCAGCATAATATTGTCCAAGTGCAACCACCCTCTGAGCATCCACTGTTTTCTCCACAATTATTTCTTCTGCCTTTCATAGCATGGCCTTTTAAGGCATACTAGGAAGTCATCTTGCTCTCGACAGTCAGTTTTCCAGGGAATTTCTCTAATAAACATATTTTGGTCTATTTTCTAGGAGTCATAGTATGTTAAGGCTGTGGCACACAGAATACTCTACATGGGTTGTACATGTTTTAACTACTTCCCTAGAAGAACATTGCCTAAGACAACGTATGCCATTTAAATCCAATTTTAAAACTAGGATGAATCAGCGCTATGTTCTGAATGTAACATGCAGAACGCTTCAAGCTCAAATCCAACACTGAACTAAAGATATTTTTGCAAGTGCAATGCTCCAGAAATCATTACAGACCCACTTTTTATGTTACTTGGTAAGCTGAAATTAATTTTTGAAAGTTGCAGTGCATTTTTATCCACTCTTGTATGTGGTTGTTGTTGTTTATATTTGTTTTGACTATTGCTAAATTTATAAATAGATAAAAAATTATCAGATATCAGTTCTAACTCAGGTATTTTTTTCTATTTAAGCGTTAGCTGTGGAGTATACAGAAAAAAAGCCCAAAAACCTGTAAGATATTTCTTTTGTACCGTCACAAGTGCATGACATGGTATCTGACAGGAAGCCATTCAAGCTGAAGTTTAAATAATACTGAATTAACTACTTAAATTTTAAATGCCTTTGCCTTTATATGATCACTAAAACCTGTCAACCTTTCTCTGTTCACTAAGAACATTACTAATTTAGGTCAGGATATCTTGGATTCAATAGACCAATATGTTATGGTTTCTATTTTTATAGGAAGAAAAAGCACTATGATATGGTCACTGAAAGTCTGCGTGTATAATGTCAGTGTCAAAGGACATTTACCATGGTCTTTCACTGTGGGAATGGCTCTCTGAGACAAAATTATTCTTACATGAATATTACTATGACTAAAGAAGTCTATTCTTCCTGTCTAGAAAGCAAAAATTCTTGTGACAGTAGGAAAATCTTACTCCTTCAAATGTTTATGCTTTCTTTCTTATCCTTTCCCATCTGTTCTTTTCTGAGAAAATACATAAGGTTGGTACGATAAGATTTGATTAAAAAAAAGATATTCTCATTGTAAGAAAACAAAATGTTTCCTTGACAGCAGTTATAGTCACATGGAAATATTATGTCTCCCTTTCAAGATGCTGTGCAAAAGATTAAAATCTTGCATCAAACTTCTGTTAGATTTACCCTTTGTGTTGTTAAACAATGAAAGGAACTATAAGTGCCAGCATTCTCAGGGTCAACGTATGAGATCCTTCCCAATCTGTAACAGCATTCTCTAAGTCCTTTGTTCACGAGAAGGCAAGCAAACCATAAATGGAAAAAGCTCCTCAGGGAAGCAAGAAAAAGATCAGGAAAAAGCTAGGCAAGGATATGGGTATGGGTTCTTCCAGAGGGTCTATTGGGTATGACAAGTATACACCACAGTCTGCATATGAAGCTACCACAGCATTCATTCACAGAACCATAGAATGGTCAGGGTTGGAAGGGACCTCCAGATATTAGGGACCTGCTAAAGCAGGTTGCACAGAATCATGTCCGAGTGGGTTTTTAACATCTCTTGAGAAGGACACTTGACAGCCTCTCTGGGCAGCCTGTGCCAGTACTCTGTCACCCTCAGAGTAAAGAAGGTTTTCCTCATATTCAGCTTCAGCTTCTTGTGTTGTAGTTTGTGCCTTTTGTCCCTTGTCCTGTCACTGGGCACCACTGAAAAGAGCCTGGCCCCATCCTCTCAACACTCACCCTTAAGGTATT
>JAVJGJ010000014.1:97110843-97148977 GCA_035590215.1 Microhierax caerulescens
AGCTGCTCCTCCCAGTTTTGTATCAGCAGCAGCCTTGCTGGGGGTACACTCGGTCCCTTCATCCAGGCCATTGATAAATATTTTGAACAGGGCTGGACCCTGGGGAGCACCACTGGCTACAGGCCTCCAGCTGGACTGTGCCACTGACCACAACGCTCTGAGCTCTGCCATCAGCCAGTTCTCAATTGCTGCAGCCTGAGTTACAGTGATCAGGCTTCCTTCTCTTTATCCCTAACAGCTCACCACTCCCACTGTCTAAGCCAGATCACAGGCTATCCCTGCCTACCTCCACTACATTGGATGCCATCATCACAGCTCAAAACTTCAAATGCCCCTAGCACAGCCATCATCACCATCACTGCTCATTATACTCAGTCTCATAATCTGAAGGTTCTGAGCTCAAGCCTCACACAGGGCATCAATTGTCACAGCACTAGCACAACTAGCCAACTACAACAAGGCTTTTACCTTCACGTACCAGGTTAACTTCAATAAGTAGTTCCCACACCTTGTCCCAGCACAGCCACCAACCCTCCCATGAGGCTTCAAAAGTTCCTCTACTATCTATGCTGTTTATTCATTCTTTTCAGACGAGGCCAGCCTGCTTCTTGCTTCTGCTGCATCCAGAGTCTTCATTCTCCAGACTCTTCTTCTAGCCATCCTCTCCTCATTTGGGCCCCCTTCTTCTCCCAGGGCCTCTCCTTATGTCTCCTACATCCAGGGCACACACACTCTCTCCTCCTTCTACTTCTTCCAAATCTCTCTTCACCTAGTCCTTCTCTTCTATACCCCTTAGATCTATTTAACTACTTAGCAGGAACCAGCCACAGCTGCACCTTATCCACATCAGCCAACCCACTGCCCCTGAAGCCAGCCCACAGCTGTATATTATCAGTGTTATTTAACCTGCCTTCATTCCTCTAGAATTCCTCTACACTCAATCCACCCCGCTGTTCACTCATCTAACACACGCTGCCTGAGCTTACCTGTGAGGATGTTATGGTGTCAGAAGTCTTGCTGAGGTCAAGGTAGACAACATCTACGGCTCTCCCCTCATCTACCCAGCCAGTCGTTCCGTCATAGAAGGCTGTTAGATGCTGTGATTAGTGAAGGGCAAGTTGCTCTTCTCTAGCTTTTTTTCCTCACTACTTGACTGT
The DNA here is from genome assembly GCA_035590215.1 of Microhierax caerulescens. NCBI lineage: Eukaryota > Metazoa > Chordata > Aves > Falconiformes > Falconidae > Microhierax > Microhierax caerulescens. The sequence continues at coordinate 97,112,001 of JAVJGJ010000014.1, forward strand.
GAAATAAGGTATTTATGTTTCAATTTAGTGTGTTGTTTAAGAAAAACTAATAGTTTTTATTATGCTTTCTAACTGCTGTTTTTTTGATATTACTGCTGTGGGTTTCTTTGGTGGTTTGTTTTGCATATTTCAAATTACATATTTAGTGTATTTGGGGTATTTTTTACTATTTTGAATGCTTATTTTGTTTTCATTTTGGCTGAGTTCTTGTATAGACACTTCCCTTTTTAAATCATTCCCTCTCCCTATCTAACAGTGGAAGGCCCTTTATAACACTTCCTCATGAAGAGTACTTTATAGTAACTTTAGAACACCCCACAGATTTTATGTTACAGTAGCAAGCTCAATATCCAAAAGAATATCTGACCCCTAATGGCTGAGTTGCTTGAGAAGATGAGAGTCCAGGATAATCATATCCTGACCTCAGGCCCACATGAAGCTGAATTCCACAATTTCATTATTTTTTGTAGCTTGCTTCTACCACAAGAAGGAAGTCAAGAGCGCACTTCCCTCCTTTCCTTCCTTTTTCCTAACCAGCTTCTGGGAAGAGCAGAAAGGAGGAGAAAGAGGAGAAGCATCTTCCTTTTTTCAGCAAGCACCCTTTTAGCAAATTATTACACAGACTCATCTATAATGTCATACTTAGTTGGCCTAAAATTGTGCAATTGACTTGGCCCTTAGGTGTTTCAGTTTACATTGTTTTAAAGTGCTGCTGCCATTTCTGTCTTATGAGAATAAAGTATTTAGGTTTTTTAGGCTCTTGTGTTTCAGTAGATGAGGTATTATTTGAAGGTTAGAAATTTATTTTACTCTCATTTCTGAATCAGACTAGAATTTAAAAAGAAAGCAGGCAAAGAAATAACACAAATGTAGAAGTTCTTTAATCTTAAAGAAAAGAATGGCATGACCCAGAAAAGCAAGATGAATTTTGTCTTTCTGCAAACCCGAAGACTGATTAATGCCACTTGTTTAAGATAAATTAGTATCTCAGGATATCTCAGCATCTCTAGTGAAGTCATGGAAGATACTAGTTTCGTCAATGTGAAAATTACAGCCATGTGTATAGTATATGGTTGTGTGACAGGTATTAAAGTGCTCCTAATCCAGAAAACAGTTGATTTTGGCACCACAAAATGGCAGAGCACACATTAAGCAAGTAAAAAATGAATACTTTTTTTTCTTTATTTACAATTTGAATATATATAATTTATCTGTTTAATTTGGAATATGAAAAAATGGACATGAGCCAGCAACGTGCACTTACAGCCCAGAAAGTCAGTTGTACTTGGGCCTGCGTCAGGGTGTCAAGAAACATGGCCAGCAAGTCAAGGGAGATGATCATCATGATGAGAAAGCTCAGGGGAGACCTTATTGCTGCCTTTCAATATATGAAGAGGGCTTTTAAGAAAGAGGGAGAGAGACATGTTATCAGTGCCTGTATTTACATGACAAGGGACAATGATTTTAAACTGAAATATGTTAGGTTTAGACTGGACATAAGGAAGAGATTTTTTACAATGAGGGTGGTGAGACACTGGACCAGGTTGCCCAGAGAAGCTGTGGGTGCCCCATCATTGGCAGTGTTCAAGGCAAGGCTGGATGGGGCTTTGAGCAACCTGACCTAGTGACCAATGTTCCTTCCCATCACAGGGGGGTGGACTAGATGATCTTTGAAGGTCCCTTCCAACCCAGCTTCAGGACAGAATGAAACATAATGTAAGTTCTTTTGTATCCACCGCAGTATGGACAAAGTTTGAACATCTTAGCATGGTGTTATGGGCAAAGTGCTGCTGTGATGGCTTTTTTACCAGTATGATTTTAGTAAGGCATTAAAAACTCCCTAAAAAATTTCTATGGGACATATCCTAAATATTCTTGTTAATGTAGAGCTGAGGTAGTCAAACCCATATCCCAAACTTCTGAGACCATTCACATTTCAAATTTTGTGTGATTCTGATGGAGTTTGTCAACTACTTGTTGCAATAATCTCCAGGTGCTTCTCATAAAAATACATGGCCAGGTTAAAAAGAGCTTTGAGGCCTTTCTTGGCAAAAAAATTCTACAGAATAATATCACATTTCTGTCTCTCATTTTCTGATGTGACATTTAATTGCTTCCCTGGTTCTATATTAATTTTAGGAATACACAGTAAGAGAGTAGAAAATTGTTGTTTTAAATAGGAAGCACTTGTATAATAAATACACTTGTAGGAAAAAGTATACAAATACTCTATCCTACTGCTGTCATATTTAATTGTTGGATCTTGATAACAACACAGTTGCTGAGTGTAGCTAGCCATGCTTTTCCAGCACCTTCTAGAGAAGAAATCTGTTTGCTGTTGCAAGTTGCTTCTCTCTGTATGTGATACTAAAACACCAGTCTGTTACAGAACTATTAATGTGAAATGTGGACATTTCAAACCTTTACCATTCAGGGATGTCTATCTGTATACAGGTTCCATAGATTTGATGCTAAAGGTTAAGAAAAGAGCTAGTCCTTTAAAAAAACATATGTTAATGGGGAGGAACTAACCCTTTACCTGCATCTTCATCCATAGGAATAGTGCTATTCTCATAATTAAGAAATGTGCTGGTTGGGTCCCTCCAGTGGTTATTTGCCATTTGTTCTTTCAGGAGTTTACCTTGGCAGTAACTCCTCTCTTCCTCAAATGCTATTTTCAGTTAAATAATTTGTTCCTTGTATCTATGTTAATATTTCAGCTGATCTGTGGTGTTGCTATGTGAATTACCCTTCCTAATCTCAAATTTAGCCTTCAGATTTATGCTAAAACCCACATCTTACTGTGATCCTTGTAGGCAAAGAAGAGCACTTGCAGAAATCTGTCTTGCCTGCGCACAGGAAAATCTCATAGGTCCTTTTTTGTAACTTCCCATTACAAACCAAATGACACATAACATTCATATTGTTGAACATTTGTAAACTCAGATTAATAGCTGTATTAGTAATTTCACATACCTCATATTTGCTTTATTCACGAGTGGAAATTAGTTAAGAGAAACAGCAAAGAAATGGGCCTGATGATCTCAGGGCCCTCCATAGTCTCATGATCCCACCATGTCTTGGGGGCATCAAATGCATTTTGGCCTAAGCAGAAACCTCAAACATTTCCAAAGCAATTTAAATTGAGAGCAACAATTTCTTTTTTCGGGCCTTGGATGAAAAAAAGGCAAATTATTATTATTTTTTTTTTTTTAAGACATCTGCTGTGCTGCTGAATGCTATCCTGAAACTTCAACAAAAGCTCTTTCCGAATAGGCTCCGAATATTTTTCAAGTGCACTTAGATGAATTAAGGAATCAAATTCTAATTTCATAAACTAGTGAGCAATCTTTTGACTAGTCATCTATGATTAGTGAGGATGACCTGAAAAATGATTTGCCTTTCCTTCTGAAAGGAGCCTCTGGAGATTAAATCAGCATAGTTACTGTCATAGTGAACACACACATATACGGGGGGGGGGGGGAGACTAAATTGATAAAAAAAGATGAAATGTAAAAAAAAAAATACGTGGTCTTCAATTATTTCTTGGTTTTCACTAAGTTCAGAATGTCTTGTAGAGAAGACAGATTGGGTTTTACATTCATTGGTGGAAAATTCCCTCCAGGACAATTTTCACAGCCAGGCTTGCTTTCTTATTGGTATTAATAGTATCTGTACAGAGATGCATTCAGGGGTAGCATGGTTTGGAGGCAGTGATTGAACAGTAGCCTTCAAGTGTCTTAGGCACAAAAGCCACTGAGTTGCCCAAAAGCGATTAGAGAAGTAGGTGAATTAGCACGGGTGCATGGTGATGATCATATCAAGGTGGAAAAAAAAAAAAGCAGCATCTTTTGTTTTGAGGGTGAGTTAATGCACAGCTACTTTCATGCAAGTTTACATTTACGCAGTTAAAATCAGAAAACTGGGAAATTAATCTGAATTTCGTCAGGAATACTAACTTGATCTTGATAAAGCTCCTCTTAACTTTATGGTATATGATCTATAGCAAATGTTTAAAACCTGCTCCCAAATTCAGGAAAGATTAAAAAATTTGACTGTTGAAAGACAAGAAATGCTTTAGGCTCTAATGTCAACCAATTTTATCACAGTTCAAATTTTATTTAATGAAAGTTGTAAAATGGGACAAACACACTGACAATTACTTTAAAATTTTCAGAAGAGTGAAGAGGATTAAAATGTGGTGTTAAATTACTTGTCCTGTTTAAAATTCTTCATAATTCTTCATATTTTAATCTTGCTATCGTGGTTTAACCTCGGCTGGTAATTAATCCCCACGCAGCCACTCGCTCACTCCCCCTCACCCAGAGGGATCAGGAGGAGAGTTGGAGTGGAATGTAAAACTCGAGGGTTGAGATAAGAACAATTTAATAATTGAAATAGAATAAAAATGAAATAACAATAATAACAATCATGACAATAACAGTTATAATGAAAAGGGGGAGGGAAAGAATAACATCCAGAGGGAAGGGAAGGAAGGAAGAAACACATGGTACACAGTGCAGCTGCTCACTGCCCACTGACCGATGCCCAGCCAGTCCCCGAGGTATATATACCAGGCATACCATCCCGTGGTATGGAAGTCCTCTTTGGCTAGTTCAGGTCAGCTGACCTGGCTGTGTCCCCTCCCAATTCCTTGTGCCCCTCCAGCCTTCTGGCTGGCAAGGCCTTGAGAAACTGAGGAGTCTCACATCAAATCCAAACCACAGCACTGCACTAGCTACAAAGAATATAATTAACTCCATCCCAGCTGAAACCGGGACACTAGCAAAATACTGGCATTACGCATTTGGATCTAAAAGCATATACATATTTGGTTTAAAACTGAGTCTGACATAATAAATCATCAAACCTTTGAAGATAACAGAAGAATTTCTTTTATCACTCCAAAGTTATTGAATCAATCACCATCAGCATATATTGAAATGGTCAAATAGCTGATGCCTTAACTTCATTTGACAGTCTAATTAAAAATTGAATAGCATCCTTTGGTTGTCATTATAGCTTGCCTAGGTCCTACCTAAAGAAATCCCTTCAAACATTTGAAAAAAAAAAAAACCAAACCATGGGAGACCTCAAAGTGGGGAACTAGACGGTGTCTTTTGCATTATGCATCTTAGCTGCATGTGTGAAATGGCATCTTAGTCTCAGATGTTTGCAGAACCTAGGTGCAAATTTACTCAAAAAATTATCACAGCTGTCATGCAAAATGCAAATGCAATGGACCTCATAAAATTGCATGACCATCTCTCATATTTTAGCATTTTAAGCAGGTTAAAAATTAAGATTTACATTAGAAATACATAGCCTTATGTTCAACAGATGTAAGGTCTAAAAGTGAATTTCAAGCAATGCGTTTACTAGCTAATTTAAATACTAATAAGGAGATAGCCACTGAATAGTTACACTTGTGACCTTTAATGATCCATCATTAGTGTTGTAATACTGATGTAAATATGAGAACTTTTCCATCCTGCATTGTCTACGTTGCAGCTATAGCTACAGGTCTTAACAGCTTTCCTAACCACATCCTAACTCTGTGCTTTATTATCCACTTTTATTTATACAAAGTACCATTCCAACTTTCACATTTACAAAATAATTTGAACCCTATATGAATAAAAAAAATAAGAGATGTGGTACTCATCTCTAGGAAAAACTTACACATAATTATAAGCCAAAATGTGGTTGATTTATTCATAGCTGCTAAGCAGTGCATACCTAATCTGCTGTGCACGATGCTGAAAATTTATCCTGAGGGTCCGAAAGAAACATTATACTTATAGGACTGTATAAACAGTCGCAAGTTGATTTCAAGTTTACAATCACATGGCAATCCAAATCCAAACAGAAAGCAAATTCACACTGATAGCTTAGCTGATCCCACACCAAAGTTGCTTTGTTTGTTTTAAGAACACTGCCTTTTTCCAAGTGCTTACACTAATTTTACTTGTCTTAGGGGAATTCAACAGAAAAGTGTTTGATATTCTACAGACTATCTGGATTTAACAACTGCTGATTTGAATGGTAATGATAGATAGTTAAATCTGGGGCATTGGCTCACCTTAGCTCCTTGTGAAAAAAATCAGAACTTGGGGGGCTAAATGCATGCATCTTAACATAGGTGAGCTGCATATGAAAATCCTTCTTTTGTTTCATTGACCCTAAAAAATATTTATAGTAACTATGTCACATGTTGATGTGTACGCTTTTTGTAAATCCCACCCTCTATGTATCTACAATATCTATAGATGGAACTTGATAGTGCTAACACCCAAGTTTCAGTGTAGGAGTCATCAATCCTACCATGTTTTGAACTGCCAGCAGTGGGGGGTATGATCTTCCAAGCTGCAGAGACTGTCACCACACCAACAGAGACAGGAAATCCACTTCAGACCACTTCTACTGTGGTCCAGTAGACTGAATGCCTATCAGTAGTACAAGTGCCTTAGCTGCGTTCCTGGAGTCCATTCTCAAGTTTAGTTTAATTTGAAAGGAATCCAGGTCATGAAATCCAAGAGGGATTTGCTATGCAAACAGAAATATATAAATATGTAAACCATCCGTGACTGGATTTACTCTTGATCTGAATTAAAGCACTAATATAGATGTGCTTTTTCAGAACCAGATCCTACTTGTTTGGCAGAATGTCTTGTTGACTGAAGATCCCACTGACCTATAACAGGAGGAACTTAGCACATATGATATGCCAGCTTTGTACTTTGGAGAAGACTTCATGTTAAAGGCTGTTTCTATAGCATAGCTTTAAAAATAATGGTAGCACAGTAGGACTGATTCAAGACTTTCCACTGAATCTACACTCCACTTTCTTCCTGCAGGAATTACTGTACATTTTGTAAATAGTTATACATTTATTGTCTGTCCTAATTGAACAGTACTAGTACTAGTACAGTAACTGGTATTCACTCTCACCTTTGAGTATCATGTGCTAATGCTTCCCCCACGCAGAATCACTCGTCTTCTTAGGTGGATGTGTTCTGTTGACTGGCTAGGTAATGTGCTGTAACACCAGCCTATTGCTTCATCCCAGAATTTCCACTTTCCAGTGGTTGTGTTCTAGCTTGGAATGTTAAACAAGTTGCATGTGGAGTTTATGTACTGTTCACCATATGTGCAGCCACTTCTTGTGTTGCTGTCAATGGTTTTATTATTTTCCATCTTTACGTCAAGTGTTGTGCTCAATGACTAGGTCTGAAAGTGATAATTACTTCCCCACTGCAGAGACAAACTGATTTACATATTTATCAAGGGGAAACTGGATGTCTCCGAGCATACCACAGAAACATTTGCATATTTATAACCTGAAATGTACAAAAGCTAAAATTAAGATAGGGATGCCTTGGTCTTAGTTACTGAGTTTGTTTTTATACAAAGGTTTTAGGCGGTGGATTTTTTAATCAGATCAGTGCATTAAAGAGTGAGGTATCTTTTTTCATCACACAAAATCAACAGAGATGAAAATGATTGTTAGCTTGTGAATGGTGGTGTGCAGAAGTTGCAACGTTTTCATAAGGTGAAAATCTTAGCCTTTGAGCCCTGAAGAGATGATAGACTGTGGATTTACCTTAATGAAAATCCCATAGCAGGAAGAGGGTCCCATGAAGTTTACTATGTAGTGGATGCATAGTTGAATGGCATCAATTTTTTTTTTTTTTTCTTGGAGAGATATGGGCTTCCAAACACATGTAGTGTTAATTTGTAGGAGTTTATGCATGTATTCAAAGCACTCTTGGCTTGCCATTTGCAGAGGTGAAATCCTTCAGCTGACTACAACTTACTTGTGATTCTGGTTAATGATGCTATTAAAAAACAAACATCATTATTAGCGGGGAATTCTGAAACAGCAAATAAAAAATAAAATAAAATAAAAAATCCACCACCCACAAAAAACCAAACTGCCTCTCCTAGGCAGAGAGGTGATGGCTGATCTTCTCAGATCACTCTTTGTCCAATAATTGTCTCAAGCTTACTGTAAACTTCTGGATACAACAGAGGCATGTGAAAGTCTGCTGGAATTGGAAAAGAATGTTGTATTTACAGGAGTTCCCTTTATCATCAACTGTCTTGTCCTGAGACAGATCCTTAATCCTCCTGAATCCTGCTGTTTCTTCAAATCTGGCAAACTGCTTTAAAGCTTTCCTCACAAATAAACTATTTTGTCCTAATGCCTAGACAGAGGTATTCTATATTCTAGAGCTTTTTATTCATAATTTCAGCAAGTCTAAATTATTTTAAATTAATACAAATAACATTTCTGTCCTATTGACTTCTAATGACAGTAAGCTAATTTATTAATCAAATGTATTTGTTCATATGCTTGCTTGACAAAACGTTTAAACTATTTTCTAAATCACTAACACATTTGTAAACACCTTATAGCTTTTCAGTGTTTGTACCTTGTTTTCAAATGAGCAATCATCTTTTATAACTTGATATCTTAATATAGATCAGTAGGAGTTTTACATGATTAAAAACACCAGAAATTGTGTGCAGCATTAGAGAGGCTGGTTCAGCTACCATTCACCTGGGTTAAAGGAGTGGAATGGCATGAGCATAGCACAGTCAATTTCTCTTATCACTTTCACATGTCTGTCACTCCATTGAATGGGCATTTTTCACTCTAAGAATGAAACAACTCTTTAACATAGCTTGAAGCAAGAGTGGAAAGGAGACTGTAAAGAGCAGTCCTCAGAATATTTTGGAGGAAGAGCTACTTAAATTTTGGAATATTGATGTACTATGAAAAGCAGGCGACATCTTAATGCTGTCCTTAATCTGTTTTTTTTACCTTCAAAAATATGAATGAAAGAAAAGTATCCAATGATCTAATGCCTTTGCCTGCTACAATGTTAGTCACCTGTGTTCTGGTATACATTTCTAAAATGGCAATTGTAGGAGAAACTTGATCTGAAGTTCTGGCTACTAAATAGCTTCAGAAATACAGCTCCTTCAGTGTTAGATTGATTTTGTGGTTCAGAAATGTCGTCTTTCCAAATCTGTTCAAATCAGAAAAAATGTAAATGGTACCATTGACAGAGATCTAATTTTTTATAACATGGCATTTAAATGAACCTTTTAATCAACTATCCTTTCACTTTTATTGATAATTTCCTACACTGGGAATAGCAAACTGTTGTTACTTGAACTGAGCTACAGTTTTCCCAGTGTTCTGGCTTATTTATCTAACAGTTTCATATTCTGTATAAAATCTTTGCATCGTCTTTAAAAAATTGTATTGCTTTCTGCTGCCAGAAATGGGATTCAAAGGGGACCAGCTGAAGCCCTGTCCTTGTAATTCAAAAGCCCATGACATATGATACCTTTCCAATCGTATTTTATGAGTGGAGCAGCACAGTTTTACCATCTCTTACTCAGACATCATTCATCTGTTCACCACACATTAAAATGTGTTGCTCATGGAGTTGCATGTCTAGCACTTTGGGTAGGATTCATCTTACTGTCCTTGATGTCTAACATGAAGGCATTTAGTTTTGAACTAGTTGCCTGTCTTCTCTTTCTTTAGTCAACAGGTAAAAAGGGCTCTTTGCAGTTGTGATTCATCTCTTCCAAAGCCAGCTGAAGTAGGTTAGATTAAACTCCTCCTTGTTCATTAACTGGCATTGACTGGGAGTGTTTATACATCAATTTTAACTTAATTCTAAAGTCTCTCTGAAATCTACAGAAATAATAAGATTGGAGGAGTTAAGAGTAAAGAAGAAATTAAATTATTATAAGAAAACAATAAAGGATGTATTTCGCCTACTTTGTAGTATTTGCTTCCAAATTTCATATAATATTGCAGGTGAAAGATATCTGTTCATAAAGATCCATGCTACATTCTTTGAATTTTTCTTCTGTATTGGTTACCATTCAGAAATGCTAGTAAGTGGATGTATTGCTTGTGTTAACAGTAGCCACATCATTCAAATGCACTTTAATGGGGCTTATCTCCTGGTAGCACACACTTTATTGTTTATTTATTGTTTTCATTCTAGAAGGTCTTAGTGTGCAAGACAGAATAGAAATGAAAGTTTTGCTTCATTTCTGCAAGTGCACTGTGATTGCCATTCTCTGAAAACAGTGCTATTTGAATTACCACTATTATTCCGTCTGTACTGAAAAATGTTGTTGCTAAAATAAATGGTCATTTCAGCGTTTGTTAATTACCTGTAATTTAGCCAATCCTAATTGTGTTTAAAAAGCCAAATTAAGGAAATGGAAGTTTTACCATTGAGTTCAACAAGTTTTGGATGGTAGTTTCCATGCATTTTATTGAGGTGTTTTTTTCTGAAATGGGTAATGTTTCAGAATTATTTTTTTTCAGCCCAAGTCAAGCTACTCAACCTTGTTTCAAAAAAGAAAAAAAAAAGTCATCATAATGATGACTGCTTTATTTAATTATTTGTGATAATGAGACATTTTTCATTGCTTCTCATTTTTTCTCAAATTAATTAGGAAAACCAAATGGCCATTACTTAATGACAGATGTCTCTGATCACTAGAGATCAGTTAAAGTTATGTACTGAGTGGAACTCTTGTTTTATTTTCATATTCTTTTATATGCAGGATAAATCTGAAAATCCAGCTTCATCAAGGAAAACTGTGTAGGCAAAAAAAAAAAGATTTTGTGCATGTCATTGCATGTATATTTCTTTGTGCAATCCTATTTATTATTATTCTCATAGATTCATGAAATCATGGATCAATATAGGTTGGAAAGGAACTCTGGAGGTCGTGTGACTGAACACCCACACATAATGTCCTAATTTGTCTATATACTTCACTTCTTTATCATCATTGCCACCTTTCCAAGGGATATTATAATTACTTAGCAAGCACATTCTCCTAACAATCTTAGAAGCCAGTGAGAAATTGTCTCTTTCTTTTCTGGCACTAAGTCGACCTGCTGCAGCAAGTGAATGGCTTGTCAGATGGATCTGCATGATTTTCCCTCAACCCAGCAACTTTAAAATGTCAGCCTTTGTAACAGATTTTCATCAGCTCAGTTGGGAAATTTCAACTCCCACAAGGTTTCAAAATTTACATAAACAAATTCTCCTACTCTTACATTTCTTCTTTGCTCCTAGTTTACAAACAAGACCAACTTAATTGCTGCTGTTCCTTTATTCATGACCCAATCATTTGAGCTGATAAGAAACAAAGACAGTCAACCTTTTTAACAAAGCAGTTTTAGAATGCGTGAAAGACAAGTAGAAATAGCAGCAATAAGGTGAGGTAATTACCCCTATCCAGGAAAAGAGCATCGCAACAGAAATTATGATCTGAAAATTGTTAAGGAAGACTCTGTATTTCAAAGTTCTTATCTCATACTCATTGACACAGTAATTGGGCATCAGCTGATGAATTAATTCATAGTGGACAGGTGAGCAAATCAAAATTAACATTCAAATGGGACCATTCTTGGATGTTTGAATAAAAAGAATGAAGATAAAATGCTTGTGAAGACAGAATTATCTTTGTATGCTCTGAGATCCCTAAAGGGCAAGGTTAAAGCTCATTTGCAGGCTGATGTGAAGTATATTCTTAAACTTTGGTAGCTTCCAGGACCAATAATTTTAGTTTCTTAATCAGTATAAAATTCACTGGAGCAAGTTGCAAAGGATGGCTTTGGTCTCATTCATACAGAAACCCTTTTAACAGGGCTCCATCTAAATAGGTTTGAAAGTAATTTATGTGCCCTGCAAGGCTCTCCACAGTGCCAAGGTAGTGTGAGGAGCCCTTTGTGAACATGAAACGTGAGCCTGTGGTGCTCAGTTACAGCACATATCTGTGTGGATTTCTCTTTTCAATACCTGCACGCGTGTGTTTATTACCTTGCATATTTTGAGTTTAGTCAACGTCAGTTCTTATAAGAGGAGAAATTAGGGAGTAATTAGTAGGTTTGATAATGAAACCATGTGGTCTCCAGAGGCATTCCATACATTAACTTTGCTTTTTTTCTTAGATGTCTTATTCTAACACTCAGATTTTAGCCATGCCGCCTCTATAGGTTGCTAGGCAGCAAAGCTTTACCCCCAAACTGTTAGCTCTGTTCTGCATGCTGAGACTCTTTCAGGTACCCTCAGTGGGTTGAATCTTATTGCTGAGGGGTTTCCTTGATTGAGAGCAACTGCTTTCAAAGGTCACTGGCTCTCTGTGGGTCAGCCCTTTTCTCTGATGTGCACAAATTTTCTCATTTTATACTTCAAGAAACCCTGCAGCAATTGAGCCACGGTCCAGATTGCAACAAGCCTTGTGCCATTGTCCCCTACTGTATGCTGCATGGTGCCAATTGCTATGTGTAATGTTTATATGGAAAGCGATCTTAAAAAGGCATAAGGACAAAAATATGTGAATGTGCCAAGGCTAATGAAAAGCCACTTGAAGGTATTAAAGCTGTTGGGTTTTTTTTGGTTTGTTTTGTTTTTTCTTAGGGCAGGTTCTCGATGTCCTGGAGAAATATAATCTGAGTGATAAAACTCTTGTCTACTTCACGTCTGACCAAGGGGCTCATGTTGAAGAGATCTCCAGTTCTGGAGAAGTCCATGGAGGATACAATGGCATATATAAAGGTGAACATTCTCTAATGATTCCTAAAAGCTATGTCACAAACTATCATCTCGAAGTTTTGCTCCAAAACTGTATGTACCTTGTGACCAAGGTCAAAACTCCATTCCTTAATAGTAAATTTCTGGTGACTGTCATTCTATTCAAACATAGGCAGTAAATATAAGGGGTACTTGCAGCATATACAAGTATATGTATATTTATATATATATATCCAGCCGCTCAACCAGAATACATGCTCAGCCAGAGCTCTGTGGAGTTGTAACGCTAGCAAATATACTTTTGAACTAGGCAGAGATACAGCTTAGGAAGGATGTCAGTTCATGGTGCTTTACTATAATGGCTTGGTAGCAGAATAGAAAGGAAAAAAGGATGGTTTGTGAACCATCAGGAATTGTAAACAAGAGCTAAATACCATGGGGTGAGTGGGATCACACAAAGGTAGGATATAAAGAAGATGGGATAACCAGCAACAGAGTCCAGTGTATTCATTACAGAAAAAGCAGAAAAGGAAAGTTAGGTTAAAAAAGAAAAAATGAGTTAGATTGAGTTTGAAATGGGTGAGTTCAACAACAGCCAGAGGAGGACAAGATTTCAAACAGAAAAGACTGCATTGGAGGAGAGAGTTTTGAACATAATGCATAACACACTGAATCAAAGACTGATTTGGAAACAAAGAAACTTTAGTTAAAAGGACAGTTTAGTTGTATTCTTTTAGTGCAGGTCATGAGGTGATTGATACTCCAACTGTTTATTCTGTGGAGGTTAAAATATATTTAAAGTCTACCTTATTGTACTACTTTCTTCTGGTGATATCACACAGCAATACAGAAAGATACTGCTTTTCTTGCAATATGGTGATCTTGTACAAAGAAACATTCCAGCTTAGCAAATGGCCTTCCTCATTTTGTCCATTCCCATATCCCTGGCATGGTGGTCCCTTCAGTCAGCAGGAATGTAAGATACCAATGAGTACCTCTGAGAACATGGTTCCAACATAGGGGAGAACATAGTTATTGTCAGCAATGTATTTTTGAGAAAAGCAAAAAAGACAAGACAATAGTATAGTAGGGTAAGAGAATGAAGGATGTGGAGATGGAGGAATTCTACTGGATAGCGCAGCTATAACATTCAGTCACAGACTGGTCATAAAGATTATGAATATTCAGTTACAGGCTGCTCATAGACGACATTGTCAAATATTCAATAAAGGATTCTATCTGACAAACTACAGAAAACTGTTTTCCAGTGTGCAAGTGGTGGACACAGCATCAGGAAAATTAATGTCAAAATATTTTAAATAATCTTCAATTTTATTGAGATATGGTAGGAATGCTTTTTTTGTTATTTTATTGAAAAGCGGTGAATATCCTTGTCCTTTTACTAGGGATAAAGTTCTTTTCATTCTTTCAGTAGGAAGTGTCCATGTGATTTGTTTTCCCCTCATATTTCAGTGGACAGGATCAAAGAAATCCAGCAGTGTTTGGCAAGTCATTTACCAAGCTTGAAACTTTCAGTTGTAAAGGGAAAGAAATAAATTGCCTTTAGGTATGATTTTTTTAAAAAGTAGTATTTCAGGCCTGCAAAATTGCATAGTAGTTGAGTCTGGAAGGGACCTCCCAAAGCCTCTAGGTCTCGCCCCTGCAGAGCAGCATCAGCTAAGCTAGAGCAGGCTGCTCAGGGCTGTGTCCAATCAGGTTATGAAAATCTTTAGTGATGGAGACTCCACAGCCTCTCTGGGGAACGTGCTCCAGTGTTTGATCACACTCACCTTAAAAAAAAGTTTTTCCTTATGTTTAAATGGAATTTTTTGTGTTCTGGTTTGTGCCTGTTGCCTCTTGACCTGTCTATAAGCACCAGTGAAAAGAGCTTAGCTCTGTCCTTTTTACTCAGGTAAATCCATGTATCCATACAGATGGGTAGGATCTCACTGTGCTTTCTCTTCTCCAGGCAGAACAGCCCCAGCTCTCTCAGCCTTTCTTCTCATGTCGCATGCTCCAACAGTTTAATCAATTTCATGGCCCTCCTTTGAACTCACTCCAGTATGTCCATGTCTCTCTTTTACTGGGGACTTCTGTACTTGGATCCAGCACTCCAAGCATGTCTCACCAGTGCTGAGCAGAAGATAAGGATCATCTCTTTCAACTTGATGGAAACATTCTTCCTAATGCAGCCCAGGATCATGTTGGCCTTCCTTGTCACATGGGCAAGCTGCTGGCTCATGTTCAGCAAACTGTCTGCCAGGACCCTCAGGTCCTTCTCTGCAGAGCTGCTTTCCAGCCAGTCAGCCCCCAGTCTTTGCTGGTGCTAAAGGTTATTTCTTTGCAGATGCAGGATTTGCTGTTTCCCTTTGCTGAGTTTCATGAGGTTCCTTTTGGCCCATTTCTCCATCCTGTCAAGGTTCCTCTGGATGATAGTACAACCATCAGTGGATCAGCCACTCCTTCCAATTTTGTATCATCTGAAAAACTGCAAAAAAGAAGAAAAATAGGCAAATACAGTAAGCAACAACAATACAGTGGGGTTTTCAAGTGTGAAGATTCCACAGGTTTAGTTAGGAGGTATCTGTCTGAGAAACTATCCTTGTATTTTTGAGAGCTGCAAATGAAATGCTACACAACCAAAACAAGCAATGCCGAAGTCATGAGGGTACAAACTATCATCAGATGTGTCCCCTTGGGCTAACACCAGAGTGAAATGTATCTTGAACGTTAGCACATAGGCCTTACATAGTGATTTAAGTAATGAAGGAACCATATGGTTGCATATGTGTAGCTGTAGGCACAGCCTGAGGTGTTTTAGAAGCTCTAAAAAATATTTGCCTTGAATGCCAAACATAAGATGCAGGATAAATGATGAGGAGGGGAAAAAAAAAAAGAAGAAAAATACACTGGGGAATATGCCTTCCTGAGGAACATTGACTGGATGGAGTCTTTTCTATCTTGCAAAACTTTGTATTCATATGTACAGAATGAAGAACTATCTGAAATAGATCTTACCTGAATTAATAAAAAATCTGATTGGTAGGGTTACTTGAGTAATGGGGCTTCTTATTTTTAAAATTAATTGTGTAGTTTACAGTTTCCACCTATGCTATGCTGGCAAATGTTTAATATACTGTGAGATAGAAAATAATCACTACATAAGAAACAAAAATAATTATCGTATGAGAGAGATTCTTAATAAAATAAAAAGAAATAACAAGACCCATGCAATCAGTTGAATATACTTTCACCATTTTAAAATTCAATTAATTCTACTTTATCTTCCACTCTTTCCATCTCCTTATCAGTCCTCATTTTAACAGGTTTATTATGCGTCATTTTTAAAAGGGATGAAGTGGAAGTTATCAATTAATTGCCTAATTAGCAATTTTCATATGTAAGAATTTATTTATATCCAGAGTCGTGTACATTGAAAAGTGTTAGAGGTGCGTACACCTCTGGCAGGTTTAATGAAAACCAGACCTGTGAAGCCTTAAGTCTCAGGCACTGGTATAGCAATGTGCCTAAAAAAGCAAAAGGACAATCTTTATGCTGCTTGTGCTCATGTGTGCACTTCTTCATCTGATGAGTAGTTTACAAAACTGGGAGACATGCATACCCTTTCTCCCTGTCTCTGCTAGACAATCTCCACTACTTGTCTTTTTGTATATGAGAGCTGCATGAATGTGAATATGAATCGAGCCACTTAACCCTCTTTTCAGAGCTGGAGCAGTATGCTCAGCAATAATTGCTTCTGCCCTAAAATCAAAAGCTCTCAACAGATCTCCACAATTTGAGCTCACTAATTTGTCTTGATATCCAGCTGAATGAGCACCAATAATAAAATTTAAGAGGGGTTTGGAGAGTTAGTCTAGCACTGCAAGACAGTGCAAAAAGGAGAAATTGCTATTTGAAGGTTTTATTACTCTGGATTTTGACTGTGAAACAGTCACTGTAAATCAGGATAGCCAAATAAATTTCAAATAAATTTTAAATTAGAAACCAAAGCTAACATGGTGTTTACCTAGTTGCTGTCATATACAATCTGGTTTATCTCTTCAGTATTCTTTTTTAGAAGATGTTACATAATATTGAAGTTATGGATCAAAATCATGACCTCTCTTTCTACTGGCCCTTTTCTGATGGTTATCAGGATCAGAATCCTTGGAGGAAGATGCAGAAGCTGTTTAGTAAATGAAGAACACTAAGATCTTCTCCTAATCTTAGATAGTATGGCTTTTTTAATTAAAAACTTAATTCTACAAAGATTTTTAACATTAGTTATATAAATTTTCGTCTGCTGAAGATTAAACACCACCCTGAGTCTAAATTCTTAGCATAGCCTAAATTGTTTGGCAGTGAGAACATGGTGCTTTCATTTACTATTTTGAAATGGGACAGTTGCAAATTTCATGGAACACCTTGAAGTTTAATACTGTTTCCTTATTGATGTAGGATAAAGGAGGGAAAACTTATACCTTCCCTAGCATTCCTTTTTTTTTTATACTTTTATTGTGCTTCTTTCCCTTTAATGCCTCATTCAGAAAAGAATTGTCTCATCAGTCTGTCTCATCAGTCTTAACCGATGAGTTTTTCCTTGTCCCTAATTTCTTGTTATTTTCTTCTGTGAACTCTTTCTAATTGTGCAATATATTATTTTAGAATTACTTTACAAGTATTGCCTTTTGCATTTGGCCATGAATTATCACTACCTGTTTAAATACTTATTTTTACTGTTATCCATTTCATCCTATAGACTGCCTGTTATTGTATCTTAATGATTAAAGGTGCATTAAGCATTAGTGTTTGCATAGGTCCTCTTTCTTAGGTATGCAGTGAAGGCTACGATTTGAATAATTAAGACTAGTTCCCATATTTTTTCTCTAATGTTCATTGTACTGCAAATATTTTTACAGAATTTGAACTTGCATTTTTTTTCATGTTCATCTAACTTGGTGTGTCTTTTCTTCTGAATTTGCTGAGCCTGTGATACTTTGTGTCACATGTGGATTTTTTTTAAATTCCACAGCTCACTTCTCTTCCAAAATTGAAGTAAATATATTAAATTAGCAAGAAACTTAATACAGACTAGCATCGAGGTACTGTACTATTGACTTTTTTTGCAAAGTGTCACAGGCTGGGGTTTTTTATTTCTTTGTTTCCTGCCTGTTAAATTTTGATTCATGGCAAACTTTTGTCTCCTAACCCATAATTAATGTTCCAGAAACTTTTCCTGAAGGTCCATGTCAAAGATCTTTCAAATGTTTAAATCTAGTTACAGACTTTAAAACAAAAAAAATGTGGCTTTTTTAGTAAGAATTTCTTCCCAACAACTCAAGACCTTCTTACCTGAACTTCTGAAGGACTTCTAGGTGCATACATGATATTACATTTTACCTGGCTACTTAGTGTTTTGATCAGAAACTGATCAGAGAGTTTTATCAGTTTCTTCAGAAACCTGGTAGTTCCTGTGGACTTATTGGACTGATTGGTCCTTTGAGTCACTTGAGCCTGTTAATTCCTTTGGAAACTCCCAGTTTGTGATACATTTTTTTGAAAAATCTGTCTTTCCATGTATTTTGCTACTTAGCTTTTTGTTGTTTATACCAGATGACAGAATGTTTTTTCATATATTACCATGTAAGTCATATCTGATATATAATTTATAGCCTCCAAGTTATTTATACCATATAAGTTATGATGTCATATAAATTATGGTTATTTTTATCTTGTTAATATTAACATTTTCAGATTGAAATATGGAAACTATTGTGTTTAACTCAACTTCTTAAAACTTTTTATTTTTTTTTTTTCTTTTTTTCGTCCCAGTTCTGTGACATTTCTCTGCTGAAAGGTATAGAACTTAGAGATATTCTTTTTGTATGTGGCATCCAGGATACCTGCGCTAACTTCTTCTTAGGTACTTTTCACTGGCTTTCTCATTAGTATGTCATCTGGAATTTGAGTGTGTCCATTTGAGCTAGTAAGCTTTCCTTTAGGAATGGGAGTAAGGTTAGTTTCTTGAAATATTTTAGATCTCTACTTTAGAATAAGTTTAACAGAATAAATAAATGAAAATAATATTCTCTCCATTGAATAAACAATCAGTTTCATATAACTGGTCTAACGGATGACATTATATTCTTCTTTGGACCCTGAGATATTGAATCTAATTATTTCGTGGTAGTTCTTATTTAGTTGTGTAGTGACTCATTTTATGAATTTGCTTCAGTGTGTTATAAAATATCTCTCTCCTGTTACATACTTCATAACAGTAAACAGTGAAGGCATTAAAAACTTCTCTCCAGTTTTTCCCATTATACCGTTTCACTGTGCATATGCAGACAGAAGTTCTCCCTCATTATCACTTGCTGACATCTATCCCATTCTGCTAATAGTAAGAACAGTTACCCTGAGGGTAACTCAGCCTCCTGAGCTGGAGGACAGGGACAAGGAGCAGAATGAAGCCCCCACAGTCAAGGATGAAATGGTTAATGACCTGCTGTTCCACTTAGGCAAGCACAAATCTATGGAACTAGATGGGATCCACCTGAGGATGCTGAGGGAGCTGGCAAAGGAGCTCACCAGGCCACTCTGCATCTGTTATCAATATTCTGGCTAAATGGAGAGGTCCAAGAAGACTGGAGGTTAGCCTATGTAATGCCCATCTATAAGAAGGGCAGGAAGGAGGATCTGGGAAACTACAGGGCTGTCAACCTGACCTCAGTGCCAGGGAAGGTTATGGAGCAGGTCATCCTGAGCACCATCATGTGGCATATGCAGGACAATGGGGGGACAACACACAGCCAGCATGAGTTCACAAAAGGCAGCTCCTGCTTGACTGGCCTCATCTCTTTGTATGCCAAGCTGACCCGCCTAGTGGATGAGGGAAAGGCTGTGGATGTCGTCTTCCTGGACCTCAGTAAAATCTTTGACACTGTCTCCCACAGCACTACACTGGGGAAACTGGCTGCTCATGACCTTGAGGTGTGTATTCTATACTGGATAAAAAACTGGCTGGACGGCTGATCCCAAAGAGGGGTGGTGAATGGAGTTACATCCAGCTGGTGGCTCATCATAAGTGGTGTTCCCCAAGGCTCAGTACTGGGGCCAGTTCTGTTTAATATCTTTATTGATGATCTCAATGAGGGGATTGAGTGCACCCTCAGTAAGTTTGCAGGAGACACCATGCTGGCAGGAGTGCTGACCTGCTGGAGGGCAGGAGGGCTCTGCAGAGGGATCTGGACAGGCTGGATCGATGGACCAAGGCCAGTTGTATGAGGTTCCACAAGGCTCAGTGCTGGGTCCTGCCCCTGGGTCACAGAAACCCCACACAGTGCTACAGGCCTGGGGCAGAGTGGCTGGGAAGTGCCTGGTGGAAAAGGACCCGGGGGTGCTGGTTGATGTATGGCTGAACATGAGCCAGCCGTGTCCCAGGTGGCCCAGAAGGCCAACAGCGTCCTGGCTTGTACCAGGAACAGTGTGGCCAGCAGGACCAGGGCAGTGATTGTCCCCCTGTACTCAGCACTGGTGAGGCTGCACCTCGAATACTGTGTCCACAGTTGGGTCCCTCATTACAGGAAAGACACTGAGGTACTGGAGTGTGTCCAGAGATGGGCAATGGAGTTGGTGAAGGATCTGGAGCACAAACCTTGTGAGGAGTGGCTGACAGGAACTGGGGTGGTTTATTGTGGAGCAAAGGAGGCTCAGGGAAGACCTTATTGCTCTCTGCAACGACCTGACAGGAGGCTGTAGGCAGGTGGGGGTCAGTCTCTTCTCCCAGATAACAAGCTACATGACAAGAGGAAACAGCCTCAAGCTACACCAGAGAGGTTTAGATTGGATGTTAGGAAAAATTTCTTCATGGAAAAGGTGGTGAGATATTGTAGCAGGCTGTGCAGGGAGATGGTGGAATCATCGTCCCTGGAAGTGTTTAAAAAGTGTGTAGATGCAGTGCTTAGGGACATGGTTTAGTGATGGACTTGGTAGTCCTGGGTTAATGGTTGGATTTAATAATCTCAAAGGTCTTTTTCAACCTAAATAATTCTATGATTCTATATGAAATTTTCTATGGACTTTCCTTGCATCTCTTAATACTCTTATTTTCAGCTTCTTTTGGATTTGAAGCTAATTATATTTTGCCCTTACCTTGGACCTGCACGTTAGAAACATTGTCTTATTTGTATTTATGAAGCATTTAGCACAATGTATTCAGGCATTTGGCTACTGTTGTGCTGCTAGAGTGGGCCATGAGTTCTGTTGCTAATGGAGATGGAGTCAGACACTGATAATGGTAAAATATTTGAACAACATTAAGTGCTTTGTGCCTTAGAAATAGGTATATTCATAGTTACTTTGGTGTTATCTATGAAAAATAATAATGTTTCTTAAGGACTTAGACCCTAGTTTTTTAAATCTACTCCAGATCTGTGAAGCTAAACAAGGACCAGAGGTATCAATTGTCAAATATGTTATTGAAGTTTATTACTTTTATACAGTTTTATATACTGCAGTGACATGTTCATTCAACAGTGTTTCTTGAAGCTACTGGTAAACCTCTTCCTGTTGGTAAGCCACAGAGAAATCAAGCTGACCATTGCTTTGGCCTCAGGAACTTATGCTATTGCATTTTTAGTGATAATTGTTGGTTTCACTTTTGACTTTAATGAGAACAAGAATTTACCTGTTTTTTTCAAATGTACTGTATTTTTGTAATCTCTCTGAAGTGATCCAGATTTTTAAATAATCAACCCATATAATGAGAGACAACTTCATTTGATTGGAAAAATGGTCAGATGAGAAGATGTCCAAATCAGCTCTATTTCATTCACCTGTACAAGAACAACTCAGGTTCAAAACTAGCAAAAGCAGTACATGAAACTGATTATTAACCAGTAAAATAGTGATGTTGCCATTGAAAATAAATTGTTGTTTGATCATTTTATAAGGTAAGTAATCGTAACCTTATTTGACTGTTGATATTTGTAGCATGAAGTCCACTACAAATGGGTAGAGTAATTAATTTCCTTGTATTTTTCTATCATTCAAAAGAAAAAATTTGGTTTGGAAGTTTAGTTTTTAGAATAGTGGAAGGAAGGAAAGAGTTGTATGCTTATAATCCAAGTGATCTGAGAAACTTATTTTAAATAGTTTTCATCATTCAAAATATTAATAGTGATATACCACAGAGCTCCCCTTTGTATATCATCCTTTGGAAAAGCTCTATTCCCAGAGTTTGGTAATAGCAGTCAGTATAAACCAGAGGGAGGGGAAAAAAAAAATAATATTCTTTTAGCTAAGTTTGAAATGAGGTTAAAATGGAAATCTGACATCATGTTGTGGATGACTGCAGAGAGTTATGTCTGCATGTTGCCTGCTCCTGCAGATTTTCAAGGAAATGTGAATGCAGGCTATTGTTCAATATAACACTGAAGGGTGCAACTACTCAGAAAGCATAGAGAGCTAAGCATGAAAATACAGCCCAGCATGTTTTATACTGTTCTGAAAACATTTTTGGAATAATTTAAGAGAACAAAAATAATATATAACGAGACTGCCTGGAGTTTGCCAGGGATACAGGCTACTAGATTGCTGCCCTTTATCTGTTTCAGTGTTGCAATGTCCAAGCAAAATACAAAACTCTGTCAGGTACTGAAATATTTGGATGTTTGCTTCATGTTTCAAGCAATAGCAGTGAAACCTTGATTTATTTTTTAAGGAAAAAATAGTGCAGATAGCTTGAACAGTGTTTAACAGCTAGGGTTTTAAAGACAATACATGTCAAGGGATTTGTAATCATATCATAGCATTAAGCCACTCTAGTGATGTCACTAAACACAGTTCTAATAAAGTTGAACACCACGTAGGCATAGATAATAGAAGACAGTCTTCTGCAACAACCTGTAATTCCTGCCCTGGTTCCCTGCTATTCCTAACCTCCAGAGGTATAAAAAAAATATATGCTCCAATTAGTCTTTTGAAAGGAAAACAGCAGCCACTTCTTCATAGACAAAAGCAAGAAGATAGCCCTGCTGTGGAGTCCATTTTGCTTTTTGTACCTCACAGCAGGGTGGCAGAGTTCGCTAAGTGCTGCTCTCTTTGTGCTTGGTAATGTGCAAGTTTTCTGTCATGTCTGTAGTGATTCAAGAAAATTGTACTGTGAACCTAGGAGCTGTGAAAGTGACCCAATATCTAGGTTTTAAGCATTGCAGCATGTGTGGGAATGGGATTCACTGCTTACCTTGAAATTGCTCTGTGTTCAGATTACACAGGACAAAATAGTAAAATGAATATTTATTTAAACAATCCAGTCTAGCTAGCACTATAAGCAGGTTCAGACAAGTATACAGAAATAAAAGGAGCCTTGCACTTAAAGCTTATGGGACAGATCAGCTGTTAGTTTTCTGTTTGTCCATACTGTCCAGCCAACAAGCTGCCATGATGTGTATGTACACAGAACTAGGATCCAGCTCATGAACTAAATCATTTCCCCACCATAAATATTCATTTGAAATATCTTAATTTGAGGATATCTGTAATTTTATGTCCTTATACTTTCCTTGTATTTTTATTCAGATTTAACTACTCCTACTGAACAGGATTTTCTATGAACCATAGATATTAATCTTTACACTTTCCTGCTAGGTAACACATAATCCCCACTAAACTTTTAAAAGCCTAATTACTATTGCATAGGGATAGAGTCATCTCTTCTACAGAAGATGCACAGATGCACACAGTCTATTGGCATTTACGCTGGTCTTGACCCAGCCATGTTAACAACTGATCAGCATACTGTTGGCTGAACGCTTCCTTCTGCTAAGTGACAGGTGTTTTAAACCTCACCAAATAACACATTTATAACCTTAAATATACTATTAAATTATTAATAGTATTCCCAACTTATTAATAATAATTATTAATACTAATTAAATTAAAGTATTTAATATCTTAAATTATATTTTTGTTTAAAAAATAGTATTTTTACAGGAGTGTAAACAAAAATAATCCATGCATCTCATTCCTGAGTTTTAGTATAGGTAGCCACAAGCTTTATTGTGAGAATGGAGTTGCATTTGATGCAGCCATAAGAGTAAATTTTTAAGACTTCTCTAAAAGACAGATAGTCTTGTTGAGATCTGGACTTGGCACTGCTTTCCATAACTTAAGCAAAGATTGTTGCTTGATGTAATGTTGGATATTAGAAAGACTAAGTTGTCTGATATCAGACTAGATAATTATGTCTTTGACTATTCAATACTATGAATTCTGATAAGGCCCATGAAAAAAGCAAAAATCTGATATAACAAAGAAACACAAGGTTTTTTTCAACCACAAGACTATACATATATATATATATATGGGTAAAGATCTATGCACAAGAGTTTTCTCTCTTGAAGTTACCACTTGCATTATAAACAGTGGAAAACCTGTAGAAACTCTTATTGAGCAGTGAAAAACCT
The DNA here is from genome assembly GCA_035590215.1 of Microhierax caerulescens. NCBI lineage: Eukaryota > Metazoa > Chordata > Aves > Falconiformes > Falconidae > Microhierax > Microhierax caerulescens. The sequence continues at coordinate 97,136,053 of JAVJGJ010000014.1, forward strand.
GTAGAAAACCAAGTGGATTCTGAATCCCCCTAATGCTGAAATAGAAAAGATCATTAAGGTGTCAGTAAGATAGCATGTGTGGCAAAGCCTGGGCTTGACACTGAAGATACTGATATTTATGTGGTGTTTTGAAGGTCTAAGAGGCTGAAGAGACAGAAATATTGAAGTACTTTGGTTTAGTATTTTGTTCTTTTGAGAGTTTTTTTGTTTGGAAAAGGGAGATAAAGGGAAAACAGGCTAATAGTAGATTTGTCTGAACCATGAATTGCTATTTGATTCAGTTAATGGCAGGAGTTCAACACACATATTCCTCTCCTTTCAGACATTTCTGTTCTATAAAAAAAATTCAGTTTAGTTGTAAATGCCTGGCTCAGACCATGCCATGTGGCTCAGACCACATCCAAACCCCATCTGTTTAGCAGAAATATTCTTTTCCAAGTGATATATTAATTTCAAAGATCAACTTGAAGTGCTGTGCATGGTGTCACATGACTGTAAGACATTGATAATAGTACTTGTGATAGCTTTTCAGAGTTCAGTCAGCTGTATATTAAGCAATGGTAGAATGTTGTCATAGAGTAAATACATTGCCCTTCTGCAAAGATGTCAGGAGGACTGGGCAGTGATGGATATTGTAGAAACAAAGGAAATGGCTGCAGTGTAGTGTTGAATGCAGTCAATTGATAGTGTGTTTCATGCAACTGTTGGTTTAAAGTCAAAAAGCTCTTCACAACATCCTAAGATCTACCATCTCTGTAGTGAATTTCTTTGTAAGGCACTGGAGAATTTGGCAACATACTTAAATTAGTACTTTCTTCTATCTAAAGTCATTCATTAAGCACTATTTTCAATAAAATGCCATACATCATCTTGGGGTGCATACCTCAGATATCTAGGCATATCTCAATTTATTTTTGATTCCTGTTTTTTGGTTATATCTTCACATAGCTATGTGGAATATTATCTGGACTAAATTCTATATGAAGATTCCTGTAAGGTGCCTCTTTATCTCATACAGCTGTTGTGTAATTTTGTCTGTAAATTAAATAAATTTTATAAGCTCTAATACATATTAGTAGATTTACTGTGAGAAAGGTGCTGGTTGTAGGTGGCAAATCTAAGCCTAACAAATTAAAAATAAGATAAATATATTTAATGAAAAGATTCTAGCTAGACAGAATGTTTAATATTTGGAAAGTGAATCCTGGGGGTGGTGGTGGTGTATTTTTCTAAGAAGAAATTGATTTCTTAGCAAACAAAACTTTATTTTTTCAGGTGGAAAATCAATGAACTGGGAAGGAGGTATTCGTGTGCCAGGGCTTCTCCGTTGGCCTGGGGTGATACAGGCTGGTGCCTATATTGATGAGCCAACAAGTAACATGGACATATTTCCTACGGTAGTCAAACTTGCCAAGGCACAGTTACCCTCTGACAGGTATGCTCAGTCTTATCTCTTCTGTTTTAAAGAAAGTCTCATGGGTGTTTTATACATTCTGGTGATGTCTATTAAGATAGAATTGAGAAGGAAAAGAAAAACCTAGCTTTTAAAGACACATTTTTGTCAGTACTTACAGTAGCATGTTGTCTCTTTTCATGTTGACATGCTGATCTATTTTACAGAAATGTTGTGTGTAAATACAGCTTAACTTGCAGAACAAGCACCAAGTAACAAGAAGATAAGAGAATACCACGAAGAGCAACATACTGTAAAATCATGCCTAGAATTATTTACTTTTTTTTTTTTAATTTTTACTTATTATAAAAGCAAAAATGGTAGTATGAAAAAAGGCTTTGTTCTGCATGAGTGGATGAGGTTGAAGAAGGAACTACAAGTGTAAATTATTTCAAATGTTACGAGCTCGACCTAGGCATGCTTAGTATAATAATATATGCAACAAAATATAACAAAGTACAACATGAAAATGCCAACTAGGGTTTTGTCACAGGATTTTTTGTTCTCTACCAGTTTAGCAAAAATAATCCCTTACAGAGTTTTGCAGCCTGTTAGAAAACCCACAAGACTTCTAAAATTCATAAGATGATGTCAATTTATTGACACTACTAAATCCCTGTGCTTTGTCTTGTTCAGGAGATATCCAGTCTCAGCAGCAGGGTGCCTCCACCTAAACTCTGTTGCCATCCAAATCCAATAAGTGGAGAAACCTGCTGATACACATGTGCTTTGAACACATTTGCCACACACAAAAACCTTTGGAGCACAAAGCATCCAGAATCAGTGTAGGGAAAATGAGTGGTAAGCAGAGACACTCTGCTAATTATTGTTCATTGAGTGTTTGAAGGAGATGGTGGGGCAGGACATGTGTAAGACATGAAAAATTAGTCACACTGGTTCTGAGAGATCCCCTACAAGCAGAAGCTCTGTCAAACCTAGGCAGTTCAGCTTGTTCTTAATGTAGGCACATGTTAAGCACTTTGTTTTCATATTGCTTCAGTGATGACTAAGCACCAATGTTTTATTTTGATCTTTTTTTATAGAAATCCCAATATACTTCTGTAACTTCCACTTGCAAGTTGTTCCACTCTTGATTCTTCTTTGTAGACAAGGTGCCATAATTACTTCTTCATGGTAGGTCATGGACTAGCTTGAAGCATTTTTGATCCAGCAGCTGAATTCCTGTCACTGCACTGGATTCTTCCTGAGAAATAAGTGACTGTGATTAGGATTCAGTCACTGGAAGGGAGCAGGTTAAAAAGGAAAGGAGGAGGTGCTCCTAGTTAAAGAAGAAAAAGAAATCAACAGAAAGAAAAGTCTCATATATCGCCCTGAAACGAGCAACTGTGGGAACCCAAGACTACTGCAGCCGTATTGCTGGAGATGCCCTTTTCTCCATCAACAGGCTGTAGAACAGAAACTGTTCCGTAGACATGCATCTGTCCTGCTGTCAGCCTGATGGCGAGCAAACCTGCAGGGTGGAGACAAGAGTGCATTACTCAGGCAAGAAAACAGGACAAACAAAGTGGGAAAGACTCTACTCCACTGGCAGGGATGTGCCCAGAAAGCAGTTAATAAGACAACAACATAGCTTTAGGAATTCCAGGGTGTTTTCCTGCCCATCCTTTGAGAAGAATCTTACTCAGAATGGTGCTGTTGCATACAATTGCAGCCAAGAATTTAATCATCATACGTACCTTATGGTTTAAATGAAATTGCTCACTGTTTTGTAGCAGTTACACTAACGTGAAAAGGGTTTTACATGGTAATGAAAAAAACAGACGTTTTAAAACTTCCTTAAAGTTTAAAGAAAGTATTTATGAGATGTTGCTCAAAATGCCTAAAAAAGGTTTACCTGCTGATCTGTATATCAGCAAAAATTAATTTCCTATAAAACTTCCTGTAAAATTTGTAATTCACACCAGGTCAAAAATACAGATTGTGATTTTTCCCCTACTGGCTGATTCCAGCAACTCAAAGGTGTAATTTATGGAAACATTTAAATGCCTTGCTTATTTTATAACTCCATTTTGATGTAAATTGACTGACTCCTTCAAGGCATCAACAAAATTATCCAGTGGCATTTAGAGAATTTTTATATAAATATATATATTTATATATGTGTGTGTGTGTAGTTGATAAATACATATTTAAACATAGTTCATTTTCAACTTTGAAATTACTACTTCTGTCTTAAAGTCTGGAATACATAATTTGCTGGACAGAGTTCTTACCATTACTTCCAGGGATGTTGACACAGTACAGCATATACTTGTTTTAGGGTTACTTTGGTCAGACTGCTCCCAAAAATCTTGAGCAGGTGTACATGGCGGAACATGTTTTAGCAATTTATTCACATATGCCTGGTCACTTCCACAGGAAAAAAAAAAAAAAAAAGATAAAAATGGATTGAGGAAACAACCATTCCTAATGGAAAAATGTAAAATTAATGTTTCCCTAAATAATGTAAAAATCAGAGTGGAAGAGCACCTGAAGGCTTTTCTCCAAATTGACCAACTGCAGATGTTGGTTTTATTTTTGTTGGATTTATTTTTCAGTAGTGGAAATGCAGAGTTATATATTCTCAGTAAAGTAAGGTTTGGGTTATTCTGATTTTGAAATGCTTTCTTACTCAGAATTATTGATGGACATGATCTGATCCCCTTACTTCAAGGAAAAGTTACCCTATCCAAGCATGAATTTCTCTTCCATTACTGTAATGCATATTTAAATGCAGTGCGCTGGCATCCAGGAAACAGTAAGTAAGCTTGCCTGTTGATATGTTAAATATTTCATATAATTTTTATTGCAGCTTGAAAAGAGTCAGGAGAAAGCCTTGGGATATAGTAACAAAAAAATTATTTTTTTTTTTCCTTTTTCCTTCCTTTTCACTTTTCTTTTGCTAAAATGTGCCTATTCACCATTTTACTGTTGGACATTAGTTTGTTGCTATGCATTAACATTACATGTCAATACAATACTGAAATATGTGGTGTCTGAAACTACTGTGTTTTGTTTTTTTTTTTTTAACTTGCCTCAGAGAGAGTTACAGAATGAAGTAGTCGAGGTTATCTCTTGCAGCTTCCTGCAAATGTGCAGGAAATAGGATGGCTTGCTGAATAACAGCACAAGTACGATGTCTGCCTGGCCATTTGTATTATTGGGATAGCAAAGTATAGTAGAATCACTGAGTCAAAGGCATTATTATCCAATAAATGAACAGTCTTTTGGGTTCCTTCTAATGCTTTATATAAATTATCTAATTCCACTTTGTCGGCCAAGGAAAAAAGCATTTCCCACTGATTTGCTTCTTTTTAACTAACAGCTCACTGTCTCTGCTAGCAACTTCTACGTGAGCCAGATCATATATCCTTTTCTAGAAAATCTCTGTGCTGAAGTCAAACACATTTGTCTCATCTCAGTTGACACTCAACTTGATGTTTTGTGTTACAGCTTCAAAACGATGATCCAAGCCAAGCTTCGGCATATCACTTTTTAAGTACCTTGGGAAAGAACTTGTTTAGTAGTTAATGTGCAAACTTAAAATGAGTCAAAAACTTTGTCTTCTTGGTCATCTGTAGGCTGACTCTCTACCTGTCTTCTACTTTAAAGTAGGAAAATGGAAAGTATTGCATATAACATTTATTTACCACTACTTTGTGTATGTTTCTCCCATTTGATTAATAATCCTAAGGGAAAAAACAAGAAATTGGAAGCTGTGGTTATCTAATACTATTTTGTATCCAGGGTTGAAGGAAATTACTCTGCATCGTGTTACGGAGAAAAGTAGGCAGAGCTCCAGGCAGGTGGAAAAGCTGGTTTTCTCAAACATACACCTTTATGTATGTTTTGCAAGATGAAGTACCCCTTGTCTGAGGAAAGGGTCAGCTTTGTTATTAACTGAAGGGGAGTTTAATGGGAAATGAAGGGGAGTGATTATGAAGGACCAGTCTCTTGCATTTACTTGAGGGGCAACAATGTAGGTTGTGGTTCTCCCTTTATCCGTTCTCCAAGGCAATCAAAATGGAAAGCCCACTCAGAATTTGGCAATAGTATTTTCATAACCCTGGGCTGATTTTTGTATAGAAAGTTGTCATGGTTTAACCCCAGCTGGCAACTAAGCCCTATAAGGCTACTCCCTCCCGCTCTCCCTCCCAGTGGGATGGGGGTGAGAACCAGAAGGGACAAAACTCATGGGTTCAGATAAAGACATTTTAAAAGGTAAAGCAAAAGCCACACGTGCAAGCAAATCAAAATAAAGAATTCATTAAGCACTTCCCACGGGCAGGCAGGTGTTCAGCCATCTCCAGGAAAGCCGGGCTCCGTCACGCGTAACAGTTAACTTGGAAAGACAAACACCTAACTCCAAACGTCCCCCACTTCCTTTTTCTTCCCCCAGCTTTATATGTGGAGCATGATATCATATAGTATGGGATATCCCTTTGGTCAGTTGGGGTCAGCTGTCCCTGCTGTGTGCTCTCCCAACTCCTTGTGCACCCTCAGCCTCTCACTGGTGGGGTGGGATGAGGAGCAGAAAAGGCCTTGGCTCTGGGCAAGTGCTGCTCAGCAAAAACAAAAAACGTCCTTGTATTATCAACACTGTTTACAGCACAAATCCAGAATACAGCCCCATGCTAGCTACTATGAAGAAAATTAACTCTATCCCAGCCAAAACCAGCACAAAGGGGGTTTAATATAGTACCTTGTCAGCCTACATTGGAGTGTGAGAGTAGGTAATAGTCAGGTATTCCTCTCTACTCTTTTTTTTGTAGCAGCCCTCTGGGAATGCTCCACATCTTCTTTCTTACTTCTTCAGTCTCAGATTTTCAGAAATGCTTCTTCCCTGTAGACAATGCAATCATATTTCAAAGGTATTTGTTGCACTCAGCCAAGGGTTTGGCTCTCTTTACCTGTCTCCCGTCTTGTTGTACAGAGATAAATATACTTGCATTAAAGCTGCATGCACCTGATGCTGTCTGCATTGCTGTGGGTACTTGTGTGGAAAACCGAGTATGGTTGTTTTTTCAGACAGCAGCTCTGTCTGAAGCAACTGATAAGTTCAAAGTGCATGGTGTTACCAGTTAGACTATTATTGTTTCCTAGCCTCCCACCAAAGCTTGCTTTTTACAGCTAAACTCAAAGTCATCCAGTCACTATTTCTGCTACTATTAAGTGATATTTTAGTATGTGAAAATGAAAACAAATAAAGCAGAAATATAATGCAATGCCTTGTATTTATTATTTTTTTTTCCTAGAGAAGCAATTATTTCAAACATTTAATTCAAAATGTTGCAAAGCTATTGCCTAGCAGCAGAGAACTAAATTAGAAGTATCCTATAGCAACAAATACATTCCCTATACTTAGGAATATCCAAGAAAGTGAATGAGGCCATGTTCATTAAAGACAGACTAGAAAGCTGGAAAACTGTGCAACTTTCACTTAACCTCAGCATGCTACTGTTACCAGTTACAAGGCTGTAAGTCTTCAGGGTTTGGGTGTAGACTGATCACCATTCTTATCTTTGCATGTATTCCATGCCTAACACATTTATGGCCCAGATTCCTCCATAAACACACACATCTTCCAGTGTCCAGAAATGGCTGTAGGATCTCTCATCTTTTAGCTGCACCTTGCCAATGACTGTAGCCAGGTGAATAGCACTTAATTCACAGAGTACCACCAGAAGCAGATATTTAATATTCTTAAGGATGGTCTTGAAGGTGTAATATTCTTTATCCAAGAAAAATCAGGAAATGATTGAAAAAAATATCAAGGAACAGTTGTCTCTTTCTGTGTCCTATAAATTACCTTTTAGATCAGGAGAGACTCGTCGTGTTCTTGATCTGTGTTCCCCAGATAGTTAGCTAGGTTGATGTCATGGTTTAACCCCAGCTGACAGCAGCTACGTACCACACAGCTACTTAGTCACTCCTCTCCATTCCCAGTAGGATGGGGAGGAGAATCAGGAAAAAGGAAAAACTCATGGGCTGAGATTAGAACAATTTAGTAATTGAAATAAAATATAATAATTCTAATAATAATAATAGCGATAATAGTAATGAAAAGGGAGGTAACAAGAGAGAGGAATAAAACCCAAGAAAGACAAGTGATGCACGATACAATTGCTCACCACCTGCTGACCGATGCCCAGACAGTCCCCAAGCACTGATCAGCCCATTCCCAGCCAACTTCCCCCAGTTTATGTAATGAGCATGACACTCTACGCTATGGAATATCCCTTTGGCTAGTTTGGGTCACCTGTCCTGGCTGTGTTCCCTCCCAGCTCCTTGTGCACCTGATAGCTGGCAGAGCATGGGAAACTGAAAAGTCCTTGATTGAGGGTAAGTGCTACTCAGTAACAGCTAAAACATCAGTGTTATCGACATTATTCTCATACTAAATCCAAACCACAGCACTACCAGATACTAGGAAGAAAATTAACTCTATCCCAGCTGAAAACAGAGCAGTTGACTACAGCTGCTTTGGAACTGTGTAAAAATGTACTACCTGGATATTATGCCTGTGTGTACCGGCCAAATGCTGACCAGCTCTGCCTCCCACTAGACCTGAGGCTTAGCACAAGAAACTGTGATAGTGTGAAATTAATAACCGCAGCCATGTTCAGTATCTTCTGCACTGGTCTGATGATAGGTCCTTATTAGAAGGATCCAGTTTTCCAGCTAGTCTGAGACTAGATTATAGACTACTGAACCCTTCATTAAATGTCTAATTTCTATTAATAGTAAAGATTGCATATATGCATTTATTAATGCATATATTCTCATATTTCTTACTGTGTTTATTTTTTGGGAAGTCTTAATTTGTATGTCAGCTTCAGCTTGCATATTCCACTTTTTTTCCTAGCCACTCAAAGTGTAGGATTGCCTTTGATCCTGAAGAAAAATACATATACTAGGAATTGAAAGGGAAGCGAAAGTTCTGCTTAGCCATTTGGTCACTTGTGGCCTCCATCACTCCAGTTGCCACAGTAACTATCTTTGCCATTATTAGATTTCCACTGTGCTTCAATCCAAAAAACCCTACTTTGGTTTAATTTTTTACTTTTAGGCTATATATATAAAACAGGTAAATTTTGTGTATGTTAAATTTGTAGTACTTGCACACCCTTCCCTTGCTTGGAAGCTTCTAGAGCCTGAATTAAGCAGAACGATGTTTCTCACATCATTTAAGGAAGGTCAGAAACTTTGGAGTGAACAATTACCATTTTACATTTATATATTTAGAAGCTAGACGTTCCTCATAACCAAATCAATAGACATCTGCATTAAGACATATTAGTTAGTTCTGTTATTGCATTCACAATTTGCTTTCTCCTTCATCAACCTTTTGAAGGAGCATTTGGAGGATATGTGCTACACAATGCTCTTCTCAACTAACACTTCAAAATTTAAGCCTTATCCTTTCTAGAGAGACATGTGGAAAAAAAAATAAATCTCTTCTACTTTTCTCCTTTCTCAGCCACAGAAAATAATCTAACACCATATTTTTTCTTAATCTGTCTTTGAATCGCTTATATTTTGCCTGATACCAAAAGAGAAATGCACATTATTCTGCACATTCTGAATTAAAAAAAAGAATTAAATGTCAGGCAATTTTCTTTCCTTGTGATTCTTGTCTCTCTCTCTCACACACTCATGCATGCTGACACTGCTATCAGTGCCTTGAAAACAGCCAAGACATACAGTTCTAGTCCTTAGATTATGATTTCCTGTTATTTTGAAACTTTATAAATATGTGTAATGTAATCGATTTGTTAAATAAAAACAGAGAGGAAGACATGCTAAAAATACTGTGATTTTCCATTGTCAAAGCTTATTCACTGCTGTTGCCTGGGGTAATTTAACTACCAATATAAGAAAATACCACATTTGGAGAAAGACCCAGAATTTCCCTTTCTGCCTAATAAGGTGTAATCATTTACAGGTTTTTGATTTATTAAGCATTTACATTTAAACCAAAACAGGTGTAGGATCTGACTTTACTTTCTTGAGCTGTGCCACACAAAGCTTTATGTAGCTTTTAGTTGTGGATGTCAGAGTATGCTTTGGCCTTTCTTTAAGTCTGATTGCATGTTCTTCTGCTAGTGCAAGTAGACCAGTACCTGTGTACTTGTTAAGTTATAATTTAGCATAACTGAATACTAAAAAACTATCAAAGAGCTGTCTCCAGAACATTACTAGCATACGAATCAGTACTATTAAAAATACATTGCTATGACAACTTAATTATAAGGAGAGAATTCATCAGTTACAGAGCAAATCTGTAGTTTAATGGAGCTACAGCATCTTTGTGTGTGCAAAATTTTCATTTGATAAGGAGGAAATATATTGTAATCCTGCGTAATAAACATTGAGAAATGTAATGCAATGCATTCTGTACTATAAAGACATAATGATTTTCACAGTATTTTGGTACTACTAATAAAAATATATGAATGTTTCTGATAAATGCTAGAGTGACTTTACTAGCAGCACTTCACCATTTCTATTTCAAAATGGATTTAATTATTCAGTGGAAAATGTCATTCAGTAAACAAAAGAAAAAAAGACTTGCTATGGCAAGTTAAATTGAAGCCTACTAGACAATAGAACCAAACTAGCATATCATGCAAATACAATAAAGATAGTTGAAGTTCACTGAAAATCTTTTCATAAAACTTTTCAACTTTGCCTCACTTAACAAATTGGATACATTTCAATCATTGTTTATTATTAGTTTATTGTATGCTGTGATCTACTACAATTACTGAAAATAGTTCAAGCAAATTCACCAACCATGTGTTCATTCTGTATTATCACAGAATTCATAGTTACTCAGATTCCTGGCTGTTGCAATGTCCTCCAGCATCCAACTGTCTACAGTAGTTCATGAAACATCTTTTGTTCTGTAGCTGGGGATGGCAGGGTCTTCCCAGTTATGCATTTAGCCTTTTCTGCAATTGCAGCTGTTACAGGTTAAAAACATGCAAAAAGAGAATGAAAGAGGCATATTCTCTGTTTTGTTGTTTTCAGACTGGATGCATAAGATGAATTTGCAGAATAGTGGGGGGTTTGAAGTGGTTCCTCCAGGTTTAGTTTGACTAAAGACATTGGAGTCCTAATAAAGAAAGGACAAAGCAGGAAAAATCTGCGTAGAAAAGCCATTTCTTAACAACTTCTGGTCTGGACAGGTACAGCCTTTCATGTGAAATGGAATTAAAATAAGACCAGTTTCTGAAGAAATGAAAGTAAGAGGAGGAATACCTTGCACTTTTCCTTAGCATTCAAATGGAGTATGATATGCATACCTTAAGGGGTAATAAGGTGAAGAGTGCTTGCATTGTTTACAGTGCCATTCTTAGCTTCATTTTTGGTAATATCACATTGAGTCTTAATAGTTTTAAACTGTAAACCGAATTCATAGTTTTAAAGACAGTAACTTGTGAACACAATATTGTCCTGTGACAGGGAGTTCAGGAGATGGAGTCTAGACAGGTAGCAAACATTGGGAAACATCTGCGAAGCTTTACAGAACCAGGTTAAAAGATTTTTTTCTACAGTCAAGTTCTCAGCCTAAGGGTAAGTGAGGCTAGTGGATGTCACTAGCAAATGGAAATGCATTGATTTGTATGTAAGGTATTTTGGAGTGTAAGTGGTGACAATATACTTCTATTTGAAAATGTCATCCCTGTCTTGTTCAGTCACCATAGAGCAATTAAGAAACATAATTGTTCAGACATCCACGAGGTAAATTAACAGTTCTGTTTGCTCTAAAGTAGAAAGTATTATAGATATCTCTAAATATTTGGTATTTTAAAGATATCTCTTAATATTGCTGCTACTTCTTAACATAATCAAGAAATTTAAATCAATAAATTCTCGGAAGTTATTTCCACCCACTTTCTTACTACTTAATTAGTAATGAGAGAGCAATTTTTTTCATTGCGTTCTTTGCCATATGGTGAACTTGCCATATGGTGAATCTACCATGTGGACCTGGCAGATGTAATTTCCAAGCCACTCTCCATCATCTTTGAAAGGTCATGGAGAACAGGAGAGGTGCCTGAGGACTGGAGGAAAGTCAGTGTTACTCCAGTCATCAGAAAGAGAAAGAAGGAGGACCCATTAAACTACAGACCAGTCAGCCTCACCTCCATGCCTGGGAAGGTGGTGGAACAGCTCATTCTGGAGGTCATGTCAAATCATGTGGAGGAAAAGTTATCAGGAGTAGTCAGCATATAGATTCACCAAGGGGAAATCATGCCTGACCAACCTAACAGCCTTCTATGGTAGAATGACTGGCTGGGTATACGAGAGGATGGTGGATGGTGTCTACCTTGACCTCTCCAAGGCTTTTGACACGGTGTTCCACAACATCCTCACAGGTAAGCTCAGGCAACGTGTGTTAGATGAGTGGACAGTGGGGTGGATTGAGAACTGGCTGATGGCAGAGCTCAGAGCGTTGTGGTCAGGGGCGCAGAGTCCAGCTGGAGGCCCGTAGCCAGCGATGCTGATGCTCCCCAGGGGTCAGCACCGGGTCCAGCCCTGTTCAAATTATCAATGGCCTGGATGAAGGGACCGAGTGTACCCCCAGCAAGGCTGCTGCTGATACAAAACTGGGAGGAGCAGCTGATACCCCAGAATGCTGCTGCCGTTCGGTGAGATGTGGCCAGGCTGGAGAGCTGGGTGGCGAGGGGTCTGATGAAGTGCAACAAGGGTGAGTGTAAGACCCTGCACTAGGGAGGAACAACCCCACACACCAGTACAGGCTGGGGACTGACATGCTGGAAGGCAGAGAAAGACCCGGGAGTCTTGGTGGACAGCAGGTTGCCCATGAGCCAGCAGTGTGGCCTGGTGGCCAAGAAGGCCAATGGGATCCTGGGGGGCATTAGGAGGAGTGTGGCCAGTAGATCGAGGGAGGTGATCCTCACCCCCTCCTCTGCCCTGGTGAGGCCACATCAGGAGTGCTGTGTCCAGTTCTGGGCTCCCCATTTCAAGAGAGACTGGGAACTACTGGTGAGGGAACTGGAGCATCTCCCTGATGAGGAAAGGCTGAGAGAGCTGGGCCTGTTTAGCCTGGAGAAGGGAAGACTGAGAAGGGATCTTATTAATGCCTACAAATACCTTAAGGGTGAGTGTTGAGAGGATGGGGCCAGGCTCTTTTCAGTGGTGCCCAGTGACAGGACAAGGGACAAAGGGCACAAACTGCAACACAAGAAGCTGAATATGAGGAAAACCTTCTTTACTCTGAGGGTGACGGAGTACTGGCACAGGCTGCCCAGAGATGTTGTAGAGTCTCTTCCTCAAGAGACATTCAAAACTCCTGGATGTGACTCTGCAACATGCTCTAGGTCAGGGGTCCTCAAACTTTTTAACCAGGTGGCCGGTGTGCAGATTAAGTGGCAGGCAGTCATCTGCGGCTGCTTAGTTTGGGGGCGCGCCCCCCCCCCCCCCCCCCGCCGGGCGGGCGGG
>JAVJGJ010000014.1:97148987-97200368 GCA_035590215.1 Microhierax caerulescens
GCTGCTTAGTTTCCCCACCCACCCACCCCACCCCCTGGCAGGGGGGTTCTGTAAATACCAGGGAGCTGGACTGGGGACCCTGGGGGGCCGTATCCAGCCTGTGGGCCGTAGTTTGAGGACCCCTGCACTAGGTGAACCTGCTTTAGCAGGGGGTTGGACTACATGATCTTCAGAGGTCCCTTCCAACTTGACCATTCTATGATTACTCTAGTGCTTTCCCTAACAGTAAAAATCCCATTATTTATCCTGTTATTATACAGAAAGCAACAAAAAGCTTTCTGTAATGGAAAATACACAACTAGTTCCTGGAAGAATGCTCTCTGGTAATACTACCATCTGGCTATTATAGTGTGGTTGTTACAGCCATCAAATGTACCACTGAAGAAAACCCAGCCAATAGTCAATAAAAAGACAATTCTACCAGCCTCGTCAATGATAGCTTATGACCACCTCAAATTTGAGCCTTGTGATTCAGCAGTGTGAAATTTCTACATGGCAATTTACTAATAGGAACCAGTCTGCTCATAAACAATAGTTCACAATACAGAATTTCTATTGCCATAAGCTTTATTTATGATTACTGTTTTCACTGAGAATTAGTTCCTGTTTTTTTTATAGTATGGTCTTAAAAAATAATTAACATACATTTCAAAAGTAGCATGAAAAAGTTTCACCTCTCGCTAAGAAACAGCAGGAATGATTTTAAAGAAAGTTCTAGGAATCTCAGTGCTATCACTGAAACTGAAATGCACATGGTCAGTTTAGTTTTAGTTAACTGCTGCTAAATGAGATGCAGTTAGTTGTGAATATATGGTAAAAGGCTGCAAGGCATCTCCTGAATCATCACATAAACTGTTCACATCATCCTAGTTCATCTGTTGCTGAAGAAATTTAATTGTATTTAAAAAATACCACCTAATCCCCAAGACCATAAGAAAACCTGAATTTCTGAGTCCAGTTGCACTTTCTAACAGTTTCCTACCTCCAACGTGGATCAAGACCTGGAAGGATAAATGGCTGGTTTTCTCCCCTTCCCCATTCCCATACCAGCTAAATTAAAGTCCTAATATTTTATTATAGATCTAGAGCTGGATTAGTGCATGGCTGGCAGCAAAGCTATACCTCAGTAGGTAAATCTGAACATCACCTCTGTGCCTCATTTTTACTTTGGGGAAACAGATTAATGAGATTCTCTTATTTTGCAAAGACTTTGTGAAAATGTTTACTGGCTAATCTGTTATATCAGCAGAGTAATGCCACAGAAAAGATGAGAGATGTCAGAGAAATCTGTCTTCAAAACAGAACTTCAATAGTATGTGTTAAATAAAACATGAGAATTCATATTTAATAATGAGGAATACACCTACTGTTGAGTAGCTGCTCATTAAGGCACTCGGTGATGAGGAGACAGGGTTCCAACAGGAAAAGAAATAGCATGTAACATAGCTTAAAAGCTGTACCATAGGACACAGGCATAGGAAGGTTGATTTTTCCTATCTCTGAGTATTTGACTTCATAGCCTTACAGTGTTCACTTATGCCTTCTGCATGTTCGTATGAATTCACTGACAGTATCAGTTATATTAAGGTACTGGATAATCCACTACAAAACTATCTGAAGGTACAAGGAAGGGGTGTGGATGGGAAAATTTAAATGCCCAGTTTAAAAATCCTTAACATCTGTAGTTTCTTTGCTCCTTTGTTTCTTGTTTAGGTTTCTTCCATGGAGATGTAACTTCTATGAGCAACACCCTTCACCTACTAGCTCAGTTGCATCCTTTTTTAAAAACCATGATTACAAGCTCTACAAATACCTTGACAGATAACTGCTTTTAGTATCCAGTGTTGAAGTATTGAAGAAAAAGAATGGCAAAATCATGTTCCTAAGTCAGTGCTGAAGGTTTCAGGTTCACCACAGGGACACTTAAACCAAAGCGAGCAAAGTTTGCCATCCTGATCCCTTGTTCTGGATGACTGACTTACTAAATTCCTGTAGTGTTTCCCTGGGACAGGACAAACCTAATTCCTCTTAACAGTTTCTCGGTATCTGTGCTAAAAAGGTTGCTATGCAGAGAAACTTCACCAGCAAAATCTTTAGTAGCTTCCTTTGAACTGCCCTTCCCAGCCTGTATTTTGGAGATTATCTACAATCTGGATAAAGTTAGCTGCATTCTGTTTCCTCATTACAACCTTCATCCAAGTATACATAGAAATCACTGTATTCCTGCAAATCAGTTTTGACTTCAAACTTTAACGTGTTCTTAATCCCACTGATAATGATTTTCTCACCCACCTTAAGCAAGGAGCAAAATCCAACCTTTTATATGTGAGATCAAACTTTAGGGGCAAGGGTTAGACAAAAGTTTGGTAGCACATTTCATTACAGAACTACCTATCCTCATTGCTTGGAGAGTCGTTGGGATTCTCTTATCCCTAGCTTATGTAAAACAAGCTTTGAGATATCTCCTACTAATGGAAATTAGCTTGTCTCAAGAGCAATGCTAATTTTTTCAATTAGGCATTTTCATCATAATGCTACATGTCATTTCACTGTTTTTATATTAGACCAAATTTTCAGAAGTTCATAACTAATAGACAGCCTTTAAAACTGTGAAAGATATATGATTACATTTCTTGGAAATAAAATGCAGAATCCACTAACACATCTTGTGCTGACAATTTAACTCCTGCGATATAAAATGCAAATGAAATCTGTGGAGTAGCTGGCAGAGGATCTTGAACAACACAGCACTACTACCACAAGCTGCATTACACCAAGTTTTCCATCCTTGAGTATGCATTACTATGACATTATATAAACTTGAGACTGATTAAAGAAATGCTATGGGAATGGCTGCTTAAGATGTGCTTTGTCTTGTCACCTTGTAAATAATGTTCTAAGATGTAAATTTGCTGTGTACAGATGTAATATAGAAAAAGGAAACTACATTAGGAGGATTAGGTACCTCAGGAGGCTTATCATAGTGGAAATGTGAGTCTTTCATCACTCAGTCACCTCTTAAATTCAGTCCCATTCAGTAGTGACTGAAAGTCATTGCTGCTTAGTGACATATAAAATGAGTTTGGGTTTTAGCCCAGATTGTAACTGGAAAGCATCCACATCATAAAAGGCAGAACCACAAATGTCTTTAATCTGCACCCTTATTGACAGTTTTCCCAGATCTGACCTAAGGAGTGAATGTGCTTCAATAGCTTAACTACTGTCTTAGCTGAAGAAACAGTCTCTTGATGTTCGGGTAAGACTTAGCAGGATGGTAGAACAGGGTGGGAAAATGCTGTTCTAGTAACAGAGTACCTGTATTGGGTGAATACCTTCTTTCTCAGAGATGCTGGTTGAACATCTTTGATGATATTAAAACCAGCTTAAAAATAAACCTTCTAGACTTGAGATGTATACCAATATAAATTCAGGAAAGCTAGGTCAAGGAAAGCACCATTAGCATCAGACTTTTATTGTCTGGAGTCATTCTCCAGACTTTTAGTTCCATTTTAAGTCTTCAGGTTCAGCTAAGTTTATGTCACATTCATAATAGCTGGATAAAAAGATCTGAGCCTGCTTATCCACCACTTCTGATAATGTGGCACCACTCTGCTTGCTTATCTTTTAAATTGACTTTGCACTGTCACAAATGACTCCATCAGGTGAAAAGCCATGGTAAATTAAGCTTATTCCTGTGCACAAGATATTTTCCGGAGGGAAAAGAAAAAATAATTAAGGCTAGCTCACCCATTTTTTCCTCAAAGCAATAGGATTTTTTCCCCTTTCATATTATTAATGATTATTTATATTTTTAGCGTAATTCAGAATTTTCAGAAAATTTGTTTTGCATTTTTAGATTGCTCCTAATAGAGTAGGATTCTAAATAGGGGTTGAAAACACACAAACACTGTAAAGTGAAATAAAGATGTAAGAATTTACAATAATAGCCACTAACATAACTAACATAATAATTATATGTAAAGGAAGAGACATAGATTTCAGATGAATTTACCAATACTACGCTATTTCCCTTAAAGAGAATAGTTACTACTCAATATAGGATAGAATATTAAAAAAAAACCAAAAAAACAAACCACCTAGGAATACAATTTCAGTGTAGAATAACTTGAAATAAATATTAAAATTATATTAAAACTACTTTATAATTAAAAATAGTAAGTCAAGTTTAAGACCTTATAGGCTTGTAAGTTTAAAATAATTAGTTTAAAATGATAAATAAAATATTTTTACTAAGAAATTGAAGATAGATTACATCCCATTATGAAGGCAAACAAAAACTGAAAAAAAAAGTGAACTGTAATATGCTTCAGAAGCTCAAGAATTCTTTGGCTGTAAACATTTAGACCCTTCTTTTTGTTTTGTAAATGCTTTAGAATATAATACCTTCATCAGAGCAAGAATTTTACTAAAAGCTTTGTGAGTATAGTTCAGTATTCTGTCTCCTAAATATTTCACCATTTTCCAGGAGTAGCTTTCATTTTGTTTCTGAAAATGTTATTTCTATCTATTTACTAAAGCATTGGCACACCTATTACTAAAACAGAGGAAAAAAAGCCACAGGGATCAATAAAAATGGTTCATATTAAATTGGAATGTCTTCCACTTAAGACATATGATTCACATCACTCCAGAGTTGAATAGAAGTTAAAAGTAGAGGATGTGTTCAATCCATATACATTGCATACAATCTATTTAAAGATGCACACATTCATCAGATAAAAGACATATAAGCGTTTAGTTTTTATTGTCTTACATTTATGTACTGTAAGAATTAAGAGCTACAGCGTAATCCTGTGCATATGTATTGATATAATTTCATCTACAACACTGGGAAATCTAATTATGGAACAAGTAAATTAGGTGTTTCCACAAAGGTCTGTAGTTGACATGGTGGAGCTTTTACTCTTCCCTTTCTCTTTGAAAGCGCACTGTGAAGATACATGTTCATTGACAATTCTTAAACATGGTAACAGCTGGCTCAATGAAAGACAGTGTGAAAAGTGGTCTGACCTTCAGTTAGTCTACTAGACTGTACCCTAGCTGCCCTTCCTCAATGAAGTATGCTTTACTTCGGCCTTGCTGTATTTCCTTAAAGGCCACATATCACCCCGGAGAGTTCTGTAGCAGAGTATCACAAATGCCTTGCCAAGATGTTCCTCAGGTAAGGTTTCATTTATTAAGATACCCAAGGTTTTAATTACGTAAGTACTTTCAGCTAAAAAAAAAGTTAGGCACTGTATTTTCTTGTAAGAAAAACCTATTTAAGATATCATTAGCATCCTCAAAAATTGTTATCGCTGTAGGAACACAATCACAGAATGACTTGGGTTGGAAGGGACCTTTAAAGATTGCATGGTTCAACCCCCCTGCCATGGGAAGGGACATCTGTCACTAGGTCAGGTTGCTCAAAGTGCCATCCAGCCTGGTCTTGAACACTGCAATGATGGGGCACCTACAACTTCTCTGGGTAATCTGGTCCAGTGTCTCACCATCTCATCGTAATTTTTTTTTCCTTATGTCCAATCTAAACCTAACATATTTCAGTTTTTAAAATCATTGTCCCTTGTCCTGTCCATACAGGCACTGATAACAAGTCTTTTTCCACCTTTCCCATAAGTCCCTATTATGTATTGAAAGGCTGCAATAACGTTTCCCTGGAGCTTTCTCTTCCCCAGGAACACAATCCCAAATATTTCAGCCTTTCTTTCAGAGAAATGTTCCAGCCCTCTTGCCATTTTTGTGGATCTCTAGACCTACTCTAACAGTTCCATGTCTTTCTTGTGCTGGGGATCCTATAGCTGGATGCAGTACCCAGGTGGGGTCTCATGAGAGAGGAGGAGGAGAGTATCATGAGAGTATCTAGTTTCTGTTTGCTTCAGTGAAGAGTTCCTTGGTTCATCTAGACTGACTGTTAACTGTTACATCTGATTTTATTTTAAGGTGGAATTGACTTCAGTGAATGACTTTTTTCTTTTCTTCAGCATTACATTGGATCACAGAATAGTTAAGGTAGGAAAGCACCTCAGGAGGTCACCTTGTCCAACCCTCTCTGCTCAAGCAGGACCACTTGGGGCCCAGGACCACATCCAGAAGGCTTTTGAATATCTCCAAGAAGGGAGATTCAGTCACCAACTGGGCAACCTGTGCCAGTGGTTGGTCACCCTCACAGTAAAAAAGATTTTCCTGATGTTCAGAGGGAAGCTCCTGAGTTTCAGTTTGTGCTCATTTCTTCTTGTCACAGGGCACAAATGAGAAAAGCCTCGTCCCATCCTCTTTGCACTCTCCCTTCAGGTATTTATATACATTAATAAGATCCTCCCTCAGCCTTCTCTTCTACAGGCTGAGCACAGCTCTAGTGCCAGCTGTCTCAGCCTTTCCTCATGGGTGAGATACACCAGTCCCTTAATCACCTTCCTTTGCTGGACACTGTGCAGTAGCTCCATATCCCTCTTGTACTGGGGAGATACGGAGCTGCCCTCTTCATATATAACTCTTCCAAACCTTTTAAGATATTTCAGCCACAAGTTACATGTAAGATACATACGGATTTATTTCCACTCCTTTTCTTCTAATTAACTAACATCAGACAATGGTAGTATTTTCTTGGCATAACTCGATCCTAATACAAGTCAAAAGATCATGGCAGACAGGCAGTTCTTTACAGCCTCCAGGGCATTCACAGAATAAAGGCAGCTAGACAAGGCCCCCACTCTACAGTTACCTAGCGTAGCCAGACTACAATTTCTGAGACTTTTTCACACGTAATCCATTCAGTTGTGATTGTTCCACAAAGGATTAAGAACTGATACGTAGTTTTGCTACTGTTAACAGAATAATAAACAGCCATTTTGCAAAAGTGGCATTGAATTAGTGTGTCTTCACACAACTTGCATGCAAGTCTACAGGGGGCTCCAAAACTCTTTGTAGTGATCTGTTTTGGATTAGTGTAATGCAATTTACATCAAAACCAACTTCTGAACATACTCATTTCTCTTCCTATACTCGATCAGGAATGAAGTAATGAAGGAAGGGGAGAAGGGAGGAAGAAAGAAAAGGATAATACTGCATTCATCCATTCATCATTTCTTTTTCCATTTTTAGACTGTAAGATTATTTCATCTGCTCTCATATGAATTATAATTAATAGCATTAATAAGGTGCTTAGCCTACATTGAAAGAAAATTAATGTTATTAGCCAGAGAATAACTCTCTAAGGCATGTCATATGCAGTGACATTATAACTGTGAATGCTTTAGACACTGAATTCTGTTATACATACATCAGTATGCAAAAGCAGTAGATATACATGGTCCCAAAGCTTATGGAGAGACTTTGTGCTTCATATTTTTGACATGGTCTATAATCATACTCCTCAGTATTGGTTTCACAAGTCACAAACATGAAATATTCAAAGGTGTATTTTATTCATATGTCTTATAGGTTTTCTCCTCCTAGCATGGAGATTGTCTTATGATTGAATTATTGTCCAATTAGGTAATTGATTCTGTATAAATAAACAGAATTTCATTCATGAAAATGAAATTGTCTTTTATTTAGAACTCTTAGTCTGAGCAGACTTCTCTGTCCTACGAGAAAGGCTATCGCTTTTTCTCGCAATGTGCAGCTGCAGTCTTCTTTCTGATTTCAGTTGATCTCTCAAATCAGGAACAATATTGCATCTGCATTTTGTGGTCTAATCTTGATACAACTTTTTAATTACTGGTACCTGAAAATCCTGACTTCTATTTCTACTTCTAACTTCTCTTCTACTCTTTTTTCTTTTTTAATCATCCGTAAGGTTTTCCTGCATTTCCCAGTCAGCAGACTGTAAGTGTCTCTTAGAATTGGGTTAAAGTTGGTGTTTCTTTTCATACTAGATGCCAAACATTTCTGATGTACTATAATGCAGTTTTACATACACTCAATTTTTCTTCCTATGTTTGTGTTGTCTTTAATTAGAAGCTTTTGCAGCATAATGTTTTATCTGGGCTATTTTGTTCTTATTGCTTTTTCAAGTTACATTCATCTGTGCATAAATACTAATTGTGTCTAGCGAATGATAAAACCTCCCTTTGTGGAAAGCTTAAAGTTTTCACTTTTTCAGCTTTTCCAGACAATTTTGTTTGACTTTTCTTCTGTAACATTTTTAGAGGCATTCCAGGAAAATACTGGTTACTGACATCAGCAGTACAGTGAATAAATCTACTTTGTCTGACAGTTGATGCATTAAGACTGGAATTTTCAGTGGAGGTTAATGGAAATAAGTACTCCCTATGAGGAGGGGGGGGGGAGGGGAGAAAAGAAAAAAGCTATATTATTCCATCAGACTTGTTTGGAAATGCCAGCCATAACTTTTTTTCATCATTCTAGTAATGGAGGGAAAGTAACAGAGGAACTAAACACATTTTCAACCTCCTGGAGCAAATATGCCATCTGTCAACAGAGAAGTCTTACAAGTCATAAGCAAAACGAATTAACCAGGCCCCCTGCTGAAACAAAATTTGATGCTTGTGTACTCATATATTACAGACAAGGATCTGTTTCCTGATTAAGCGAGCTCCACTGCCCCTGATACTCCTGTAATGAACTGTAAAGGATAATACATGAGGAAACTTGTGTACCTCCTGTGAGTTCATTTGAAATTCATATGTTATCACCACTAAATTTGTATGTCTGATTTATCCCAAGCTCTTTTAATAATATGCTTCTATCCTACAGTTTGGTTTGTTTGAAACATCTCCTAAAAGCCTGTGGTCATTCTGGAAAAGAGCAGCAGTTTTCAATCTGTTACCACCTCTGCATCATTAAATGGCCTGAAACAGTGCATTCAAGCTGCCTTGGTTTCCCCCTTGTTGTTTAAACCCCGGAGCCACTCTCCTGAAGGAGGCAGCAAAAGGTAATGGCAGCAGCAAATGATCATTTAGGCTGGAATAAGCTAAATATCATGGAATAGAAAAAGAAATAGTAAAATCAAATGCAAACACCAAGAGCAGATAACGCTCAGTAGCTTACTACCACATGAACGCAAACAGAAATGATAACACATGCATACTTTTATCTACTGCAAGCGCGTGATTGACCAAATGCTAGTGGCCATTGACAGAAGTGATGAAAATTCAGGGTGTGATACAACTGGAATGAAAGCCACTCTTTACAAAACCTAAACTACCAAAGAGCTTTTTTGCCCTGTTATCTCCCACACTGAAAATCATTCCTAAGTTTATCAGTTGCCCGCAAGGGTTTCCCCCATTTTTGCAAATACGGCACTAAATACATTACAAATCACTAAATATGCTGGGCTGCCTTTTGTCCTGTAGCTTCTGGAGCTAGACTTCTTGGTGCAAAATATGCAAAGAAATACACATCATGTCTAACTGCACATGCCTGCATACTTTAAAAATATGTACACACCAAAGATGAATACCTGTTCATAGCAACTTAATAAGGAAACTATATCTTCCTGTAGAAAGCCAGTTTGTGCTGGCTTGTACTGAGAACAGAATCGACTTGGTGTATATGGGAAGGAGGAATGTAAACTCAGCTTTAGCTCCTAATACTGCTAGTCTCCAATATGACTATTTTCAAACATGAAGGACCTTTTTTTCACAGGTTATTATCTCTGGAATCAGAGTCACTCCAATACATTTAGAGATATAGAAAGTCTGTTGAAAGATTTAATGATCAACTGCTCTCCAGTCTCAAAGAGAATGGAGGGCTCTGAAGGGCAAATTGGGTTTGACTGTTCTTCATGAACAGAACTGGACCCTACCTGAGTGATTTCACTAATTCAGAGAACTCACTAAAGTAATTAGTAAATTACTGTTGTCAACAGCACATATTTTAGTCACTTTATTTGAAAATATTCTGATATCAGTATCGTGTTGTCACTTTTCAGATCAGTATATTGTTTTATGAGGTCAACCTGCAGAAGCCAGATAGCACTCAGAAGCTCATAGGGTTGGATTAAACTACTCCACTTCAAACGTCCACAGTTGTCCCTATTTCTGCTAAGTTCATACCATATAGACTACTTTTAAAGTCACAGATAGCAGGCATTTGTAGGACACAATACATTTGGTCATAAAGTAGATATTACAACAGGTCAAATTACTGTGCCTTTTAAATTACTCTTTCTTTCCCCTAAGAATAAGGTACGTGTATGTCAGATATACCACAGACATCCAAAATTCAGAAGTCTGTATTTGGGACACGAACATAAGTCTTCCATGAATTCCCTCCATTGCTGTTAGAAGCACATGTAACATACCTACATACAGAAGTAACATACCTACACTCCAGTCCATTTCCTCCACTGCATCCCCATATAAACCATGCTTGCTCTTTCCTCTGAAATCTTTTGAAGCATATAGAGCAGTATGGACATGAAGATAAGACAGGACAAGAAGAAATGGTGCATTGATGTTCCTGGAAAATCAAACCAAACCAAACCAAAACCCCTTAGTATATGTCATAACAACATTTCTACAAAAATTCTTTATACAGTGAGGCTCAAATAAAAAAAAACCCCACCCACCCCCCCAAAAAACCCAAACCCAAATAAACAAAAAAGGAGGAAAAGGAATACTGTAACTGATTATGGGATAACCTTGAACACACACACACACACATGTGCGCACATGCACACACATGCACATGGAGTAGAACTGCCATTCTTAACTGTATACTGAATTGAAAGATGAAATAAATGCCAAAATCTAATTAATTACTGTTTGCTATATTTATATTTTGAAAGACTATTTGTGTAAAGCCAGGAACCTAGCAATTTCTGGCCAGAAGCACCTCTCTTCATTTTACAAGTACATATTTAAAAGCCCAAATACAACTGCTGTTAAAAAACATTCCTTCAGAACAATATATATGTAAAACACAATTACCTTTCTCACAAAGTTGTATGGAAGTTGATCAACTAGATAGACTATTATGAGGACCAGGGTCATACATAGCATAACATCACTACCCATGTTAAATCAAGTATATTGGTACTCTTCGTCCTTCTTTATCCTAGACTAAGGTATATGACTGAATCTCTTGTTATGTGTGTCTATGTATGTGATCAGTACATAGTTTTACAAGTGTATTGTACCACAGAGTAACTAATCCCAAAGTACATATTAATATGAAGATTTTTCCTCTCATACTAATGAACAGTTTCCATTGTCTTCCATCTCTTTCCTGAACTGATACGAAAGAAAGAGTGCAATAAATAGACTCAGTAAATTTTGCTGTTCGTGTGATCTGTCAACATGATTTTTATGATCAGTTCCAGCAGGCTGTGAACGCACAGCTCAAGTAAGAACTTTTCCTTATGCATTATTTATAGAACTTTACTTAAAATTGTGAAGTACTAGCCAAATTTAATGCTATATGCTCTAACAGCATCTGTAGTACATTATGCATACTGTAAATATCAGCTGAATCACAAAAGCCCTACTCAGAAAACTTATCTGGATCTCACCTTAAAGCACACAACTAATCACGGGGTATTTTGGGGGTTATTTACCATATTTTCCTTCACCAATCTGTGGGGGGTAATACCTGTGATACACATCAACATCACAGGGCAATGATATATTTCTGTATGCCGTTAATCCACCCACTCTTTAAAGAGGGGAGGAAAAATAGATATGCATATACAGACTGTTTCTTTAAAATAAAAAAAAAACCCTCTAACCGTTAGAACCTGAAACAGTCTTTTAATAATCTGATATCAATACTTCATCCTTAAGGAAAAATAACTTTGTGTAATCTAGCATATTTATGATTCATTTTTCCTCACTCCTTGGTTGGACCTGTTGTTACTCAGCTTGTGTGGATAAAGCTTTTTTCATTTTTTACTGGCATATGCAGCAGTACATAAGCACAAAATGGGAAAATTTTAGCCAGATTACTCACGTGATAAGTATGTTTCTGACTGAGACTTTCTCTTCATTAAAAAGTTTCTCCTTTTTTTAAAAAATGACTGAATAAATAGAACATTTTTCATGTAGAAAATGGAAACAAAATAATTTGAATTCCCTACAAATATTTGCGCATGTATCCTGTATTATGTTAGTATTATAAAGGAGAGATTCAAAAAAATAAAGACAATATTTTTCATAAAAGATACACTGTCCACAAAGTTGTTTGTTGCTATTTGAAAGATCATACATGTCAGACCTTTCATTACTGTAGCAACAAATTACACAACATTTGAGTCAAAAAGATTGAAAATATCAGCACTTCCAAGTAACAAAAGACCTATACTTCTAAGTTTAGTATTTAATATGTAAATTAATGTAACACTGACCTTTCATTAAAGAATATTTCTGAAAGGCATGATTTTTGTTTTACAACTTGTATTTTTTACTGCATGGGATTATGTTTGACTTTTTCTTTAAACACAGTTCACTGAATTGAGAGTAATATAAAATTCTAGGGTAAAACAGCACAAAAATTTACTTTATACTTATAATGGCATGGACACAATTTAGTTTCTATGCAAACTGCCTTGTTCTAATGTCACAAAGATAGTGCGTACTTCTACCTATATTGCTAAAAGTGCGTGTCAGAAACCTCCACCACAAGCGTTACTTTCAAGTGATAATAATCCAGGTTTGTTTTGTGGTTTGTTTGGTCCTCTTAAATGGAACTGACACAAAGATCTAACTTTCATGAAGAGTCATTGAATCAATGATTGATATGGAAGGGCACTACATCATTCTCTTCTTTTCAACTCAGATTGAAAGGTTCTGATTGACAGCTCTCTGTCAGGTGGAGAAGTGTCTCACCTATTAATATCCTATAAAAGACCACAGGTAGCTATTAATCTCCTGCCAAAACTCTTGGAGGAGAATCATAACTGACTACCTTCACCATGACCTTGAAAATGGAATGACAATATCAGCTAGCAGGCAGGAGAGAAATTTAACAATAACAGTTTAACTCCTGAGCCGCTTCAGTAAACAGCTCCTACAGAAACGTATTGCCACTTTTACACAGTTCAAACACAGGAAACTTCAGTTTCAAAAGATTTGAGATTCACTTACTCAAATACAGTAATCTTTTTTATCTAACGTGAATCACACAGTCTTTTCAATTTACTGAGTAACCAGAGAGATTACATACATCTGACATAAGACATTCTTTAATGTGTGTTTAACTGATCTTGAAAACACCTAAAAGCATCACGTTGCTGGCGACTGCTCTGCATTGCATAGTACTAGGTTCTTCTTTTTTAGTGTCAGTAGTCTTTACTCAAGGATTCAATTCAGGCTTGAGCTGTAAAAAACAGCTTTAAAGTGGGTGAGAGAGCAAGTTACAACTAATCTGACTTTGTGCTTCACACATGGGTTTTTTAACCTTTTTCCTCTATTATGCTCTAAATACTTGTTGCATTGAAAACTCTCTGGGTAATTTTGTTTGCTTTTCTATGCTCTGACATTAATCTATGACCACTGCTGCAGAGTAACAAGTAGGGCTCTAAAATTGTTGGCCTGCACTTGTCAAAAACAGATTTCAGGTATGATTCTGGGCTCTAAACTAGATGGGAACACACCATGACAGGGATCTACTTAACTTTTTCATAACAAATTCTAAATTAACCTTTAATATGATACACAAGTACAATCTTTCTGATCAACTTTGGGGTTTTTTGCTAGATGTGAAATTGTCCTCACAGTCTGGCATAAAAGTAGATACACCTGGCTTTGCCTGAGCTGGGCAAACACTGTGCTGTTAAAATTGGGTTATCAATTGTTTCTGTAATCCTCAGTCTTATAAATTCCAGCTAATTCACCCGTAAAAACAAAACAGCTTGCAAATAGCTATTTGAAATAGATGGGTAAAAAGTGTTACTTCTTATAAATACCTATGATTTAATAAGACTTATTAAATATGTATGAATAGATCATTTTCATAGTCACAGTACACCAGAGTCACAGCTAAGATGAAACAAAAATGCTGAAGTATGTAACATGAAGGTACATTTTCAGCACAAATATGTAACTGTGTTGACGAAGGCAGATGTGAACCTAACCTTTCCTTTCCTGTAACTGTCCTTTTATTGAAAACATTCTTCTTATTCAATATCCCCCCAGTGGATAAATTAATGCAATGCTTATTCCCCACAGCTCCCTTCTCTACTTCCAGATTAGATCACCAATTAGACAGTGCTCTTTGTGGTGGGAGTGGCTGAATGCACTTCGTTAAAGCCTTCTTGGTCCTGCAGAAGAAAAGGTAAACCTTGGCTTAGTTGTATCAAAGCAGGCTTTTTGTCCTACAAGCTGAATTTTGGTTTTTTCTGACTAATAATAGTGCTAAAATCCTTGTTAGTGTGAATCTGTCAATGAATGAATATTTCTGTCTATACTCTTTTAAAAAAGACACACTTTAAAACACAGATCTCATATTTTAATTTTTTTTCAAAATCAGAAAAGAGAACTCCAGACCACTTGGTAGTAATTTATCAAAACCAGAAATAATGGAATGGAATAAGAAAAGGGAAAAAAATGTAAAAATATGGAAAATACAACTCCTTCTGGAAGATATTAAAAGTAAGATGTAATGGTACTATATCTGCATTTGTGAAATTACTATTTCATGCAAATAGTCACGACATCTCTGATTTCATGCTTATTTTTTCCATTAAATGCCTAAGTTACACAATTCATACATGTTTTTATTTTCTTGATATATAATCTTTTTTGTCCCCTTCAAAAAGTACATTCTCATAAGCATGAGGAAAAAAAAGTATTCTCATCTACTACAAATTATGCTCATTACTTAATCCCTCCCTACCATAAAAGTTTGGAGCCCAGTGTATGGCACCACTGCTTTTAGAAGTGACCCATTTACAATACAGTCTGTCACTCATCACAGAACTAGTTAGGTCCTTAATCATTCTTAAATTAAATCTTTCATTTGCAGATGACCCTAAAATATATAAATTCACAGCTTCTTCCTGTTAGCTTTTTGTTCAAAAGGAACAAGCAGAGGTCTAAGAAAAAGGTATGAAGAGCCAGTAGAGTTGTTATGGCTTGTAAATTACTACCCTTTTTTAATATATATGTACACATACATCATGTGTATACAAAGATAAACAAATCTTCTCTGTAGTTTGTATTTTGGTGTGAATTACAAGAAATACTCTTGTAGGATTCATAAAATCACTTGATTTCAGATCTCTAACTCCAGTACAACATGCCAAGCACCTGATGTTAAGACCTAGTGATATATGGAAAACCTCTATACCACAGCCTGCTAGAATACATGAAAAAATCTGATTATGTGTTGTAACAGTGTTTCAAGGACTGAAATAGATGAAAGGAAAATTACAAAATTATTAACTGTCATCACAAAAGTATGAATATTATGGCTATGCAATTTATGACCAAAAAATATTTGCATGAAAATTATTTGACTTATCTTCACCCTACATTTTGAATATAAACATGTTTGTATGCAAACACTGTTTTCCAAAAATTAGATTTCATTGGTTTGGGTTTTTATTTTAATATTATTATTAACTATGATCAGCCAGATGAATTTGCCAGAGAGGTATTCTGTATCATAGAGTGGTACTTTTGTGTTGTTAATTTCTGATACGTTAGAAACTGGTCTCTAACTTTCCAAAATTGATCGTCTGTGCAGCTGGTCACTAAAGAACATGCTGAAGACATATGAGTGACAACCACACTGAACTTAATGTGAAATAATTAGCATCCATTTAACTTTTAAATATATTGTAAAATCTAGGGAGTGTTCCAATAGGTTTACAATATGGACACACAAAATCACTCTTGGAAAAAAGTAATTAGAATTAACATACACTGAGCTGACCCGCCCACTTACAATTAGGATAAGCAACTAAATTGGTATTTGTTTTCACACACTGGAACTGACAACTGTAACTGTATATATTCTTCTCCAGTTCCATTTATGAGCATTGAATTTTGTATTTGTTCCCTTTCAGTCTACCTAGGAACAAATGAACACAGCAATACACATATACTAAACTAAAGGAAGAACAAACACATTACCACCTCTCCTAGGTGCCTAACCACACCAACAAAACAAACCAAAGTAAGCACATAGCTATAGGCTATGAATAAATTATAAAAATACTTTAAATATACAAAATCTAATGATTATGTAGAATGAGGCATATAAGATCATCGAGTCCAACCATTAACCTAGCCCTGCCAAGTCTACCACTAAACCATGTCCATAAGCATCATACCTATGTGTCTTTTAAATACCTCCAGGGATGGTGACTCAACCATTTCCCTGGGCAGCCTGTTCCACTGTTGGACCACCCTCTCAGTGAAGAAATTGTTCCTAATATCCAATCTAAACATCCCCTGTTGCAATTTAAGGCCCTTTCCTCTACTCTTATCGCTTGTTATCTGGGAGAAGAGACCAACACCCACCTCACTACAAGTACTTTCACTTTCAAGTAGCTGCAGAAGGCAATAAGGTCTCCCCTGACCCTCCTTTCCCCCCAGCTAAACCACCCCAGTTCCCTCAGCCGCTCCTCAGAGGACTTGCTCTCTAGACCCTTCACCAGCTCTGTTGCCCATCTCTGGACACTCTCCACCACCTCTGTGTCCCTCCTGCAGTGAGAGGCCCAACACTGGATGCAGTATTTGAGGTGCGGCCTCACCAGTGCTGAGTACAGGGGGACAATCACTGCCCTGGTCCTGCTGGCCACACTGTTCCTGGTACAAGCCAGGACGCTGTTGGCCTTCTGGGCCACCTGGGCACACGGCTGGCTCATGTTCAGCAACACATCAACCAGCACCGCTAGGTCCTTTCCCATCGGGCAGGTTTCTAGCCACCGATCCCCAACCCTGTAGAGTTGCGTGGAGCTGTTGTGACCCAAGTGCAGGACCCGGCACCTCTTGTTGAACCTCATAGAGTTGGCCTCAGCCCATCTATCCAGCCTGTCCAGACCCTTCTGCCAAGCTTTCCTGCCCTCAAGCAGATCAACATGCCTGTCCAACTTGGTGTTGTCTGCAACCTTACTGGGGATGCACTCCATCCCCTCATCCAGACCATTCATAACGATATTAAACAGAACTGTTTCCAATATGGAGCCCTGACGAACACCACTTGTGACTGGCTGCCAGTGGATTTAACTCCATTCACCACCACTCTTTGGGCCTGGCCATCCTGCCATTTTTATACCAAGTGAACAGTACATTCATCCAAGCTATGAGCAGCCAGTTTCTCCAGGAGATAGCTGTGTGAAATGGTGCCAAAGGCTTTACGTCTAGTTACTTTTTCAAGTCTAGGCAGACAACATCCACAACCTCTCCCTCATCCAGTAAGTGGGTCACCTTCTTGTAAAAGGAGATCAGGTCTGTCAAGCAGGACCTCCCTTTCATAAACACATGCTGGCTGGGCCTGATCCCCCTGTTGTCCTGTTAGTGCGGTGTGATGGCACTCAGGATGATCTGCTCCATAATATTCCCCAGCACTGCGGTCAGGCTGGCAGCCCTGTAGTTCCCTGGATCCTCCTTCCAGCCCTTCTTGTAGATGGGTGTCACACTGGCTGACCTCCAGTCAACTGGAACCTCCCCGGTGAGTCAGGACTGCTGATAAATGGTTGAAAGTAGCTTGGTGAGCACTTCCACCATCTCCCTCAGTACCCTTGGCTGGATCCCATCTGGCCCCATAGACTCGTGTGGGTCTAAGTGGTACAGTACATCAGTGATTATTTCCTCTTGGATTATGCAGCTTCATTCTGCTCCCGGTCCCTGTCTTCCAGCTCAGGTGGCTTGGTACCCTGAGAACAACTGGTCTTACTCTAAAGGTTGAGGCAAAGAAGGCATTAAGTACCTCAGCCTTTTCCTCAGCCTTTGCCACTACGTTTCCCACACACATCAAATAAAGGATGGAGATTCTTTTGTTGCTAATGTATTTATAGAAACATTTTTAATTGTCTTTTATGGTAGTAGGCAGATTAAGTTCCAGTTGGGCTTTAGTCCTTCTACTTTTCTCCCTGCATAATCTCATGACAAAGGTCATAAACTTTCCTTTTTTTTCCTGAGTTCCAGCCAAAGTTCTCTGTTCAGCCAGGTGGGTCTCCTTCCCTGCCAGCTTGCTTTTCAGCAAGCTGTGGGGATAGTCTGGTTCTGTTCCTTTAAGATTTCCTACCTGAAGGATGCCCAGCCTACCTGGACACCTTGGCCCTTCAGGATTGCCCCCCACAGGACTCTGCCAACCAGTGTCCTGAACAGGCCAAAGTCTGCCCTGTGGAAGTCCAAGGTAGCGTTCTCATGAGCTCACCTCCTTACTTCTCCAAGAATCAAAAAATTATATTGTTTCGTGATTGCTGTGCCCAAGACAGCTTGCAACCATCACATCACCCACAAGTTCTTCTCTGTCCACAGACAACAGTTCTAGCAGGGTGCCTTCCCTAGCTGCCTCGCTCATCGGCTGTGTTGGGAAGTTATCTTCCATGCACTCCAGGAACCTGCTAGACTCCTTCCTCTCTGCTGTGTTGTATTTCCAGCAGACATCTGGTAAACTGAAACGCCCCATGAGAACAAGTGTTAGCAGTCATGAGACTTCTCCCAGCTGCATACAGAATATTTTGCCTGCCTCTTCATCCTGGTTGGGTCGTTTATAACAGATGCCCACCATGATATCTGCCTTGGGCCTTCCCCTGGTTCTTACCCACAAACACTCGACCCTATCGTAACCATCATTAACCTCTAGACAACCAAAACACTCACTAACATACAGGGCTACCCCACCACCTCTCCTTCCTTGCCTGTCCCTTCTGAAGAATTGATATTTATACATGGTAAGAAGTCATACAGCTAACAATAGGATTGAGAATTATCTAGAAAAAAAAATAATGTCATGAAGTCCATTGCCTGAACTCTGAAGAACTTATAAAGGTATTATAGATAATAGGTATAATAAATTTACATAGATAAACTATTTACATTGTAATTTTTATATTATTATAAATATCTATTATATAAAAATATAGCTTAAAAGGGCTATATAGGAAGTACCAGTGCTGATGAAGACTAGGGCTTCATCATATATTTATTTTAAAGATAATTAACCAATTAAAACATGCACGATAGCTTATGATTTTTGGTTTGATGATAAAATGTATATTAAGAATCAGTTAGGGCAAATGACTGAATTCTTTAAATGCGGGATTGTTTGAACTCTGGTATACTTACTTGTGCAACAAGGATTACTGGTGTACAGGACTGAACTTGCTACTTATTATATTATCTGAATAAAAGAAGCTGGTATGACAAATGAAGTGCTGAGTCAAACATGTGGCTAAAGGAGGGCTGAGGGAGACTGCTCACAGAAAGAAGTGGAATGACAAGAATGCTGTCAGGCAACCATGGCTCCCAAAAACCTGGTGGCCCCTCACTTATGAGTGCCAGACGGCTGCAGCCTGGTTGCCTCTTGACATCCATTCCCCTACAAATGGCCAGTGTCAGTAGACTGGTTGTAAAAGCAATGGTCTGCTGGTGCACTGGAGTTGACAGGTATGAACTACAAAATGCCAGTACCAGTGTGTCAAAGCAAATATTGATTTTGTTGCTCACAGTAATATATGGCATAGATCAGTTCAGTGAATATTAATCTAATTAGTCCCATCCCCAGGAGCAAGTTTTATGGTCATATACTTTGCATGTGAATTCACTACAGGGCACAGTTAAGACTGCTCGAATGCCCTAATTGCTTCTCAATACTTTAATGTGCTTGGATATTTTTTAATTTAACATTGACTCTGAATTGTCTGGGTTATAATTCTCACTATAATTGCAGCATTCCTGTAACAAAGTTTATTGTAAATTACGAATATGTGCTATTAACCTTGACTTCAATTTAACATTACTTTTGTCTGGAAACTACATTAAGAACTGGGGACAAGTGCCCAGCTGATGTAAAGCCACTTATCTCCAGCTGAGTCAACAAAGCTTTGCTGACTTAAATCATACATTGTTACGCCAGCTCTAAACACTAAGCTGTACAATAACACTGCACACATTATGAATATTAATAATGTTAAAAGAGTTACTAGCTTTCTAGCATTGATTTCCAATCTTGAACTCACCCGTTTTGGGGCTACCATTTCCTTGCCATTGCACTGAAATCAATGAAACATTCAGAGATAACCAAAACACTATGAATCACTACAGGCACATTGCATACTTGTAAATCATGGAAGAATCTGCCAACTTACATATAGTTAGATATAGTTAATAAGTTAATGTACTCAAGAGGTTTATAAGCACCAAATGCTTGGTCCCTAAGCAAATAACCTCTTGACAGTTTTTTGAAACTCTCAAAGTTTGTGTGTGTGTGTTTGTAGTAAACAAAATACTTCACTGTTAAAGTAGTGATGATGTAGATGAGAAGGCTCCTTTCTCACTATTGCCAAGATGAAATAAAGGTATTTCAGTTTCTTTATAAATAATTATAGGAATGGTGATTGTTGGGAAGACTTACTCACTTCAAGAAATTTGAAATCTCATTTTATTTTGGTATGATGAGTAGAGATGGCCACATCAAATATTTATAATGAGAGAAATTATAGAAAAATTGCACTATGAGATCAAGATTTTAGATAAAATTTTTTTCTTGCTAACAGTCTTGATGACTACTGCATGCAGTCATTAAGGCTAGAAAATTTAGCCTCTGATTCTTTGGTATAAGTTTTCATTCAGCAATGACATCATGTGAATGTATTCACAGTAACCACCTGGCACATACTTAGCAGAATAGCAGTTAAGGGACTTTTTAGATCTTAGAACATGGTTTTACTTTTGATTAGCTATCTTTAGAAATGATGCAACCTGTTTCAAAAGTGACTAAGAAAAATACTTTGGCATATTTTTCAACTTAAATGGATGAAATATTTTTGCTCAAAATATATTGATTTATATTTCAGAATATGCAAATGTGTACTTTTATGACTTGATCCCATTAAAAGCCCTATGGTGGCAATTACACCAAAGTAGCTAACTTTGCAAAAATGAAAAATAACAGGATGATTTTGTATATCCAGTGTTTAAGTAACCCAATGTGATGGTTATTAAAAAATCATTGCTTTCAAAAAAACATTTACTTCCTAACTTCTCTAAATCAAATATTTTAAAAATGAATCTGGCATAAAAGAAGAGGCATATAAAATGACAATATCTTAAAAAATTGACCTTATGAATGCCATTTAATAGATTCATCAAATAAATGATGAAGCTTGCCATTCCAGAAAAGTCATGGATTATGACTCTGCTTTGTGGTTTCACATAAAGTCACACTACAAAAGATTCTTCATATTTCAAGTTACATGAAATTCTCAAGAATGAAATTCCTAAAACAGTTAGATGTTTTTGTTTTGTTTTTTTTCTGAAGCAGTAAACATAGTTTTTAATTTTTATAGAAAAAATAATTATATACCTGATAGAAAAAGCCAGTCACTTTCACTAAAAAGATTACTTTCAGTTACCTTTTAAAGCAAAAAAAAATGTTAGAATATGTAATGGCACATTCCTTGTTCCCACCAGTTCCCATTTTTTTCCTACTTTCTCAGAAGCATCATCATTATGAAATACCAGCATTAACTTATAACACAGTTAGAAACCTACCTTCCTATGAATTGCACGGCTTCCTTTGTCAGTCTCTGAGTAAGGTTCTCATAGGATAGTGGTTGCTGGATAATCTGATGGTCCCTCATTAAGAAGCAGTTCAAGTGTCGAAAATGATAAAAGAAAAAAACCAAAGCCACAAGTGAAATAGTGGCTATTAACAAGCAGTAACCCAATGCTTGGAAAGGTACTTTGAGGAAGCCAAAGTATTGCGCTATTGCCAACGAGACCAGGGTGATTCCAGCTATTTCGATTGGGATGACAAGGGACTTCTGAACCCCCTTTAAAAATACGCTGCCTTGGCCAGGTTTGCAGTCTCTAAAATTGGTCACGGTGAGCCCATAAAAGTAATCAAATCCATGACTGAGGGGGTGGTGACAGAAGTCATTACTGCTTTCACAGTTCATCCCAAGATGCCACTTTCCTACAAAGAGAGGAGGACAGGGAATATTTTTGCAGTTAACTCATCAAGCTTAAAACGTGCATTACTCCAAACATGAAACTGTCACTATCTGACTGATATCTCCCCGCCCCCAGCATTTATTGTGTGGATCCCTATTTGCTATCTAATCTTTCTTTATGCCTTCATGAAAGACTTTATTTCATGTCTGCCTCTTCGTTTTAGTTAGAAATAGTTTGGCACAGCTCCTGATGGAGACCATTAAATTCTGAGTGGGCTAGCAGGTCACTGAAGAGCAACAGAGCCCTAACAGATAGTTAACTCGGAAAATGAAGCCTTTGTACATGTGTAGTTAAATAGTCATAAGAAAATACCATTTTGTATCAGCTACAGCTTTCTTAGGAAGAGCAAATATGGAGTTATGAAGTGTCTTTTCTGGAAATTTTTCTGGCAAATCATTCACATTTGACTAGTTTAAAAAAAAAACCCAAAAAACAAACAAAAAAACCAAACAGTAATGAAGAGATAATAAACCAAGAATATTGAAATTATCAAGGCATTTATTATTTAGACGATTGCAGAATCTCTGAAATCACCAGTTTCCCTCACTATATACATACCTATATATATATATAGAGAGGGAGATAATATTTTATTTATATGTATTTTGCATATACATAAATTTTAAAAAGAAACAGTAACAAGTAAATTACTGCTAAATACTATCTCTCACAGCATTTTGTCTCACTAGGAAATTGTTCTAATTCTGCAATAATGTTGGACGCTGACTGACACAAGAAAACAGTGAGTCTGATTTGCATTATAGTAGCATAATCTATGTTCATGCTGATTACAGTAAGTATCTAGATAATTCATTCTGTGACTCAGGTACAACCCCTTACCATATGCTTACGCATTGCTTAGTGCAACCTAACTGTTTGGTAGCTCTTACCTAAATTCAATGCATAATTAATAAAAAATCAAATTCAGTTAAGCCTATTGACGTAAATTATGGCTAGAGCTATGCTCTTTGGTCTCAGCAAGGAAATATGTTGAATATTTGACAAAATGTGTCACTCTTGATAAAATAGATGACAGTATATATTGCTGAGCCAAATTTTATTTATTTTTTTAATCAAATACCTAAACAGATTCTGACCAGCAGAATTTAGGGTTTACTGCAAACCCAGTAAGTTCTCATTCCCATAACCTATCCCAAATAAATCTGAAATATTTTATTCTAAAGACTTGAGGATACACATGGTAGAAAGTACATAAATGAAAAGAAAAGCATGTATAGAATTTTGCCTTTTCCTGAACCATCTCAGCTTTTACACATCTGTAAAGAAGAGTCCTGATGCAGGCAGTCCTGAGCATCTCCTGGGTCTAGTGAACAGCATATTCATCCTGTACTTCTGCCTTTGACAGTGACAAATGCAGGTACTGTAGTACCAAAAAGGATGAAGGTGGGGGTCAGTTCTGGTTTTTTTTTAAGAGTACCTAGCAAATGGGCTTCATGTCATTATTTCTCTTTCTCAAACTACAGAGCTAAGGTATGGGATTGGAATGCTGTGTGCCTAAGTTCACCCATCAGAAAATGTGGGGAAAAAGATCATAGAAATCTTGAGCCTAACCATATGCTTAGTTGAGTCTCATTCTCGCCGTATATCTCCTGATGGTCTTAGGTTAGAAATACCTTCTCTATATCGTAGAAGCAGGTACAAAAGCATTTTAAGGTCTACTTATGTGCCAGTGGAATGGAAGCCTCTACAGCTTTTTCATCCCTTCAGAGGCTTTCCCACTTGCTGTCAGATGGTCCCTCACCTAAGGTGGTGTTCTGCTTTCTGTGAGCAGGATGGTTCTTGTCACTAATGTTGACATGGTCCAGTGAATGTTATTGTGGCCAATTATAAAAACAGCAATGCAGGCCACTGTGCTGAATTTTCTGATGTTATAATGGTGCCATAAAGGGCTAGCTAAGACTGAAACTTTAAATTTCATTCCCAGTAACTTAAGACAGATTTTGGCAAACAAAAGCTTCAGTGTTTCCTCCTAGGTTTACATTACTGTCTTTATGCAATAATCATAAAGCCAGATGTGTGTAGCAAAGTGAGCATGAAAAAACTGTCATCAAGTTAGACAAATGAAATAAAGGTAGAAGCTTATAATCACAAATATAAATGATCTTAAAGCTTTATTTTTTAATTTTTTGCTGTTATTTGTCAATCCAAAAGCACTTTTAATTTAGTGAAAAATATGAAAAAGAAACCACAAAAAATTGAATACACTTTCAAGGTCATTTACTATGATATGCATAAGTTTGTTTAAACTGGATCTCAATAAAAGTAGACATTGCAAGCCAGGACAGAATAGTCCTTCAACAACAAATCAGGACAGGGGAAAATATAGGACCTATTTTTATCGAAAGGGTTTTAGCAAACACAACAAATTGTTCAATGTCAAGATGAACTTGGGCCTCAGAAAAAGATTTGTTCAGAAGCCAAACAAAGCAGACAGCAGGTTAGCTGGGAAAAGCAACAGAAGCACTGGTTCAAATTATATCAGCAGCTGTGACGGAAAGGCACAATTGCCATTCTCAAACGGCTGATAAGGTAGAGGGTTTTGATACATCCTGCACTACTCTAAAAAAGCAAGTCATGACTGGGTCCACAAGACATATTTTGTTTCATGCCTTGTGACAATAACCCCTGCCTTAAGCCAATGTTTCAACAGATTACTGTAATGTGCTTTACACTCTGGGGCCCTTCTGAATCTGAGAGCAGTGGAAAATGCTCTCACCTCTTTGCCAAGTGAAGCTTCACAGTATGACACTTCACACAAGCATCATACACATTTCAGCAGATTCTGCCAAGCTTTTGAGTGAAGTTTATGCTGTTAATTGTAAACTACAAGTACCTTAATAGTTTAAGAACTAGACTTTCTTCCCCTGTCCTTTGGACACAATTAATACTTCTGCAGAGCAAAAGCAATGCAGTGAAAGGCAAGTGGAACTAAGAAGCAAGTCCCATTCAGCCATGAAACTTTATTTGGAACTTAGCTTTTCAGAAGCCAGAATGCTGGAGAGACTGCAAAAATCCATGTTTCCCCTCCACGTTTCCCTCAAACAGTTGAAAAGGAAGCAATCTGAAGACTGAGTTGTATATGATACATTTCCTTTGGTACGATTTTGTGTTCTTCAGATAAATGGTAAGATACAAGATGCAGAGGAAGAGGCAAACAGAAATACGTGTTCAAAGAACTATACTTACATTAATTATGTAGTAATAATAATATAAAGTATATATGCATATATTGTTAATATGGTCAGATTTTAAGCTGTTGTATTAACCCTGCTCCATAGACCCTGCCAGTCTTGCATTGGACACGTTACTACTGTGAGTCTCACCTCGTTCTGGAGGAAAGATACAAGTCCCAGTATTATCCATTGGTATTTTAGACTTTGGGAGATGAGATACACCGGTGGATTTTAAAATTCTCTGGATGCTAGACAACACACTGCATAACAGTTGTGAGGAAAATTGACCTTTACTCAGCTGTAACTGAGTAAAGCAGTAGTTAAAATAATATCTATCTCCTTTCGGTGGAATATTTGCATTATGAATAACTATTTCCTACAAAACATCAACACTTCTTGCCACTCTCCAGGATCCTTAACTGGTGAAATATTTCACATTCAATGCATCTGCCTTCTCTAAGAAAACTTGGTTTTGTTGCAGATCTTCTGACTGTCGTTTCCTGACAGATCTACTGGATGTCACCTTCTTTGTGTTACAGGGGAAAACCAATGAAGTAAAAAAGGGTATACATAAAATAGATTTATAGCTAAAATGCATTTTGGCATGTATCAAGCAAGAGGAAGCATACATTCAGAGGACAGAAAAAAAAATTAAAAAGAAAGGAAAATGTATTTAGGGAAGAAAAAAAAAGGTCCTTAAAGTGTAAAGGGGAGATGCTTGGCAAAAAAAAAAAAAAAAAAGTGACAATACAGGCTTGAGAAACTGAAAAGGTTTTCAAATTACCCTTACGCCAATCTATCATTGTGGCAGGATTTGACAATTCATTGTTTGGGAACTGCTGAGTTAGACTGAACCAAGCAAAGACTCCCTCACCTAGACCAATATGATGGTATAAGAACACCAGCAGAGGCAGAAAATGGGCTGGTTGGGAATCAGTCTGCCTATCTAGTCTTCAAATCTAGATAATTTTTCTTTTTGTCATTTACATATGTTTTATCTTTAATTTTAATGCACTTCTTGATTTTTGGAAGCCTTCATTATCCTCTAAGGATATGGTAATATTACATCTTATGGTTTCATAGCTATCATTCAGGCCACTTGGAAGAACTGTTCATTAAGCGTCATGGAGATAACTTCTAGAGATCTAAGTGGCAAGCTGTCACATTGCAGTGAAAGTAGTTAAAAAAAGAACGTTAACTAGGTCAGCCCCAGAAAATGAGTTGTATTACAGTGCTTGTTACAAACAGATTTTCTTTTTTTTTTTACGATCTTTAATTGAATATGGAGCAATAGGAATTAACTCCACAATGAACATTACAATATATGAATGTCTTTCCTGCACTATGGTTGAAACACACCTGCACTAAATATACTTCTAATATTTTCTTGTTTTCTGTTTTGAATCTATCAGGATATCAAGGTATTTTGTATTTTCTAAGACTGGAGTATAGCTAAATAGGATTTTTAGTTAGGAGGATTGACACTGGTTATCTCCATAATACAGATATTTTTGAACAGTAGTGTGAATTGTCAGTCTTGCTAAACAGCCTGATTTTTTAAACAAAAATTACTCTCAAAATTGCAAGCTTGTTATATTTAAAAATCCAGTTGAGTGCATCCATCATCTAAATTAATGTAGTAACATTCCAGTATGATGTCCTCTAAACAACTATTTCCTGGCAATTCCAGTACAGAAATACATTATGTGATACAAGTTGTATTTCACAAAGATCTTCTGAAATGTAAGCAGTGTGGAATAAGTCAGTGGCTAAATTAGGAAAAAAAAATCACATTTAAATGTTATAACATCCTGATATTCATTCCAATTCTGTTTAATATTCATCTAGTGGGATTCCTTGTACCCATCACTGGACATTTATGCTGCAGTTAATTGTCTGAACTATCTCTATAATAAGTGAGAAACATATCTTATGTTAAACTTCTACCACAGGATGAGACAAATTTCCTAGAAATGCTCATTTCTGTCTGGTGACTAAGAAGTGAATCCACACGGTTAGCTCAGGTACGATGCTATTTACTTTATGGATATTTGAAAACTGGTGAAATGAGTCCCACCACTGTGCTGACTTGTACCCTGTGATCGATCTCTCATTCTTTCTCTGTTGTAATCAAACTCCTATTTATACCAAAAACTTTTCAAGAGCTTGACTAATTTTCAATTTGTTCATCATGTTTCTTCAGTACATTGTACAATGAGACTATAACTACAAAAGAGCATTAGACATACTTGTTTGGTGTTTTACATATGCACCCTGATTAGTGCTTCACACATGCATGGGAATGTGCTCAGCTTTTTGCCAGAAAAATGAACTCATTATGCTGTGGAGGAAAAAAGCTTAATGGTGACCCTTAGTAGCCTATATGGGAAGCAAATGTTCTTTTGATTGAAAAGAATGAAAAATAATGCTGTGTATGTATGCAATTTTACCTATTAGAGCTGTTGCGTAACCTCTCTGCTTCAGGAGTTTGGAAAAAGTTATTTCTTCAGAAGGAAGTCCCCCAGAAGAGGCAGAAAATAAGAAGACACCAACTCGTGAGAAGGCAGCCATTCCTAAGTAGGATGAAAATTAATGAGACTTGGATAATATAGTGAAACAATTTCCATTCATTCTTTCTGCATGCGATTTTTTTTTTTTTTCTTAGGTGCTATCACCTAAATGACATATTACCACAGACACTAAATGTAAAGTTGCAAGTGGCAGGTACAATCATCCATTTAGTTGAGTGAGTTCTTTTTTGTATTGACACCAGAAATTAAGAAGTGGAGAAAAAATTCTCTGCTTATAACTATGGGGCGGCCATCACATAAGCAGCTGCAGCCCCTTCTGTAGAAGTTCTAAGGTATAACATATCTGCGAGAAGTTTAGCTTGCATAATTTATTTTTCTTGTATATGGGAAAGGAATGGAACTGAAGACTAAGTGAGATCACTCCCAAGTTCTACTCTCAGAACTTCCATTTTCTTCATATGTGGTTTTCTACAAGCCTTTAAGGTTATTTAAGAGAAGGCAGCTGAAACAGAGCAGCCTTACAGCTGGGCATGTAACTATTGTGAGGTCAAAGAAGAGCAAGACAGAGTGTGACTCTGGAAAAAAGAGTGGCTAGGGCACTCAAATTTGATGGGAGAGGATCAGTGCTTCAATGGCATGAAGACACATGATTCGAGGCACACAGAATGCATTAAAGCACCAACAGGTATCAGCTAACAAGACAACATCTAAATAAGACACAGTGATTTCTATATACTGAGAGTCTGAGAAACACAAACTTGAGCTTATAAACTACTCTGAGGATGAGGAACTTGAGAGCTCAGGTTCATGAAAATTAGATTACTAGGATTTCAGTTGAGCGCTGGCTCAGAGTATAGAGAAAACAGAATATCTATGCAAATCTGTGCAGATGTATCTCCAGGAATTCTGAATTATGCAACTGAATGATTGCAGTGCCAAAGTTACATGACTGATGTAGACAACCAGAATCTTCCCTCAGGTATCGCTTGTGGTTAGATGAGAATAATGCTTATTAGACTGGTTTATTAAAGACAGCTCAACCTACACTTCAAATGTTGACTCCAGTTTTTCACCCCAGCTAGCTTTACTGATCAACAATTTAGGTAGTTTTAGTTACCTATATATCTCTATACGTTATTTGTCATATATCGATTTATATTTATTTTATATACTTCAATCTCTTGTAACTGAAATCAGTGTAATTCCCTTACATTACCCGAATGAAAGTACAGGACCATGATTGTTTTTTTCCTCTCCCACCATTACCTTTCTCTGAGTTCGTGTCTCATCACATACTGCATTTCAGAATATTTTTTTTTCTTCAGCATTATTAGCAGAAGTTTTAAATTTCCAACACTTTTTTCCACACCATGATACTAGTATATTCTACAATAATCCTTTATTAGCTTTTCACTGATGTTTGGAAGTAGCCCATACTTAGCAATTTCATAATTTAAGACAAAGTTTAATTTTTGCACTTACAAGGAAATGATCAGGTATGTCTGAGAGCCCATCAGATAAGAAAAACAGTTCCAGTGCTAGTTTTTCAGAAATAAGAACAAGGATCATAATGGAAAGTGACCTGTGGCTTAATCTACAGTAAATATTAATAGCATTATAGATGTAACAGGTATATAAAATTTTACTTTGCAGCTGAATGTAATGGAAAATTTAGCAAGTTTCATTAGCTGGCACTTTTGCAGAAGCTTGTTACTTGATTTGAATGAGCACGAACATACCAAATAGGCTCCAAAGCCTTGCTTTGCTTTCATTCCCAGAAGCAAGGACAGGATGTTTTATCACTAATGAACAAGTGATCTGATTAATGTATAATGATCCTTGCTAAAAATGATGTTAAGGGAATTTTAAAGTTGCATGGCTAAGCACTGAGGGGCTCAGTCCCAGCACACTAAAATAAATAGACTAGATCTTCACTGACTCAAATGGGCTTTGGATCAGGTACTTTAAAAGTAAGAGAAGTCACTAAATGCATGTATTCATGGGATATTTAACATTGTGTATGGGTAGATATGGAATAAAAATACTTAGAAAGAAGGGAGATTTTTTTTGTTCTTCCAGTTTTAACAGCTTCTGGAATACCTTAATGAACTGTCCTTTACAAACACACACCCCATCCCCACCCCCCCCATCCCCACCCGCCCCAGCCCCACCATAGTAATTTGGCTGAACCAAAAGGGTTTGTACAAACTGAAATGTCTGAGCAGAAGGATTTACACTGGGTTCTTCCACTGTCTCTGTCTAGAAGCATCTCCATTATGTTCAACACTCAGGCTGCCCACCAACACCCTGGGAGCAGCCTGCATGCAGCTGGGGAGGCAGGCAAAGAGCCCACGGTCATCTGGACAGTGGAAGAAGCCCACGGAATTTGTCTGCTCCCTACATTAAATAACCACAATCAGATTTTTTCCTCAGATTTTTTTTAAAAAATATTTTTCTCAATAAAAATGCTTTCTTTTCATGTTAACTCTTTTGAAATGTAAAAATTTCCCATGTATATGGAAGATTTCAACTGCTGACCAAATATGCTAAGCTTGATTAGTCACTGAAATGAGTACCTAATCCAGTAATGATACAGTTTACTGCAAATAATATATATATATATAAAAAGTAATGGGATTTTACCTGATCTGATAGGGTATCGCCCTGTCAGGAAAGCTGCCCTGCTTGGAGTACAAAGTGGAGATGCTGCTATATGTTGAGTAAGTGTCACTCCTTCCTCTGCTAGCCTGTCAATACTAGGGGTTCTGGAAAAACATAAATAGGAAAAAGAAAAAAAGAATACACAAAGATAATTATCTGGAAACGAGCATGGTGAGATCAAGGCATCTGAGGCAAAAACTACTAGGAAAATCAAGTTATGATGTACTATATGTAAATTATGAAAACCATGGGGGTGGTGGGGGTGGTGGTTGCAATTCTAAATACTATCATGTCAAATCTTTTTACATTAAGTATCAAAACTGAACTGAGACACTGTGCCATTGTGTCAAAAATCTTTTTCCTCCTTTTCTCTTCACGAACAGTACTAAACTGTGACACGCGGACATATTGTACTGCAACCCTTTTTAATGCATTCTTTGACTCAGAACTGTAATTTGGATACTCAAACAGCCTTTCTGCTTCAGCAATGAGGAGAAACTGAAGAAAGGTTGTGCTTCCTGACTACCTACTTGGTGTCATTTCCATCTTTCCCCAACAGAAGTTTTTTGGGGTAGGGGCAATGTGTGGTGGCATCTTATTAGGAGAGCTTCAAATAGTTATGACTCTCCATTAGGCTCTATATTAACAATGTTTATATGTCTGACATGACTATGTCTGCAATATTAGACCTAGGAGCACATCAAATTTTCCATATCTGCATGGAAGATTTGTCTGTGACCTAGCTCATCATGCAGATGAAAATTGGTTTGTGCAGGAAGAAATCCTGTGCCCTTGGTTCCACAGAAAAAAAACTAGGAATGCAGTCTGGCCAGGAGCTGCAGCATGCTC
Organism: Microhierax caerulescens; assembly: GCA_035590215.1. Taxonomy (NCBI): domain Eukaryota; kingdom Metazoa; phylum Chordata; class Aves; order Falconiformes; family Falconidae; genus Microhierax; species Microhierax caerulescens. Next base: position 97,180,335 of record JAVJGJ010000014.1, read on the forward strand.
CGATAGGTCCCTGACCTGGGAGATTAATGACCATGACCTCAAGGTGCAGCAGTGTTTCCAGCATCTAAGTCTCAATAGTCAGAAATATTAATTTTCCAACAGACTTCTTTGCTATTTGTAACATCATCTACTGATAACAAGCAGTATGATGAAATTTCTTCATACTCCAAAGATCTAATTCTGAATTCTCACATCAGAGAACACAGATCTTGGAGCAGTCCTGGTCCTTTTCAGGGTACTGATCCAAGCATTGCTGTTGTATATACTTTTTTCCTGTTAAAACTAGAAACTATAATGTAAGGGGTGGGATTTTTTGTTTTGGTTTGGTTTGGCTTTTTTGTATTTTGTTTTGGGTTTGGGGTTTTTTTGAATTTGAGTTATGAAGAGCTTTTGCTTCTAATTAACTTCAGCAGGAACAAGAATATTTAACATTTGGCAAGACAGTGCTTTTAGTCTGAATGTTTTATTTAACTTGATAAAAAATTTTGCACCACTGAAACACAGTGACTAGGTACAACTTGCGCTGTTTACACAAACATCATACCTAAGCTGGCAGTCAGAAACATACTGTGGAACACTGCTGTGTTACTCGGGTATATTAACATTTATTTTAATTAATTTATTGACTACAGCATGAAGAGAAATGAAAGGAAAAAATAAGCATTTTATTTCCAATTGGTTAGTGACAAGTTTGTCTCAAATCATGAGTGCTTCAAAATGTGCTTAATTTATACTATTTGTCTCATGCATATTTCAAAAGAAGACTGTTGATTATACTTTGCTTCCGTAGACCTACCCTTATTTGGTTGGCTGCTGATGTCTCTGCTTACTATGCAAATTTTCAGTGGGATAAATACATCAGATAATTATTTTCTTATTAAGAAAACAAAGATGAAATATTCTATTCTCTGGAAAGGTTATTAACTTTGGTTACCTATAAAGAATCTAATAAAATCTCTGAATAATTTTAGGTTTTAAACTTTACAAATCCATAGAAAAACTAAATATAAAGCTGTGACTCCCCCAAATGTATCATCATACCTTAAGGTCCTGTTCCCGTAACATCCCAGGTCTCCAATACCAAGATCATCAGCCATCAGTAAAATGACATTGGGATTTGAAGCACTGTGCGTTTTGAAACTGTTTATGGCACACTGGCAAATTATTAGAAATAAAAAGAGTCTCATCTTCTTCCTGGTATGCAAGAACAAGTAGAAAATACAATAGATAGACTTTTTTTAAAAAAATAATAATTGACTGTTCATCTAATTTAGTTCTATTATTACCCTGGATTGTATAGTAGAAAAAAAAAAAAAAGAAAAAAAAAAGACTATATATTTTTATTTGTGGGTTTTTTTTCTGAAATGTTTTTTTTTAAAACATTATTTTCCCTCTCATATTTCTGAAAAATCAAAATACATCTTTTAGTATATAGCTGATTTTTCCTTCACCCCTTCACACAGATGAAGGCTTTAAATAAAGACGATCAAAGAACTAGTTACAACATCAGTGACAATACTTTTGCACACACAGATGCACTGTACAACAATAAATCATGAGAGCAAATAAGATTTTTTTTTTTTTTAATATGTAAATGTGATTTGAGGAACACGGAAACTCAAATCATTTAGGACCAAAATTTCAAAGGTTCACTGCAGAAAAAAAGTTCAACAATTCTGCTACTGAAGTAAATGACTGAATTTCTCTTTAACAAGGGAGAAAAAAAATCCAGCTCAATTTTTTTGGGCAGGAAAAAGTCTTATGGAAAAGGGGATGACGAGATGCATTATGAAATTATTGAAAGGTATTTTTAAGAAAAAGGTCTTCACAAACCTCTTAAGTACCAGGGCCTGCAGCAAAATTATGTAAAAATATTTGGTATCGTTATCACAATGTTTTGTAAACAACATTCATGCTATATCCAACTTAAAAAGGAAGAAGACTGAACTGGACATGACTATGGCTCATTATACGGTTTTATGGTAAAAGCACAGTCTATTTGCAGGTGTGCATGCTATGAATGCTATTTCACCTACACAGAGACTTGTCATAACTCTGTTTTAAACTGCATTGACTATGCCCTGGCTGAAATTGAGTGTCTCTAGGCTGTGGTTGACTGTGCCAGGTACACACATCACAAAAGAACAGCATCTCTCTCTTGTGCCTCTAGTAATACTCTCATCTTTTCTGGATGCAGGCAGCCTTTTTCAAATGCAGGTGAGGCATGAGTCACACCTGTGCTCTGGATTATGCTGATGCATGAAGGAAACCAGAGGAAACCAGGATGGAGTAAAAAAATGTGAACGAGTAGGAAAAGGAACTAGAAACAAGAGTTTCCAGAGAGAATGAGGACAGCAGGTCAAGAAAGAAAACAACTGTAAATCAAGGAGTTATGGCAGATAAAAGTAACTGGAGAGAAGATAAAGAAGCCAGAACTGGAAAAACTGGTACAAAGAGACTAGATAACAAGGGAGATATTCACAAATCAGGGAGGTGTGGTGTGTAAAAATATCTGTAGAGATGGTGAAGTATTCAGAACTAGAAAAGCTTGTACTGACTTGAATAAAGTGCAAGAAGGAAAGCTTGAGATCCAGCTGGAAGGAGAATTGGAGGCTGAAATGAGGAGAAATGGTAGAGGGTTTAAAAACTGGAAGGGATATTATCACAGTGGATAGGAAAACAAATTGACTTGATGAGAAGAGGTGAGAGAACTGGGAGTGTCTGGGACAAAAGAGCTGAGGAGTTACAACTAAGGCAGATGACAAGGTCTGACTGGAAAGAGCCTGGACAGGTAAGGCCTGGGACAGACACAAGTGAGAATTGGTGAAAATATTGGGGATTAACCAACACAGACTTAAAAATTCTGACTCCCAACCTTCATTATTGCCACTCTTGTCAGAAAATATAGATGCAAAGAGGATTTTAACTCTTTCAGTGCTTGTTCATATACAGCTAAAACACTAATAAATGTATTAGCAGATTTTTACTGCTGAACATAGGCTTTAGAGCCATTGACCTCACTTTGATAACAACAGTTCTGGTTTAAACTTCAGCCAGCAAGATCTAAAGATCCCAGCCTTATCCCAGTGGCAACAGCTCCTTACCTGGTATATTCTGTGTGAAGTAATCTACTTTATTTCAGACATGGAAAATACATACACAAACTTTAAGATTAAAACAATAAACGCCATTCTGCTTGGCAGGATGCATCTAACCAACCCTTCATCAAACTACCATACCAATGAAGCTGTGTAGCACCTGTCACAGTGCAGAATTTTAATCCCTGCAGTAGAATTGCCTTTCTTCCCTGAAAGGATAAACAAGCATGATTTGCCTCCCATGTGTTGCAAGAGAGTAAGTAACACGCTGACCCCACAGGATAGGAACTACCTGCTGCCATATCCCATGTTCCTACTCCACCGTTCAAACTGGGAGGGTCTCAAGGTTCATGGCAATATGGATGTTATAAAGGGTTACATATATGTTGCTGACATTATATATTGAGTTGTATGAATGTTCACAGGACCTGCACATTTATTTCATAGAATTACTGAGTGCCCTCAGTTTTGCTGTAGGCTTCACATTTTCCAAATAAAATCTATAAATATAAATTCCTGCCACTAATAAAACCTTCATTTTAAAGGAACAAAGCTATCTGGTTTTGCAAGTTTTACAAACAGCAATTGCCAGGTTTAATTCAACTAGTAGAAACAAAACATCCTGTCCTTTAATTAGAAGGTATGGAGCTATGGCAAGTAATCTTTTTGAATATGTGTGGGGCCTTTAGCCACTAGTGCATAAAGCAAATTAATTTCCTTTTACTAAGCAAAGTTACTCTTGGAAACCATAGTAGTACCTGTATTTCATTTTCCAGAATGAAAGAAATCTAAAAAATTGATAAAATATCTTAGAAATTAACTGACTACAATTTATCTGACTTCTAAAGTGATTTCAAGTCTGTATTGAGACATCAGCAGGAAAATAACCTGTTCACCAAAATACTTAAGAAAATTAAGTATCCTGGTCAAACTTGTAAACATTCTGCTGTACGTGTTATACAGCCTCTTCATACAATATTTTAAATAAATCTACACCATAAAGTTAACAATAGCTGTGGCCACTATCAGCTGGACTGTCATTTGCACAGTGGCTGCAAATCTTGTTGGATGGACCTATTTCTTTAGAAGTTAGTTACTCATTTAGTACCTCCATTTCGCATTTTGCAAATCAACAAAAAATATATTATTGAAAAATGTCTCTGATACAATATTGCTGGATACTCCTCCACTCTGAAGGAGTATCTGTAGACACTCTCATGCGTTGGGCTATTTGCCTTCACCTGATATCACGTCCCTGAGGTGACATCAACAAGGAAACAGAAGAAAAAATGAATCCCAACAATTCTGATTTCTCTGGCGTATTCTCTGCAGCAGACTTTCATGCATCTTGACGGGATGTGCTTGGAAAGCAAGAAAAAATGGATGGATGAAATTAACTGGAACAGACAACAGCGAAGAAATTCAGAGGAGTAAAAAGGGAAGCACATGACAAGAATGAAGCTCTGAGAATGCTGAGGCTCATCTGTGTCACACCAGGCCTTTTAATGGTGAAAAGACAGGCATGTGCAGATCTAACAACCAGATGAAGCTTCCACTGAACCTATTTTTTGGTCTCCAAAAGCAGCCAAGCCAAATACTTAAAGAAAAAAATTAAGAAATTTGGCAAGTATATTCCTTTAATGCACCCTTCTAGATTTTGGCATTCAGTATTTAGGGTAGTTTAAGACAGGAAAGCACTATACTGCATAGCTCCCTGTGGATTTTTTTACCCTTATGAATTTGTTTAATTTAATTTTGAACCAATTAACTTTTTTTTTTTTTTTTTCATGGAACCAATTGATTATATTTTTATTATTATTATTATTATTTTCACAACTTCCTTTAGATGTTCCTGCAGTAGGTTTCAGCTTTGAAGGCTTACGTTTTAGATTCAGGTGGCAACATTTTTCCTTAAATGCATGTAGGGGACACAAGTACAATTTTTAATCTCTCCTTCATTTGCCCTGTGATATAATAGGACTAATAGTACCTTCTTTCTTCCCAAGATGGCTGCTAGGTTCAATAGATTTAAGAGGTGATTAATTTTCTATGACAGCCATATAATAATTTGGATTTCATACATATATTTTCAAACTACCATACATGCATACATACATAGATGTGTTGATACACACATCTGTACATGTATGTGCATGCATATAGACACATCTTACATTTTCTACATATCTACAAATTACATTTTTTGGGATTCTAATATATATTTTCTATATGTATTAAAGCAAATTAAATATAAATGTGTAAGAACAAATGGATGAAAAGAAATCATAAATATAATCCACTGTTTATATATATAAATCACTGAAATTGATATTTCAGATGGATTTACCAAACACTTCTTTTAAATTTTATTCTTCTGTGTTAAAAAAAAAGTTTGCAGATCATACAGGAGCCAAAATGTTGCCTTTTTTTCCTTCCCCTTAGGATAATTGGCTCAAGATATGGGTAGTTGTTTCATCCTTATGTTGATTACTACAGACACATGCCTCTCTTACAAGAACAATGATATGAAATTCTTTCAAACCCCTCCTCCCAACTGAATCATCCTAGCATTTTCATTCAGTTTGATTAAGCAATTTATCTCTAAACTCCTCTTTCAATGTAACAAAATCCTTCAAGAAAATGCTTAATATACTTTAGCCTTTCAGGTATAGTATTTTCTGATTAAATAAGCATTATTTAAAGATAGTCACCTCATAAAAGAAATGCTGTGCCATCCTTAAGCAGTAAGCAATAAATAAATAAATAAATAAATAAATTTACCTTGCTTAACTGAATGCCAGAACTCCAAAAATTTCCCAAAGTCATAAAAATCACACTGGAAACAAACTAGAAGACAACCTCCATAAGATTCTACAAAGAGAAAATCCCTCAGCTTTATGAGAAATAAAAAAGTAAGTTTTTAAATTGTAATAAATGGTGAAGTAATACTATATAATAATAATTTTCTGATACCACCCTAAGATTTGTTCAAATCTCTCAGTTAATTCCTTTCTTACAGATCAGTTGTACTTGTTGCATCTTTTACGTCATATGTCTCCAAAAAGAGAAATAAAACCATATGTTTCTGGCCTGCTTCTAATGCTAATTCATTCAAAGATTATTTTGCATCTGCCAGGACCATTCAATAAGTCAAGTTACTTCATTCTAACTGATCACTGACAACTCAACATCCATAATATGATTGCTTCTAATATTTATTTTTATAGTGTAAAAATATTTCTTAATGCTGATTATTCAATATTTTGTTATTTCTCACCCTCCCTGGTAAGAGACTTTCTCAGAATCCTCTTCAGCCCTCAGAGCCAGACGTACCCTTCCCTCTTCCTCAAGTCAGCCATATTTTAAGTGCTTTTTAGTTGTTGGGTGTTTTGGTTTTCTTTTTTTTCCAGAAAAGCCTAAGTGACACAGGAATCTTCCATCCTACCTATTGGTTAGGCACTTCAGATTCAGTGGCAGATCAGGACGACTACTTGTTTCCCCAGTTGGAACTGATCTGCATCCACCTCTCTCACTGTGTGGGCAAAGAGGGCTGGGTGTGTCTGTACCTAACTACAAACTGGTATCTGTGTCTGTAAAACAACTAAAATGCTTTTCTGAGAAGTGTCATTGGATTTCAATATGTATCCTCAGGTAACGATGTAAATAAATGAAAATCTGTATCTAATTTATTAAAAGCTGTCTCATTGCAAGACAGAAATTTCACTTAACATGAGCTGGGAAAAACACCAGAACAAATAATCGTGTTTCTTGTTCAAGCATGATTAATTACTTGGACTGAATCAAACAGAAATGAAGCCACATTTCCTCCATCAGATCTAAGTTCAATTTAGGTATCTTTTTTACATTGCCTCTCAAGAATTTGCTAGTTTCATCTCAAATAAATTACATAACTTAATGGCAGTATTAATAAATAATAAACATTATTTCTGGTAGTAAATTATAACCTGAATGGAAGGAAAAGATTCTGTTTTGTGATATAATGTCATTATTTTATTTGTAATAAAAAACCGGTATAATTCCATACACATATCAGAGCATATACTCTTTTCCTTTTGTTAGCCAAATGCTCATTAGAAATTTAATGTTCTATATGGGCTCTGGTCAGCAATATAATAAAAGAGAACCGCAAGATAACACAGATAGTCATCCTATTTGCCAGTTATGCACCATCCTGAGAGAGAAAAAATCATCTAATTAAAAAAAAAAAGGTTAAAAAAAGCTACAAAAAAGTAACTACTAGTGTTTGTACCATGGCACTTCCTGGAAACCAGAGACAAGTGTTCTAAATAATGAGAAGAAATCTTTCAGATTCAGTAATCAGAGATTACTAAAATGTGTGAGCATGTATGAACGATGCAACTGCGTGCTCTATCATGACAGTTCACCAGTTCACAAGGATGTTAGGTCTGTATCTCTCTGAATCCATCTTGTGCTTAGTGTAGATATATAATAAATCACCATTAGATGTTGATGTAACAGGAAGATGAGAGATGAGAAAGATTTTTTTTCTGAAATCCGTATCAGCTTCAGTAAATATTACATGACGCTGATTGACAATGTGTGTAAAGCTGATGACATGCTATTATTAAGTACCTGTTTTAATGTATATGCCTATTAGAATACAAACTTTATAATGCTATATTAACCAACATAATACGACACTTGATTACATACTTTGAGGCCTTAACTAAACTCATCCATGATGTCCAGCTTCAAAAATAATTTTGAAAGCTGATGAGTCAGGGTTTTTTTAATATAACAGAACTAGATGATGTGTGAAATAACTACTTTTGATACTGCCTTTTTTCAAGATGGTCAAATGGACATAAGGAAGAAGAACTAAGGTGACTAAAACTTTGTACTTCTAGTTTCATCATAAGCAAGCAGATAAAGACTGTACAGCTCCACAGGACTGTGAGTCTTACATGTGGAATTAACAAGAGTTTGGTTATGTCCATTTGAATTACCCCAACATACAAACCATAGCTTCATCTCACTGACTGGCTACAGTTTCTTCACCTTCAACCAAATATGGCCAAACTGGTCTCTTCTGAGTATCCATTCATATTCGAAGTAATCTTTCACAAAATGTCTAAAAAGGAAAAAAGTCTAACTACACGTAATATTGGACTAAGACACTCAAGTCTACCAATTCACTGCCTTCACCAGGACAGCACTCAGATCTGCAGGTTAGTCTGTAAGTCCTGATGTAAATTTTTGGTGGGACATTAAGACAAGTGGCCAACCACTTAGCACTGGATTTTAATTTCATTATATTTGAAAGCAGTTTCTAAGCCTTTTTCATTGAAACGTTAAGTCTTCAAATGCCTATCGGAGGAAAACATGAAACCTAACAGAAAAAGAAAACCCTCAAACCCATCCCAAAAACATCTCTCCCCTGAATTACTCACTGGCATCCTCTGGAGTCTGTCAAAATCAAAGCACTGAACTTCATAACATAATATTCCTCTATCCTCAACCACTTTTCTAGTCAAAGTTGTTTACCAGAAGAATTGCAGTGAAATTGCCAGTTAATTTTTCTTTGCTGCATAAAGCTAGCAAGTAGCACATAAATAAAATGATCCCGTATGTTATACTACTTCCAAAAGGATGTTTCATTTAAAGAACGGAGAAGTTGCATTTACATGAATTTGTTCTCAAAGTGTAGGATTGTTATTTTAAAACCAGCTCTACTGTTATTTACATTTGCATTATATAACACTTAAGGGCTCTTGATACAGCTGATTGTATGAGATACGAAAATTGAAAAAAGGCTTCATTCAGCCAATATTAATTTTACCCACGTAGAAGTTAAATGCCTAGATGGCCCATATCAACTAGGCACTCATGGTGCAAACCAATCTATCTGAATTTATTCATCTTAAAGTTATGCATTTAGCCTGAGCTAATTATCTATGCTTCCTCTCTAATTAATAGGAAGAGACAGGCACCTTAAGAAGATGATTCATCTCTTCTTAAGATTGGTATAAAGAAAAGTTGAAGTGATGTTCATGAACTTTTTCCACAGACTAGAAAAAGTCTGAACACCTAGTTTAGACTAGATGTATAGAAAAGAAATAAAGTTACATGAAATAAATTCCACCTTGATGGTGGATTGCCTGTATGTGCTCAGCATAAAATATGAAAAAAACAACTTTGTGTAATAAGCAACCACTACATTTTTCAATTAGTATAACATCCTCCGCTGACCTTACTGATGTAAGTTTCTTACTCTGTGAATAATTCCACCAAAATCTGAGAAATGAAGACAACTTTTCATGAGTTTCAGTCGCAAAATTTTGCTCCAAGGGCTGCATATAAGTATTTTTTCTTTCCAGATTAATCTAGCAATCAGATGAATATTCCATCTTAAATGCATTATTCTTTCATTAATCTCAAACAAAAGATATTTGATATAAGAGTGATTATGTTCAACAGCAAGGATCATTTTATCATTTTATAGGAACATTGGCGATTCTGTGATTGAAGTTAGCTATAGCCAACCCCGTATTTAGGTTACAATCACAAGTCTGATCACACAAATAAACTTTATCTCTGACAGAGTTCTGACAGAATAGAAATTACATTCCCCAGTTACTCAAGTCAGATGATACTTCAAAGAAGCTGTTGTCAGAGGTCACCAACCAACAGACTGTGAGCTCAGCCTGACTGTGGTTCACAGCCTACTCCCTGCTGCCCTCTTGCCTGAGGGCTGCACACACAAAAGGCAAACAAACCAGCTTGTGACTGGCGGGTCATTGCTAGACCCTATTACCTTCTTTCATGAGGCCCTTGTCACAAAGGTAAAAACATTTTAGCTCCTGACATATGACAAGAACAAGGCTGTTAATGTGTATGGGCACTATCCAGCAATCCACATGAATATGTATATTTTGGTCATGCCACTGGAATGCACCTACTCACACGCTCAAATATCACACATGTTCCCTGGATCCCCATCACACCGTGGGGGATGCATTCGTTCTCATCACAGGACAGTGATGCACATACTTGTCCTGTCACATAAGGGGTAGAAGAAGAGAGAGTAATGGTGTACCTATCCTACAGTATAGATAAACCCAGACGGAGAAAGGGGTTCTGCAAGCAGCCCTCTGTCCACAAGATGCTGTTCAGCCTGTCCCACTGCAGAGACTGAACGGCTGCATTAGAAGGTATGCAAACTGGTCGGGGGGAAATAGTTGTGCCTGGAGTACTACTTATGTCCAACCTCCGCCTTCTTCCCCAGAAACACTACTAGAAAAAACAGCAGTGTAAGGAAAAAACCCACGCCTCCTGTGTTTATCAAAACGCTCCTGTGTTTATCAAAACAAAGTATCATTTGTATCTGCATTTGGATCATCTCAGCTTACCGAGCTACTGAAACCAACACCACTTTTTCATGGTACTGTCCTGGATGCAGGTGTGGATGTGCTGGCAGCAGCAGGCTGCGGAGGCGCCTGTGGGGGGACAGCGCAGGGGCTGCCCTGTGCCAAACACCGTCAGTTCCAGCCAGCTCTGCAGTGGACCCACTGCAGGACACAGCTGAGCCCATCAGCCAGGCTGGTGGCACCTTGGGGAAATATATTGGAGAAAGGGCAGTAAACGCTTGGGGGAAGGAACACAGAGGTGACGGGGAGACAGAGAGGAGGAGGAGGAGAAGGAACAAGGCCAAAGCAGTAGCAGGTGCTCCATACTGGAGCAGGTACATGCCCAAAGGGACTGCAGCTCGTAGAGGACCCACACCAGAGGATAGGAAAAAAGCGAGCAGCAAGGAAACAGCTACACACGGACCTCATCCCCGTGTGCCACCCATTGCCCACTGACAGACCTGAGCACAACCTGCGGCAGTAACAGATGTCTGGAGTGAAGCCTGGAGCCTAGGAAGGTAGAATCTGAAGGAAGGAGGAACCTGAAGCTGAGCCAGGGAAAGTGGGAGGAAGGGTGTTTCCAGGGAAAGTGGGAGGAAGGGTGATTTTTCTGAATGTTTAAATATTTGTCCTGGTTTTGTTGTTTTTCAATACTTCAATCCATAATTAAACATATAGGCTACCTGGCAATAAATTCAGTTAAATTCTCCAAGCTCTTCTGCCCATGAAAGTACTTGGTGATTTCCTTGTCTTTACTTCAACCCACTAATCTTCTCTCCTGTTCCTCATATCTCCTCCCCCATGCCACTGCAGAGGGGGGGAAGGAAGTGAGGAAGCATCAGTGTGGGTGCTTAGCCATTAGCCAGGACCAACCCATCCCATTTCAAATGAGAAGGGACGAATGGACCAATGGCAAATTACTTTCATTACCATTAGCCAAAAGTTTCTTTGTTGTGATCCAATCCATCTAGACTCTAAAAGTGAACCTTTTACCAGAGAGAGAGAAATGTCAAAGCTTCTAAGTAAAACCTAATTCAAGATCGACTGACTTATGGTGTTGCTGGTATAAGCAGGAGGGTCACAAGTCATACATGAATAGCTTCTCCTTCCTTTTAATTTGCACAAGTAAGAAACATTTAAAGTAAACAAGATTAGCTGCTTATTTAAGACCAAGTTGCTTCTCTACAGTCTCTAAAAAAAAGGAAAATCTGGTTTCTGTTACTTCTGTCATACAACTAATATTCAGGGGATGGCATGTCCTCATTCTGAAAATAGTCATGAATGTCTCACAACAATTTTTTTTAAATTCTTTTGATAAACTACTTCTGTATTTCTTGTGGCCTGGGAGATATTTTAACTATGTTATTTTGAACAGGGTTAAAAAATTAAACCCCAAACCACCCACTTTTCATGACCTAATGCTAAATTAGAACAAAGGTAACAGAATTATCCATTCATAACTTTTATTTTCCCCCAATTAACATGGTAAAAAAAAAGCTTCAGAAATGGGGGGTGGGGAGGGTGGAGTAAGAGGGTAAGTAATTTTCTAACCAGCTCTAATGCAGAGATACTCTACTAGCATTATTCACTGTAAACACTAAAAGTAAGAAGTAGCTTTAAAACCAAATACAATTATTGGAAAACATATTTGAAAACAGAACACAAGGTCCATGAAACTAGGAGATCTTATAAACCAGGAAAATACTTACTCTGGAAAGAACACTTGTACAATTAGGAAAAGAAGGATTATGAGCTGCACAGTGGTTATACAGCCACTTGATTGTAAATTACATAGATCAGATTCTTCCACAAAATGTGCAAGCCAAAGGGCAAAAACATTTACACAATAAGGCATATACATTAGCCAACTTTCTACGCCAATTCCAAAGATTTGATCATTTACAAATTTCAGTAAGCATACAATGGAATAACTTACTCCCTCATCAAAGGAAAAAAAAAAAAGGAAGGCAAATATATCTAGTTTGAAGAAATATTTGAAGGACAGAAATTAAACATGATCGGATTATGCAATGATTAGAATGTAAATCTTAAAATTAAGGATATCAGAAACAAGAAATAATTCTAAGACTAAAAATATCTGCCTACAATACAAGAAAAGGCTAAGTGGGTCCTTGGAGTCTGACAGAAAAAAACAAATCTTGAACAGACAGTGTAGAAATGCATATATTGGTATACAATGATACAGGAAAAACAGCAATTTAAGTTACAAATTACCCAGGTTCTTTCTGCCCTGTGTGAGTGGAAAACTCTTGCTCCTTCCCTCCCCTCTTCCTTCCCTTTCTTTTCTCTAGTTCTTTCTTTCTCTCTTTCATAGCAACCCTAGGAAACTTTTAAATTCCTGCTGTTAAAACAGAACATCAGTCCTTCACACACAGGCACTAAGAGACAAAATTCCAACACAACAAAATGAAAATTATCATCACCTCAAGACTATAGGAATTAACTTCATTTTCATCTTATTTTTTGTAACATTTTAAAAGCATAAATAAACATTAAAAGTATTCAAAAAATGCATTTTTTCCATTTTCTTGTGGTAGATATTTTCTTGTGGTACACCAGTATCAACTTCCTTTTAACATTTGAACAGTTACTCGGTAATAGCTCCAGGGGTCTTATTATCTTTTGGCCTGGACCGGAGCATGCTGCAAACAGGTCTGAAGTGAATAACATACTTTTTCAGTCATATCGGAATGTCTTTAAATTAGTTTTTAAGAAAGGACATTTTCCTTCACTCTGTGCCTTTAGGTACAACACAACATTAAGTTTTTAAAGGACAGATTCTGTTTATAAGTGAAAAAGAACATACAATTTCCTCCGTCCAACATGCATTTTTCAGGACTTAATATTTTACTGCTTTTGGTAGACAACTGCTACAATAGCCAAGTTATGTAGCTATTATAACGAACTTATATGAGCTGGAGACATGATGCTTCTTCCGTAGCTAAGAGGAACTTTTGTAAATGACTAATCCATGTCAACAGCTTCTAATTTTCTTCATCATAGTTGCCAGTTCTGTCAGCAGTGCAGAATATAAACAACAACAACAACAAAAGAATAAAGTGGCCTTTTATTTTACTGACTTTGATTTCTAATTAAACAGCTTTTGTAACGCTAGAGATTCCTGCAGAAAGCATGTTTGTGTACAACACCATACAAACACCAATCTGGCTAGTTTAAGACAATGCCAGAAGAAAACAGGTCTGTATGAGCTCTCCAGCCTAAGATTTCCTCATTAATATGGCTGATCAACTGATTCTTTAGTATGTAGAAAAAAAAAAAAAAAAGAAAAAAGGCTATATTTACACCATTATGTTTTAATTTAAAACATCTGTTTAGGATGTGAAAAATTCAAGATCACTACCCTTGTGAACCTGAAGCAGTTCAAAACTCAGAGTGCCAGAGACAATTCTTGTTAAGCATGTCTTAACAATCCCTTTCAAGAAGCCACCCCACAAACTCTTCTGCAATCCTAATCTTTCTAAACCATGACCTACCCTATTCCAAATTCCTTCCTACTCAAGAATATAAACTCAGACTGGATACCTCTTGGACGCAGCTGCGCAACTTTGACTCCTCCAATTCTGCTTGCTGAGGTACGATTATCGCTACCACTCTATCATTACTACCTTGATGCTGCTGTGTCTTGCTGCTCGCCTCCTCCACAGCTTCTCTCCCCACAACACAGGCTCTTCCACTGGCCAGCAGTACACAGTACTCCCTATTGGTGAACGTGACTCTCCTGGTATTAAAACCAGATTCAACTGCTGGTCTGACAGAGATTTAACACAGGCCTGCACTTACTAAAATCCACCTAGAGTGCACCCTAAGGGCAGAAGCAAAAAGTATGTTTATGAGAAAACAGGATATATGGAATCCATATTATTAATGAGTCATTGCAAAACTGCATAGCAAGCAGTTAAGTGTGGTCAGATTCCGTTCAACACTTGGTTAAATAGCCTTCTCCTCTTTCATCTTCCTTGTCTCAGCACAGTTGCTCAAATGTAGTCTTTCTGTTTAATCCTAGCAGATATAACCTATTCAGAAGTAATGATTTTTTCCTTACCTTTTCTCTTTCTCTATTATACCTTACCAGCCTCTTTATCTCAGTGATTCCTCTTATACTGTTCCCTCAGTAGCTGTCTTTACCTCCAGTTAGCAGGTGGGATGTGTGCGAGATTACAAAGGAATAGATTAGATTTATGTAATATAACTTTTAAAGTTATAGTTGAGTCTTGCAGCCTTCCACCTTTGAATCAAACAGATTTTGTCAGATTACATACACTGCATATAAACTGGAGCCACAAAAACCCACAAACTTATTTCAGAACCTACCCCCTCCAAAACTACTTAACAAGTCATTTCCATCTGATTCTTGAAACAGAGTCTGTAATCAAAATTACATAAACTTTTAACATTACTTTTTAAACAACCAGAGCTTAAGTGGTAAGAGAAAACCCACTGCTGCACAGCTGGAAAATGCTTTCGTTCACAAGCACCCTGCTTTCTGTACTGTTCAAAATGCTTTTACAATTCAAGTAAAGCTCTCTTCCTAACTTCTTGTCGGCAGGGAATGTTCTACTCCACTGCAATACCTAATAACAAAGTTACTTGTTACAAAATAATTTGCCAATGTAGCTGATAGTACCTTACAGACTAAAGTAGACACTATTAGCATACTTTTTTTCCTTTTTATACAAAATAGGTTGCATTAAGTTAATGAGGGGAAGACAACACTCTATATGCTATTACTACTCATAATTGTTTATTTCCCGCCATAAAGAATTTGTTTTGAGCTATGAAAGAATATGAACTCCAGCTATACATGACCTCAGTGTTTACAATGAAACTATATATATAAATGACAGACTTCAGGGCAGGAGGGGTATTCTACCTTGCAGCACCGATTTGTTCCAGTTCCTGCCACTAGTTTTCAAACAAGATGGCTTGCAGTTATCACTGGTACAGGGGTACAAAGTCCAGCCACATCAACTGAAACAGAAAGGTGGACGGGAAGAAGGACACTCAACTTATTATGCAACACCAACACTATTTCTTGGTAAGACACTACTTCACTAGTAGGAAACCATCTCAACATATTCCTGTAATGCACACAGACATATGCCTAACCAAGACACTTACTTTAGTTCATTACTGAAGATCTCCTGTTAAGCTTTTGAAATGCTAGTGACTTTGCACTGTAATTTTGGAAAAAAGAGGGCAGTGCCATAATCTCAAGTACATTTCTGCATTCTGTACCCATGGTAAGTGTTCCTGCAGAATATCTATACAGCAACTTCTGAGAAACTGCGTTAAAACACCTTTTAAAGTATAATTTCAGGTCAGCATTTTTCAATTTTTTCCATTGGAGGCATAGAACTATCTAGAGATTCTCTTTGTATAAATACTGTACACTGTAGCCTGTCCTGGTTTCCTCACTATGAATTGTCTTAGAAACTATACAAGCTCCTAGAAAATGATGGATCCCAGCATGAAAAATCATTCATTAAACTTTGAGAAGTGCTTGCTAGTTTACGTATCATCCTCCTCCCCCCAACCCAATGTATGTATTTGTCACATGGAAACTTGGATCAGGAAGAGAAAGATGCATGTCCAAAGATGTGTGACAATCAATGCTAACAAAACTTAACAGAACCCAAGCCTTACATTCTAAATATAAAAATTTACTTTTCTTCCAGGCAAAACACTGAAGCTAACAATAACTGGGAGAAATCAAATTGAACCAATGTTTTTGAACAGCTGTCTAAATACAAAGTTTAAATTACGTTTTCCTGTGGTTCAAGAAATCAGTACAGCTTGTTCTGAGCTTTTCTCCTGCATTTTTCCTCCCTCTACTTTAAAATAACATTGTACTGTAACAACTTTGAAACAATTTTAAATTACCAACCTTTTTATCTATCTCAAATACAGCCAGGAAATGCTAGCTGTACCTTAAATCTTTCAAAAAACAGCACCTATTTTCTTAGAGTTGTTGCAAGTATTAACAAGTAATATAAAGACAATTAAAAAAAAAAAAAAAGGTTGATCTCCCTTAAATAAATAACCAGCTAGTTTTTAATCCCTTTGATAAATCATATTCTTAGATAGGTCACATTTTAGAGAGTATTGAGAAAAAATCCTTCGTATAGACATCAGAAGCAGTACAAGTGGGACAACAGAGAAGATGCAACATCCACTGCAACACACAAAAGTATTTTTCCTGACTTACATACATACTCATACATACACTGCAACTCTTCAGAAATGTATCATATTTAATTTCAATAGATGTTATTAAAACAAAATATAAAACATTAATTCAAAAACTTGTGATAATGTAAATTAGAAAATAGTGATAAAACAAGGGTATGTATGACAAAATATAGATTGAATGAAAAGCAGACTTGTCTGTGTTAATTCCTGTGACAGTTCAAGACACTTGATATGGAAAACCAAAATGCAGCATAAAAAGATCTATTCCTTCTAACTAAAACAATATGAAAAAATTATGAAGAGTTAATGAGTGAAAAAACAAACACCCTCCCCCTCTCCTATCCAAATCTGAGCACTGAATGAAGACTGAATAGGGGGTTTCTCCTCTCTGTTTGATTAGAAATCACTGAAGTATACTAAAATGACAATTCCTCAATGACTTCAAAGCTTAAGTAGAACTGAAATGCTAACAGGGAGGCTGCATTTAGGCTATGGTAAATAGGGTACCACATTACACAGCAATGTATTCTCTGATGATATGGGACAAATCTATGCTGTTTAATGAATTATATTATCTGCTTTGACCAACAGCCATTTTTGTGGTTTGGGCTTTTTTTTTTTTTATGGACATGGATATGAACAGAATCCAACTTTGTTTTTTCTTTCATAATTTGTTAGTAACATTGGTTTTTAAGATACTTCAGTCTTCTGATCACCAAGTGGGAGACAGTATCTACTCATTTATATATGAACATTCGTATGTATAACAGAGTTCAACTCATTGAATTGGCAAATGAAATTATTTTTTAAATAGTGCTTGGGAAGAAAAGGAAATAGAAGGATGCATGACTGGATTTACTGGAATCTAGTGGAAGGGCAAAGCTGCAGTGGGGCAGACCTTTTGTTTCTGTTCATCAAAACTGCATAAAAAAGCTTAAAAAAAAAGCTCTGCCAAAGCTTTAAAAGTTCAGGATTGAGTTTAAGAACACCACTAAGTGTTCATCTACCAGGTACAGAACAAATATCTTATGTAAAAACATAACAATGCTGTCTTAGACTGGCTGAATGCTTATGCTTCCTCATAGATCTGCTAATACAAACTTGTATTTAACAAGGTTTCAAAAGAAATACACCAATAACAGAGCTAAAAAGGAAACAAAGGATATTTGTTTGCTTCTCATATGATAATAAAACCCATGGAACTTAGATAATTTCAGAAGATAGTTCTGAAGTCACACATACCTAGAATTAAAAGATACAAATCTGCTGTTCCTAGGGTCTTTGTACAATATAGATTATTGGATGTTAGAGGACATTTATTCTGCAGCAAATCTTCAGTGAAAAAATGTTTTAACTGCATTCTTCAGCTTAGTCCAAAAACACTAGCAGCAAGTTTCACTATAAAAATTCTGTAGACATGTAGTTATCCTGAAGGATGTAGGGGAATCATTATATGAATTTGTGAAACCTGTGGACTGCAGAGGATTTTGTACAGTTTTTAAGAAGTCACAACGGCTTTTATATATGGAACTCAGTGACACGGTCTAATGTTTTTGGTATTTTTCAGCATGGTTGTGCTTACCTTTAGTTAAGAGTCACATATAGGAATGTAGCTGGAAGAACATACTGGCTGCACCATTTAAGAATACAGATACAGGTTTTAAAGTTGCTACAGCCATAGTTTCTGACTATCAGATGATACTTATCTAAGCTACCCCAAGCCACAAACAGAACAGGGTATTTAAAGAAATATTGGCTTCAAGAGGCAGAAAAAAAATATGTCATTAGATCTACCACACAATGTATTTTATTGTATTATCTGGATGTGATGAAGTAAGGAAAAGCTGATGAAAAAATGATGATGATATATAGGACCCCACCCTTTGTCGGGTCCTTCAAGAGGCATCACCCAGCTAAATATATTAAATATTTGCAAGTAGGCAAGGGTTTACTACATTTCCACCAACTTTAAAAGCTTTAGTGCAGACAACACCCTGGCAAGATGCTGGTAGAGCTTCAGGCAGAAGAGTGCTGCCCTACTGGGTGAAGCTCTATGCTTCCTGAAGTGCGTAAGCTTTATTCCGTGCTCTGCAACTCAAGAATACAGCCTAAACCCACCTCATTTCATGACCACAACACAAGGTGGTTAGTCTGTGGATGGCACATCCTAATTGATTAGAATATACAGCCATCTTAACATTAGAAGTCTTGTTAATAGCTTTTGGAAAATTGCAGTAGTCTAATTTTTCAGATGAGGTCATAATTGTTGGCCTAAAAAGGAAAAGTCAGTGCAAAACTGATGATGGACTCAGGCTGCCAAACATGGTCATTAATACAATAGTAATTCCCTATTGCTTGTAGTAGCCACTGGTTTAAAAGACACACACAACATTTTTGAAACAAGTGATACAACACTTCATTCTATAGCACAGCTTCTAGCAGGTAACTGCCTCATCAGGCTTGCACAATAATAATTTTTCATACTTAAAAATGCAGAAAAATCTTTCAATTGAAGATGTATGTATGAAGAGATGGTAAACTTTTCATGGGCTAGCTATGTTGCCACTGATCTCTTTCAGTGAAGTATCATAGTGACCATTCTTAGTTAACAAGGACACAGCTAGAAGCGATGTATAATAAAAATTTTAGATTGGACAAGTGACAACAAGTTTTCAGCTTTTGCCTTCGTACAAAATAAGGAACAACCTGACTAAGCAGTAGTAGTAAAAAATATTCCCAAGAATTACTGATCATTCATTAGTGAGCAAACTAAAACTATGGCAAAAACGGTACTTCAGTTCTTATGTTGATTCAAAGGTATGCTGCACCTGGGACTAAGGCAGTCTATTAGTAAAAGATAGCCTTTCTATTTGTTGCTTAGAAAAACCACAGCTACAAAAATGTACCTGACTGCTGGACTTTTCTAAAGATACAGAAAAAACAGAATCCTGAAGAGCAATCAAAATGCTAAAAGCTTCAGAAAGCATAGCTTATGAGGAAACATTGAAGGAATTAAATTTGTTAAATATATTAAAAGAACAAAAGAAAAGAGTAAAAGAACATGGGATATCACAGTAGACCAAAAGATTTAGAAAATTTTAGACATAATGTCTGGACAGACATTTTAAACATATACAATTCTGTCTCAAAGAATTTGTTTAGATCTTTAATGTCTCTTATAGTCTTACCTATATGGAAGCACATGAAATAGAAATCCAGCAATCTTTCAGTCCTGCAGTGTAACTGTGAGGAATAATTAACCTTACAGAACCTAAGGTGAAATGTTTGAGATGCACTTAGTAGGTGGAGCTAGCTAG
>JAVJGJ010000014.1:97205866-97225530 GCA_035590215.1 Microhierax caerulescens
CACCGCTCCCCCGGCACCGCCACGGCACAGCGCGCTTGCGCCGCCACGGTCCCGCGGGCTCCCGGCTGCTCCGGTCTCGCCATGTCCGCTTCCTCCTCCTCCTCCGGGGCCGCGCTGCGGCCGGTCACTCACCTGATCTTTGACATGGACGGCCTCCTGCTCGGTGTGTAGCCTTCGCCCCTCTCACCCACTGCCCCCTGGCCCTCGACCCTTGCGGGGCGGTCCCGCTGCGCCGCGGAGCCCGGCCCGGCAGCCCAGCGACGGCGGCGGCAGCCCCCTCCTCTCCGCAACGCGCCGCCCCTCCGCCGAGGCGCCTCCCGGGACTGCGGGGAGCCGGCCGGCCCGGCCCGCCTGTTGCTGCTTTCTGGCGGCCTCGTGGCTCCGGGCGGGCTGCCAGGGCCCCGGGGCGGTGTTTGTTAAACCCGGCTGAAGGGATTAAAGTAACAGGAAACGATTTATTTCCTTCTCCTCCTCTCGCCGCCCCCCGCCTTTGGTGGGCAAATTTCGCCTGCATTGAAAGAACCGGGGCTGAGGTAGAGCAGGGTGCCTACCTTCAGTGGTGGAGGCCTGAACGAGCTGAGGGGCCACTGCGAGGGGAGGAGCGGGTTGGGGTTAAAAGCCAGGGCGAGGGGGTACGGAGCGGGAGTCTCCGGTGTGCAGAGCTGGAGGAGCCCGGGGTGTGCGGAGGGGCCCGGGGTGTGCGGAGGGGCCGGGAGCCCGAGCCCCCTGCCCCGCCTGCGGGCTGCCGAGGCCGTGTTTGAGCGTGTAGAGTTGCAGCCTACGACTGAAAAAGTCTGGAGACAACCATCATTTGTACCGGTAGGCTTTCGGCTCTGCAGGGTTGCCTGCAGTGCTAACGGCTGGATTGTATCGTGAGGTTTGAATAGTTGGTATGCCTAGAACAGTATGTATCGGCTCTGAGCTGTTTGCCGAGTCAGGGCCTTCTGCTGCACGTAGAATGAATTCCTGTAGCATAAATGGAGGATTTTAGAATGTAACTTGTTTTGTTTTTTTAATAGTCCATGGGGATTTTCACATAGCAAGCAGCTTTGGATGTGGGTGACTTCTTAAAAAGAGTGAATATAAGGGCATTGCAAAACAGAAGTTGTTGCGGTGTCTTTCCAGAAGTCCAGCGCATTGCTGTTTCCAAGAAATGTGCAGTTTTCCTTCCTTCACACCTGTAACAGGTGAAGTTACCACGGTTTAAAGCAACACCGCTTTTTTTACTCGCACTATCACAAATCATTTCAAGCATTTTAGAACCTTTGGTTTCTGTTTGTTTCATCTGCACTCTCAATATGCTATGCAAAACAGTCATTGAGTTATTTCAATTCTGTTTTCAGTTTCACCACAGAAATCTTAAATAGCCTGAGGCTATGTTTTTTGGTTGGGTGGTTTTGGGATTTGTGTTGCTTGTTTTTTAATCCAGAACCAATTATTTTGATTAAATTCTTATTTGGAAGTTTTGGGGAAGCTTTTTTAGTTACTGCTGCTTTTTAGCAGAATTTGAAAATCTGCTTCACACAGAATACCACCTGAACAGGATGGTGTAGGTAAGCAATATGAATCTTTAGGCCTTGATGTGGATACGTAAGTTTTCTGTTCCAGTTTTATGTGAATTTATTTTGCACAGCTATTTACAGGAGAGGTGCTTTAGCTTTGGGCAATGTTCTATGAACTGAACACATTTTTCTCAGATGCTATCCTGTCTATATTTAGAAATTGCCTTTCTGTAACATCCCAAACAGGCAAAACCAATACAGATCGAGGTTCTGAGTCATGTTTAGTTCTCCAAACTCCTGGTGTTCATACAATGAAGAAGCATTAAAAATACTCTATATTATGAACTGTACCTTGTACTGGGAAAGTAATTACAGAAGATCCATAATTCTTGGACCTGAGTTTGCCAAGATTGAGACATTTAGGTATAAACCTACTCTGTGATTAAAGTCCCGCTGTAAAGTTCAGCTCCAGAGAAATACTTTGTCACTTTCTGAATTCAAATAAAATTGCAGACATAAATTATGGCATTTTGTGCACTTCTGTATAACATATACTTACGTGAAGAGTTTATGCTTGCTGATATAATTTATTTTTATTCCTATATATGAGACAGCTCTTGCACTGATAAATATCTGTTGTTTCCATTCACCTAGTTACTTTTATGCTACAACGTGGATATGATTTCTTCTGTTTAAAAAAGTTGTGTAGAAAGAGTGTGTTGTGTTTCAGTAATCTTTCAGCTGTGATGAAAGCCATAATTATGTATAGAATTAAATTGAAAATGCTTGTGTCTTCCAGTACAGAGGCACACCACGCTGGTGTTTTTCGTAACATGCATTTCCTCTAAGAGGACTTGTATTGTGTTTTGCCTTGAAATACTTAACAGTTCTATCAGAACTTTTAACATATTTTTTGGTGAACCTGTTTGTTTGATGCCGAGTTGTGACCCTTGGTAGACAAAAAGGCAGTCAGGAAACTTCTTGGAGTTCCCCAAGATTCCTAAATGTTTCAAGAAACTTGAAATATTTTGGGGGAAGGAATGAAATAAGGGGCACACAGGCTAGATGCTCACTGCTCAACATGTCTGCTGTAAATCTTCTGAATGAGACAAATGGTTATACTGATGCAAACTTAACGAGAAATAAGATCCCCTTTAATTTTCTTATGAAATTTTTAATGTCACGTAGTGTTAATCAAAGATGATGAAATGAGTTGCCTATGTATTTCTAGAAGCTGTAAAAATCGGCATAAAATTGCTTCCCTTGAAAGAGCACAAATAGTTGGTTGCATTTTTCAGAATCTGAAACTTTAGAGTTTGCAGTAATTTTCACTGTGAAGTAGTGTGTGAAAATTTATGTAACTGTTTTTGGAAGTTTTGACTGAAACTGTGCAGATTTTATAGAGCAAATATGATTTGATCTCTAAACAATGAAAAATTCAACATGAAATTGATCTTATGTAATGTGCTATAAACTGTCTTTCTATAGATGGCATACGTCCTTCTGATTAAAGAAGGTAGAATATCTTCTGATAAGGAAGGTTTCCAAAATACTCATGAATACTTAAGAAGTTTGTAAAATCCTTAAAGGAGGTCTGAGGTACTTAGAAAGTTCTTAACTTTGGATACTATCCAAGTGTTGCCCTATAGAACCTGCATATGTATACTTTAAAGACTAATGCTAGCCTATGTGAAAGTGTTGCTGAGTCTGATCTGCTGTGACTTTTTCTCCCCCATCTCTTTAACATAATTGAGACTGATTAAGTTGTCCTTGAGTCCCACCTTGATTCATCAGTTTATCTTCCACAGGCAAGTTCTTGCCCCTGAACTGCCAGTAGAAGTACTTCATCCCTTTAATTTGGAGTCCTTCTGTATCGTTACTTGAAGTGTTATCTAGCACCCTTTTTTTTCAGCACTTACAATCAATGCAGTTCATCCTTCTGGGGTTTTCTCCTTTTGGATTACCTTTCCTTTCCCTTTGAGCTGTTGAATGAAATCTTAGGCTTTTTTGCCTGTTGTTGCAGTTACCAGGAAATTAGCACACTGGAAAGTAATGCTATCATTTAGTAAGTAAAATATGTGAACAGCACCTCTGGACAATTTGTTATTTAATAGAAGGTCTTTTTTTTTTTTTTTTTTTTTATAGGGAACTCCAGCTATAATAGAAAAAACAGCCTTTGTACTAGTGTATTACAGTTACACCATGCTTTGTTACACATATGCAGCAAGATTTAGCTAACAGTTTATAAGTGATGCTCACTTCACTGTGTGGTATAAAGCAGAGGAAAAGGAATATCTAAACTTTAATTTTTGGTGTACTGCTGTTAAGTATTCTTTCTTTAAACCAACATTTGTAGTGTTAAATTTCTACTTGCTTTCCTGCAGCAAATCCTAACAATAAATGCTCAGAACTTGTACAGTAAATTGCTTTTTCTTAAAATGCTTTAGTCTTAGAAGACTACTGTTCTAAATGCTAGTCTGTAGTATAATTAAAACTATTAAACCTAGTTACGTGTGCACTTATCTGACACACACAGTACAGGGTTAGCTGGCTAAAATAAAGTAGTAATAAAAAAAAACCCAACAGAACAGAAAACAGAGATCTTTGATACCAAAATAAATATACTTTTGTTACAGTTTTACATTATACTGTTTAATATCTGATCCTGTCATTTTGGCATATTGTAAAAGCATACAAAACCAACACAGAGGGGAAAATCTATGGAACTTGTACAAAATATACAACTAGAGTAATGCCCCCTAGGATCTATCGTCTCAATATATTGCATAGGTTGCATTTTGAGCTAACAGTGGTTTTGTTGCATAATTGTAGCCAATAGCTTCCCCACCACCAGAACACAGATAGGATTGACTGTTGCCTTTGTTGATCTATGCCAAAACTTGTCAGGGGCTGAAAATATTTTAAATTAGAAATTATATTCTTTACTACCTGCATGTATAATATTAACCTTTTGTAACTGACAAATGAGCTTAGGAAAACTGCTGCAAAGATGAGGCTGAATAAAGCAAAATTAACATGCAGGGAACATGAGACTTTAGTGTAGAGAGTTTAGCTGCTTTTTTTTTTTATTGTTTTGTTAGGAGTACTGATAATTTTCTGTAAGTTACTATCCTTACCAGTGCCTCTTAGTGTTGTGAAACGGCATCTTTACATAAGATAAGTCAGCACATTCAAGTAGATCTAAAAGAGAGGTGGTTTCTAAAGCAGCTTAGTTTTGCAAGATACCTTTGTCATAACTCCAAGTCGTGTTGGACTGTAGAGGTGCAGGTATGGCAGCTTGTTCTGACCATTTGTAGAGGGGCAAGAAGTAGTTAAGGCAACTGGAATCAAGCTGCTGCTTTATGCAGCCGCTGCCTCCTTTCTGCTGGATTCTTGTTTGCCATTCCTAAGCAACTCCTGCTTGGCTGGTCATACAGGATATCTTTGGTCTGTAATACAGAACAAATTAACTTGCAGTTAAATTCAATGCAGTGTTGTGAGATTCACAAGAGTTTTGGCATGTTTTCTTTCTCCTAGTGTTACTTTACCCATTGTCACAAGGTCAAAAGTGAAAAAATGTACTCTTACTTTCATTTCATTGCACAAGTTGCCTAGGAGATTGCTGTTACAAGAAAACTGGTACAAGTTCTATGCTGGAGTTTGCTTATGTGCATGCTGTCTTTTATTTTACAGTGTGAATGGGAGGTTAAAATGGCTTCTATTTCTTCTGCATCAGAGCAAATAGCACCAATTCAACTAAACATCACTCCTCTCTAGATTGTCCTCTATTATGGCTTAAGTGCAGGAATTAATCTTCTTAAGCTATAAACTGGCAATCTTGTAAGCCTATTTTCTGCTTCTAGGTAGTGGAAACTTCCTTTCTTGCCATTCCCCATCTCCATCTGATTTTGGGGAATAAAGAAGGAAACAAAAATACTGTCTTGCCCCTGTGTTCTGTACTTGTATTTTGTTGCAAAAACAAAGAGATTAAGGATATTATTAGATTAAAATACCTCATAGATGCTTCATGAGCAAATTTTGGAGATAAGTAAAACAGGACCTCATTAACTAACCTTTATAGTTAACTAACCTTTAATAGAACAAATAAGATTTGTAATATGCTTGAAAGTTAATATTTTAATTTAACAGCAAGGAACATTTTGGCAAGGACGTAAGAAACATAGCAACCTAGAGTCTAATTTCTATTATTCCCTTGATTGATTTGCAGATTGTCCATCCACATGGTTGCTTGTTGTTTGTGATAAGAATAATCCAGAATTGGAGCTTAGTTCAGCATCTATAGAACAGTCTTGGGTTTCGTACTTTTTTCATTTCTGTAATGGTTACGGCATTTCAAAATTCCAATGGCAGCCTTAGCAGTGCTCTTTTTTTTTTTTTTTTTTGTTTTTTTGTTTTTCTCCCTGGGGAATTAACAGAGAAATGCTCCCAAGCTGAAAGATCCATGATTTGATTTCAGTGTTGCACATAAATTGACCAAAAATGCAACATATTTTTGGTGCTTATGTGTTAGTTGTACCAGACCCAAAACATTTGGTTTTAAAAGACAAAACAACCAAAAAACAACAAACAACATACTAAATGAATTAATTCCAAGAGATTTCAGATTTCCACTGTTAATAATGTGGCTCTCATTTTCTTACTGTAACACACATTCAATTGTATAGAAGGCCTTTAGAAGTAGAGAGGTATGTTTGGAAGTGCTGGCAGTCTAAAGGTTCTGTCTAGTGAATTTGAAGATGCACATAGCAGTTTGACCATTTATAAAAACTAGTCTCTTTCTGTGCCTAAATGCAGATTTTCAAATCTGTAGTTGATAAGGTTTTATATTTGTTGGCTGCGTACACTGTTTTGTGTATAAAGTCGCAATTATTTTGCTTTGAATGTAAATAGTAAGGTGTCATAAATGGAACAGAATTTCACACAAAGAAAAGCTACATAGAATTTTCCCTTATAATAACACTATTTCCAGCTGCTGCATTCCAATTTTCTTTTTACTTAAGAAGAAAAACAACATTAACAACCCTGGATTTATTATTCTGCATACTTGCGGTAGTTACACTGTATGTCATCTTGGGCACAACTCTACAGCTTTTCTTGTGAGTAGTTGCAATTCATTTGTGTGGCCTTGTGAGTTGGCTAGCTGAACTCGAGAGTAAAATTTTTAAGGACACCTCTATTTGTCTGGGCGGGACAGTTTACCAGCAGAATTTTGCTGTGAGTTCTGCTGGTATAGTTCTCAGAGAGAAAAATCTTATTCTTGAATACTGTCATTTATACTTCTAGTGTTGGGGGGAGGGGTGTTGTTTGTTGTCATTATTTTTAATTAATTCTTTCTTTTTTAAAAAAAAAAAAAATTATCAACAGACCTTAATGGTTATGGTAAATTTCACAATATGATCATTGTGCTTTTAAAGACCAGGAACTATGTTAACTAACAACACAAAAGCAATTAAGCTGAATACCTGCTCCCTTCAAACTTGATATCTATTGCTTTCATTATGGACAAATGATTTTCTTTTGCACAATGTAGGTGTTGCTAGTAATTGTTGCTGCTTCTGTTATATATTTCTGTACCTCTCTGTATTCATCCTCATTTCTTTCACAAGACTATTGGGAAGTATTTAACCAAGATCATTTTTGTATCTTAGAATGGTTCTGGCAGATAATCCTGACCTTGATTTATCCTTTTCCTCCCCCATAATAATAATAAAATCAGTGTTCTGACCCAAAATTCATTGAGGTATCAACAACCTTTATTAAAATTTTTCTTGGCACCTATACAGGAGAAAACCATTCTGTTTTATTTATCTCACTTTTGACGTCCTTTCCTTCAATAACCAGTGAGGACTGCTTGTCTGTGTTTCTTGTGGCTCTTTTTTTGATGACTAACAACTTTTTTTTTTTTTTCACCAATATTTTGCTTCTTGAAGGGTTGCACACCTATTGACAGTATCAGTGCTTGCTGGCTGTGTTTTCTGTTCTTGTGCAACTTCTATTAATTTTTTTATTCGTCTTACAGTAAATAGCATTTGCCATAGTAGTTTGGCAATAATTCTGTTGCTGTAATTTGGAAAAATTTTAATGTAAGTGGACACTGCTGTTTTCCAAATATTACTTTGCTGTTGTTATATATAGCAGCCTTTTATTAAAAAAAATGTAGTCTTACTTTTCTTCCTCTTTCCTTTTTGAGCTATATGAAGTGTTTTTGTAAAAGTCATCAAGTCCTACTTCTAGTAGCCTGGGTGTCTCTGATTAAACAGGTTTATTTCTAGTTCTTGAAAGCTTTCATTTGGGCACCTATTATGTATCAGCAGTCCATACATTACTTTTTTTCCTCTGCTTGCTAGTTTCCACCTCTGATGTGCCTTTTGGCAAGTTTCATGTGCGGTTTCTCTCAGGATAATGCAAGACAACTGAGAGGAAAGCCCAGTTTATTACTTGTTGGCCTAGTCTTTCTATCTAGCAGCCATAGGAATTTACTCGTGACCTTTGTCACTGCATAATATGTACAGTGTTATACAGTGTCTCATTCTCCTAGCTTATTAATATGTGTTCTCTGACCTGGTGTAATAGGCCCAGCAGCCCCTGTGCAACCTTTGCTCTCCAAAGGATAGATGTGTGCTAGTCCTTTGCCAGCAGTTCTGTGCTCACTGGGTGCCGAACTGATTGGGTTGCTGCCAAGCAGCTCAGCCAGAGCTCTTGTTCCCTCCTGGGCATTGATTATCTGCTGTGCATAAATATTGGTTCACTCAGGTTGTCTTTTGCAGTGTCACCATATACTACAAATTGTCCACTCACGTTAGGGCGTCTTTTTGAACATTGTGTCTTTAAAACTGTGTTCTGCTTTAATTGGTCTTTTTGTGTGTAATGTAAACTGTCACAGAGCACATATTCAAACTATTAGACCCTTATTT
Source organism: Microhierax caerulescens (assembly GCA_035590215.1). Lineage (NCBI taxonomy): Eukaryota > Metazoa > Chordata > Aves > Falconiformes > Falconidae > Microhierax > Microhierax caerulescens. The sequence continues at coordinate 97,214,304 of JAVJGJ010000014.1, forward strand.
GATTACTGACCAGTCATGAGAGGAAATGTCTGTGTTGGATTGGGATGATTTATGAGTTTGGCATGGGTACTATTAATTTTGGAACACTTCTATGGAAGAGGAACAATTTACACTAATAATGGAAGAAATACCAAATGAAGGATAATATGCGTTTAATGAAAAGTTTGGGATTATGGTAGAAGGTCTGAAGTGGGAGAAATTAATGGGTTTAAGTTTGAGCATGAGTACACTGAAACAAACATTGTTTGAATAAATTGTTCTGTGGTAAAGATTTTTTGTTTCGTTGTTTTGTAATTTATGTACAGAAAGCTTCTTTTGACCTGTATCTTCAGGGCAAAAGAGTAGACCCATGCATGCCTGTCAAGTGAGATAACCTTGAATAATGTCATCGTTTACTACAGGGCTATTATTGAAAAAAAGTACACCATGTGAAATGGTGGATCTGTATGCTAGGACTGAATCCTCTCACTAGCATTATATTATTGTTGAACTAACAATACATTCTTTGCTTTGTTGCTCAAGGGAGATAGAGCCACGGAGTGTATCACAATGCAATAAATTTCTAGTCTTTAAAAATTAAGAAGTGTTTCATGGGAAGCATATCTCAGGAAAATGGAAATATTTGGGTCACTAAGGTATTGTGGTATATCTAATTGCTACTCTGCTGCCTAATGACTTGTATTGTTATTATTGTTGTAGATCATATTTTTGTTATTTATCGTTCTTCCATTTTTAATTTGAACTTCTTAATTTTCAATGAATGAGGGCATCTAAGAGTAAAGATCAAGCAGAAGTGTTGCTATTCTGTTTTTGCATGTTCTAGAACTTTAGAAAAATTTAAAGTGGCAGTTGACTGCAAATTGTACAGTATTGTAAAATCTAATTTCTTAACATACTTGATTCACCATTGACTTCTTATAGTTTACTGTTTATCATGGCTTTGCCTTTTTCAAAAAGAAAGTGGACTATTCCCCTTTTTTGGGCCCTCTTACAGAGAGCAGGGAATTGTCATGTGCACTTGGAAATACTGTAGAATAACAAGATAAAATTGAAGTTCTACGTTCCAAGTGTTTGGTTAAAAAAAAAAAAAATTCACATCTTTATACCACTTGTTATACTAATGGTTGTTCTACCTTTTTTTTTTTATTTAAAAACCCCTAGAGTTCTCTCTTACAGAGAGCTGCCCTTAGAGCCTTCTGGAGTCTGCTGTAGCACCATTAGTGCTCTCCAGACCATTGCTTTCCTATGGAAAGCAGGATGGTGAAGAGAGGAGGCAGTCTACCCGTATGTTGGGACAAGATTTGAAATAACATATGAACTGAGTGCTTCTGTGTCCCAGGGTTTAGAAGTAGCCTATGATTACTAAAATGTGTACACTGGACCTACAGAAGTAACAGTGCTTATTAGCAGCAGTGTTAACAACATGTCAGACTTTTTCCCAGTACTGGCACATACATGCAAACATACTTTGTATAGCAGTGTTCATATGGCATCTTGATCTCTGAGAAATCCCCTGAATATTGATTGATAACATCTTGAGAAGTGTCATAGCATTAGGAATTTTTAAGAATCTTAAGGAATTTCTAAGACTGTGCTCTAAATTCTGCAGTTATCATTCTGTGGGTTTATGATGTTAGTATTACTTTTATGTCAAATATATTTCATAAATAGAAGAAAGTCTGTGAAGTGTTCATCATAGTATTAGGCTTTCTGTATATGCTTCCCCCCGCCCCCAGCTATCTCTTTGTTTTATAGGCTTCAGAATCTTTCAAATAATATTCTTTCAGTCTGGAAATTTACAAATTGCTTTACATTTACAATTGCTTTGGAAATTTAAAAGTGCTTTACAAAACCCTACAATTCCTGGATAAAGCTTTAGAGATACAGGGAATGATTTTTCATGTGTGTGTATGTATATGAAGGAGAGGATTTCTTCCATTTAAAATAACTATTAAGATAATGAGTGGCTTTGCAGTAACTCTGAAACTGTCAGAAGAAATGCCATAAGAATATTTCAGAATGTTCTTGAAGAAATCTTTGTGTAATGGAGAGTTAATAATAAAAGTGGATTATATGGCTTATGAATTAAGAATGCCTTGGTTTTTTCGCTAGTCAAGGCTCTTGGCTTTAAGAGTTGAGATTTCAGGATCTGTAGTTGGTACCTGTCTGCATTGTAGTGGGTAAAGCTGCACTCTACATAAATCTCTGTCTCCTTCAGGAAATAATACAGGATGATTAAATTGTGTGTTAGTGTGTGGGTTTTTTCTCTCCTCATTGCCCTGGTTAATTGAGAAATTGTTGTATGTTCTTCAAAGTTTCTACTAATAGGAAAGAAAGAAAAGCCATATTCTAAGATTTGTAGCAAAATCATGGAAGTTATTTCCCTCTTCATCTATTCTTTTTTCTAATACTGTAGTTCAATGTGGAATAGATTTGTGTTTTCTTCTTTTAACTTCTGTTGTAATTCCAGCTTTCAGGAGACTAAGCCAAATATTCCTGTTTGACCCAAATGTTTCTGTGTTTGTATGTAAAGAAAAGGAAAGCAGAATACTTTTTTCCCTCAGCGTACTCTTCAGTAGATATTTAGCTTGCTTTTCATAGTATCTTGCATGCTGCAGTAGTGAGCTTCAGTTCTGTGCTTTATATTCTAATTGTATGTACAAGAAGTTAATTTCATTGATGTTCTAACACTATTCCTAAGCATATCTCATAAGAGTTACAATAAGAGAAATACTTCTATTACCCATTCATTCTTTCTGGGTTGGATCCTACATTTACCTTTCTTCGCTCCTATTTCTTTAAAGTAGTCTTCTTGTGCTGTGAATTAATAACAGGGTTGCTTTTGAGAAGAAATACTTTGCATGTTTAGGCCCAACTGAGATTTGATCTGATTTTCTTAGAAATTGTTCTTACTGAAGTCTTGAAATCCTCATCTTATCTGAGTCTTCTTGACTTGGCAGCTGATGTTAGTGCCTATCAATAACTCTTCCCCCAAACCTTGTTGTTTCTTGCCATTATTATTATTTATTTATATTTTTTTTAGAAATGAGCGTAGCATGGAAATACATAATTCAGGAAGATTGTATTTGTATTCTTGAGTGGTTACAAGGTGCCCAATACACAGATGTTGTACTATGTCAGAGGTGTAATAAAGTGTACCTTACAGATAATCACTCTTTCCTTCAACAGAGGTAAAGGAGTTGACACAGACATTACAAAATCCTACAGTTTTGTTTAAATAACAGTACCTACTCCTTTCCATGCTATGAAGATTTTTATCGATAACGTAGGCCCAGAAGCATAAATCAAGTATTCAGTAAAATGATTTGCAAAGATCAAGGATTACAGCTGTTGTATAAATGTACTTAATGGTAGTCTAAGCTTGAAAAATGTATTACCCACTTGAATTGTCTATAATTGTCTCAAAGACTCCAAGGAAAATATTTTTCACAGTGATGATGATGGTGCAGTTTAATGGGTTCAGTACTGGCAATATAGATGCTTCTCATTTCCAGTTCAAAACCTACTCAGGCTCTTCTGACAGGCCATGGTAGGGAGTTAGATTCTCACGAGACATGCTAGATTTTCTATAATTAATAATAATAATAGGGTAGAGGGTACTGTCAGAAGAAATCCCATTCCTGAAGAAACTAGCTTTAATTCCCTCTATAATTTCATTTTATTTGTTACCAGCAGATTTTTAAAGCTTCAGAAAATACAGGCTCGTAACAGAAGTGATGACAGGCTGACAGCCCTGTAGCAATACCACCATGAACCATGTCAACCTAACACAAGAAAAAAGCCTCCAACCTCTTCACTTATGACAAGCTCAGTGACTAAAGCTGCCCTTTACATTTTACAGGGTACACTGTAGCTGTGTTCAACAGTGTTCAGCTCTGTTTTCTTTGTTCATAACATTTCGTACAATTAGATTCTTTCATTAATAGTTAATTTACTCTTCAGAGAACAGAAGAAAAACAAAAGACCTTTCAGCTTCTTGATGGAACACCAGCTGGAGTGCCTGGAGCTTCATCTAGGGATGCATGAGTAAATGACAAAGAGCTTTATGGGTCAGCATTAAAGGGAGGGTAGGGGCTGCGACAGGTGACATTATAGTGGGGGTCTGCTACAGGCTGACCAGGAAGTTTGAGTAGATGAGGCCCTGTATAGGCAGATAGTAGCTGCCTTGTGTTCACAAGCCATGGTCATTGTAAGAGACTTCAGCCACCCTGATATCTGTTGGGGGTACAACATAGCAGGGAATAAGTAATTCAGGAGGTTCCTGAAATGCATTGATGATAACTTCCTTCTCCAAGTGATACAGGAGCCAATGAGGAGAGGTGCTATGCTGGACCTTGTTCTCACCAACAGGGAGGGGCAGGAGGGGAATGTGAAGCTCAAGGGCAACCTTGGATGCAGTGACCATTAAATGGTGGAGTTCAAGATCCTTGGAGCAGAAAGGAGGTTGCACAGCAAGTTCACTAGCCTGCACTTCAGAAGAGCAGACTTTGGCCTCTTAAGAGGTCTTGCTTGGTAGAGTAGCATGGGATAAAGCCCTGGAAGGAAGAGGGGCCCAAGAAAGCGGGTTAATATTCAAGGATCACTTCCCCCAAGCTCAGGAGTGATGTGTCCCAACAAAGAGGAAGTTGGGCAAAACACCAGGAGGGAAGCCTGCATGGACAAACAAGGAGCTCTTGGACAAAATTAAACACAGAAAGGAAGCCTACTGAGGGTGGAAGCAAGGATGAGGTAGCCCAGGAAGAATACAAAGAAAAAGCCTGAGCAGCCAGAGATCACATTAGGAAAGCTAAAGCCCTTGTAGAATTAAATCTGGCCAGGCATGTCAAGGACAACAAGAAAAGCTTCTATAGGTATGTCAGTGATAAAAGCAAAATTAGGGAAAACGTGGGTCCTGTCTGGAAGGAAACAGGAGACCTGATTTCCTGGGATATGGAGAAGACTGAAGTACTCAATAATTTATTATTTTTTTTTTTTGCCTCTGTCTTCACTGACAACTGCTACAGCCACAGTGCCCGATTCGCAGAAGGCAAAGGCAGGGACTGGGCCAATGAACTGCCTACTATAGGAGAACATCAGGTTTGAGACCATCTAAGAAACCTGAAGGTGCACAGTCCATGGGACCAGATGAGATGTATCCATGGGTGCTGTGGGAACTGGTGGATGAAGTGGCTAAGCCACTATCTGTCATATTTGAGAAGTCATGGCAGTCCCACAGTGTAGTTTCCACAGACTGGAGAAGGGGAAACATAACCCTCATTTTTTAAAAAGGGAAATAAGGAAGACCTGGGAAACTACATGCTGGTCAGTCTCACCTCTGTGCCTGGCATGATCATGGAGCAGATCTTCCTGGAAACTATGCTAAGGCACATGGAAAATAAGGAGGTGATTTGTGACAGCCAGCATGGCTTCACTAAGGGCAAATCATGTCTGAAAAATCTGGTGGCCTTATGTGATGGGATTACAGAGTTGGTGGATGAGGAATGAACAACTGATGTCATCTCCCTGGACTTGTGCAAAGCTTGTGTCACTGTCCCATCTTTGTCTCTAAACTGGAAAGACATGGGTTTGATGGTTGGATCACTCAGTGGATAAGGAATTGGCTGGATGGCTCTACTTGGAGAGTTGCAGTCAATGGCTTAATGTCCCAAGTGGAGACCTGTGATGAGTGGCATTCCTCAGAGGTCTGTACTGGGTCTGACACTGTTTAACATCTCTGTTGGTGATGTGGACATTGGGATCAAGTGCATCCTCAGCAAGTTTGCTACCAATACCAAGCTGGATGGAGTGGTCAACATGCTGGAGGGAAGGGATGCCATCCAAAGGACCTTGATGGGCCCACTTCTCAGGCCTGTGTGAACCTCAGGAAGTTCAACAAGACCAAGTGCAAGGTCCTGCACCTGGGTCAGGGTAATTCCCAGTACCAGTACCGGCTGGGTGGAGAATGGATTGAAACCATCCCTGAGGAGGCGGTCTTGTGGGTGCTGGTGGATGAAGAACTCAACATGGCCTGACGATGTGCGCTTGCAGCCCAGAAAGGCAACCTGGTCCTGGTCTGCATCAAAAGACACATGGCTAGCAGATTGGGGGAGGTGATTCTGCCCCTTTATTTGTCTGTTGTGAGCCCGCACCTTGAGTATTGCATTCATCTCTGGAGCCCCCAGCGTAAGAAGAACAGGGACCTGTTCAAATGAGTTCAGATGAGGGCTATGAAGATGGCCAGAGGGCTGGAGCACCTCTCTTATGAAAACAGGCTGAGAGAGTTGGGGTTGTTTAGCCTGGAGAAGAGAAGGTTTTGGGGAGACCTTATGGGGCCTTTCAATACTTAAAAGGGGCTTATAAGAAAGATGGGGACAGACTTTTTAGTAATGTCTATAGCAATGGGACAAGGGGTAATTGTTTTAAACTGAAAGAAGATAGATTTAGGTTAGATATAGGGAAGAAATTCTTCACTGTGAAGATGGTGAGGCACTGCAACAGGCTGCCCAGAAAAGGTGTGCCTCTTGTCAAGAGAGGGACCTTTTCTGATCAGCAGTTTTGTTGTTGTAACTTACATACCTTCTGATTCTTTTTTCCTTACGTTTAGGAAATATGTAAGTTATCCTGTTTAACTGCATATGCAATTTTAATTATATGCCTAGGAGATGTTAGTCCTTCTAACGGTTTCAAAAAATAATGGGTCAAAAGGTATAGCCTTAGGGCTTCCATCTTTTTGTCTAAAATTCATTTAAGTTTCAGTGGCTTAGTTTAGTGTATTCAGCAAATTAAGCAGATACATTTTATTTTACTGATTGTAAGCTTGATTTTGGATCAAGGAAAAGGAAATTACCAGAATGGGGTCAAGGAAGCTGTCATGGTTTAACCTCAGCCAGCAACTAAGTGCCATGTAGCCACTGGCTCACTCCCCCCACCCTCAGAAGGATGAGATGGAGAATCAGGAAAAAGATAAAATTTGTCAGTTGAGAAAAGAACAGTTTAATAATTGAAATAAAATAAGATACAATAATAACAATTGTAATGAAGAGGAGAGAGGAAGAGAGAAGAATAAAACCCAAAGGGAGAAACAAAAGAAAGTGATGCACAATACAGTTGCTCTCCACCCAGTGACTGATGTCCAGCCAGTTCCCAAGCAGCACCAACTCTTCCCACTTTATATACTGAACATGACGTTCTATGGCATGGAATATCCTGATGGCTAGTTCCAGTCAGGTGGCTTCGTGTGCTTCCTCTCATCTTCTTGTGCACTTGGTCACTGGCAGAGCATGGGAAACTGACAAGTCCTTGACTTAGGGTAAGCACCATTTAGCAACAACTAATATCACTGTGCTATCAACATTGTTCTCACACCAAATCCAGAACACAGCACCGTACCAGCTACTAAGAAGAAAATTAGCTCTATCCCAGCCAAAACCATGACAGAAACTTTATTGAACAGTACCTGATACAAATGGGGTTTTTTCAGAGTTATTTCATATTCAGCTATTAATAACTTCTACTTCATTCTGGATTTTGTGTGTCAGACTTGTTTAGATACTGCTGAATGTCTGTTTGTTTTTATAGTTACCATACATAGTTACATAAATGATGCATATATTAATTGTTTCTAGCTATTATTTTTGCCACACCTTGTCAGGTCTTAATCACAGAAACTGATTTTTCTCATAATTTCCTTGAACTTCACGCCCCTTTTTAAACATGAAGCTGCCTGCCATGCACCTTAAAAAAAAAAATTGCCATATTAACAAGCAGAATGATAGCAAATTGTTGCAATGGAGCAAAGAAATTTTTTTGGTAAATCTAATATCATGTTAGTTACTGTGGAATTGGAAATGCATACCTTACCTAACATGTTTATATTCAGAAACTGTGAGCTTGATTGTCACCTGCTTCTACCATTGTGACTATTGATTTCAGTAGATTGGTACCTAATTCTGAGTAGGAAGAGAAAAGCTACTGGATTATTATTTTTTTATTTTTTTTTTTTTTTAGTTTTTGGATGGAGGGAAGGAAGTTGGAGCTATTTTTAGAAATAAAGTAAAAATTCTCTTATTTGCTTATTGAGCATGTACTTTCCCAGCCTGTCTTTTGCAAGCATTGCTGCCGTAGAACTAAGCACACCCCAGGGAAGTAACTCCTGTGTCAGGTTTATTAAGTTCCAATACAGGAGAGTAAAGCTGCTTGTGTCTCAAGACACAAACTTTGACCTTGACTTGCACAACTCAGCTAGAAGGGAAGAAAGATAGGGTGAAAGTGGAATTTCTGGTTTGATTCACAATACCTGTTCTTATTTTTAGCACATTAATCATGTGGAAGAATGAAATGATGGCCTAAAGTTTCTTGCACTGTTTGAGTCTCTGAACACGTATTTTTTATTTCATTTAGTAGGATACACAGTGGTGTTTCTTGTAACTCTTAAGCTGTCACACTCAAAACAGAGTCATAACATAACATTTCCATTATGCCCAGAACAGCTTTCTAGCAAAATAAGATTCAGCCTCTCCCCTTTGAGATAGCTGAAAATATAACCTTTATAGCTATTGTTGGAGAGTATTCTTTCAGTTTCCTATTTCTCCAGTAGTCCTCATGTGAGTTGGGTTCACTGACATGTTAGTGAGATTCTCTGTGTGAACCTTTTGATAATCATTGTATTCTTCCAGGACTGTAGTGTGGGTAAGTTTTATGTCTTTTTATAAAATATCCTTGGTACTGTTTTGTTATTTTTTCCCCTGTTTTAAATAAGAGATAGTAGAGTTAGGTTAAATGGATTTTGATATTTGAAGACTTTATGCTAGTTTAGAATTGCCATAATGTACTAAAATAATACTAGGTCAGTTTGATCCAAATGCAGGTCTTAAGAGGCAGATTTGTTCTCAGTCACCTCCTCTCTGCCAGAACATGCCACTGTTAGAAAAACTTGAAAAGCGAAAATATTTTACTGGAAAGTTGGGACTGGGTCCAGTACTTCTGCCTTTAGGTACCTGATGTATGCCAATTTTTTCAGTGTTCTCTATAGCACTTCTACTAAAGTAAAATAATTTTTGTGTGCAGTGGAGAGCTTGATGCTTTTTCTTTTTTTCCCAGATGGAGGTCCATGGTTCAAACTGAGGTGATTTGAAACCCTTTCACAGATATTTTTTTTATCATGTATTTAATTTTTAAATGTTTCCTCCACATCCTACAGGAACTGTAGTTGATGCCTTGTATTTGCAGTTCTGTTTCAGGCTTCCTAATCAGTATGCATCTGTCATATTAAATAGAGACTTTGTATGATGGGAGGTAGAGTTCCTGGGCAGATCACACAACTTCGTACAAGAATTTTTGTAAGAAAAGCCTAGTTCAAAATACGCTGATAAGATTTTCCAGTTAATAAAGGCTAATGTAATCTCTGCTTTTAGTGTGATTGTATATACTAGTATTGCTAGGTAGACAAAATCATCTATGCAGAGAGGCTAAAGATTTTCAGCAAAATTTCAAATATTTACTGGGGGGAAAACTATATAGCTCTTCAGCAGCAGGGCTAAGAATGAATGTGTAAATACTCATGAAGAAAATAAAAGGAATCCTATTAAACAACTGTTATTGCATACGGAACTCTTAAGTGGCTTTTTATTATGGAATATTAATGCAAAGATCTAGTACTGATAAGTTTGACTGCAGCTGAGTAGCAGACTGGCTTCATTTCCTGGGAATAGGAAAAGAAAAATTCTTTTTGCTGTATGAAGTGTCCTGAGTGCATGGCATCTGCTGCTCAGATGCTGGAGTGCAAATGGTGTTGGGAGGTCAGAAACACAAAAGCATTGTACACTGGATGGTGCTTTGAGCTACCTGATCTAGTGGAAGATGTCCCTATCCACAACAGGAGGTTGTACAAGGTGATACTTAAAGGACCCTTCCAGCCCAAGGCATTCTGTGATTTCAGCACCTGTCTCTCAGTGGGTGCAGCGAGGCTTAGTTAAAAGCCTTCTCTATGGCCAACTATAAGGATTTGTTTCACCATGCCAATTATAAGCAAGGTGATTATAGCCTAAAACAAATTACAGGCTTCCAGTAGTTCTGTGCTTCTATACATAATGTTAGGAAACAAAAAGAGCTTGTGTACCGTCAGTTCTGATAGTCCATTAACTTTGAGTGGTCCTGCTGTGGCCTGCAGGCTGTATTTGATCTAGGAATCAGTTAGGACCTGCCTCCAGCTTACTGCCCTGTCTGGAATTAGGACAACTGTTGCTGTCACTGTATGGGGTTTTTCAGTGCTCTGTGAGAATAGCGCTCTACTCTGACGCTCGGCCCCGTGTTGGAGGTCATGCAACTTGAGAGAAGCCTGTGGCTTGCCTGGATAGAAGTCCACGCATCATGTGGTGTCCTTAAACTGGTATCTATAACATGGTTTTGAGGTTTCATCTACAATTTTCAGTGTGATTATATAAAAACAGAGTGATTATAGCTCGTAAAACATTTTCAGTTTGCTGTATCACACTTCATGAATCTCAAAGGTCTGATTCTTTTTTATATTTTAGATTCTAGTTAGGATTAGGAGTTCTTGCTGTACAGCTATTAAAGAGTTACTGTGATCAGGTCTTGCAGTATTTCTGACTCTTTTCTCTTGACTGGGTGATCAGCTGTGGTGAAGTGTCCTCTCTGTTGGAAAATCAACATATTGATGATATTTGGTTTTTTCCTCTTAGTGGTACCACCACAGAGAAATTATTCCATCAGCAAATGTACTTCAAAAATTTTAGGCACTCCTGAGTGGATGGGGGGGATTAGCTTTATTGTATCTGTAGTTCTTTACACTTCCTTGTGGCAGTATGTTTGACACATTGCTGCAATTAAGTTTAGAACTCCAAGGCCACACTGGAAAAATAATGGTTTTCTTTTCTATTAAAGTCATTCTGTCTTTTGAAATGTTTCCACTATTTAGGAAGCTGATTTTTTGGCCACTATTACTGAAAGTGATTTAGAAATATAACACTGAAAGTCGAACAACTTGCATTCCCAACTCGTCTAAGTGTGTGCGCACACTTAGAAGCAAAAGCTTTCTAAGAATAAGGAAATTAGAATCAGTATTGGCAGAGAGGTGTGGAGGGTTGAAGGAAATTTTCTCTTTGTTCTCATTTTGTTGTTGTTTTTTCAGGGAGGAATAAAGTTTTTTGACTTTCTCCCCCCTCTCTTGACTATTCTTTTTTTCTTGAGTGTCCAGCTGTTATAATGT
>JAVJGJ010000014.1:97232073-97251923 GCA_035590215.1 Microhierax caerulescens
CCCCCTGTTGTAGAACATCAGACTGCTCATGCATTAAGGTGTGAGTCTCACCCAGATTACTGTTTAGTGTGTCTGGATGTCTTGGACATACTAGGGTGTCTAAAATACTAGTAGGTGCCTATAATTAGGCACTTGAATTGAACTTCTAATTCCTTTTGTTTTATTTCATTGACGTGTTATATTCGTGTGTGTGTTACATTTAATTTCCTATTGTATTGCTGATTTATAGTAATTTGAAATTATGATTCATTGCTATACTGAAACTCTTATCGTCAGTTGTGCTATGCTTTATTTTTTATGATGATGGTGAAAAAGCTAGCCTAGCTAGTATTTAAAACACCTTTTTTTTGTGATTCCTCTGTTTTAATGGGAATAAGAAATCTTGAAGTTGTATCATTATTTAGTATTTATTTACTGCTGTCCAATTATAAGGGACATAAAGATCTTCTTTTGTCTTCAGTCAAAGGAGGATATGTCCTTACCTGTTATTTATGCATGTAGAAAGTGCAGCTTTTTCAGCAGTGGTCTCCTCAGATTGCAGTTGGAGATTTTGCAGTGTGTGGGGGTGCTCATGTGTGTGTACCTTTTCCCTCAGATTTCAGGTTTTATTCATATGCTGTAGTGAAACATGTCTGTTTAAGCAAGTAAAATGTTCACATCTATGCTTTTGTCATCCAATCATGAGAATTAAAATCATGTCATTTTTCAAGAATTACAAATACATGGAGTCTTACAAGAGGTCACGAATCTGGAGATGATAATTTTCATTGCAACCAAGTTCATGTCCAGGGTCCAAATGCTATGACTTCAGGCAGAGTGAAAGTGCTCTTTTGAAAGAGAATGTGGAGGTTCCATAAGCCAATTCTTTTAATGGATAATTAATGAGGAGAGGGAAGGAAAAGAAGGCTTTCTGACATCCTGCTCGTTTGAGCATTTATATTGCTTTAAACACACATTTAAATTAAATGTAGGCAGTGATCAGTTGTGTTGTGTTGACCAGTTTGGGTTTTTTTTTGTTTTGTGTTTGTTTGGGGCTTCTCAGCACTGAGAAAACTAAGTTCTAACACAATAAAAATAGGATAATAATTAGCTATTTTAATGGATTTGGCTCATACTTGTTTATGAGTGCTCTTCAGTTGGCAAACTGCAACATTGCATAACAGGTTATTTTTAGGTCCACAATCTGGACAAGATTAAGCATTTCTTTAAGAAGAAGAGGAAAAGTTTATTCACAGGTCTTATATGTCCCACCATGTTTAAAATGCAGGAGGCTACTAAATTATCTTTAGCTATACAGTTGAGTCTTTCACTTTCAAATAGATAAACATGTGATTATCATAGAGACCTGTAGGAAAATTTTCATTGTTCTACAATTATACTTTTTCATTGCTTTTTTTTTATTTCTGCTTATTTTGCTATGTATTGACTTAATAAGATGAGGACTAATTTTCAGTTTCAATTTTAAACTTTGGGTAAGAATTTTATGTTCTTCACCTGGTGACTCTGAGATACAGTGATTTTTCTTCTCTATCAGAAAAAAAAAAAAAAAGGAAAGGGAAAACTGAAATTTTAAACACTGTTCTTAAACACCTTGTCAGCTTGCAGAGAGTACCACCTGGCAGTATCAAGCAAATGGGGGATTTTTTTGTTGACTTTCTTTTTCCTTCCTGGTCTTACATGGTCTAACACTTTATAAAGCCCAGTTGCTTGTTTGTGTTTTGATACTTGTCTGGTGTGCTTTATGGCTCTCCAAAATTACTCTTAACTTTTTTCCTTAAGTGTAATTGTTTAAGAAACATTTGCAATGAGTACCACAGGTGCTTTTTTTCTTCCTTTCATTTTTAACCTAAGAGGGTTTTGTGAACCATTTGTTACCCTGCTAAGCAGTCCAGACAAGTACAATGGGTTTTTAGCTGATGAACGTTTTTCTCAGTGTTCCTTCTAGTAACTGAAGGGGAACATAGAGAAGAGCACTCTGGCAGGTGGTAGAGCATGTTTTCTGCACCACTGTGTGTTCACATGGTGGTAGCTGCAGTGACAGGACATGGCCCCTGTGTTTCTCATTTCATTTCAGATTGGAGTCATCTGCTGATCTCAGGGCAAGCAGATTACTGTGGTTAAGCAGTAAGCATTAGTCAGACTGCAGGGAAGGTCTTCACATACGTTGTATTCATGAGCTCTGCTCTTAGTTCTTCAGTCTGTGTTCTTGATGGTACCTATGTTAAAGCCTAAAGTTTAAACTCTGTTGCATACTTCTTATATATTCAGAAAGTGAGGCAATGTCCACATGAATAATTTCACTGTTTAATTAGTCCTATAAAAAATGATTTTACATTGCAAAGGACATGCTGATCAGTGAAGTCCCCAATTTGTCTAAATAAATCTCTGAAGAGCAACTGCTTCCTTTCCTTACTTTTGCCTTTCATTGCTAAAGTGATAATAATAAACATACCTTTAGAGATACAGAAGGCAAAGACATGCATGAGAAGGAGATTAAAGCATGGCTAACAACAGTAGCCGGTGTTTCAAAGAAGACTACTTAAACAGATAAATAGGTAGAAAAGCCACTGTTCAAGATCTTTGGCTTCATTTCAGCAAGCGTTGAAAGGACTTTTTTTCCCCTGTTTTAGTGTTAAATGTTATTGACCTTTTTCGAAGATTTGTCTGGCAGGAAAGACAGGAAGGATTGTTTGTTTGGGTTTTGGTTTTTTGTTTGTTTGTTTTTTAAATTATTTTGAAAACTAAAACCACCTTTGACATAGAAGCTGATAGTTTCACTGGTAGAATTCAGCCTGAAGTTTACTCTTGCCAGAAACCCCCTGGAAATACAAGTGGGTGTGTTCTGCTTGAATAATCACATGTAAATGCAGAGGTGCCAGCAGCACTATAATAATGACTGTAGTGGCTTTGAAGGCACTCTGAAGCTTCCATTCAAAGACACTCTTAAATAATTAATATTTTTTTTTCCAATTCACATGCAATATGTAATGACATCCCCCAAGTACCAGATTTCCTTCCTTTCTTTTCTTTCTCATGCAAAGAATAGAGTATTTGAATTAAGACACTGGTTGCTAACTTGTATAGTACCAGGAAAGTGATGAAAGAGCAGCTCTAGATAGTTCTTTGTTGTGACCCTCTGTAACCTTTTCTTATCAAAGAAGTGACAGCTTGAAAAACTAGGTACATCTGAGGTGATCTTAGAAGTCTGGCTTCCCTGCTGCAAATAAAGGGAGGCAATTTTGTCCACTTAGGTATGTTCTCTGGCTCCCGGCAGTTCATTCTGTGACCATATATGTGGTCCTTCTTGAAAGACTGACTGCTCAGCTAGTTGATCATGGTTTTAATCTTCTCTTTTTTTTTTTTTTTTTTTTTATTGGCAGATACCGAGCATCTCTATACGGTAGTGTATGAAGAGATCTGTGGGCGTTTTGGAAAGACCTATACCTGGGATGTGAAATCCTTGGTCATGGGTAAAAAAGCCCTAGAAGGGGCACAGATTATTCGAGATGTTCTAGATCTTCCAATAACCAAAGAAGAGTTATTAGATGAATGTAAAATGAAGCAGGAGAAGATATTCCCTACTGCTGAACTGATGCCAGGTATGTTTCTCTTCAATATTTATAAACTGTTTACAGAATTATATTAGTGCTAATCAAGGTAGAAATCTTATCTTTAACCTGCCTTCCACACAAAAATTTCTCTTAAAAATTCAGTTTCCTCATTCTTGTTTTAGCAAGTTTTCCTCAGATCTACCTGTTATTTACCTGTTAAATAATTTAATTTTTTACCTGTTACAGGGTGCTGCCAACTTTTTTCTCTTGTTTACTTGGAGAACAGCTTTTTTCCTATATGTTTTAAAAGAAGAAAAAAAGAGTAGGTAAATGTGCATGAATTCTGTTTTGTAAACCAGGCATTCTTTATAAATGTTGACAGCTGTGTAACTTTGCAAGTTATTTTTCTCTGGCTTCGGGCATACTCTGACTTTGTTAAGCACAAACACACTTTTAAATGTGCAGGCGAACGTATGAGCCCATGGGTTCTTTCATCTGGCGTTAATCTTACCTAACCTGAACATTGAAATGTAAGCATGGTGTCTGAGCCATGTGTCAATGGAGAGGAAGGGCTTCTCAGGTTATCCTAAGAAAAGTAATTTTTATCACCCTCTGAAGATACATGTCTTTTACCAGTGATTGTGCAGGAAGTCCAAATGAGTAGCTTAAATCAAGTAGCTCAAGATAAACAGGAGGATGAGTCTTGTCTAAGGTGTGAACTCATACTTTTATATTCCGTTACATTTACATCTGAAATGCTTAGAGAAAAGTCCTCAGCCGTGCAAGACAAGAAATACTTGAAGATAGAATTGCTGTTAACTTTTTGTATAATGTTAAACTTCCTGGAGCAAATATAAAAAATTTATGAAGGAAAAATGAAAAATAAAAAAGGAGTATGGAGGAAAGGGGAAGGAATAAAAAAAAAAGGATTGGAAGTGAAGTAACTCCATGTCACTATAATGAGTCTAACTGTTATAATTTTTTCTCTTTCAATGTGTAGTTGTTTGTTCTGACTGACTCTACAGTGCATTAATGATGTTTAAATTTTTAGATGCTTTTTTATAACTACTTTCATAATTCATTAAAAGTATGAAAGTTAAAAATATGTGATATATTGGCAATAAATAACAAGCAGCAAAAATAAAAGGTATAATTATTTTAGGCAGTTTAAAAACTTGAGTATTTTGTGCAGCTGAGTTATCTCTCTGATGTCTTTTATGTGCGAGATTTTTCCAATTCCATCTTTCTCACTTACAGATTCACCTAAAACTGTAAACCTATTTAAAATCTCCAGGAAAACAAGAAAGATGGAGGGATGTTTTTTTTTTCATTTTCACATCAAACTTCTGGGACTAATTTTGCAGCTATATCTTTTAGAAGGCAAACAAAAAAAACTAGCCTGAGCTTGAAAAATATCAAATGGACAGACTGGGTGAAATGTTAGGAGGCACAGAGAAGAGTTGCTGCAATGTAACAGCACAGGTAATAGATGCTGTTAAGTGGATATTCTGTGCCTGCTGAGGCTTGTGATACTGTGACAGAGCTGGCTTCAACAGAGTTGCAGAGAGGTGATGGAACAGATTAGCTGAAGGAAACACAGAGTTTTGCACTGTTCCTGCCTTCAAAAAGTGAATTCTGGGCTTGCTGGAGCTGGCCTATTGTAGATGAAACAAGCAAAATCCTTACTGGGACAAGCAAATAAACATTTTTATCATCGCCAGAATTGTTCAATTGATTATCTTTTCAGTTCAACTAAATACATGTGATAACTTTCTTCAGGCTATTTTCTAAAGCAGAATTGATGTGAACTTGAATATTTTATGCTCGGTGGCCACTGCAGGGAGCAAAGGCAGCCTTGGTCTCTGAAGTAATGGGATCTGTGCTTTACTTGGTAGTAGCTGAATTGCCATGAATTTTGAGAAAACTAGGTTGATGTCAGTTAACAAGACAGAAATGGCTTCAGCTACCTACTCTTTAGTTTCTTTAAGGACTGACCTGTTCTTCAGTCTGATAACCAGATTTTTTAATCTGATACTTTTCTTCTGTCCTTTTGTATCTTCTGAGGATATTTATTAATGTAATCCTTGTGGATTTATTCTGCAGCCTCTTAATGTTCTTTAATAAAGAATTAACTTCATGCAGGTTTTGTGTAAGACTGTGGTGACATTTGGAGTTTTGGATGTTATCTGTCTAAACTGATCTTTCAGATAGTTACAGGTAAATAGAGGGAAGTGAAGGTTAATTGTCACATTTATTAATGATGTAAGATGGCTCTGATGTGCTGCGTTTCTGGCCAACTTTTGACAGTTAATAGGCAGGTGAGGTTCAATTTTTCAGTCAATTTCTACAGTTTTTTTAAAAAAGCAAGATTCAAATTAGTTTGCTGAAGAACAGTGCTGAACGATGACCAATGATATATGAAAACGTGACTCAAGCAAAGGAGCACTTGTTTCGGGATGTAGAATGAGCTATGCACATGTTTTTGCCAGCGATGCTAACTCTGTTAATTCCAAAATCAGGTAATTGATAGGTCGTTAGTGATGGTTAAGGATGAAATGGAAGTTGTATGAATATATGATTGGCAAAGCAGTGTTTTGTCTGACAGGCTGTATCATAGCTATGTCACTTAATGTACAACACTTCTGAGACATTAGTGGATGAAGACTGAATTTTGACTATTTCAGTATACCTGAATTGACGACAAGCTTTAGTACATCAGGTTATGTTCAAAATACAAATTTTGTCTGTGAAGAGGATATATCATTTTCTAATAGGGAATTTTCTGGTAACTGAGATTTTTTCACGGTTAGATTTATTTTTAGTTCTGAAAGAATCCTAGAGAAGACTAGTTTTGATTCAGTGGAGAAAGAAGTTAATCCAAGACAAGGCTGACAAAATGACAAGGCTGCCACTGGTGCAGCTTTTGTAAATATTTGTCATACTACAGACACTGTTATCTGCAAGAGTAACATAGTAGGCTTTCTGTTTCTGCAAATGCAGTACTATGTTGCAGTGAAGTGGATTGTCAGAAGAGTAAAGGGTGACAAGTGGACCCAGAAGAAAACCCATGCATATGTATGCTTACTTATATATGTATAGGTGGGCTTTGCTTAGCATAAGCCCAGAATAACCATTAAGCCAGAAAAACCCGACTCCCAAGTTACACAGCTGCCAGCATTTACTATAATCACGTCAGGGTTATGAAATTATTACCATTTCTTAATAGCAGTCTCTGGGTTTTGTCTCATCATCATCACAAAGCACAGTTTCTTAAGCATTGTATGGTTGTGTATACCTTTCAGACGTTTTCCATTCCTGGGTCATTTTCATGATAACTGGGATTTCTTTGTTGGCTCCAGTTCAGGCAGTGCAGAATGTGATCTGCAAGCTATTTTCCAGTTCAAGTACAGCTGACTATAATTTCATAGCTCAATTTTAGTACCAAGTGAAGCCAGTCAGCAGTCATAAAACGAGAAGAAAGAACACCAATTCAGGTTCCAGTGGCAAATCACTCTAAAATCATGTGTTTTTTTCTTGAACAGTTCTATTCAACCAGCACTCTGGTTTGCTTAGCTATTGTTTCCTTGATTCATGTTGTGCCTTAACAGTTAAACAGACTTCCTATCGTGTTACCTTTTCTTTTCCTTGCGGTTACTGTTTTAATTGTAGCATTGAGTCCATGCTGAGCTTGATGAGCCTGTAACCCCTAGAGATAAGTCAATTAGCTGCAAATTCAGAATGATGCTGTCTGGTTGATTTCAAATATTTGGCCTTTGCATTAAGTCCTAAAGGATTGCAACCCAAAAATGCTTGTATCAGGAAGTCAGCAACACAGTTCACAGGAGTTCTGAATTGTGTAAAATTTAGTACTTATGTTTTTTCCATGGCCATGCATGTGTCAGTATGTGCAGACTAAAATGAGATTATTGATTTTGTGAATAGGGAGTCTCTGCCACCAGAAGGATCTGTGGTACTTTTTAGAGAGCAATAGGATGAGAAGATAGAACTCTTCATTAATAGCCAATTACCTTTCAAAGGGGTATTAGGTTATTAGTTACCACCTCCAGTTTTGTAATTCAATGAAAGGATAACATACCATTGCAGATACCAATTCTGAGCAGTGTCTGAGATAAAGAAACTGGTGGATCTGAGACTTACGTTTCCATAGTCTCATGAGATTCAGAAACAGAACAGAATAGAATAGAATAGACTATTTCAGTTGGAAGGGACCTACAACGATTATCTAGTCCAACTGCCTGACCAATTCAGGGGTGACAAAGCCTCCATGGCAGTTACACCAAATGCAGGAAAGCTCCAGCTCTGTCACGCTCACCTTCACAGCAGCAATGCTGACTGCACTTGAGGGTTGAGAGCAAGTGTAGATTGTGAATAGCACTGTGCTGATGGGCTTGCAGCTGTTGTAGCACACCAGACTACATAAAATATGTTTTAATCAGTTTGTGACTTAAGTGAACAGACAGCTGCTTCTTGTTCTAAGTGAGGTTATGGTTTGTTTTTTTTTCTTTGTTGGATGCTTTTAGTGTTTAGAGGCTGCTGAGGTTTTTTTTTCCATTTAATTGCTTTTATGAACTTAAAGGTTTATCATTACATTGGCTAGAAATCCAATCAACTTGACAAAGCTCTGAGTGGTAGTGTTAGCTTTTCTTTGATTAAAGAGAGTGATGAAATTTTGAAGAGCTTTAGGTTTGGTGTGATATCACATTCAGTGTGGGAACTGTAAATGATTTTGAAAAAGAGCAGTCTTTTTATACAGAGGCTACGTTTGTCCTTAAGATTTCCATTTGTGCTCAACTGGACATAAATCATCAAGACATGCATAATACATGTCCACAGTTAATTTAAACAATGCATGGAGCACTTTGGGTTCCTTTAGTCTTTTTCTCAGCAGTAAATCTTTTCTTCCAAATACACATTGAATGCTCTTGGACAGCTTGTTTTTTGTAAGATTACACCAAAATGAAGTGGACTAGAGTATAGTTGTCTAAAGAGCTTTGATTTTGGTGCCCCAGAGGTCAGGTGTCCTCTGTTCTCATGCCATTACTGTGAGTAGAAAGCTAACTATCTACACAGTGGTGAATGAAGAGCAATGCTGTCATAGATGTAGGTGGAGATGGAGTGCTGAAAGTCTACAAAAAGAGTGTAAAGTTGTGTTTGGGTTCATAATTTATATGCAGAGTATGTGAAGAAGGAGCATGGTTACTAGTACAGTTCTTCCAACAAAAAATTCAGTGCATAGGGCAAAAGTCTGTTAATTGAGACAATGTTCTTTAAAAAAGCCTATAGCTGTGTTGTTTCTTCTGCAGAATGTGCTTCATCTCAGCTACAAGATTTAGCAAGTATAGTTATATTGGCATGGGCTACATAGTGTAGATGAGCTCCAAAATTATAGCAGGGAAAGAGAATCAAAACATGTGCATACACCAGTGAAGGAAAACAGGATAGAAGTAGTAGATTAATGGACTAGTCAAACATGATACCAAAAGGAAAACAAAAATGAATGTTTTTTTGGACCGGAGTAAATAGCTCAGATTATATAAATAAATAAATAAATAACGTACACCACCCCACCGCCCCCCAAGAAGACTCAACCACACATAGATACAATAAAATGTAAGTAGTGAAAGATTTGGTTGCCCATGAAATACAGGGGATTTTTTCTCCATTAAAAAGAACTTCATGGCATGTTTCAGTACCCGACCCCATTTTTCAAAGCAGCACATTTTTTATCAAAAAGTTTAGGGAGAGAATCATGCCTTTGGCTTATAACTACAGTTAACAATAAAATAAATGTGACTAATAGTACTCATGATTAAATTGTCAGATGAGAGTGGCCTGTACAGCATGTCAAAGTAAGGGGAATGAATATCTTTTCAACAATTAAAATTAACCGGAGAGTAAATCACATTATTATTGCAATTACAAAATACAGACAAAAAATGAGAATAGTACAGGAATTTAATTGAACAAATAACCAAATTATCCGTAACTAACTGCAGAGGGGGATAAGACAATAAGTAAAATGTCCTAAATAACTCACTTCTTCTAAAGTATTTCTGTAGTCCCCAAAACTGTGTCAAAGGATACACAGCAGTCGTAGGTAGCAGTAATGTTACTGTAATACATGGTTTGAGGCCTATGTGAGAGAAAGTCTTAAATGAAAAGTAGTATCTTTCATTAAACTAACTAAACTGTGGAGAAGTTTTTAGGTATAGAAAATCATCTTCATATCTGTTTTAAAATACCCATTTTTTTATTTTGGGGTTTAAGAGTTCCCATGTGTTTGCTTTCTAAAAAAGCAACTATGAAGAGGTAGACACAAAATTGTAATTTTAAGTCTATCCAAAGCTTTTATAATTTCTGTACATGTAGCCTTTACCTTTCTGTAGTAGTTTAGCTTGAACTTCCACTTTAATCTGAAAATGAACAGGCAGAATCTATGAAAGTCCAGTATAGCATGATTTCACTAGCTACTTGATGCTTGCATTTAATTAGTATAAGGAATGTGCTCTATTTAAGGTGTTTTGTTTGTTGTGGTTGTTTGTTGGTTTTTTTTTCATTTGCTACTTTAAACTTTATTAATCTACATTACACTATTTCTCTGATTAGTAGATGTCCAGCACTGTAATGGTTTGAGTAAGGACAAGACTCATTTAGAAGAATATAAAGTATTAAAGTATATTATGCTCTCTGTTACATCTTGCTCAAAATTTTCTTAAATTGGTTAACACTGTAGCTAAATTAGTTGGAAAGTGTGAAAGAATATTATCTATGATGGTTGGTGCAGAATTGAAACCCCTGTGAACTCTGGGTTTTTGAGGATGGGGAAAATGGGGCTGTATCTGCTATATGTCCTTCCTAGCAGAACATGTTCAATAAATTCAAGTTCAAATAAAATTTTTTTAAAAAGACGTGGCACACACACAAAGTCTCTATAGCCCAGTGATCTCCCAGGATTGCATAATGGTTAAAATACTATTAATTAGAAATAAGATGTGATTAGTACCTAGGTGGCACCCAGGGAAGGACTAAAGAGTTGCAGGGAGGTATAGTACACCCTGATGTTCATGAAAGGATTTGCCACTGAATGTGCCACTGTTTGTTTATTTGAGGTCTTTTCAGTTAGGTAGAAGCTCCTGTAATGTAATTTTGAAGCTTAACTTCCATAAAAGCTGCCTTGTAAATATTAACATACTTCTTGTGGTCCTATTTACAATGTATGCTTTTGCTTGGGAGAAGGCCTTGGGGAGTTCCATTCTTTCTTAAAGTCTTTTTCTTACATAGCTTATGTTCATCTTTTTAGGACTGAAACAGACTTTAGAAAGACAGTGGGACTGTCTGTGTAGGCCTGGGCATTTACGTCACCTTGTTCCTGCACTTTGTGCTGGCAGTAGACAAGCTAGCTGTATTCCTGAAGCCACGAGGCTGTAGGACTTTGTGCTTAGACGACCATCAAACAGTGCATTTTCAAGTTAAGGTACTAGCAGAGCTTCAAAAGAATTGGCTGCAAGCAGAAACATGAACACCAGAAAGTGTTCAACTGGTGAACAGAGGAAACTGAAATTATGATTCAATGCTGAAGCAGTAATGGCATGAATAATCCTCTACCCTATCTCATGTATTTGCCCAGTTTATGATGGAGATTGCTTTCTTTTCTATCTTGAAAAGCATTCTTATACTGTACTGTAACATGTTCATAGAAATTTCACTTCAGGAAAAAAGAAAAAGAAAAAAATGCTTTGTAAGTCAAAAGTTTGGTTGGGGACTTATATTAGGAAAAAAACAGAAGAGCTTTATATTATCTCCCTATATTACCTCCCATTTCTGAAGAAATAGTTCCAAATTTGGAGTTCCAGAAGTAATACAAGTTAAGAACAGCATTCTCTTTAGTGGTAGACAAACACAAGCAAAGGGATGGTATGAAAATTTGAAAGTGTATAAAATAAAATACAGCAAAAATGTATGTGTTGTTCACTGTTCTGAAGTATTCTGTATGTCGCAGAGCTCATGTTTGTATAAAGCTAAAAGGAAAATTTCCCTTTGTTTTCCATCAATTTGAATTAGCTCTCAGGAGTTATTTCTTGTTGATTTTCACTTTATAATGAATAATGCCATTTTATTATAAAAAATGTGATAATTGAAAAAAAAAATCATATAGAAAACAGTCTTGTAATAGCATATAAACAATTAGATAGGACTATCACTGGATCATTTTAGCATAGCTTTATTTGGTTTCCTGAACTCTTGCTGTACATGTTTGTATTAGTCAATGAAAAGGAAAATGCGACAATTAGCCCAAGGGTTTTGTTGTTCAGTATAAGTCTTAATTTTAGTTTGTCAGTTGATCCAATGTGTTAGTCACCATGGTTTCATTTGAATCTAAAGAGAACAAACACCACATTGGGAGTCTAATGGAGGAATACTACTTATTTGGAGAAAAAAAAAAAAAAAAAGTATGTTTTTCTACAACATCCAGAACAAAAATGCTGATCTCTTCCTTTAAAATGTCTCTGCAGTCTGAGAAAAATAACTCCTTTCTGTTGATGTAGTTAGTTTTCTTTTCCAAAATTTGTTAATTTCATTGACATTTGTAATTAATTCGATTTTAAAGATGCTGACATTTAAAGTTGATCTTTCTTCTTTTCAGCTTCTATAACTAAACTCAGCTTACAGTTATTTTCACCTTCTTGTCTTTCCAGTAGTCAACCAGTATTTAACTATTATATTTAGAATATAATAAGCTTCTGTGTATGTTCTAAAACCTAATATTTAAAGAGACAGCTAAAAGTTACCTTTTTGATTGTTTGAAATGGAAGAGTACTTCTGGAAATAAAGCATAGCAATGTGGCGTATTTATTCCTGATTTTTTTTATCGTTACTTGGAAGAATTTATTTTGTACTGCCTAAGACTGTTACTGCAAGTGTAACACATTAGGAATGTATCCTTATGCTGGAAAACCAGAGAGCCTTATTTCTTTTCATTTTTTTTTTATTTTTTGGTTTTAATGAAGGATGCTGAAAGAAAAAAAAAACAAAACCAAAAACCAACAAACTTGCTGTATGTGGCTAAGCTTTCAATAGGATGGGTGGAGAATGGTCCCAGGAAGCCTAGTAGATGGGCGGCTCTATGATGGTTGGGCCTTGGTCCCTTACATGGTAGCTACAAGTGAGTTAGAAGTTAGCAAATTCATAGGAATTTTCACTCTACTTCTTTATAGCCATTGAGTTTTTAATCAGTTGTTTTTGATGTAACTGAAGTCTTTGTTTGATTAAAAAATCTATGCAGCTATGGGTGATACAATGACAGAATATATGCCAGGGGAAATTTCTTGCAGATCTTTAAAGCAGTTCCCCACTTCCTCTTCTGTTGATATTTTCTGTAAAAAAAGCACTAGAAAGATACTAAGAAAGATATTATCTTCCTAATGAAGAATTATATGCTGAATTAGTGCAATAACTGTCGTTAATCTGATGTGGTGGCAAAGTGTCTAGAGCTCTATTGGTGGTAATTGATACAAACAAAAATGGATTTTGTGATCTATAGCTTTTACAAAGAAATAACAAAGCTAGAATTAAAATACTTTTCAACTGCTACTGTCTTGAGCTTGTTAAGTCATGCAGCTGTTCTTCCATATGCAATTTATTTTTTTTTCCACGCAGCTGATTTTCCCCATGATTTTGTTGTGGTTTTTTTTTTTTCTAATCTACCTTGCTATGTTTTAACATACACAAATAATAATTTGTTTAATGGCACATTTTTATTGAAACGCATTTTCTGAATAATTTAAATCTTTGCTCTCTGGAGCTATTAGGGACTGCTGCATTTTTGCTCCCTTGTAGTGAGGGAAGCCAAAAAGAGAAAGTAAACACACGCACACATATTTACACACCAAAATCATGAGATGTGCTGGGGGAATCTAAGAGAGAACCCTGAAGAAATAACCTTTCTGCAACAGCGCTTTTCTGTGGCAAGCTACCTCCAATAGAAACTATATACATGCTCTGTGACAGATGACAGATGTGATGCAGTGGGACTGAAGAAAATTAGCTATTTGAATGGAGCACAACTTCAGAGAAAACAAACTATATCTTAGCAAAGGCATAGGAGGTGGGAAAAGTCTTCTTGTGTGGTCTTTAGATTTCTACTTTATACTAGCACACACATGATATACTAGCCTTGCTAAGTCTTGCAGATTATTTAGATTAAATTCTGTTGAATTAATGTATTTTATTTAAAAAAAAAAAAAAGAGACATTTAGGCTACTGCTTTGCATCAGGAGGTCTTAGTATTTCCGTTAGTTTAATACGGACTTACAGAATATGTCTTCTTTCTGAATCATGTGAAGTATCTGGAATAAAAAGTTAACTTGTATTTAGTATCATATTTTAGTGAGAGGACGGAGCAGCATCATGTGGGATAATAAGTGCTTGCTCATTATTAGTATAATAATATATATTATTTTATATATATATAAAAGGGGGCATACAAAGGCTTTCAAATGGATGATGTATTGACATTAGAGGAGGAATAACACTTGATATTTCTGTCCAGCTGTGAGTCTAACATCACAGAAGTGTATGTATTTATAATTTAAGCATGTCTTCAAGCATGGAGCTGGAAATGTCCATCATCAACCGGTTGATTAGATTATGGAAAACAGAGAAGAAATCTGCAGAGGGCCAAATCTGCAAGTCATATTTTGAGATAGATGGATTAGTTAATGCACCTATTTACTAATCTACACACTTGTTTATCAGCAGTGATTATAATTTCTCAAAGTCGCACATATGACTATACTTAGGAAAAATGTGTTGCAGGTAAAATTGTTGTTCATAGAATTGCCAAAATGGAGCAGAAAAGCTGAATCACATGGGAAATGCAAATCAGAGATGCTGGGTTGACAAAGGAAAGAATTAAATGGATGAGGATTAGGAATGTTTTGAGGGAGAAGGGACCAGACGCTAAGTATGGCAGTGAATCAGGAGGAAGAGAATAAGGTTGCATTAGTATGATCAGGCATGAAAAGTAAGATAAGAATTCACGCGGTTGGAAGATGAAAACATAAAATTGTACTCAAGTTGGTTCAAAGAGCCAAAACTGCAAGCTTATCTACTAAAACTAATACCCTGTGATCAACACAGTTTGAATTCATGCCAAGAAGCAGAGCTGAAATGATGTTACAGATATGGAGGGATTTTCTCTTGTGGATGTGTAAGGACTAGGCTCCACTCTTGTTCACCATTAGACACTGCTGCTTGTTTTGCCCGGGAGAGGTATCCAACATTTAGAATGCTGCAGTGAAGAAGCATTGAAACCTCTGCACAGGAAACTCAAAACTTGCACTGAATAATAAAGTAAGTTTCCCTCTTACACAGACTGCTGTGTTTTCACTGTTCACTGCATTAACCTTCCCTAGAAGACTGGATTGGATTGAAGTTTCTACCCATTAGGCTTGAGATGTTCATTACTCTGGGTTCACAGCATCAATAGATAAAGCGCTGGTATATTAACAGTTGTGACTGACAGCTTCCCTCCTCTGCCCATTGTTACTCGCTTTAGTAATTACAAAAGAGAAACTGAGCTCTCTTAGGGGCTGGTTTAAGCCAGCTGAATACCTGCTTCAGAAATTAAAACTATACCATTCAGTGAGAAGAGTCTATTTCTTTGATTATTTTTTTTTCCAGAAGCATAACTGTGTATAAAAGAAAATGTTCCCCTGTGTGCTTCTGTCTCACATACAGTCTGAAATAATAAACACACATGAAGTTGGAGACATTGCTTCATGAGCTTCTAGTGGGTATATTTATGCAATGATGTTGATCTCATTTTTGGCATATTTTGAGAAAAGCATCATCTGATGACTGAACAAGTATATACCTTGAGGAATGTTCCATGATATTTGTGTGGAGAAGGAATGTTTCAGATATAGCAAGAATTTTTTTTCTACACTAAGTGATGGAAAGAGGTTGTTATATTCAATAGGAAAACATTGTTGGAATACTGCTAAATATATTGTATTTAGTTATAGATTAAGACATATACATACATGCATATATATGAAAATTAAAATGTATATTTTTGTCTTGCAGGGGTTGATAAGCTGATCCGTCATTTACACAAACACAACATACCCATAGCTGTTGCCACTAGCTCAGCTGAAGTGACATTTCAGATGAAAACAGCCAGACACAAAGAATTCTTTGATCTTTTTCATCATATCGTGTTGGGAGATGACCCTGAGGTGAAGTATGGCAAGCCACAGCCTGATGCATTTTTAGTTTGTGCAAAGAGATTTCACCCTCCTGCACCTCCAGAGAAGGTAAGAAGGGGAAGGAACAAATTAGCTGAAAAGTTAGGAATATTGTGTTTGGGCTATATTTGGATATTATTTTTTTTAATGTGATAAATACTTAAGATTTTATATAAAAAATATAAATTGGCAACTTCTGTTTTCAAAGATGTTTTTATGCTGTTGAAGCAAAAGATTGTTGGAAAGTATCATTTTCCCCCACTATATATGATGTTTATAATGCAGATTGCTCTGATTTACTACATGATAGTGTGCAGTAATAGGAAAGTGTAATGATTTTCCTCTCTATGCATAAATCTGCAAGCTGAACTTCACTACTCAAAGTTTGGCAACAGTTATTTAAACATAGATCAGTTTATTTTTCGTACATTCATGGCTGATTTACCTCTTAAGCATCTAAGCATTAAAGATACTTCTTTGTAGAGAGGGCATATATTTTTCCTAAGTCATCTCCTTCCTCCTGGATTCTAAATCTCTGAGAACATAGCTCTTGTTTTCTGATTTAAAACCGATAAATTTGAGCAATCTTTCTCAAACACTAGAGGTGTTCAGTTTTTCTCTCTTCATATATAAACCTTCCAAACTTGATTGTGAAATTGAAATCTGTAGGGAGAATATTTGAAAGATAAATTGAGAGTTAGTTAAAATAATGTTTTCACTTCTATTTTAAATTAAATTGCTTTTCTCCTTAAAATACTTTTCTCACTTCTTGTCTGTCCTGAGTGGAGTGCAAGTTCTGAAGTTTAGGAGTTTCATTACTGCAGAAAAATGCATTACATACTCATTTTTAAGAAACATCTTTTTAGGCAGATTAGATTGTAATTACTGTTTTCTCAGTGGGATTATTGAGGACAAATGGTTACACAAATACATGTGGAATGATTACCTAAGATTCTTCAGCCTTTCATACTTCAAGTTCTCACCCAGATTCTTAACTGGTATTTATGTTGCCTGGGAATACAAAGTGAAATAAGTTGGATGCTGTGTAGCATACTATAAACTGATTTGGGCTTTTTTTGTTTGTTTATTTGGTTTTTGAGGTTTTGGGTTTGGGTTTGGTGTTGGGGTTTTTTTGGTTGTTTTTTGTTTTTTTCTGTTGGAAGTTCTCTTGATACTCTGTGTGTGGGGCTTGTACGTATGGTACGTCACAAATGTTAAAGGAGTCTGAGCAGCAAGGCTTAGAGTCAAGTAGGTATGAGTTTTGAACATGTTAAGACTGTTCAGAGCAAACATTGGGAAGCAACCCAAAGTTTCAAAGGGAGTAAGAGGAGTTGAAAACAAGCTTAAACCACAGCTTAATGTTGCTCTCATATAAAACTATTCTTTCTTGCTTAACTGTATATCTAGGGAACAGAAAAAGAGAGTATGTTCCTGTAATGTTGTATGGTGTGGTTTTGGTGAAGCAGGATGAGAGGTGTGTAACACATGCTTTTCAGTTGGATGGAGGTATGGCTGTAAGTGTTCTGTAATTCTGAAAGTAAAAGAGCAGAAAGTATAAAGCTGGGCCATAACTGGTATTGTATCTGAAGGAGAGGTAAGGAAATGGACTGTCAGCTGTGTTAATGACAAATTAAATTATTATTTAATGTGAGGAGCATAATAGTAACATCTAGAGGGGCAGCCTTCCCAAAATTCTTAGTTTATATGGCTCTATTTCAGAAAAGTCACAAGGCGGTAATAATTAAAAAGGACAAAACCACAAAAAAGCCAAACCCAAACAACAAAAACAGTGATACTGCGTTGCAGATATTTTTATTTATTCAGCAGTAAGTAGCCTTAGACATATTAGCAATGAAAAAATATTTGAAGATAATAGCATTTGTGTTACACTTAGAAATTTTAAACTTTAAAGGTATGTTAGACAAACAATTTCAGAGTGTTCATGATAGTTTTGTGTAGTTAATTTCTTTAACCTTTCTTTGAAGAA
This sequence comes from Microhierax caerulescens, assembly GCA_035590215.1. Classification (NCBI taxonomy): domain Eukaryota; kingdom Metazoa; phylum Chordata; class Aves; order Falconiformes; family Falconidae; genus Microhierax; species Microhierax caerulescens. The sequence continues at coordinate 97,249,881 of JAVJGJ010000014.1, forward strand.
GAGCATAAATGTTTGTGCATCTTCAAATGTTTTGCTCTAAAGCAAAAATGCTTTTCCTTTATATGAAATATAACAGCATTCATATTCCCTTAGTGCAGATAATTTAGCTGAACTTTTTTTTGTTGCATCTACAAAAGTCACAAATGTCTAAATATGGGAATTTAACACAAGCATAGAACTCTGAAGAAGAAGGAAGTTAATATAATACATGCAAAATATTTTAAATATTTATTACCAATTGCAATGTAGCATTGGCATCCACAGTGTTTAGTCCCAAGTGGTGAACGAATAGAGCTACAGGTTTGGATTTCATGCTAAAAATCAGTAACATGCCAGTTTGCAGCAAAATATCTGGAGATAGAGGGAACATCTGTATAAGGAAGTAATTGATCTCAAGAGAAACAGATTATTAGAGCAATGTATTTGGTGCTTAGGCCCATACATCTATCCTATATGTGGTTTGAATGTTTTCTGTTAGATTATATTTACTCTGAAGGCTGTATAAGGTTCTTTGCAGCTTTATGTCCACTTAAGCATTGGATATATCCCTGGAGAGAACTTCCACTTCAGCTTTCTGCTGAAGCAACCTAGTACACACCAAAAACACTTAGTAAAACAAACTATCAGGTAGCAACTGAGGACTGTCAGATTTGCTCCAAAACTTCACTGCTGCTCAAAGCGAAAAATGCAATGTAGCCATACCAGGCCAAATCCAGAATTTAGCTGTAGTGGCATACCAGCCTGTGATTTGCCATGCAGGCAAACTTCTACAAGTAGGCAGTTCTAAAACGCTATAAAAATAGATATGATGTCTGCTTTACTGTCATTGAAGGATTTCATAATTGTCCATCTGGGAATATCTTAGGTGTTGACCTTTTGGTTTGCAGTCTTTGGTTAACTAGGAACTTGATAAGCAAAATGATGAAACCACATCATGGGAATTTCAAACAAGATACACCCTCAAAATTCAGCTGAGGTCTTACTATCTTGTGTTGCATGAAGTTCCATATGAACTGCCAGCACTAGTAACAATGAACTGTCATACAAGTAATTAATTAAATCAGTCAGGTAATCAAAATGTGATCTGCAGATTAAATACTAGAAATTTTGTCTTTTACTAAAATCAATTTTTTTTATTTTTAAATATATGCCAAATTCTGTTCTCAAATACACAGATGGAATTTGTATGAAAACCAGCTGGAACTGTACATATGTAGAAACAATGTGTGCTTGAATATTGTGGAAATATCAAGTCACAATGTTCAAAACATTGTGTTCTTTTCCATACATTTTATTTAGACAATTTAAAAAGTTTTCAAAGTATTATTTTTGTTTGAGTTTTTTATTATTATTTTTCTACCTTTATATGATCATAATTTGGAATATAAGTTGTTTCATAGTTTCTAGAATTCGTTACAAATTTTTACAATGAGAATTTCTTTTAAGGGAACATTTAAAATGAGCTGCAGAGGCAAAATTGGAGTTTCATTGATGACATCACTGTATAATTTGGTGAGTTCAGCTGTATATGCCAAAGGATGTCAAAGATGACAAGAAGGGCTTCTGTAAGTACACAGGACACAAAAGGAAGACAAGGGAAAATGTGTGCCCATTTCTGAATCGGGGGACTTGGTTACGCAGGATATGAAAAAGGCTGAAGTACTGAATGTAGCAGATCAGGAATGCCAGAGACCAGAGGGAAAGGTTGGAGCAAGAAAGATGTACCCTTGTTGGAAGAGGATCGGGTCAGGGAATACTTAAGCAAACTGGACATGAGTAAGTCCATGTGCCCTGATGGGATGCATCCGCAAGCGCTGAGGGAGCTGGCAGATGTCATTGCAAGGCCACTCTTGATAGTTTTCCATCAATCATGGTGTTTGGGAGAAATGTTCAAGGACTGGAGGAAAGCAAATGTCACTCCTATCTTAAAGAAAGGCAAGAAGGAGAACCCAGGGAACTACAGGCTCTCACCTGGATCCCTGGAAAGGTGATGGAGCAACTAATCCTGAAAACCATTTCCAGGCACGTTAAGGATGAGCATCA
>JAVJGJ010000014.1:97252173-97284984 GCA_035590215.1 Microhierax caerulescens
TAGCAGCATATGCCAGGGGTCCATACTGGGACAAGTCCTGTTCAGCATCTTCATTTGTGGTCTGGATGATGGGGCAGTGTGCTGATGAAGAGAATGAGCAGGGGTGTCTTACGAACATACATGAATACCTGAAGAGAGAGTGTAGAGAAGACAGAGACGGGCTGTGTTCTGTGGTGCCCAGTGACAGAACCAGAGGCAGTGGGCACAAACACACACAGGAGGCTCTGTCTGAGCACAAAGAAGCACTTTTTTAACCATGTGACTGAGCACTGGCACAGGTTGCCCAGAGCAGTGGTAGAGTCTCCCTCCTTGGAGAGGTTAAAAAGCTGTCAGGACATGGTCCTGGGCAACTTGGCTGTAGGTGTCCCTGCTTGAACAGGGAGGGGTTGGAACAGGTGACCTCCAGAGGTCCCTTCCAACCTCAGTCAACCTGTGATTTGGTGATACACTTTGCAGATTTGATCTGGGAAAAAAAAAAAAAGTAAATAAAAGTGCTTTTGCTAAATAATATTTTTCTGTTCCATTTTGATGTAAAGTTCAAATTATTTAAAATGATGCTTTTGGAATTCATAAATATTAGAACGTTATTTTTAGCCTTAAAACAATTTATAATAACCTTCTGTTCATCTGTTTCAGTGTGTATTAGTATATTTATATATATATATAAACTATTAACTTTTCAATGTTATCTTGAAGTAATTTTGTTTCATAGTAACAAAAATGTTATGATACTAGATTTATTTCAAATATGGCTCTAACGCAGAGGGTTTCAGACATGCCCATGCAAACATTTATATATACTTCCATTAAAAACACATGGATGAATTGCTTACCGGCTTGAGGATGTGCCAGTTAAGGCCTTTCTTTCCAGTATTTTGGTCATTTTGCCTATAGCTTTTCTGTAAACTAAAAGACCTTATCAACAGTGTAAATTAAAAGCAAATGTTATTTATATCCATTGTTTAAAAAGAGGAAGACTCTAGTAATGCAATACAAAGGGTCATAACACTCTTATGAACAATCAGTCTGTTCTATTTAAAAAGTTCCAAGTGATGTAAATTATCACTTTAATTTAAAACACTATTTCTTTGCAGTTTCTTCCATTTCTAATTAATTAATTGATCCCATAGTTACGAATAATCTCTGTACCAAATCTAGGGAGAGCTCATTAAATTTTTTCAGACTGATTAAATGGCATTAGGATTTATGAGTCTCAGTGGACTTTTTATGTCATAGAAAAGAGAAGTTCAAAGAGAAATTTTCTGAGACTTTTGTTATGAAAGATGTAGGGAAAGAGTAATAAAGATTCAGAAGATTATGACCATTTTGTGGTTTTAGTCTACATTATACAAGGAAAACAGAGGGTCAAGAAGGCTGCTTTAGCACTTAGCACTTAATGTGACCTACATTGTTGTGAGCTTGTGTAAAAAGGATGCCAAACCCTATTTTTTTCTTACCCCACTCCATTTTTTTCCTTTTTCTACTCCCCCCCGCCTTAACTGCACTTCTTTTAGTGCATGCATGTAGTGTATGTATTTCACTTACTCTGGTTTTCAGAGAAACAGTTATTTTATTAGTGATGTTTTTTCCGTTCCTTATGTATACCTGGAGGCTGAATTTATTAGAAGTACTTTAAATAAGATACGGAAATTACAAAGGCATGAACAGCCGTTCTAGGTGGTATACTGAGCTGTAAATTGGAATCCCTGCTGTTCAAATCACATATTTTAGTCATCATAAATCTGCCCCTTTTCCATTTTATAAATGAATTGACTTGCACTCTTTCCTGAATATTTACAATTCACAAATCAGACATTTTATTTTAGAAGTAGAAAAAGCTTTAAATGTAAAAATACATAGACATTTTTCATCTTAGTTCAAACCTACATCAATGGCTATCTCTTCAACCTTGGCGCTACTCTGTCCTTTGATAAACCTACATTACCAATTTTTCCTCAGCTGAAACACTTCTCTAGACAGCTGTTCATGGTATAAAGCATTCTGATTTACCCAAGCTCTGCTGTCTTATCTCCTTGGACTCAATTTTTGTCAGTTATTTTAGCGTGTTAACAGCTATTTGCTTTTTCCAGTGGTATATAGCCTGCGATCATAATGGTCATAGCACACCTAGCTTTTAAAGTGTTAGGCTGCATTCAGTTGGACACTCGAAGAGGAGTTTGTAGCAGATGACTGTTGCTCACATATGCTGCAGTCTGTGCAGAAGCAGAGGCAGCACATGCCAGCAGCTGTGTGAAGAGGATCAGTGTTGCTCCATGGCTCTTTCCAGCTGCTGGTGTGTTTTAAGGTAGAAAGCAGAAAGTGGGCTTTCTTTTTGGAAGCCACTTGACTTTATTGTCTGTACTGATGTTTTTACAGTTAATTAATTCAAATTAGGCAGTTGATGAGTTAGAGCCAATGAAGAGCTTCCAGTGACATCTAATTTGATTTGTTGGTGCCAGCTCCTGTGTAGCCAGGCAGCTAGTATACTGACTGAAGGTCTGGGGTGTTTGAGTGTTTCTGGTGTGTGTTTTCTTACTTTTTTTTTGATTTGGGATTTTTTTGAGATAATTTCCTTAATGCTTGCACAGAGTGCCCCTTTGGAATCCCTTAGCTGCAAGTTGTGCTCCCTCAGCCCTCCTGTTAGCCTCCCGCAAACATGCTATCCTGCACAGTGGCCAGTTTCCAAGCAAAGCAGACTCTGCTCTCTCTTGGCAAAAGTGTGGAGGGGATGGATGGTGCTCCCTGGGAAGTGTTGGGACTGCTGAGCTACTGGTTCTGTGCCACGAGAGCTTGAAACCACTGCTCCTGCATAGACACAGCATGCTCAAGTTTGCAGCAAAAGCAGAGTTCACTCCCTTGACAAATTTAGATTAAATATGGCAGATTTTACTGTTACTGTACATGGGGTGACTGGGAGGCGGGTGAAGTATCTCGCATCATTTGTGTGTCCCCAGAATACATTAGTTGTTCCATGCATACATACCTTTAAGTGTTGAGTGTGAATAGCAAGTGAAATCGGAAAGGGTGTATCTCTTGGCTTGAGAACAGGACATTTCTACTTGTCTGCCTTCTCACCAAGATGAGATGCCAAGTTCACTAGGGACTTCTCTTTCTGACTTTATAGTTTTTTGAGAAATGAGTTTTTTGCTTTCATGTGTGCATCCAAAATTGTCCAATCTCAACAGCTTGTGTCTTATTTCTCAAGAACTAAACATCCCTTGTGGTTAATCTTTTCTAAATCATAATTGGAAAAATAGTCCCAGTGAATTCCTAAAATGTCAAGAAAAATCTTCTCCACAGAGAACGCAACAGCAATCCAGGACTTCTGTTTTCTTTTTAAAGGAGATCAGAAGAGAGGGTTGCCCTTGTCCACTGTGTGGAATACTTCCTCAAAAATAGAGGAAGACAGCTTTTCGAGCACTCCTTGACCTGAGGGTTTCATTCTTCCAGTTTTGGAGTATCCTTAGGGACTGTACTAGTTACCACATGGTATACCAACTCTTTGCTCAGGAAGGTTCTCGACTAGAAGAATTCATAAAGCCTTTACTTTTCTTGCTTTGCATTGTGACTGAAGACTTATTTTTAGATGTGAAGCTGTGATTTTGAGTATTTAGTATGGGGTGCTGGCTTAGTTCTTGAATGCCTGCTGCTGTGGGGCACTGCAAAATAATAAACAGCATAATTTTGTGGGTTTGGGTTTTTTTGGTTTTTGGGTTTTTTTTTCCCTGCTGGAGAGACTGTTGATTTCAGACAGACACTGGAGAAATTTAAAGGAATACATTATTAATAAATTATACCTTTAAATTGCTTATTATGCAGTTGCCTATTAGGCAATTTGAAGTAAGTAGGTATTGAACAATGTAGGGGTTTATGTGTTAGGACCTCCATCTTGAAGTACTGCTAGAAGCTTACAGCTTAGGATGCAAAGATCACAGCACTCTAGTGGAATGTACTTTTTATGTGATATGCTTCTGGACAGTCTGTTGGCTGAATCCCGTACCTTCTCAGCTTCTAAATAGTCTAAGCATGTAGCCTTCATTTGTGTCTCCCAGGCGGGATGATGAAGTCTTTGGTTATGAAACTCGGCTTCTGTCTTCCTAAGTGTAATGGACATGGCTGTAGACAGAAGAACGTGAGATGTTTCATCACATCTAACAATCCAGGAATTCTGAAGATCTGTTATACACAACCACCCTTTCCCTGTATCCATAGCTGGCCAGTATTTTATATTTACAAGACAATTAAAGGAAGAAGACAGTTATAAAGTTGTTTGGTTTGTTTTCAGTTACCTCTCAGTTCACATGGTTGATTTTCTTCCTTCCTCTTCTCCTGAGGTATGTGCGCTTCTGTGTGCACACCCACAGCCCCATGCTGGCAGTCTTTGTTATATATTTGTGGAAGAAAAATGAGATGTTGCATGGCTTGAAAGTAATTTAGCTCTTAAGTGTTTCAGACATTGCCCTTGTTACTGCAGTGCATGTTTATTTATGGATGTATTTGTCTTATGGAGATGAAAAAAGTAATTGAAATTCCATGCAAAAAATAACCTGGTCAAGGTTTGCTTTCACTTAATGCATCTGATTGGAAGAGGAAAGAAGGATTATAATTGTTTCTTCGTCTTTGGGGTACACTGCTTGGGGGGTGGAGGCAGGAGTAATTTTTTTTTCCTTGCATTTGTCTTGATAATGTATCAAGTAGCTGCTAAAGGACTTGATGAAATGTGATGCAGAATAATAAATTATGTTCTGCAGCCTTCTTTGCTTCTACGTGAGGTGTGTGTGTAAGCACAAAGAGACTGGTACACCTCCAAATTCTAAAAGCATTATATTCAGATTAGCAGGTCACTGGAGATGCGTTGCTAATTGTTTTAGGGAACTCATTATGGGTATTATCACATATTAATTATGCATGGTAAGTAGTAAAAAAGATGGGGGGGATCCTTCTTTTATAATAAATTGCTCTCTGAATTATCTTTTCTTTCTTTCAAGACCTTAAGCATTTTTTGGAGATGCCAAACAGAGCAGTCATTGAATAATTAGATTTTAATTAACAAGAATTTTCACAGAAAAATGTTTTAATGTCTTGAGTTATAGCAAGCATGAATAAATCCTCTTTCCGAAAGATCTAGTGCACTGATTCTCTCTGTATCTCAAGTTACCTTTCTTATCACCCCAGAGCTTGTTGTAACAACGCTTTTCAACAGTTTCAGGACAAAGAATCAAGACTGAAACAAGGAATTGCATTGTTAGCAGTGTTTTTAGGTTTCTTCTTTATAAATTATTGTCATGGGGAGACCTCCAGAAACGTTTGAAAGACCACAGTAAACTATGTGTTGTTACAGTGCACTAAGGCGGGGGGTGGGGTGGGATGGGGGGTGGGCGAGTGGTGTGAGAAATCATTTGTTTGCTGCTTTTTTTTTTGTCTGTTTTGGGGTTTTTGGTTTGTTTCTTTCTGATTGTGGATATGTGGTTGTAGGTAATTTTCAGAGAGCTGGTATTTGTGGTAGGGTTCTGCTTATTCTGTTGTGTGGCAAAGAATTTGTAAGTCTTTTTCTGGCATGGCTGCAGAAAACCTGCATAAAGGACCATCAATTAACACTGACAAATTATTTATAGTCTAACAGGGCAAAGCATTTTGCTCAGGCTGATTGCTGTATCACAAAATAAGTGCACTTACAAGACGATTACAAAGTATACTCCATAAAGCAATGTTTGAGAATTATTTTTTTTATTATTATTGTGATAGACTAGTGGTGTAAAGATAAAAGACCTTGTAGCACACACAAGAGCTGAAGAAGTGACAGCTTTATCTGCTAAAAAAAGGATGCTTAACATTTCCATTCCAGCATCTCTTTATCGTAGAGTAATAGCATGATTCAAAGCCAAGAAGGAAATTGTTCAAGTTAAGCTTCAGTAAGACTGAAATGATTCTGATTTAAAATAGAAAACAATTCCAAATAGTGATAAAAATGTTGTTGTCCTATTCCATCAAAGAAAGCTTTTCATTTTTGTCTAAATAATACTGAATAAATTGCTGTTCATGCTCAGATGCAGTGTCCATCCTATTTGGTTCCATCACTGATGACAACTAATACCAGAGGCTAATAATCACCTTTTAGCTAGAGGGGGTTACTTTATCCACTTAAATTCTGTCACTTCCATATCAAGTAATTGAAGGCTTTAGTAAGCTTTTCACAGTATTTGTTTTTTTCTTGATGCTGATGACTATGTGGGACAATGAGTTCTGTACACTTTTTACAAGTGTTCTGAATTTCTCACCTTTTAACTTCTTTGAATGTCAACTTTTTTTTTTGTTACAAGTGAGAAAGATAAGAAGTAATTGATCTGCCACTCAGTATTTTAAATACTACTCATCACTTCCCTTTTTATTTTTTGCTCCATAAGTAAAAACTTTACAGTCTGTTCAGATTCTCACCATCTGAAAAGGTTGTGTTTGGGAATTTTTTTGAGGGGTGGGGAGTAGTGGTGCATGTTTGGCTTTCAATATTTTTTTTTTCTTCATAAGCATGCTGATTGCATTTCTTCAGACCCTTCCTATCAAAAATATTTCAACATGGAATAGTGTCTGTGGCATACAGTACACAGAGTACTCCAGATGAGTATTCCAACATTGTATAGGAATATATAAAATATCACCCAAGCTCCAAGTTTTCACTGAGCTGTCTAAGCTGTCTACAGTGATGTCTAGTCCTTAAGCTGAATGCTACAAGATGTACATTTATTTTTTTCCAGCTAATGGATATTGCTTACATTTCTTTACCATTTTATTTCATTTGACACTTGACTGCCCAGCAGACTACCCAAGTCTGTCACTCCCAAGTTTCTTATGTATGTTTCTTATCCCAGCTAACCTACATAACTTTGTCATCAGCAGATTATACCAAGTTTAGAGGTAAGGATTACTAGTCAGTAATTCCCTGAATAAACCCAGAATTCTTATAAAATGCCTCTATAACTACTTTCTAAAATAGTGGCAAGGTAATGAGAAATGTTTTTTTTAATGTAACTCCTTCACTTCATAGTTTAGTTGCTTCAAAGCCTCAGGGTCTTGCTGACTAGCCAAGACTAGCTGATGAGATTTCATCCATTACTGAAAACATCTTCTGTTACAGAACATGTTTTCCTCCATTAGGAAATAGTCCGCTTTCTCCTGACCAGATCCCTGGTCACAGTGATCCATTCAGTTGCTGTCTTCAGAACACATTATTACATCCTGCAGTTTCAAACTTGAGTGGAAGCATTAGAGGTTGCAGCCTATTGTCCTGAGCTTTGAAGTTATTACAGACTCAATGTATTACTGACACAAAAAAAGTTCCATTGAAAAAAAATATAATGGTACATAACTTATTTTACTGCATTCCACTTCCAATAATGCAGTTATCCCAAGAGAGTGCAACAGAACCTTTTATTCTACAAAGAATGATCATGTATCTTAGGTAGAATGCATTTGCAGTTTTAAGATTAGCTATGAATTCAGTCATGAGTTTTTAACTTTTCAAGCAGAGAATTTTTATTGAGAACTTTTTTTTCCTTAAACTTCAGCAAAAAGTGTTTGCAATTATTTTAGTGTTTTCCTCAGAAGATAGTGTCTTCTAATTATAGTAATAACTAGTACAATGGTCATATGACAACCTCCATGAAGAGTTACATTGTGTAGAGCAGGTGTTTGAATTTTGGAAAGCTGGAAGTCCTGTAGTCAGATGTTCCATGACTCAGGAATAATGCTATGACTCTTCCATACTACGACCATTACTAGACCTGCGAATGGCCCTGAGTTTCCTTATGTTTGTGTGCCATGGCTGCTCACTGTGTACACCACATTTGCATTTAAGTGTACATTGAACCCTGAGGAGAAAAAAGTGTCAAATCCATGTATGATGGATGGTAGGCATGGAGCCTGCTCTGGACAACTGTTAGAGCGCTATGAAATATAGATAAACTTCTAAGACTGTAAGAAGTACAGATGTAGCTTGTGGAAGCTAGTCACACACACACACCCTGCACTAATTGGCATTTATTTAATGAATGTTATGGGTTTTTTAGTGAACAAGATTCCAAATTCCTATTTTAGATGACAAGCAAGTGTTGTCCCTCAGTTTGCCTCAGAGTTAAAGTGTTAACAGAGGTAATTTCTGATAAAATTAAGTGGTGAATCAACCAGCTCTGCATGAGCTTTCCGATGTATTCCCTGTTGCCCTGGTCTAGCAAGGAGCAAAATGTTTAAGCAAGGCAAATTTCAGTTAATAGCTCAGCAGTAAGAAGGGGAGGAAGAAGCGAATGTACCAATGATTCCTGAAAAAGTGTGTTTTTAAAGGTACTGCTGAAGAAGGATGAGGAGCATAGGCATGGAGATTGTACAAAGCACAGAAGTCAGCATGATATAAAACATAGAGCTGAAAGTGGGAGAAAGAGATAACACAATTAAGTGAAAAAATAGAGGATGTCTAGGGAGTAGAAGGAAATAAAAGCAAGACATATAGTAATTGTGGGTAAGGTAATATAAGGCCTTGAAGATGAAAATGAAAACTTGAATTTGTGACTACATTAAGTAATCTATATAGCTTCATTGTATGTTGGGAAGACTTAATAGTTTGCAGTAGCCCATTTGTCCTTAACACTTTCCGCATTTTTTAGGAAATGTAGGCAAAGAGTGAGGAAACAGTAGGTAAGTTAATGATGTATATACAGACATAGTAAAAGCATTTACTTTTCTGAGGCTAAGCATTGTGTCTCAAGAGGATTGGTAGATGATGTGACAGGGCTAACATTACAGCAAAAACTCTTCAAGCATTTTAAGATGCTACATGTCTAAATTTAAAACCTGATGAAGATAGTGGATAGAACTCAGCTGCAAATGTGTGCTTTGGTGTGTCTCTCAAATAGAGGTTTTTTTTTTAGAAACACTGATGTCACGAGTTTCATCTTCTGTCTTGCATTAACTGGTAATTCTAAAGCAATTGTAAAATTTATTGCTGTCTCTTCTGTCACTTGATTTTTTTTTTCTTATCATCTTAGGAATCAGTTGAAGAGTAAGTATGCTTGAAAGATGATAGTTTACTTTGAGTAGGCTGGTGGAAGACTGTTTTACTGGTACCTTACTATTTACAGCTCTTCTTTGCAGCTGTGGTGTTACTACATGACAGCCTTAAATTTATTTAATTTATCATCTTTTATGATTAATATTCAGTGGAATAACTTCTTGTTTTGCTGATGGTTTTGGAAACTGATTTTGTTTGAATAATACATTAATTAATGTTAATGAAGGACGAATAACACGTTCCGTAAGTTCATTATTCTGAAAAGGCATTTGGTGTAGTTTCTCTCAGAAATTTTGAAATATATCCATTCTTTGCAGGAACAATTCAGTCTCACCAGCTTTCACACCATGTTTAAAAATCTGTGAATTGAGTCCTTAGCTTCTCTGTCTCAGTTGAGTATGTGATCTGGCTTTGTGTAAAGTGATTATTAGTAAGAGCTTCAGGCTCAATATCAGTCCAAGGATGAAGAAATCCATCACAGAATGCTGTATTTTAATAACAGGATTTCAGTTACTCAGCAGTATGAAGACATAATAATGCTTGTGACATGCTGTGCTGTATTGCTTTAGGATCAGACTGAACATTGGAATAATAGTAGCATAAAGAAGGAAGAAAAAACAGGACGTCTGATTTGAGAATCTCCTTTTCTCCTGTTGATTTCTATGTTTAGCGTAGTGTAGGGCATGTCAGGCCCTAGTTAGAAAGACCTATGAAACAAGCTACTTGGATTCCTGGTCTTGCATGTTAGGAATCAAGCAGTATGTGATGCATAAACTTGCATAGAATTGGATAGATCATAAGGAAGATCCACCACAGGATGCAGCTGTTAGGTTGTGTGATAAAATCTCATCTGCGCACCTATGAAGAGCTCAGAGAAGTGATGGCAAGTGGGGGATGCCAAATCACACCCTGCCGGCTGCTCCCAGGCCCATCACAGGAGCCATTGGAGTCCCATCCCCACAAGGCCAGGGGGGCAGAGTCCTGAAGGCAGACGGGGCCCACATTAAGGGCTTGGGGAGGGGCAGCCTGTCTGGGCCCTCCCAGGTCTGTCCCATGAGACCCATCAAGGTGAATCATCCAGCCATGAGACCCATCAAGATGAATCAATGCTGAATGCGCTTTTGGACTGAGGAGAGACGCTGCCTGGGGCATGGCAGACCATATGGGGTGCAGGGGAAGAGCATTTTGGGATTGTTCAGGATTTATTACAGGGAAATAGGGGGATAAAGTGATAAAACAGGCTGGATGTGTGTGAATAGGTGACGTGCTTGTCTGGCCATGCCCTGCTCCTGACCAGCACAGTCTGTCCTATCTTATCACATTCCACTTTAACTCTTTTCCTGGCTGAAGGGTGTCTGGTCTGTGTGTGGCCCACAACTGGAGTCAGACTCAGGATGGAGGCCCACATACCCGTGGTGCCGGTGGCTGGGTGCCACCAAGCACCAGTGCCCAGTGCCAGCGGCTGGATGGAGTGCGGGCAAGTGTGTGAGCACTAGTGAAGAGCCAGCTCAACGAGCCCATGGATTCATGTGAATGCCAAGTGTAACTGCATTGATCTCTGTGGCTAGCCATGTGTGTATATGTGTATGTGTATTTATGTATGTGTTTGTGTACGTGTGCCTGCTCAGAATGCATGCTCAGCCTCGCTTCTGTTTGGACTGGGAGGCACGGAGCTGCGGCTGCCTGCCCTCTCTGTCAGGCTAACAGATTGGGCCCTGTTCCCCAACAGCAGTAACCTGTTCCCTGGGATCACCCATTTCTCTCCATAACGGGAGATAACCAGTTCAGGTGTCAATATTCAAGTAGGTATTTCAGTCCTTCTGTTTCAGTCTCCTAATGAAACCTTTCCTTTCTAATCATGTCTCAGAGCTGTTTGATCTCTTCCTGGTTTCCCGGTTTCTACTGTAGGATCTACAGTATCGTATTTTCTCCCATATTTTCGCTTCAGTTCTGCTGGATGAGTCTTGCCCCATTTGTTCCCCTATGGGAACATCAACCTTATTCTACCTAACTTTACCCACCCTCTGACTCAGGAAATGGGACATCCTCATAGTCTGGACGTAGACTGAGAGATCAAAAAGTGTCTAAAGTCAGTATTGATTATGTTATCATAGAATTGTATTAGTTTATAGTAGGACAGATCTTTCAGTTGTTCAGATATCTGCTGATTTTGCTTTGTATTGCAGAGATGCCAGGAAGTAGATTGTATGAAAAAAAAGTATTTCCCTTTGGCCTGGGAGTCAGGGCTGCTTTTAGTTAGTAATTGCTCTAAGATGCAGTAAGTACAAAAGGTCAATACGCAGTATACTCTTAGTGTTCTAGAAATTATTCTTAATGCTTTGAGGGATTGAAAACTGAAGCAGAGGAATGCTTTGTTTTATCTTTTCTGTAGAGTCATTCTGGTTGGAATGAACCTTGCAAAGTTACCGATCCAACCTTCTGAGAGTAACTCAATGCTAAATTCAGACCAAGTTGCTCCAGGCTTGTCCAGTCAGTTAAAAGCCTCTGAGGATGGAGATCGTGCAGCTTCTCTGGGGAACATTTCCCAGTTCTTAACTCATGCTGTGATTTTTTTGTTTTCCGTCCCCCAACTCTTATATCTAGTCAGACAGAACCTCTCCTATTTCAGTTTAGGACAGGGGTCCTCAAACTACAGCCCATGGGCCAGATACGGCCCCCCAAGGTCCTCAGTCCGGCCCCCCAGTATTTACAGAACCCCCCGCCGGGGGTTGGGGGGGAAACCAAGCAGCCGCAGATCACTGCCTGCCACTTAATCCACGCGCCAGCCCCCTGGTTAAACAGTTTGAGGACCCCTGGTTTAAAACAAGGGTCATACATGGTCATACATGTACCAGTTTGGGACTCAAGTTTATAACACACACCTTGGTAAAGAGGCTGTCCCCATCTTTTTAATAATGTCCTCAGAGATACTGGGCAGCTGCTCTTCATCCCTTCTGAAGTCTTCTCTGGGCTGAACAAGCCAAGCTGTCCTTCAGCATTTCCTCAGAAGGCAAGTTGCTACAACCCCAGCCATCTTAGTGGCCCTCTGCTGGACTTCTGGAAGTTTATCATCATCCTTCTGTTTTCTTCTTTCCTAATTTTAATGACTAATGAACTTTTCAAACATAATCCTTGGGTATTTGAGAATTATGATATTAAATAGTAACAGAATTTCATAGTCAAGTTTCTGCTTAACAGATGTTACTACCTTCATTTATGAGTCAAATACTTTTGCACAATTACTTAAGATTTCCTTGGAGTTGTAATTTTGTTCTGTGTTTAAAGATTTGAAGAGGATACAGAAACCTGACAGTACTTTTAGCTTTAACTCATGGCGGGAGAGTTGCATAGCACAAAATACACAAAGTAAACATGGAGCTGTGGCTCTGTTCTGTTGCCCCTTCCCCTTCCATCAGTATAGCCCAAATGTGGGGAGTGTTCTACATCATCTCCTGGGTAGAGGCCATCCTCCTTTCAGTATTGTGACCACCTTTAATTTAAACTGTTTATTTCTGTGCTCCTGTTTTATTTTGTTTGATATAAGTTAACAGGCACCAAACATTATTTTTTTTTTAATAGAGGTATAGTCACTGTAAAAATCTGATTTAATTTCTAACTTTATGCTTTTTATATCTTAGTGTAAATAAGTTCATGAATATTTCTTTCTGTTTCACTTAAGATTTCTTTCTCTACCATACCTTCCTTCTTGCTTCAAGAACAGGGACAGATTGTTTAAAGAGAATCTGGATTTTCTGTTTACAGAGAAATAAATGTTCTGAAATGAACTGCAGTTGTATATGTTGTAAAATTGCTTTTGTATCATAGATTAATAAATCTCAATTGAAGGTCTGAATGATTGCAGATATTAAAAGCTTGCGTTGCCTGACAAAAATGAAAAAAACCTGCCTTTTTGCATTTCTTTATAAATACAGCAAAGGGCTCAGTACTATTCCATTTGACTGTGGCGCTTATTTTATTTGCAGATGCCTTTATTTATGGGTCTTCTGGACAGTTTGTTTGTTTGTTTGTTTGACAGAATAAATCAAAATCACCTTAATTGGCAAAAAGTTTAAAATGACATGGTTTTGCAACAAGTATACACGTTGATGGTGCAGACAATGCAGTGCCAAACCTTCTGTTTACTTAGTAAGCTTTTGCTAGTATCAATAAGCATATGAATTTTAGAGAACTTAAATCTGTGTTTTCAAACCTACAGCTTTGTTGATCTTGTGGATTTATCTGTTTTGTCACTTTCATGCACAGACATATGAGACAGATCTGCCCTATATTCCAACTGCAATAACAGTTGAGTAGGATATCTTTTGATAAAAGGCTTGGGAAGCACTATCATAAATTTACAGCTTGACCGTTAATGTCCTGATTAATTTTAAAAGTGGAAAATTATTGTTGGTTGCTTAAAAATAGATTTTTAGTAGAATACAGGAAGACACTAGGATGGATAAAAAGAAAAATCTGTCTTGGTTTTTCCCATGTGCCACCTTCAGATTCAGCAAGAAGCTCTGGAATGGAAGCAATTGGAGAAAACAATAGGAAACTGGGCACAAATATCAGTGGTACACTGTATTGTCTGATATGTAAATTTGGTCATTTTGGAGATAATTTAGTATGTATCAGCAATGTCACAGGGAAGTGTGGGATATGAAGTACTCCTTATTTTGCTAAATCTGTTAGGAAATTTAGCAAGGAGCTCACCCACTGCATTTTCCAGTAAGATATCATTCAGACAGACAAAGTGTCATTGCATATGTTTGAATTAGATTTGAACATTTAATGACAGTGAAATACAAGATAATGTAGAATTTAAGACTGCTAACTTTGGTTTATTAATACCTTCACAAAATATGTTTATTAATACCTTCACAAAATATGTTTGATGCTGCGCTGGTGGTACTTTTATATTGAATTGAAAAACGGTTTTAGTTCCTGCCAAATCCCTGTCATCCTTGGGGTTTGGTTCAGTCCTGACAAAGTATACTGCACGTCGCCACTTTCTTCCTACCTTTCCTGAGTTACTATTCTTGACATTTTATTGCATTCAATGTTAGCTTTATAAATGCATGCAGTTTTATATCTGTATATATAGAGTTATATATCTCTATAGAGATATATGCAGTACATGTTTTAAAGTATATATGCATTTGTATATTACAAATACGTTGAATCCAGGAGCCAAATACCAGCAAGGCTGCTGCAGCTCCATGACCCCAAATCCAGCGAGTAGTGAGGCTGGGAACAGCACATGAGCACAGACAGGGTATTCAGGATGCATATGCAGGTGTAACCACGCCAGCCCCACAGAACAGCACAGCAGAAACTCACACAAGCCCAGAGAGAACCAACAGCCTCATCCAGTGTTAGTGCAAAATATATACATGTGTGCAGTGAGGATCCCTCCAGCAGCTGGATTAAGGCACTCTGCTGGCCCCATATACCATTCCTCCCAATTGTTGGCACCTGGTGGCACAAGCCCCCAAAGCCACAGCCCTGCTGTAGCCCTCGGTGCAGATCCTTCTCCCTTCCCTTTCCTCTCGCTCACGCCCACGGAGTGGATGGCTTAGGCACAGCCCATCCAGTGGTCCTGGGACCTTGTGCTCCCTCTGTGCCTCCCACAGAGTGTCACGCACACACAGATGGGTCTCTTGGGCAGCCCTGGACAGCATGGTCTCTGGAGCAGCCAGCCAGGGTTACCCTATGCCTACCCTCCCCCTCCAAGAGCCAGTGCTGCCTGTGCCCTCACCCATAGAGATACGCTGGGCTCCCAGGCCACTTCACCTACTTACCAGCTAGCCCAGCGTGCTCTTCACTAGTGCTTGCGTGCCCACTTGCACACCCACCTTTGCTGCAGGTGCTGCACTGTGGGCATGCGAGACCCCTGGTGCCACGGCAAGGCTGCACTGAGACCTGCGCACAGTGGTAAGCCCTCACCCAGGGAAACCATCAAAACCACAGTTCAGTTGGAGGAGACAGAACAGGCTGTGCTGGGCGGTGCAGGCACATGGACTGACTGGCCCCTGCTCACACCCCACCAGCCCCTTCTGTCCCCATTCCCAGGGGGCACCCTGACCCACAGACCCTCTCCCGCTGGTGGGTCCAGGTGGGTCTGGCCCTGGCCCAGGGGGCACCGGTGGCACGAGAGTGGCTGGGCCAGGGGCTGCCACTGCCCTCACAGGGCTGCTGGGGCTCCCCCGCCCCTGGGCCTTCTGCCCCATCAGGGATGAGCTTTTAGTAGGCTGATGGCTGCTGTGGTGTGATTCAGGCTCCCATCTGCCCTTGTCGCTCCTGCTGTGTGACTTCATGTGTGCAAAGAGGAGCACTTCTGTCGCATAAACGAACGTGTGTGTATATCTGTGGAAACGTACTTGGCAACTGCTAAAGCTCCATAGATGTTCTTTGAACTTATTAGTAACGTGATATTTCATAACCACAGAAGATTTGGAAGGAAAGATTAAAAACTGTCTACTTAGGCTGTGCTCCTTTTCTCCAAGGAAGGTAGTTAGGAAGGCACCCAAAGCAGGGAGGAAAAACTTTTTTAGTTGATAGGGAAGTAGGAGATCATGTGGGAGTGAAGAACCTTGGCTTGCAGCCTGCAGAACTGCCACTGCTGAGCACGAGAACATCTGAGAAAAGCATTTAGTGTGTTGTGAGCGACGCCTTTGCTTTCCATCTAGATGCAAGATGCTGGTAATCTGAAGAAGTTCAAAATGACAACTGTCACTTGATTTTGTAAGGTTTTCTTCCTTTTTCTTTCAGTAACAAAGTTAAAAATCGAACTGGTTGAGATTATAACAACAGTAGTTCTATATAGAGTAATTGTTTCTTTCTGGTTTTAACCCATTATCTCTTGTTACTCCATAGAACTGCTTGTTAAATTACTTGTCAATGAGAAGATTGCTCTCTAAGGCTTGGAATTACTGAAGTGTTTTATCTGCAGATGCAGGGTCAATTGAGAAAATAGAAGTTTTAGTCTGTTCTCTCACATTGTTTTCCTTGCTAAGACTAGAACTTGCACATAGACTGAAACAGATGTGTTTAGCTACACCTTCAAGACCTGCAAACCCAGAACATAAATCTCCAAAACAATCTTTATTTATGGATGAGAAATTTCAGTCCTTACTCTTTAGACATATTTGCCATCTGATTCATAAATTTTCTCTATTCAATAATGAATCTTGCCCATATTTCACTAGAAGCAGTTGAAATAAATTAGCAAGTTTTAAAACATAATAGAGAGAAAACACTACAACTTCTAATCAGAAAAAATGGGGGAAAAATTAATTGAGATATTTCCTGTAAACTGAATCGTGGTGGTTGAGATTCTCTTTTGCTTCTTCACCTGACAGCCTGTCCTACTTTCTATTGTTTTTTTTGTAGTCCAGCATATTTTACCTGGTAGCTAGAACATACCTTTCAGTGGATTGTATGGCAGTGATATTTTGTCACCTTGACATACCTGCTGCAGTCTGGTTTCCCCAGGGAATCCTTACGCACTGGGAGCCGAAGCTTCCAAGTTATCAGCAAAATGCTGCCTGTAGCACTCAACTGCCTGTCAATTTATCCAGATTCTTGGTAATATCTGTGGCAGCATCTATTTCTGAACTGATCATGTTGCTCTATTAGACGGGTTTCTTTTAGGTCATGTGTTGTGATAGTTAGAGTAATGTAAAATCACTGTTTGCAGTATACCACGGTAGTCTTACTAATAGATAAATACACATAATCTGACTTTTAAAAGAAGAAAAGAGTGGTGGCCTGTGCTTAGGCAGAGACAACTTAGGTTTTTTTCCCAAAATAAACAGGCATTATAAGCATGTTAACTTGTTCAGGTGCTCGTTTGTAAGTTGACTGCAAGCATTGTGGAGAAGGCAGTTTGCCTTTGACTTAACTGTGAAGAAATGTGTTCATATCAGTATCGGAGTGACTGAGACACTTCCTAATGGAGTGCTTTATATTCTCATCATAGGTTCTCTAATGGTCACTTAGCAATATGTTTTGTCTGTATTTTTTGCACATTTGTCATTCAGACCTTTAAATTTAGAAGTTCCATTACAGTGCCATCTGTCTCTGCACCCAGTGAGTGTGGCTACACACTTTTGAAAGGGAAAGAAAAGCAAATTAATTTCATACTCTCAGGAAAAAAAAAAATAATTTTGATGGCTGGTGGACAGCAAGTTGACCATGAGCCAGCAATACGCCATTGCAGCAAAGGCAGCTGATGATGAGGAGTGTTGCCAGGAGGTTGAGGGGGGTTTATCGGGCCCCTCTACTCAGCACTGGTGATACAATACCTGGAGTCCTGTGTCCAGTTCTGAACTACTCACTATGAGACACAGAGGGAGCTTCTGGAGGGAGTCCAGCAAGGATGCACAGAGATGATTGAAGGGACTAGAGCACCTCTTCGATGAGGAAAGGCTGAGCGAGGTGGACTGTTTAGCTTGGAGAAGAGAAGGCTCAGGGTGGTCTTAATGTGTGTAAATACCTGAAGGGAGGATGCAAAGAGGATGGGGCCAGGCTCTTTTACAGTGGTGCCCATTGACAGGACTAGAGCCAGTGGACTCAAACTGGAATGTAGGAGGTTTTCCCGAGCATCAGGAAACATTTTTTTTACCATGAGGGTGACCCGAGCACTGGCACAGGTTGCCCAGAGAGGTTGTGGAGTCATCCCTCTTGGAAATACTCAAACACTGTCTGAACATGGTCCAGGGCAACTGGCTGTAGATGTCTCTGCTTGAGCAGGCAGGTGGACTAGGTGACCTCCAGAGGTCCCTTCCAACCTCAGTCATCGTGAGATCCTATGATTCTATGTGTCTGTATGAGATTTATATAGCATTAACTTATTTTCTGTGTGGGTGTGTATGCTTATTATGTGTGGGCATCTGCAATCCATAATAGAGTAGCACAGGAATATGGCAAAAAGCTTTAGAGTAACAATTCCAGCAGTCACAGAGAAAAGCGTGTTCAGCTTAAATGAGAAATCAACCCTCATCCCTCTTCTAAAGACTCACTCAAACTGTTGAAGGTCAGCAAATGCAGGATACTTCAGATCAGTGTATTCTTATGTAAGTGGTGATTCTTACTTTTAATGTAAAATCATTATTGTGTTGGATGAGCAAGTAGTTTTCACTTAAGCATATGGCCTGTTGCAGTGTTTTGAGCCCGTGAGAGGTCGATTTACAGGCAAATAGGTGGTAGTTTTCCTTTTAAATTGCTTTGCCATCTGTCAGCTTTATACCCTGTTGACATCTGGACATTATTTCTGATTGAAATATACAGATGAGAAGGTTTTAAAATAAAAATTATATTACAAAAAAAACTGGTGAGAACCCAGATAACATAAACCAGTTTCTTTGAGGAACTGAGTACCTGGAAGAAGTTAACCATGGCAGAAGTTGTGTGACGAGCATAGTTAGTGGTTGCTGATACCACGGCTGGTATTCCCAAATTCATGTTAATGTTAAGCCACTGTATGACTGTCTTAGTTACTAATCTAATATATATTAAACTGAAGAAGCCTTAGGCCACAGAGAAAGAAACTGTCTGTATAGAGACCATATATACACACCATGTGTTTATACACATGCATACATACACAGAGTTAAATAAGTGTATTTTTCTATATTTCTTCATTGTTTACTCTGAAATGTTTGCTTAAATCTTATACCCTTTTTTGCCTTTCACTGAAAATGAGCTATTATTCTGCCTGTAAGCATGCTTGAGTCAAAATAAGAACTGATGGCCTTTGGCTGAGGAGACTAATACCTTTCTTTTACCAGGTAGAGCTAGTCTAGTAGAAAAATAGGCACAGCTTGATAACTGTGGGTCATTAATGCATTTAAAATCAAAATGTTACCATGCAATATTTTAAATAGCTAGATGATATTATTAGGGGAATTTTGACAGAAGTGTTTTGAAATATATTGCAACAGGAGATTAAGACTTAAATAACTTTCTACATATGAATTCTTTTAAAGTGTGTATTAATTTTCATATTTATAGAAGTATTTGAACTTGGGAGTTAGAGTGGAAATATTTTTTTTTTAGAGCAGTAGTCTGTTTTAATGACTGATTCACATAGAACTGTTTGATATTCATTGGCTTTCCATCTTGCAGTTTTCATAGCTTGAAATACCTAGATAATTATTGCTTCTCTAAAATAAAGCAAGCTGATAAAAACAAGCTAGAAATTAATGTCAAAGAAATTACTTCTCTACTGAACTCTTAAAAAATTGTTTTGACATTTTCTTTTTAACTTTCCTCTTATTTTAATATGTATTTTTTAACCGATAATAATTGTATTGATCTAGTAGATCTTGCTGTGCACTTAATGCCTTATTCAGGGTTAGGAGAGTGCTTTCCATTGAATAATTATTTCTCATAATAAATAGTTCAAAAAGGTGTATATCATACATAGTATATGTAGAAATATGGTGTTTATTATTAATTCTGTTACTTTTGGTGGTAGATTTTACGTTCTTTAGAAATACTGTATTTATCACACCTGAAATACTTTCTTAGGTAGAGAAAATGTTTTAAGAAATTCTGAGTTCTCTTTGCCTGCACAATCAAAGCAGATTTGCCAGCTAAGAGGCTGAAAAGTCATCTTTTGAAATCATGAGAGGAGTTACTTAAATAGATCTGATTATTGATGTAACGAAGCATTTCATTTCAGATGTGATATTTTTAGATTGCTATGCAGAGTAGCTTCTGGAATTGCCACATTCATAACCATAATCCCATGCCCACAGTTGGGCTTGTGTTGAAAGAGCAGGTTTTGCGAAACTTTGCACAGCCATTTTGTGGTTTTACACATACTACCTGCTTTAGGCAAATGTAAATTATGCCATGAATAAGACTGTAGTTTGAAGGGATGAAGGCCTCTATGATTTAAACACTGCCCAAAGAAGGAGAATTTATATCCTCTTCAGTCTTCCTGTTCACTCCCAGCTGTTACATGGTGGTTTTCCAGTTTATGAGCCTAATAGGAGAACAGTTTTCTTTTAGTATCCAGAGTTGATTCACAGTACGGTACACAAACACAGCACCCATCACTAGGACACAGATGGAAGCATACATGGGTTAACAGGCAATTAGAGAAAGCAAAGGAAGAAACAACCTTTTATTGGCAGCAAACCATTGTTTGGCTCAGCTACTTCTGACACCTCCTAGGAACAGGTTAGGAGCCTGATTAGAAGAAATTTTTCTCATTTGGTCACTTTTGCTTTTGTCTTAGACATGTACATGTAAATTGAAGTATATATTATCCTTGCATAGGTGTAACAGACTGATTTTATAACAATTACTGTTAATACTATTGCTATTTTACAAGCTCATATTTTGGTGGAAATAGTACTTTGAATATCAGTGAGTTAAAAAGAAAACATTGAAGTGCTGCTGCTTCAGCAGATGTCCCCTGAAATGACCCAGAGTCATACCTTCATACTATTATGTTTCAAAATCTGAAGCTTCACAGTTTTATGTCTCTTTATGATCTTAGTTTATATCCTTTTCCAA
Source organism: Microhierax caerulescens (assembly GCA_035590215.1). NCBI lineage: Eukaryota > Metazoa > Chordata > Aves > Falconiformes > Falconidae > Microhierax > Microhierax caerulescens. The sequence continues at coordinate 97,272,761 of JAVJGJ010000014.1, forward strand.
AACTGTGTATTTATTTCAGAGTCTAGGTTTTCTTCCTAGTGCCGATTATCTTAACTTTATTCCTCTTCTTTGGCTCTTCCACTTCTTTAACCCTCTTATGAGGTGCAACTCTCCAAGATATTAAGTTTTTTTAAAGATTTTAGTTGTTCTTGATTTTCGTTTGTGCTGGAGTAAACCCAGCTTTTAATTCTCATGTCTTTTGTGGTCAGGACTATTAAGTTATTCTTCCAAGCAGTGTCATTAAAAATGGTTTAATTTTTTGCTTTTTAAAGTTAAATGAGCTAATTTCCAATAGAAGAGCTAATTTCCAACAGAAGAGCAAATTTCCAACAGAAGGTCTTTAAGATTCAGCTCAGGTGTTTACCCAGATTCAACAAATTAGGAGTTAATATTTTTTCCAACTTCCTTTTGTACTTTATTGTCCACCTTTGTCTTAGAAAATCTGTATTGAGACTAGAGAATTGCCATTTTTAATATAAGTATTTTTTTCCTGTAGTTGAAATATGTAGAAAATTACATTTTTGATAGTTTTGTTCTTTTACTTAAAGGTGCTAGTTTGTAGCTTTGTGGTTGGAGCTTCATACTATTCATCTTAAATATTCTCTAAAAGATAATTTTCAGCTGTTTGAATTTTGAAAGAAAACCGCATTTCTTCCTGATCATGAAAAGTTAAAGTGTAACACAGGAACATCTCACCAAGTCACTCCAGACTGCTGACACTGCGTCATGTACAGTTCAATGAGAAGCTTGTACTGTATAGAGAAAAAAGACCTTTTCCGTGACTTCTTTTTCACTCCCAATGAAAACCTGTTTAAAGGTGAATGCCTCTTTCTTTCTTTACTCAAGAAATTAGGAAATTACTTTGTCTGAAGCATATATGGGTTATTATTAACACTCCTGCCAAAGATTATACAATAATTAAGTTGATGTTTAGTTCAGGTTAAGGTGCATTTCAGTGTGCGGGCTGGTCTTTCTATATGGGAAAATAACACAGGTCAAGGAGAGATTATAGAACAAAAAGAAACTATTCCCCAAAAAATTATGCCACTTGAAAAAATGGGAATTGCTGCTTGAGATTCAGCTGCCTTGTGCAGCACCTGCTGAGCTGGTTATAGGCAAGCGGTGGTGATGTCCTGTTACACAAACAGGCAGGGTACCTGCCATTGTCAGCCTGCTGTGCCGTACCTCCAGCTTCATAGACGTTCCCTGTGGCGAAAAGGTCATTACATTTATTCAGGAAATACTTTTGATACCTACTTCCAGTTTCATTTTCAGACTTGAGGTTTGGATTCATCAAAGCAGCTTCTCCTTTGAATGTACTTGGTTCACCTCTCTGATGTGTTTGCTCGTGAGATGGGGACAGCCTGCTCTCCAAGGTGCAGAGTGATCATGCAGTAGGCAACAGAGACACACTGGAACACGAGAAACTCCTGATAGATGCTTGGAAAACCATTTTCACTGTACGGGTGGTGAAATATGGGAACAGGTTGTCCAAGAGGTATGTAGTGTCTGCATCCTCAAAGATACTCAGAGCTCATCTGGTCAAGGCCCTGAGCTGGACGTGTGTTGAGTAGGGGTGTTTGCTAAATGCTCTCCAGGGATACCTTCCAGTTTAAATAATCCTATGGTTCTGAGCTCTGTATGCAAGTTGCAGTTACTTGAATGTGTTACTTATTACAGGTCAAGAAAGTCAGGGGTTTTACTAAAGGTACTTACTTCTGTGTGGAAGACAGCACAAATGAACTATTTCATTGCACAAAATTCCTTTTTAGGCCACTTTTAGAGACAAGTGGCATAAAAACCCAGCATGTTGCGCAGTATGAGTAGCCTCAGCAGAGAGGATCTTGAGTATTTGCCTTGTGTTCTCCATAAAAAGAACAATACTCCTCTATGGCTAATCCAAGCTGCAGTTGACTTAGTTAGATTTCTGCTGCCAGGATAATTGGACACTGTTTCAGAAACGCCTGGGAATTTCTTGAGGCCTGTAACACAAGTTGCCATACAAAGTTCCCAGTGTGCTGTCATCTAAACACACAGTCCTCTGTGAAAAGAGTGCTCCAGCCATCCGGAATGATCAGAGTAACCCCGCATGTAAATGTGACCTTCTCCCTGCCTCACAGAGCCGCTGTGTCTGGGTCCGACTGTCACTCACAGAAGCACTTTTCTTTCACTTGATTGAGTCCTGAAAACAAGCAAGAAACTTGAAATTTCTCCTTCTTCTTCCTCATCCAAACTGTTTTACTCCTTCTGGCCCACCTTAAGATAACATCCTGTCAACTGATTTGTGAGAGAGTAGCTTCTGGTGTGGAATGAAGTGCAAAATGGTATTTATGCAAGAGCTGGAAATGCAGAGTGATCTAATTATGTGTAGCTGTAACACACTTCCTTTTTTTTCTTTTTTTTTTTAATAATTATGCTAATGATTTTTGGGTTTATCTTACAGGTGTTCTGGTAAATAATTTGATTCTTGTAGTGCTCTGCAACATACTCGTAGTAGGGAGTTAATAAAAATCTGAATTAGAAAGTATATGTGCATAAACTTCCAAACAGTTCTTAATATGAATCATTGATTAATAAAGAACAGTGACTAGTAGTTAGTATTCTGGATACTCTGATGCATAATTCATTTGATTACAAGTTTTCAGCTTGTTTTTTCATTTGTTAGAGCATTTAAAAACGTCTTGGGTTACTCCTCATTTTCCTTAATGGAACTAAGTTGTGGGCTGTAAGCTGCATGACTTTCTTAAACAGCATATTTAATCTGATTCTGTTATGCCTGGCTAGTCAAACTGACATACGTCCTTAAAATAAAATTAAGTCTAATTCATTATTGCTACTGAGACTTTTCCCTAATTCTGGAAAGAGTTTAAGTCCAAAGATCAGGAGAGAAACATTAATCAAGTTATTTCATTATTGTTTTTTGTTAATTCTTCAGAGAGTTAACACAGTGGGAGGCCAGAATTGCAAATACTGTAGCTGCTTAAAATGCATTTATTCAATAACATTTAAGTAAATGGTGGTAAATGGGTCACCCAGAAATACATTTTCCCCTTGTTCCTACATACTTTGTATATCAAAGCGTAGGAAAAAACCTCCCACAAGTTACCTAAAAAATAGCCAAGCCACCGTGTTACGACGTATTAGTGAAGTTGTTTCCTCTCTCTTTTTTGTGAATTTCCATCACCTCCCATAAATGACAGAACAGCATTTTTCAAGCCTCTCAACAGGTTATAAGGGATATAGGTGGGTCTTTGTTGTATTCTGGATTATATTATGATTTTTTAAAATTCCTCACACTAGTAACACAGTTGGTCAGTAGTGGAATTATTTTGAAAATTTGAAAAAATTGAGTCAGCAAGGAAAAAGAGATAAAAGTTTAGCAGAACGAAACCTGTGATTGCAGCAGTAGTCTCTTTCAGGCTGCTAATTTATTTCTTAGATACTACTAAGTTTTGAATTATGACCACAGAGTATGAGCTGGTTTTTCACAATTAGGAAAGTAAAAACATGTTTGGAAGTGAACAGTCAACAAGCTACTTGTAGAAATGAAAGGCCTGATTGCCTTCTGGTTTGCGAAGTTGAACAGTGTTGTTCTGAAATCAGTGTGAGCTGGCTGTACTGGATGGATTTCTTCCTGCAGCCTGTTTTGGGGCTCACTTTGAAGCCATGGAAATCAATGGGGAGATTTTTAGTGAGATGATGGAATTTGAATTAGGCCTTAAGTCTTCTTTATAGAAGACTCTGTTGTGCACATATACATTAATTAATCTTTAAGGTTACCAAATGTTTCCAGAGTGCAAATTTTGCAAATAACATGCCATGCTTTTGATCAGTTGATTTGATCATGGAGAAAAATCAATGATAAACACATTACATAATCCATAAGAAGCCCCAAACACAGTATGTCACATTCTGATGCCAGATGTTTCTGTGTCGTTTAAGGACAGAAGATACAATAAACTTCTATTGTCTCTTCTCAGCAAGCACAGAAAGAGACTGGTTTTGTTCAGAAGTTGGAGAAGGAACATAGGGATAACCTCTCAGAAGTCTTACCAGCCCTTTTTGGAATGGTGATTTGAAACCTCAAAATTCCATCGTTTTCCCTTTTTGCTTTCATCCAGCAAGAGGGAAGATGAAATTAATTATTTTTATTTTGGTTTTAACCACTTTTGTCCCCAGAATTACTTTTGATTTTTTCCTTTGGTGGTGTTTTGGGTTTGGTTTTTTTGGTTTTTTTGTTTTGTTTTTTTTAAGTCAGAGTGCGTACATGCACTGATTTTGAAATGGGGTTTTATGTCTGGTGGGAGAGTGAATGTGTCAGTAGTTCCTCAGAAGGCAGGATAGTTTTAGCTTAGTTCTGTGCAGGATTCAATAGGACTGAAGTTTTTAAAGTATATTTTCCCTGAGGAATGATTTAACCCTGTTGGCTTCAGTTTGAACAGACCACAAGGTATATGTTATAGTAATAACAGGAAAAAAAATGTCAACTTACGTTTAATAATTTATTAATTCCATAGTAGCTGTTTTCCATGGAGCATATGAGGTATACAATGTAAAAATTAAAATATATTAAAAGAAAATATTTAGGTAAGAAAAGGAAGGAGTTAACAAATACTCAATTTCTTTTCTTCTTACACTTTTTGTCAAAGGGAATGAAATGCTTGGTACTTTTACCGGTAAGACTGGTTCAAAGACAGAGTGCTATACTGCATGGTATAGTCCCTGTGCCTGCAAATGTTTTCACTGAGATTAAAGGCCTAACCAGACCAGAATCAGCAAACAGAAGATTTTTCTAATACAATATGAAAGAATTTGAGACTGTATTTGCGCATTTTAAAGATTATGAAAATTTTCTTTTCATTCTTTCTTTGTAGAACAATAGATGGTAGTGTTTAATTTGCAGATATCTGTGTGCATAAATTAAGCCATCTTTAGTCTCAGCATTCTGTTGTAGAGCTGATACAGTAGTGTCATATGTGGTGAAGGATATTTGTTTGATAAGCATCCCTGTGCATATATATTATCTTCACAGGTTTTTCAAACTCTTAATTTCAAAACTGATTTTAATCTTTTATTCTTCCATACTTCTTGGTTATCACTAATAGCAATAGCACTTTTGGATATTCCTGTTAGTTATGTAAATATTCCATTCAGACATACACAGTATATAGGTTGGAGAGGACTTTATTTACGTAGATACCAAGGATCCAGCTAACAGTCTTTTCTTATATTCTTAAATTTCAGGTAGGAAGATGAGGATATGAGGTGCTGCAGTGATTTTATTATTTCTTCCTTTGGTTAAATCATTAATTTTTCAAGATTCATAGAGTGAAAAATAAATCAGTATGCTTTACGACTTTACTTTTTTAAACACTAGTCCATTCTAAAATGAAAACTGTCCTATATTAATATGACCTTTTGAGAGATCTCATAGCAGTGGTATTGATCAGTGACACAAGTTCTAGAAATAATGCAGAGAAGCAGCCAGAATCTCAGCTGAAGTCTGTATAAATCTCATCTGTCTCTCTCAGTTGGAGTGATGCTGATGTTGCAATACTTATGCAAAATTGGGGAAGAACTTGGCTGCTTTCATATCTCTAAATTTAGTATGTGGGTGGGCCGTGACAGTGAGCAGTTTATAACATCTCTGTGCAGCAAAGTTAATAAATTCATTTTGGATGTGAACCTCTGTAAACCTTTTGTCATCCATTAAAAATGTTGCTGCGCTGTTGACAAGAAGTGTCAGTAGCAAGAAAGACTGGAGGAAGACCTAGTACACTTATTTCCTGTAACATTAAAACCACTGTAATTGTGGGTCATTTGCCTGGCTTCTTTGGTAATCAAGAGTTTTAATTGCTTCTAGTTTCAGGGAATTAGTTAAGCTTTTCATTATGCATATTGCCTTCCATAATCGTCGGCTCCTCTCGTACAGTAAGCTTAATGACATCACGGAAGTCAATTAGGTCTTTCAAGGAAGAGCAGTGAAGTACATTTCTTTGTATGGGCTGGATTAGAAAAGGTTTCTGAAAGGTTTTGGTAATGCTCTTCTGTGCAACATTTAAGCTTACTCTTCAAAAGGCAAAGCCTGTCAGGATTTTTAATTTACTGCCCTCATCAGAGTCCTCACAGTGCTTAGGGTCACAAGCTAAGGTACTGTTCAGAAAAAAACTACCTATTGGCAGAGCCATGCGTCCATTCTAATAGCAATTGTTCCAAGCTTTGCAGGATCAACTAGTTACATATTTGTAATTAGTAATAGTGATAATGATCAACATTTGAAAATACCACGTTGTTCAAAACTGTAATTCAGTGACTGTATAAAGGAAATGAGCACAGAAGAGATTGGTGTGATTCCGTTGGCTCACTAAAAGGCACTAATTAAGTTTCACTTTATTACATGCAAGGTAGAAAGCACCTTTTGCTTTCTCTTGGTAGACTCCAAGTGGTTGCTCACATGTTGACTTGCAAGAATCAATATTTTAGAAAGAAAATAAAGCAGAAGGAAAGAGTTCATCCCTTCTTCCACAGTCTCTGATAGGTGGGTTTATATAGCACAGGCATTTAATACGACTTGCGAAAATCTTTTCTTGGAACTTAATCAAGTTTTTGCAGGTTGCAACTTGGTTCTCTTAGAGCACAGCCAGAATAGAAAAAAATTGTGCATCCTTAATCTTCCCTGGTGAAATAGTTGTGTGTTAGAGACCCTAAAAGATGCAGTGTGCTTTTGTATGTCCTTCCAGTGTGTCATATCTGGACTCAGTCAAAAGCTAAACTAAGTTTCACAAATCATTACTTTTACCCATTTGGTATTAGTTGCCACAGTTTATTGTGTTGTGAAGGAAAGGATAAGACGATTCCTGGATCTTTAGGAAGGGATTTGGTAGATCGATAATGAATGTACATAAGGGCTTAATGCATGACAGAGAAATCTGTGATAAGGCAGAGTTGCACTGTCTGAAGGGTGTGGGGAAAATTGCACTAACCATCCCAACATCGATGTTGCATTGAAATTACTTGTGGCAGTAATTTTAGTATTAGTAATAGCAGCAGTGCTAATAATATTCATAATAATTGTAGTCTGAATTGCAGAAATGTTAGAAATCACATGTCAGTGTAGGTCAGAATTTTTCAGATGGCTGGGATGCGAAAGGTTGCTTTGCTTTGTCCATGACCAAAAATTCAAACTGTAGACTGGGTAATATCAGGAACAGGTGCTCCGTTATATACATTCTGGAGTGAACTCCAGAAGCACTGTCTTTTCTTACATCGAAGTTCAGGCTAGATCACATGTTGTATATCTATTATTCAATATTCTGATGTTAAATTACAAAATTAACATAAATAATGTGTTGATTATTTTTAACATCTTTGCTTCCAAACTGTGATCTTGAATGATTGTGACTATTTTAAGTCATGGAAATTTTACCTGACTAAACTGTCTCTTCTCTAAAAGTAACCCTCCACTGTAATTGCTTTCTCACTGTTGCTTTGGAAGAATTAAGCAAATAGAGCATGAATTCAACAGCACTTTTCTGACAAGTAACTTCTGCTTACTCTCCACTCATCCAAAGTCTTGCTACTGACATAGGTGGTGTAGTCCTCCCCCTCTCGTGTGTGCAGGAAATGCCACACCTGTAAGTGAAAGCTTTTGCCATTCTGTAGGTTGTAAAGCTGTTCTTGAAGAGTTAAAATTGCCTGCTTATAAAGGTATCTAAGCACTTGCTTAACTTTACTTTAAGCTTGTGCTTAAACCCATCCCTATAAAACAAATCACTTAGGAACATCTGGATAACCAGTTGCTGGGATTTAAGTATGTGTGTTGATGTTTTTCTGAATTGAAATGAATTTAAGGTTAATTACCATGCAGATGTTCTAATTGAGAGGTTTGCCCTTGTTCTCATTAGGGATTTCTAAACCAGGAATTGAATATAGCTTTCCTATTAATTTTTATTTGGGATCATTCCCTTTTTTGAAACAGAAGATTAAAAGTTCATAGTAACATTATTCTTTAATTTTCTCCCCTCACCTCCTTGTTTCTCAGTGTCTTGTGTTTGAAGATTCGCCACTTGGAGTCAAAGGAGCCCTGGCAGCAGGAATGCAAGTTGTTATGATTCCAGATGAAAACTTAAATCCAGATCTTAAAAAGGAGGCAACACTACTCCTGGACTCCATGGAGGATTTCACACCAGAACTGTTTGCTTTACCAGCGTATGATTAATGCCTGATGTCTAGGAGATGCAACTTGACTGGAGATTGGGAAAGTGGAATCACATTTTGTTATGATTTTATGATTGTTTTGCATCTTTTCCTCTCTTTCTCAAAACTACAGCACAAAAGTCCTGTTAGCGCCAAGTCTTCCACACAGTACCTTTGAAAGCTGACTGGAATGTTTATGATTTGTCCTCATGATAAATGATAACTTAAAGCAGCATTTCATCTTGTGAAGTGAATCTAGCCTTGTTCTCTGCACATCATAATGTTTTTGGGGAATATGATGAAACTATTTAAACAATTTATTGGAACTGCATTGAAAGCTTCTTGTTCTGTTTCCACTTGAATGACTTACTGTTTAGATGTTAACCAGAAATCTCTTCTGGATTGGCTTTTATCCCATGACATTCTTTTTGATACAGTTCTCACTATCAACATGTTTGCCCATTTCCTCATCCTATACTTGCCCTGCTTTGTATCGTGTTGTCTCTTCCACCCCCTGCCCACCCACCCCCCAGTTATTTCCAGGGGTTTGTAGTACTTTCTGTGTTCTCTTATTTTGTTTTCTTCTTGGGGGTTGAATGAGATGACTTGCAGAGGCCCCTTACAACCTCCATATAATTCTGTCATCATTTTTGTCATGGTGATTGCCTGCTAGGAGGTACGCAAGGTTGTGATCCTGCAGTTCAGTGAAAATGCTTCGCTGCTGCTTTCATTTCCTTGTACATTATTCTCATTTTCCATGTTTTTGTGTAGTCTTCCCTTTCATTCTTGTGAAATGAATCCATGCTGTGTTCCTGCTTCAATTCTAATAAAGTTATGGCCTTAACTCCCTAGTATCCGAATAGCTTTCTTTAAGCTACCCTTACTTTTCCATTCTTACCTCTTTCTTAAGCTCTTTTTTTTTGCCAAGTTTCCTATTTAGAGTTTTACTATATATTTTTAAAATACAGGAAGTGTACATTTAGTTTATTTAAATACTTAAAATCTATTTTCCAGGCTAGCGTACTTTCCACAGAATGTTTATGTTGTCACCTGTCCCTCTTCTGTGTGTTTCTGGCATCTCATCAGGACAGTGGTAAGGGTTTCTTCAGAAAACGCTGGACTTATAGACAGGTTTTGGTGGAATGTATGTGCAATGCAAGCATTTAAAAAACAACATTTCTAATCAAGTGTCCATAAGCTACTCCAGAATCTTGGTAAAATGCCAAACTCCATAATGACAAGGAGCATGAAATCTGTCAAATAAAAGAATTTCCATGACCTCATGTGTTTTTTAGTATCATCTGATTACCTATGGTCTTCCTCACAAAAATCTTTCCTAGGCATTTCTGGTGTTTAATTGTTTAAGTATTTTTTTCATCAGGAACAAAAATTAATGAATCTCAGACCCTTCAGTATTCAGGGTGAGTTTCCTTACATTTTTTTCCTTCTAGATGTAAAAGTTTGGCATTTTTTTAAATGTAGACTGTTACTATTTTACGTTAATGTAATCTGTTCATACCTCAAAAAAAATTTCAATTTTTTTTTCAATCAAAAAAAGAAAATTTTATTCCATATGGTCAGTCAAATATGACCTAGATGGTACCAAGAGAATTTTTGTACATATAGTGTAATGGTTTCCAGTTAAATGCTTTTCATCTAAGGATCTGAGAGCATTTTTTTTGGAAAAAAAGGTGAATATTGTTTCACTGCAGGTGTTTTGCATGTTATGTTACTTCTTAGGTCCATGGAGATTGCAGTTCTTAGTGTTTGTACAGTGACAACAACCCATCATATCCAATATTAATTCCATTTCTGGCCTTTCCATACAAGATAACAGAAATATTGCTATATAATTCCTCCTTTGACTTATGTTACATAACGCCAAGTGTTACTGTAGAGCGATAATTCTGAGCTTTCAAGTGTAAAACAGGTGCCTGTTGGGATCCCCTTCGTTCATAATTACCGAATTCCAACAGGGAAGTTACTAGGTAGAACAAGCTTTAATAAGCTGTAATTAGTAACTTTTTCAAAGTTTTCCATATATTTAATTTGACTGGGGAGTTTTGCAAAAACTAAAAATGAAGCATGTCTCATTTATAGTTTACTTCGAAGGAACTGTCATAAAAGTCTTGAATTTTCTTTGTAAAGATGTAGAGATATTAATAAATATATCACTGACAAAATCAGAATTACTTCATCGTGACCACCACGATGAGATCAGCATATCCTGCAATTCTAATTTAATAGCCTTACCTTTTGCTGTGAATTAATAGTCAGAAAACTGTCACTTCTTAACTCAACAGTAAATCCGATGCTATATGATTATTCTTCCATGCACTTAGTATCCCACCTGACCATCGTTGGTGAGGTTGTTGCCCCAAACTGAAATCTGTGAACCTGAGCCATATGGTATAACTTTCCCCTCCTTTTAGTAAAATTCTCTTCCATGTAGTTTACTGCTTGCTGTTGGACAGCTTCCTGGTCCTGTGCTGAACCATTTTACTGTTCTTAAAGTTCTTTTCTCTTGACTGCATGAGAAGTCAAAATGAGTATACAAAACTAAATTCTTCGTCTATCATAATCTTAAAGATCCTGTCATCTCCATCATATACGAGGTGGATATTCATGTCAGCAGTAGGTGACTGTGGCCTGCCTGATTAACCATATACCAAATATCAACATATCTTTGTATGTATTTCTTTACCCACTTTTTGGTTGGATTTGTGGCTCTGTAGCTCGATCATCTCAACAACATCTGTTCAGAAAAGAAAAAGAAAGGATTAAAAACTTGGATCCCTTCCTTCCATCTGCTGCTTTCCAGATGAAGTCCTGTTCTGACTGAACTAAAAAAATCCATACCAGATCCTGGCTTCAGATCATGAGGACGTGTGAGCAGTCAGGACATTTGAATGGTCCATCTGTGTTTGTGTGAAGAGGACCGTTTAAAAAATAATCCAGACATTCTATCCTCTAACTCATCAAACAGGTTTAAATCCCAGCAAATACTTAAGTGCATGCTTAATTCACTTTTATTAAGCATAGAAAGTAAGCACCAGCTTAATTTTAAGGATATGTTTAGTTTTACTTAACTTAATATAGAAGAATATGTGCTTTAGACATATCCTGAAAAGAATTCCAGCCTCCATGAAATAAAGGCGGAACTTCATGACCAAGTTTTTATGATTGAAAATAGGATAAGTGCAGCAAGGTGAATCTGAATTCAGCCATAAAAATATTGGGGGGGGGGAAGCAGGGATACTGGGATAACGGGGAGACTGGGATACTGGGAGAGCAGGATACCGGGGATACTGGGATAACAGGGAGACCAGGATAATGGGGATACTGGGAGGGCGGGATAGCAGGGATACTGGGATAATGGGGAGACTGGGATACTGGGATACTGGGGAGACCAGGATACCAGGGATACTGGGAGGGCGGGATACCAGGGATACTGGGATAACAGGGAGACTGGGATACTGGGGACACCAGGATACTGGGGATACTGGGAAGGCAGGATACTGAGATAATGGGGACTCCAGGATACTGGGGATACTGGGATAATGGGGACACCAGGATACTGGGGATACTGGGAGGGTGGGATAGCAGGGATACTGGGATAACAGGGAGACTGGGATACTGGGGACACCAGGATACTGGGAGGGCGGGATACTGGGATAACGGGGACTCCAGGATACTGGGGATACTGGGAGGGCGGGATAGCAGGGATACTGGGATAACAGGGAGACTGGGATACCGGGACACCAGGCTACTGGGAGACTGGGATACTGGGGACACCAGGATACTGGGGATACTGGGACAATGGGGAGACCAGGATACCAGGGATACTGGGAGGGCAGGATAGCAGGGATAACAGGGAGACTGGGATACTGGGGACACCAGGATACTGGGGATACTGGGAGGGCGGGATACTGGGATAACAGGGAGACTGGGATACTGGGGACACCAGGATACTGGGGATACGGGAAGGGCGGGAGAGCAGGGATACTGGGATAATGGGGCGACTGGGC
>JAVJGJ010000014.1:97295046-97318472 GCA_035590215.1 Microhierax caerulescens
CGATTCTGACACGGAAAAGCCATTGTTGTGGAAAGAGCTAAAGTAATCTAGAACTTGTCCTCTCCTCTCCAGCCTCATGAAAGGCTGAAGCCAGCCTTGCACATGTGCCTGGAGAGATGTCAAGCAGGAGCAGAGAGTAGCCTCTGGGTTTGGTACTGGTGCCACCGCTATGAGGAAGGAAATTTTTAGAAGCTCTTCAGTTTATCAAGGGTTTTGTAAGATAGAAGTCTTTAAATTTGAAGCTAGATAAATCAGGATTTGAAAGTAAGGCATGTTTGGAACAGGATGTTGTTACTAGGACAACTTGTCAATCAATGTAATCAATTCACTGTTTCTTGAAATGTTGAAATCAGAACTAGAAAGTTTTTTGGGGTTTGGTTGGTTGGGTTTTTTTAATTTATTCTTAATTCGTGCAAAACCTAATTCTGGGAAATATTTCATTGTCTGTCAAGGCACAGGTCAGATTTGAAGATCTTAATAATTTTACTTGTCTTATAATCATTGAAAATGGGCTTTAGGAACTGTTTAGCCCTTGCTGTAAAATGTTCCCAGTCTTTGATCCCATTTAAACTATGAATTGAAATATCCTTTTTCATCATGCCCAGGTCTGTTAAGTGAAGGATTTTGTTAGAAAACGGTATAGCTGTCTGGACAACATCATTCTTTATGGGCATTAGCAACACATGACTGTATTGTGAAATTTTCACTAGGAAATGCAATCTCACTTTTCCAAATCAGCGTCAGCTTTCAACCTCTTCAGGTAGAAAGGTATAATATGTGCGACGTAGTATCTCAGGAAATGCATTGACAGTGAATTTTTATGGGGTTTGGGTTTGTGGGGTTTCTTTGTCCACATAGGAATTTCAAAAATGCCCCTGCTTACAGAAATGCTGAGAAGAGTGGTGGCAATTATATTCGTCAAATTTGCCTCCCTCACAGTTCATAGAAAGAAATAACAAAATAAATGAAAGGGTCATCTCCATAGTGAACTCATGCAAGCACTAATGTAAAAGCTCTACAAATTTATTAATCCTTTTGCAGTTGCTTTAATAGGATATGAGCAAAAACTGAAAAGTGTGACCAGAAGGAGGGGAGGCAGGAATTCCAGGGACAATTTCTTATTTTGCTTTAAAAAAAGATCTCCCAAAGGATTCTTTATGTGTATTACAGTATATATAATTTTAAAAATGCATTAGATATTCATACCAGAGTTGATGAGAAAGAAAATATTTTCTCTAGTTCATCTGCAATGATATTGAAAAGTTTGATGGATGGGGACTACTGTTTCTAAACATCATCAAATTCACCATGTATTCAAATCAGTCAAATTAATATATCCATATTTTAAATAGTCCATAGTTCAATGTAAGAAATACTGTGCATGTACTCAGGGGAAAAAAGAGAGTTTATGAGCTTTGAAGGAAGGGGCAGGCAACTCAGGACAACCACAAGGATGACATGAGGTTATGCAGGGAGAAAAGTAGAAGGGCCAAAGCCCAACTAGAAATTAATCTGGCTACTGCTGTAAAAGACAATAAAAAAATGTTTCTATAAATTCATTAGCAACAAAAGGAGGGCTAAGGAGAATCTCCATCCTTTATTGGATGTGGAGTGTAACATAGTGACAAAGTCTGAGGAAAAGGCTGAGGTACTTAATGCCTTCTTTGCCTCAGTCTTTAATCATAAGACCAGTAGTTCTCTGGGTGCCCAGCCCCCTGAGCTGGAAGACAAGGACAGGGAGCAGAATGAAGCCCCCATAATCCAAGGGGGAATAGTCAGCAACCTGCTGTACCACTTAGACCCACACGAGTCTATGGGGCCAGATGGGATCCACCCAAGGGTACAGAGGGAGCTGGTGGAAACGTTCAACAAGCCACTTTCAACCATTTATCAGCAGTCCTGGCTAACTGGAGAGGTCCCAGTTGACTGGAGGTCAGCCAGTGTGACACCCATCTACAAGAAGGGCCAGAAGAAGAATCTGGGGAACTACAGGGCTATCAGTCTGACCTCGGAGCCCAGGAAGGTTGTGGAGCAGATCATCTTAAGCGCTGTCACGTGGCACATACAGGACAGCCTGGTGATCAGCCCCAGTCAGCACAGGTTTATGAAAGGCAGATCTGAGATCTGGAGCTGTGCTGGGAATCACATAAGTTACTCTGCACAGGCGTGGGGACCTTTGCTCCGTAGGAGCTTTATCAACTCACTGCTCTGGGTTTATTTCTTTCTCTGTGCTATCCTGAAAATGGCCCCATACTATTGTCAAATACCTCTCTTTAGAGACTTTTAATACTGGTAATCACAGTGTTAATTTGGCAGCAAAGCTCCTTACATTTGCCTCTGATTTGTTGATCCCTTTCCCTAGAAACATTATTTTGCTTATGCTCTAAGAGCATTCTAGTGGCACCGCCACTGGATTCACCCTTGCTGCTGAAGGATGCAGGTCCTGATACCTCTGATTTAACTAAACCTTCAGTTAAATCTCTACTAGTTAGACAGTGCTTCAGTAATTAAAATAATTTTATCAGATCCTCATGTCACATTTCCTAAGTAAACACACACACCCTTTATTGGAATACTATCCATTTTTTTAAAGTGAAGAAAGAGGAAAGGGAAGATCAACGTCATCATTAAAAGATATAGCAGCCGGTATAGGTATCGCAATTTTGTACTCTTTAAATTATTTGTGAAAGTTAGCATTCTGATTGTTTTTTGTCTGGACAATTATACAGGTACTTTGTAAAAGAAACAATGCAGATTTACAATCAAGTATACATTATTGTAATGCTTGTCCTGGTTTCAGCTGGGACAGAGTTAATTTCCTTGTTAGCAGCTGGAGCAGGGCTGTGCTTGGCTCTGGTGTGAGAACAATGTCGATAGCACACGGATGTTTCTGGTTGTTGCTGGGTGATGTTTATACCAACTCAAGGACTTTGTAGTTTTTCAGGTCCTGCTAGCGAGAGGGCTGGGGGGGCACGGGGAATTGGGAGGGGACACAGCCGGGACAGGTGACTCGAACCAGCCAGAGGGATATTCCGTACCACGGGACGTCATGCTGGGTGTATAAACGGAGGGTGTGTGCCAGGGCTGTTGATCCCTGCCCGGGGACTGGCTGGGCATCGGTCAGCGGGTGCAGGGCCGTTGCATTGTGCATCACATGGTTTCTTTTCTCCCTTTGGATTTCATTCCTCTTCCCCACTCCCTCCTTTTCATTGCAACTGTTATTGTTATTATTTTTATTGCTTTTCATTTTTATTTTATTTCAGTTATTAAATAGTTCAGATCTCAACCCTTGAGTTCTACATTCCTTTCTGATTCTTGTCCCCGTCAGGAGTAAGCAAGCAGCTGTGTGGTGCTTAATTACCAGCCGGTAATTAAACCACAACAATTATATAAGCTTGAGTTTATAGTATGTCCATTAAGCATTTAATCCTTCAGCGTTTCCTTAGAAAAGAGATTATGTGGTCAAATTTGATTGAAGATATAGACACCGCAAGATGGAAAAAAAGGCCTGCTGTGAAACTTTATAATAATGTAAAAAAGATGAACCGGGGTGTGAGGTTTTCTTAAGATAAAACTTTTCTTTTAAAATTTACGGCAAAAACTTAACTAAGGCATTACAACTTTTAAAAGTAATTTGACTGGAAAGCTAAAAGAAATTAGGTTTTCAGTATGCCCAAGCTAAGAGAAGTAAAAAAAAATGTAAATCTAAAATAAATGATAAGAGTATCAAAATAAAATTTTGAGTTTTATTTGGAGTTGCAAAATATCTGGGAAAATATAGTCTTCAATGAATAAAAGTGATGGGTTTTGTTGGCAGTTCTTGCTGGCAGAATGTCTTGTTAGTCAGACAGATTGAGATACATGCTTTTGTGTATACACTACTTTAATGACAGCCTTTTGGTTTTCATGGTCCTTTTTTTCCTTCACCACGTCTGGAACGAATGTCAGGCACTAGACGAATGTGCAGTTCCATAGCCTTGCCCATAACACTTTGTATCCCTAACTACGTTTTGTGCACTTGTGAAGACAGTAGTTACGAATCAGCTAACCATTGCTTGAGAAGACTCAATATATATTTAATTCTCAATATATAGTTAATTCTTTATGACCTTATGTTAATTCTTTATGACATTAACAAAAGTTAATGGAACTGATTCACTTTAGAGTCTCATGCCTGCTAGAGGTTTTGTACCTGTACGTTTCCAGGCACTACTTAGGCTTTTTTGTTGGGGTAATCTGTGGATGAGGAGATGCGACTTCCTCTGAGATTAGAACACGCCATTCCTAAGGGAGGTATTTTTAAGGCACACTTTTGGAAATACCACTCTTCCATAAAGACAGATGTTGTCCCTTTCACTTCTTAGAGAAAGCAACTCAGCTTCATCTTTCTCTTTACTTTGCAGGAACAATGATTCAAGAAGTCTGGGGAAGAGTAAATTCTAATACATCCACTGATGTAGTCCTTGTAGCTGAGCTGCTCTGTCTCGGCCTACACTAGCTGTGTGTGAGATCTGCAAGTTTTTCATCAAGTGATTAACTGTAACATTGTAACTAATCTGACAAATATTCTTATTTTTATTAGATCTTTAAGCAATGAGAAGAATTGAAGGAAAAGAGCCAGCACACTTTGGAAGTTCATGGCAATATTTTCTTTATGTACCTTAGCATCAGGTCTCATTTTATTCTGCAAAACATGTACAAGAAACACATTCCAGTGCTGGAAATGAGACAAAACACTCTGAGGTGTTGATACAATCTGAGTATGCCATACAGGGTGTACAAACTTTGAATTTAAACAATGCACACTGAGGGAGTCAGGGCACACTTATAAATTAGGCTTATAAAGTATTCATCAGATCACTTTTGTGCATCGAACTGATGCATATGCATTATGCATTATATATTTGCTTTCCCTTCTCCATCACTCTCTCTTGATCCTTCCATATACAACTCATGCAAGCTTAGTCTCAGGTTCAGTTAGAATCAGTGGACAAATCTGGAGGTGGTAAGAAGGCTGCAAGCTACATTTCTGTGTATGCCTGTGATTGCAGTGTATGCCTGTGACTCTGAAGGTTCAAAAATATAATTGTTTACAAACTTCATGCATCCACTGTGGTGCTGTGTTGATTTACACTAGCTGAGGAGAATGTCCTTGAGTCTACCTCACAAAAAGCACTGCAAACTAAATGAAATTACTAACATTGCAAATCACACAAATTTAAAATAAATACTGTTTTGGTCTTATGACCATGAAGTTAAAAAAGTAAAATACAAACAGAAGTATATGATTTTTTTTCTTACATGTTTTTTTGTTTCCCTCCTCATCCATTTTCGTATCCTCTGTGGAAAATGACTGGCAGATTTCACAATAGAGGATAAATAAACCTGAAGATGGTTCATTCCACTCTGTTTCAGAGACCTATTTTCTTTGACAGAGCATTTAAGGAATCAAGGTAATTGCTTCCACTCAAGAGGTTCTAATACAATTTAAGAAGAAAAATTGAGTGAAGTGTGGGAGTTTAAAGTGGAACATAAAGGTTATCTTACACATTGTGACCAGGACTGAAATAAATAAATAAATAGATAGATAGAGAGATAGATAAGAGTAAGTTATGCTTACCATGGTTATGCCAATTTAATTATCCAAAGGAACCTACTTTGTAATTCTAGTCAATAGAGATTTTATCCATAAATATATATCTAAAAAGAAAATCAGCAAAAATGCTGATTAAGATAGCTACATATACTTACAAAACAAGATGTATTTCCAGTATATTCTTTTTAGGAATTGCTGCTTTTCTGTCTATTACATATATGATTCACATGCATGTGCATGTGTCAAGGAAGCAAAAGTATTGTTGTCCTAAGTGCAAGAGGTATTACAGTTATGGTAACTGATAGCAATCACACATGCATCTCAGTTTAAGGGAAATACGGAGAGATGCAACTGAATGAAATATTGCTTGCATACAAAACAAGTGCACAGTAGTAGTAAAAAGCTTCACTGTTATTACAAAAATCATGAAAGATAGAATTCTCTATGGAGACATATAACACACTGTCTATAAAGCAATGCATGGTCATGCACTGAATATTAACGCCTTGACCTGAGAAGCAGGGGAAAATTAAGTAAAAATAAATAAGTATGTATATTACTAAACAGTAAGGAACCCAGCAGCTTTTCCATTAGCTCACAGGTTATAAAAGAAGTGTGAATCTAGTAAAGATTACCTCCTTTGGGACTGAAAAGAAAACAAAAACCAAACCCACCTGTAAAGGAGTCAAAAGTAGCTCTTGTTCACTGTACAACTGTGATAAGAGCTCTATTGGATGAAACAAATTACATGCTACCAAGAGAACGTCTTCCTGCTCTGAAGACATAAGGGACATTTCAGTTCTGCTGGTGTGCTTGTATGGATGAGAAAAAGAAGGTGGGCATGACTCATCCTGACAAACAAAACCTATTCCCAGAATAAATGTGCAGACCTTAAAAATATCAAGGCAAACAAACAAAAGGTGTAAAAGAGAAAAAGGAGAAAACATCTTACAGAAATAAAGGAAGTGAAAGAACAGATACCTGAGATATGACTTAAATATAAAATAGTATCCAAGCAGGGAAAAATATTCATTCAGAGCTTAATGTCTTATGCCATTAATATCACATATGCATAAGTTGTCTTTTACAATATTGCTTCTAAAAATACCACATTTTCAGCTTCCACAATTTACAAAAAGAAGCGCACTTCACAACCATTAGCCACATCTCATTTCTGTGGTAGATTCTCAGTTGATATAAAGCATTGTGACTTCATCCATGCCAATGGAGCTTTTTTATATTAATTTATGTTCTTAATCTTTTCCTTAGATGTTCCGTGCAACATGGAATTTTGTGCAATTTACGAAGTTATTGAACATGAAATGGTTTTAGTAGTCATTAAAACCCAAATAATAATAATCAAAACAAATAAGTTTCTACAATCACAATATCTTAACACTTGTCTCTTAACAGTTGTATGACCAACCACTGAAAAGGTCCTCCTTCATTTCTCTCACTGGTATAACTCCCTTCAGGCAATGTATTACAGTATCTATTTTTCATCCAACCACACTCTTCAGTTCTTAGACTGGCCTGAGGATCATTAGTAGGGAGAAAAATTCATCTATCACAGACATAATACAGTATTTATGTCTCATAAATCCTTGATTAGTTTAGAAGACCCAATATCCTTTAGGGACTGTAGCAAATTTAAAAGTGGTTCCTAAATGATAGATGCTTGAGTTTCTGACCTGCCTAGCTACTAGGTAAGAAAAACAAAAATACAGGCAGACAACAGTTTCTTACGTGGCACATGTATTTCCCTGCTCAACATCCGGGCTAGCACACACCTAAACTTTGCACCTGTATTTTGCTAAGTGTAATGTAGTAGATGTCAGCTGGTGCACATTGGCATAGTACTGCCAAATCAGCACCTATGGATTCTGGTTGGCTGCTGTAGCATCCTGGCTTGTACCAGGAACAGTGTGGCCAGCAGGACCAGGGCAGTGATTGTCCCCCTGTACTCAGCACTGGTGAGGCCGCACCTCAAATACTGCATCCAGTGCTGGCCCCTCACTGCAAGAGGGACATTGAGGTGCTGGAGCGTGTCCAGAGATGGGCAACGGAGCTGGGGAAGGGTCTGGAGCACAAGTCTTATGGGGAGCAGCTGAGGGAACTGGGGTTGTTTGGTCTGGAGAGGAGGAGGCTCAGGGGGGACATTATTGCTCTCTGCAACGACCTGGCAGGAGCTTGTAGGAGATGGGTGTTGGTCTCTTGTGCCAAGTAACAAGTGACAGGACAACAGGGAACAGCTTCAGGTTGCACCAGGGATGGCTTAGATTGCTATTAGGAAAAAATTGTTCACCAAAAGGGTTATTGGTCACTGGAACAGGCTGCCCATGGAAGTGGTTGAGTCACCATCCCTGGAGGCATTTAACAGACGTGGCTGTGGTGCTGGGGGACATGGTTTAGTGGTGGAGTTGGCGGTGTTGGGTTAACAGTTGGACTCGATGATCTCTAAGGGCTTTTCCAACATATATGATTCTATGAATCTGTGATTCTGTGACTAAGGACTTAAAGTCACTGGGAAATATATATATATCTTTTTTTAAATTAAGATTACAAGGGATCTTAATCTGTCTCTTTTCTTCAGCAGTGCTTCAGAACACTTGAAGATAGCTCTGACAGTAAGAGAGAATGGAAAATGTAGATAGATAGAGACAATATACTCACAGATCACAGCTTATGTTTTATTATTTTTTATTCTGCATTGATAATGATGCTGATTTCTACTTTTTGGAGGCAACTAGCATTTAGCAGCTCATTGGAAGATAGCCAAGGAATATTTCCATTTGATTTATTGTTTTAGAAGCAATGCCTTGGAATAAAAATCTGATTTGGCTCTCAGGTTAGGAGAGCAATACTAAGTGAAAATGTTAATCAGGGTCCTAAAGGCCACTTAACATAGCAGTCCTTCATTTCAAAAAGCAGTCCTTGATGTGCCACAAGGAGCTGCACCATCTCACAGTGGCACCATTCCTCTGAGATTTCCAGCAGCAAAATTTTTTAGAAGGTGTCTAAAAATTCTACTCTCTTAATATTAATTTTCCCTGTAAGCAGTTGCCGTAGTTGCCATAGGAATGTTACATAATTGCATATCGATGGTGGGATGGCTTCTGTGATTATTGAATAGGAAGAAGTCAAGATTATAAAGTTCTCAGAGGGCCTTTGGCAGACTTAAAGAAATTTATCAAGCGTGATATGAAACTGCTTGGAACAGAATAGAAATGGTTAGTAATGGTTTCAAAGTGTAGTTGTTACACAGGTATACATAAGGCACAATCTCCTTATCATAATGCGTAATCTTCTTTTCTCCTGAATTCTCACCTCCCTATACTTGCATCCAGTTGTTCACAGATAGCCTTGGGAGTGCTGTTTTATTCACACTATGGTAAGTATATCATACCTTTTTGGTATGTAATTCATGCAGTCAAGCTGCCCTGGGTTTTTTTTTAAATGCTGTGAATGGGAAAACTTGACTGATTTGACAGATTTCAGAGTGCACCAAAGGATTTGAGATGTGAATGCACCATCACCTTTTTAACAAAATGCCACGAAGACAGGTTCAAGCAATAAATTCTTACTGGGCAGCATAGAGGAGAATCCTGAGATTCCCTTATAGGGACAGAATTCCAAAAATGTGGACCCAGTCTCAGGTCACGTTGTGAACCCCCCTTTCATCTGGTCTGAGTACTGAAAATCTTTGACTGCTGAATTCTGTGATGCTGGAAATATGTGTTTGAAGATGGACAAGGATGTGTCCCTGCTTCTGCAACAGGAAGTATGGAAATCTGGACCAAAAGAAAGAAATGATCGATCCCAGACCACCAAAGATGAGAAAAGTTGAAGGAAAATTAGGGTTTTGTCTCATTTTCCTAGTGACTATAATTGTACTAATATTACAAAAAAACAAAACAAAAACCAAAAATCAAAACCACACAAAAAACCAAAACCAAACAAACCAACACAAACCAAACAAAAACAAAAATCCCAAACCTGGCCATGTCCTGTTCTGTGGCCTCGGCACAGCACATCTCTGTGACTAAACTCTCGTCTTTTGACGGGGTCTGCTGTTTGCACACTGGGAGGTGTCTCTGGCTTGTGCTATCTCTTGAGCAGGGTTCAGCTGAGAGCTACTGGGCACAAGCCACAGCCATGCCCAAAAGCAAGCTGACTTCTGGATAGGCAAGATGTTCTCATATCTGTACTTGGGACATTGCCTTAGACAGATGTAATTTACTAGTATAAATATAACTAACAACTGTTGTAACATGAGTTTCACCAACACAGAAACAGCAGGATTTTTTTTTGATTTTTTTTTTTTTTGTGATTGAACCTTTATGTCTCAGCTCTTCATATCAGAGCAGACACTGATGTGCTGGGCTGACCACAGCTCAGTATTGCCAGCATTGGCTCCACCTGTTGAATCCTCATCAGGCCCTGCTTTTGGGCCAGGGAACAGGCTATATGACATCCAGATATCTTTATTTACATGTTTTCTACAGATCTAAGTAAATCCAGGACGGCTGGAGTAGATCCTGAGCAGTGCCTTAGTTCTCTGCATAGTTCCATATGGTGGAATAGGACATAGAAACACAATAGCATCATGAAAAGTTTTGCTGCCAGGTTCTTGGCCTCCTTGTCCTTTTGATGCTCCCTCTTCCCCACCACAGGCAGCTTTCTGTTGCCACTGCTTCTTAGTTACCACAGCACACTGGACCCACCGCACCCCCAGGATGAGAGGAGGTGATAAGACTTAGCTGAACGAAAGCTTGGTTTTCAGGTTTGACAGTTCGTTCACTGGCTGAATGCTGAAAAGTCCCCTTCCTCCCCCCCATTCCCCAAGGAATTTTGGAGGGAAAATTATTGAGAGATGTTCAGTATGCTGCCACTTTCTCAACTTGGCTTTTCCGACTGGAACAACCAATTTTGACGGCAAACAGAATTGCAGTGCCAGAGTTGACATTGCCTGTGTCGCCAGCTTAATAAATAGAGCAAAGAACCCCTGGCACAATGCACAGCACAGAACTGGAGCAAAGTCACTGCTAGCTAATGTCTCCAGTAATGGAAAAGACACTCATAAATTCCGGGTCTGTGGGTTTTTCCACTGGCTTCATTCCAGATGCTGGAATCCCAAGGATAATGCATGCAAGATCTCAGTGGCTTTGTGATAATAATTGTGTGGATTTTTCTGATATTAAGTTTCCAATAGGTACTCTCTCTGACAATTTCTTGCGGGTAGTGCTTGTTTTAGAGGGCATCTGTTGTGTCTGTTTATCCATGCCTTGCATATATTTTAAACTGTAATGCAGAATCATCCATATAGAGTAAGCACTGTAGTACAAGAACGTCACTGTGGAAACAATGAAAGTAAAATCACCTTCGAAAGATAAAAATGGCCATGTTTTAATATTTTTGGCAGTAAGACTGATGGTTACATGGGGTCCTAAATATGTCTCTTGAGTCTTCTTGAAACAGTATCGATATTATCATACTGTAATATAATTTTAAATAAAAAAATTAATAAATTTTAATATATATATTAAACCTTTCTGAAGATGCCAGATAATAACATGTATATATATATATATGTTATTATTTCATTGCTTTGAAATAGTGTTCTTAAAGAACTAAAAGAGGAAAGAAACACCCCATACTAACACCACTTCCACAACTGTTGCGTTGTAGAACTCTCTTGTTTGAACATATGAACAATGAAGAAATCTTCAGTATTTCACCTGATTTGTGGCTGACCCATTTTAATTTACACTTTCAGGTAAGAAAATTATTTGGAGCTTTGTCATACTAGCATCATCGACAAGATTCAAACAAGTGTGGGACATATGATGTAAACAAAGGTTATGCCCTCTAAATATTCCCATTTAGTTCCTTTGCTGCCTTCCAAGCTCTAAAGTTCACTTGACAAAGTAGCTGAAATGTTGTAAATACGTAGTTTCACTTGCATGAAAAATGTGACTGCTGCAGTAGTAGCAGAGGTCAGTGTAGTATACCAGTACATTTTGCAGGTAGGAAACTGAGAATTAAAAACCTGAGATTTTAGAAGGTTGTAATTAGTTTTTAATCTCTCTGAATAAAATATATTCGCAAATTACTCACTATTTCAGTTACTTATATGGAAAAAATTACTTGCAAAATTACTTCTTTTTTTAATTGGGATTTTTCTTCTGCATTCAAATATAACATAATATTTCCTACCTGCAAATCTAAAAGTGTCTTTACTAGAACTTCTGGAAGTTTTGTTGTTGTTTTAAATTTGTAAAGGCAAAATGTGTAAGGTTTGTTTGATTAATTAAAATTAAAAGCTGAATATTAAATTCTAAATTCATCATATTGTTCTGCTATGCAATCTGATATTTTTCTACAATGGAGATGAATTTTTTATTCTCTTGGGGAAGACAGATGGTTAGCAGGGGAAAAGAAAAACAACTTAGAAAATGACCATAGCTATCACCGTACCCAGGAGATTTACTGCAGAACACAGAGACCTTTGCCCTAAATTCAGTTATTTGAAATGCACAGAGATTGATCAACACCATTTATTAGTGATATCTGCTTGTTATCATTTGTGTATGCAGCATCATAGATACGTATGGGGCTTTACAGAGCTTGTTACCTCTTGGGTTGTCCAAAATATTTCTGATGTTAGGACAGCCTATAAAAGACAAATCATGAAGCACTTACAGAAAAAAACAGATCAGGGCAAGTGGCAGCAATAAACATTTTTGCTAACAAAGACATGAAGAAGCTGAAATGGACTTTATGAAAAAAATAAAATAAAAAAAAAGTTTCTTTGTCAGGGAAGAAGTGACACATCACTAAGAAGGAATGTGCATAACTAATACCTGCAGTATTGTAATCCATTCAATCAGTTTGCAATGTTCAGGCATATTCTTGCATCTGTGGGTGAATAACCATCAAATTATTCCTCTTTTTTGTTAAGACCTCATCTATGTTTTTAAATCACGTGGTAATAAGATTTTCCACATGGCTGCATTCTTCTGTTAATCAGCCCTGACTTTTGCTAGGTTATTCTGTCTTTCCTCATGAGCCTAAAAACTTCAGAAGCCAGATGTGAATTACATTTTTAAATAGCATCCCATACTATAAAGATTTCAAACCTCAAAGAGGGTTGTGGGAGAGAAGCCACCTCCTACTGGACTAAGCATACATGTTATTGAAAAATTTAACTGCATCTTCCACATATGGCTGTGGAGGACATAAGACTGACATACAGGAATTGAAATTTTTATTTAGTGAAAATGCTTGTTTTGAAGCAAAATATTTGGTATTATCTAATTATCTTTGAACTATCATAATTTCTTGGGTTTGTTTGTTTCAAAGTATTCTAATATGCTTCTGTGGTAGAATTTTAAGCAACTATGTAACTTTAGCTTTATGTACTTATGGGGGAAAAATAATTCTTATTTCCCTCTCTTCTGCCACAAGATAGTTTAGTTTTCCTCACTTCTTAGTTACTAGCAGAATGAGAAAATAACAGATAAAATAAGATTTTCTCCATGGAAATGAACAGATGTTATTCTAAAAATTATTAAGAAGTTTTGCATTTCTCATTGAAAAAAAAAAAAAGGGGAAAATTTATTAAAACAAAAAAAGGAAATGTTGCTACAGACCTCTAATATAAAATAAACCAGTGGAAAATCACATTAAAATTCCGGTTAGAGACTGCCTAGGGGAAGAGAGAAATTCCAAGAAATGTTTGAGAGATCACAGTCTTCACCCTGCACAGCATTTGAGAAAGGAACAGTGCTCAACTTGTGTGATTTACAAGTTCACTATGGGGAGCAAACAGGGTTATAATGGAAAATGACTTACTAATAATATTTAATTGAAGTTCAGTCAACAGACAGTTACTGTCTTCTGTGAATACAGGCAAGAACTTGAAGGACAATGAATGGAGATTCATCATTAAAAAAATACTCCCCTTTTCACTATGACAAAAAAATAAACCCAAAACCAAAACAAACCAAAGCAAAAACCCCCACCAAACAAAACAAAAAAAAACCCTAAAACATTGCAGCCAGCTGTTTTCTTCAGATTTGCTTATTTTATTTTGCTTTTCTAGCTTGTTACCTTCAAATACTTTGGAGCCATATTTCCCCTTCCTGCTGCTTTTGCATTCCTGGAATATTTCCAATAAAAGTTTTCTCTCCTACTCTCATGCTAATTAATACATGGTAGAGTACTATATTGTGCAGTGTATTGCACATTAGAGCTACTAGCATTTTGCTACTTCTGTCAGTAATTAGCATGAGAGGATGAAAGGAGACATTTTTCACTAATGAATGCTCATACAGCACTTTGAACATGTAAGGCCCTGTAGAAGGATGAAGTGCAATGTTTCCAGTTCTTTCCCTCAAGCTTTAAGTCCATGTTTGGCTGGCTTCATCTTTTCTCCTGTGGCTAACCCCTTTCATTTACATATTGAATTTCAGTGATGATAAAATTAAAATATTGAGAATATGGAATGATTACAATTCATATTCACAAGATACTCCTATATGAAAAAGCAACAATGGGACTGATTTGCTATTACACATTTCCAACTTACATTAAAATAGCTTGTGAGGGGAGCAACAGTGGTGATCTAATCCTAGTACTAGGTAGAATAAACAAACAAAAAAAAAATTAAGTATCATAAATAAAATCACAAGTATTTTAAGCAGAAAGAAATATACAAGATTTTTGTTTGTTTAAATAGGTTAAAATTATTGATTAGACCTGAGCTGGTGCAATTTGATGATGTCAAGCTAAACTGACGAACACAGCCTGTATAGATGAAATCATGTGCTCCTTTGAAGATGCACATGTGCGTTTTTATAAGACTTGTTTAATTGCAATAGGGAAAAGTGCAAGTTTTTCTGCAGAAAATAAGTTTTTCAAAATTCGAATGTATTTATGATTTCTTGCTGCTCAGCTGAAAACTTGTTATGTTTCAGAGAGCGCTAAGCACTTTTCTGACATAAAGATCTACTCTTTGTTGTTTTTTTTCCCCCCTCAATTTGGACACTGAAAAGTAGTTGTACAATTTTTTTTTCTCAGTTTCCTTCTCTCCTTCAGTTTACAGTAGTTGTCTCAGAGGATCTTGATTCTTTATTAAGTTTGTACTGTGGGTTTTTTTATGCAGAACTAACAAATTTAGGTTCTGTATAAGTTTATTTTCCAAAATAATAAAAGATTGATGAATGTTAAAATATAGGCACAGTTCATTAAAACGTAATATTTGTGGTGAATAAAAGGGAAATTGGATCTATGATAGGACAGAAACCTAAACAAGTGGTTTTCTGTCTGAGAAGAAAATGTCACAGAGACTGTTTTGCAAGAAAATGTGGTTAAGTAAATCAGTACAATTTCTCCTATTTTCATGCATTTCTATTGCAAAATATGAAATTTGAGCATTTCAGCAGTATGCATCTTTTTTAAAAAAAAAAATCAAATTTAAGAAACTCTTACTCCATACTCCACTACTTTGATTTAAAAGAAATTTTTTATTCAGAAGTGGATTTTGGTACAGGACTGTCTACTTCCTTATAGTTGTACTTGCCAATTTGACAAGTTAAAACATTTTGAGTACACACAAAATCATAGCAATAATACTGTCAGCCTACATTCTCTAGGTTCAGAGTTTTCTTGGACTCAGAATACTTGTGCGTGTCTATTTTCAGTGCTGTTTCACTAACTTCTTTGAATGCTGGAGTTCTCAGCACTGTTCCACATGGTGTAAGCATTCTTCCAAATCTATTGACAACCTGACTTTCCAAATACATTTTTCTGTTCCTGGCATAATGAAAAAGCATCTTTTACCTATAACATCTTTAGGTAACTTCTTGGTCTCACAAAATACCACTCTACAGCTACTCTGAACACTCAGCATGGGTAAGCTTTTAGAATATCCAGATCAATCAGGATGCTTTGACTGCAGAATATCTCTATCATTTTTAATGCAAGAAAATGAAAATTGAATACAATATTCCACATGGGGTTTTAGTAGTCTTTTGTAAGAGGACAAAGGAGAATTGACACGGACTTCAGTTTATAGCTGAATAGTTTCAATTATTTTCTTTGGTTTGGATAGCTTGGGAAAATATCCTAGTTCATATATCCATGGAAGATAATAACGTTCTTCCATACATTTCTGGTATTCTACTGATCTGCTCACTTTTGAGATAGTATCTATTTTCTTCCCATTTTTTTACCTTGCATTTATTATAAAGCTGACTTCCAGAAACCTCATACTTAGCAACATCATCTGAATATTGTCACTTTCTTTTATTACATTGACTAGACTTCCTTTCTGGAATACTCATTCCTATCTGAAGGAGCTGAGCTAGAAATATGTGATGACTCTAACCTCACCACTGTGGCATTCTCCTGACAGCCATTTCCTACTCCGATGTTACAATTTTTTAATTGTCTTTCCTGAATTTATGGATATTTCTTTCAGGTTTTACCTTCTGATAGTCATTCCACCTATCATCTCATTCAGCAGCTTAGTTTTATGCATTTATACAACCAACATGCATTGAAGTATAAGTCTTCTGAAATAAATCATCCTTATATACATATATATATATGTGTGTGTGTGTTTATATCAGATAGGCTGCAAGCTTTTTCATTGCTTTTGTATTATAAAAATATTAGAAACTGGCTAAAACAACATTGTAATATCAGTAGGTAATACTTTATAAGTATTAGTAAAGTAGCTGATCAGTTATTTCTTTGATTCATGGAAATTTAGAGGCAGCACCAACATTTCCTTGAACAAAATAACTCTTCAGAGCTAGCAATATCAGCTGAGTTCTATTACTGTATGACTAAGATGATATAGGGAAGTTTTATTGCTCAATTCCTATTCAGTTCCGTCTAAGCAATACATTAATAAACTATTACCAAGATTTACAGGTGGATATGACATGCTTTTTTTCTGTGACCACAAAGCTCTCTTCTTCTGCTTTATCTTGAGGGATCTTTCTAAGTCCTTGTCTTCTGCTGTACCCTTGCACTTGTAAGTACCTCTGTTTTTTTGCGGAAGCTGGATTGTTTCAGTCCTTTTATTATGGAAGACTCATAGTTTCTTCTCTATCTGCATTTTCTTCCTGTGTCTCTCATAGCTTCAGCACGACCCATAGTTTAAGAATTGCATGCAGTTCTAAAGTTTCTTTGTTTCCTTCTTGGGTATGTCCTTCAGCTTTCCTTGATACATGATCCTTCTACCTACATGATGTTCTGGCTACATAATTCCTTCTTGGACAATCTTTCAACAGATGACAACTTTTGTTCTGTAGTTTTCATAGGGTTTTATAATAGTTTTTCTAAAGTTTTTTCACTCAAATTCTACATTATCTTTATATTAAGATTAATTTTAATGTTTCTAATTTGCTACTAGTAGTAATTTTTTCCTCAATTTCTGCAATTTATCAGCTGTATGCTTTATTTTAATATTTTTATTTAGGATCTTTCTATGTACCAGTAGCTGATCTAGCAGAAATGTGATTTAATGTATCAGATTCATTATTACTGCTGCGTCAAGAATAGCTAAGCAAGATGGGAGAATTTTCTATGAGCTTAATAGCTCCCAGATCGCTTCATAAACTGGTTGTGAAGTTTTGAATCTGAAAAATCATCATGGATTTATGGGAAGAACAACATTAAGTGGGAAAGTAAATTTTATCTTTTAAGTACAAACTTTCCTAAAGAGGAAAACCATAGATAAAACATTGAGACAATTCAAGTACAGCCAGCCTGTCCCTGACAGAATCTTGAATAACTTCTTTTAAAGCATTAAATTACACTGTTTCTGCAACCTATTAAACAGACTGTTCTGACTTTTAACTATCATATATAGTTAGAAGCATGTTTTCCTGATCTATCCAAAATCTTCTTTGCTGTAAAGTAAGCTGAATACTTAATACACTGCACTCAAGGGACATAAAGAACAATTGGTCATGCTCATTAATAGCAACCTTTTATATTGGAAAAGTCAGCCTTTTCTAATCAGAGGCAAATTCCTTTAACCTGTCTTCATATTCAAATTTTCTAAATTTTGTAGTGATTTTGATTGTCTCATTTTGATTCTGAATTTTTCCTAAGTGGCATTGTCAAATCTATGTACAATACCCAGCAGAGGCCTTTCCATTGTCACTAGTGGTCTAGCTACTTCTTGGTGCAAACTTGCTCTTCATGGTTTGTGTAGCTGCTAATTACTGTCTGCTTGGTATTATCATTAGTATGAAGATTTTACAAGTGATGATCACAGCAAACTGCAGAGATCATTTTGAACTCTGAGGCTGTCTTCCAAAGGGCCTGAGTCCCCTTTCTGACCAATGTTTTCTCATCACTTTATTCCATTATCCCAGCTATTAATGAAAATACTGAGCACTAGCAGACCTAATAAAGAAAGTATATCCATAGTCCTGCAGCAGCTAGATTCTGCTCTGCCACTTGGCTACTGATATTTAACACTTTTAGTAGATGCTATACTTGTTTTTAGCTAATTTCAGCTACTTTCCCACTTGCTTATGAGAACACTGTAATTGTAAACAAACAAAAAAAAAAGATACAATCTGAAGCTTTATTGCTGCTTCTTTCCTTCCCCTTATGATAGAAGTGCATCAAATTGCTACACATTGCTTAGAAAATGACCTTTTAATAGCACATCAGTGGTGATGTTCCTCAAGGCACCTTCCGCAGGCATCTGAGGTGTCACCTGGTCTGCATGAGTTCTCACAAGCTGTAACATTCAGTGCATGCTTTAAGTTTTTCTTAGACCACATTTCATCATGCAATATCCTCATTGCTACATTAGACAAAATTCAGTAAAAAATTCAGACTGTACTCTTTTGCTTTCTTCTTTAATACCTAAAAGGGAGAAAAAAAATCCTTTCCAGCAGTAAGAAATACACTAGGAATTTGTTGGCATTATTGCAATACTAGGTTGATACAGACTTGTACAATGAGTATAGCAAAAAACTTATTATTGGGAGGCAAGTGGTATCTTAGACTACTTACTAAAATGTAGTGCTGTTGTATGGAGAGTTGTTGTTCCCATCTTGCATTCTGATTTTCCTGAGAAGGGCTACCTTCTGTATGATAGGCCTCTGCAACTAGCTCAATAAATTCCCTGCATCTTGATATGTAAGCAGAAACTGGATACCACTTACTTTGCTTAGGTCCTTCCCAGGTGTGAACCAGAGGAAGGAAAACAAGCCTACATGTACTGAGGAATTCTGTAGTGATTTGTCCCAGACATCTGGCAGATTCATGAAAGATTTATGAATGGACATTGATTGTAGGAACATGATAGGTACGTAAAAGGACTTCTGAAGTAATTTCTATGATAGGTCTTTTTCCCATACTATGAATACCTGTCTAGGTTCCCACTCCACAGAGTAAGTCCAGATCACCAAGATACCCTAAGGTACCCTCCTGATTAGAGTTTTGGGCTTGTTTTTAAAAAGTTTGTCTCATCATCATGCTCTTCTTGAAGAAGATGCTGATTTTTTTTGACAGATAGCTTCAACCCAGGCAATGTCTTTTCATCACAGTTTCTGACATACCAAACAATCCTGTGAAAGTACAACAGAAGCTGGCTTTCAAGTGATAGTACATAAAATGTATTTTAATATCAGATCATAGCTAGAAATAACATTTAAAGATGTTCTTTTTGTCAGGTCAGATCTAGGCAGTTTTCAAATACGTTCTAAGAGATGCCTTGTTCTGGTTAAACATTTTTTTATGGCTGCATTTAAATTAGTCTTCTGGGTCAAACCCTTTTACAATAATAAATATAGATATAGTTGCTGACTGGACAGCTAATAAGTGATTTACATGTCTTAGGGGTATACTGATTTAGATGTTACTTAGCAAACCTAAAGAGAGGTAGAAAGTAAACCAGTGTAGACCGTAAAAACATATAAACCAAAATATCTAGAGATCCATTCACTGTCACAGAAAAAAAGGAATGCAAAGTATTATCAGATTAGGGAAGGCGCCTTTTTGCAGATGCTGTGTGGGAGCATAAATAACCATGCAAAAATGCAGAGTAATGCTGAATCAGCATACCTATGGTTAGCAACCAAACATGAAAGAAACACTAGGATATGATGGGCTCCAGTACATTATTCTGATTATATTCAAATCTGTTTATTTGTCACAATTTATGAAGGCTGCTCACTTGTCCGATGCCTTGCTGAGCTCAGCACATAGCTGACGAGGAGTTAATTGAAACTAAATCCAAGTAAGAAAGAGGTTATGCCTGCAGGCAGAAGAAAAGCCCTAGGGAGCTTTCCATCATACTTGCTGCTTCTTTTGAAGACATCGCACAAATCATCAAAACAGCCTTTGGTTTCTAGACTCTACTCTGAACCTCAACTTATAAATAGCAACCCATACACAAACACCAGGACTAAAAGACTTCTCACTTTTTGTTTGGTGATGAGATGACCTTACTCATGTATACTTTCCTTAGCTCATGAATTAATTATCATGATGAAGCTTACTGAAGCCTGAACATAATAAGTACCTACACCCACTGTTCTGCTCTTGGCACTAGCTCCTTAAAGAAAGAATACTGAGTCACATGTAATGTTTCATCTAGTATTTTCCAGTCTCTGAGTGAACAGGGCCAGGGTTACTCTGACCTTCAGAATTTAGCTATCTAACTCCATGAGAAAGGAAGTGAGTCATCATATTTTTGGAATTAAAATAAAATAATGGACTTCATTGCTTGGAGAAATTGAGAAAGACTGTAAGATTCACCACTTTCTAGTCCAAATGCAAAGCTTTTTTTTTTTTTTTTCAAATACTTTGAAGTTTCCTATTGTAAAACAAATTTAAGCTATATAAATATTCAAGTAAAACTGACAGGAAATTATTAGATTTTATATATGTTAATTTTATACAGGAAAATAATGTGTTTTTTTTCTCTCTGGAAAATGAGAACAATGACTACTGGTGATATAGGTTAGGTTTGTGGCAAAAAAATTCAGGAAGACCTAAAAAGAATGAAAGAGAACAAAAAAAGGCCAGTTCAGGTTCATTATAAACTTTGTTTCTTGATCATCAAGTCATTTTAAAAGGTAATGTTTTATGGCACTCTGCTCCACTCCCCCTCCCCCTAACTGAATCCACTCTGTTTTATTCCTGGCTGTGCCTGCAGCTGAAGTCATGTGGTAGGACATCTGCTTTACACCAACAGGACCATTTTACATAATTCATTATGTGCAACCACAACATCAGCTGCTAATCCAGGCTAATCCAGCACTTTCCTGAAGAGCTGCATTAACAAATCTTGCTTCAGTATTTTCAGCTCGGCCCTTAATGGCCAGCAGTCCACTGGATGGCATGTGGTGCACAGAGCTTGGAGGAGGTCATGCCAGGCTGTGCAGAGCCACCAGTCTCCCTGTTCATCCCTGATGCTGGCAGCTCTCCAGGGCAAAGCTGCAGCAGAAAGCTGGGGGGTGCATTGCTGGACTTGCTCCTCAGCCCTCTGTCTGCAGAGGCTGCAGCGACACAAATAGATGTAGTGCCTGGGAGAGCCAGCACTGAAAGCAAAGAGCTGATGTGCAAAGACAGGCAGC
Organism: Microhierax caerulescens; assembly: GCA_035590215.1. Lineage (NCBI taxonomy): Eukaryota > Metazoa > Chordata > Aves > Falconiformes > Falconidae > Microhierax > Microhierax caerulescens. The sequence goes on from JAVJGJ010000014.1 coordinate 97,316,260, forward strand.
ATTCCTAGTCTGCATCAGTGACCCTAAAACAAGTCCTGATGAGTGCATCTCTGGGGGAGCGCCGATGGTGCTGTGCAGTATATCCTTGTATCCCTGCCTGGCCAAATCCAATGCGTATCCAGAGATTCTATGTTTCCCCTAGATGAGCAGGGGGTCACAGTAATTTCTGCAAATTGGAAAGGTTTAGTTTGGGGGGGTGGTGTGTGTTTGTGAAGGTTGAGAGGGTTTTTGTTTGCTTTTTGATTTTATTTTTTTTTTTTATACCTGTACTGTTAGGAGATGCCTCCTGGTATTTGGGGAAAGGGAGCTCTCTTAAAAGGCAGTGAATACCTGAACATATGCTCCTCAAGTGGAGCTAGCAAGAGCTAAGAGCTCCGGCTGCGCTCCCACAGAAGTTGTTGAATTTCAGGCTGCTGCTTCAGAGCTGCTTCTTTCACTATTACAGGTCTTAGCACTTCTTGAAAATGACAGATTTGAAGCTCTTTCTTCTTAATTTACCTTTAAGTCCTTATTTCTGCCTGAAGTTTTCTTTTCTGCTTACGTATTTATACCACCCTACTTTCCTGGTAGAGGCTTTGTGTATTTTGGCCCTGTCTGAAAAGAAAAACGGAGTTTATTACTTTTAATTTTTCTTTTTTTTTGGCAAATACAGATGTTTAAGTCTGATTTTTCTCCTGACACTGCTCTGATGGAGATTGATGGCATAATCTTATGTCTCCAGAGTCAAGAGCACACAGCCCAGCATAAATCTGTGCCACAGATATCGATATGCAGAAGCAATCACAGCCCTATACTGTCTGCTGTCAGGAGCAATGCCAGGTCAGTTTGGTGCATTTTTTAATAGGATTTGGCCCAGAGCTGTAGGGGATGCTCTGAAGGTGTCCCCTGTCCAGGCATCCAAGTCCCTTGGAGCAAAACTAGATGGAATATCCCTAAGTGTTTTCTCGGTGTTGCTCTTAGCTATCCTTACATCCATATGGTTGTGATATGCTGTGGCATGTCAGGGTCAATATCAGAAACCCATTGACAGCCAGAGAGTGTGTGCTCTGTTTAGCACTTAATACCGCTTGTACAGCCATGCTGATTTTAGTGTGGCTGCTTGAGGCCGGGACAAATGTTCTCTCCTCTTCTGAAGTATTTGTTCAAAAAACAGCAACAACAAACAACCCCAACCACAAGCTGTGGAAGCATGACTTCATCATCTCAGTTTTTTTCCACACTGTGCTGGGCAGAAGAGCAGCTAAGGCATTTGCAGATGCAAAAATACACTTCTGGGACTTCTCCCTGTGGGAAACCATTGCTTCACAGAGGGATGATTTAAACAGCTGTAGTTTGTCTTGATGGCATATTTTCTTTACTCTGAGCTGCAAAATAACCTTTTTGCCAAAGTTACTCTCAGCTGTGAAAATCAGATGCTGCAGTATATGCCTTTGCAGGTGTTGGGTGTTCCTTGAAAGAGACAGAGATGGTTGAAAAATGGAAGGATGCTTTGGAAAAAAGTACTCTTTTCCAGCCAAAAAAAAAAAAAAACAAAAAAAAAAAAAAAAAAAAAAAAAAAAAAAAAAAAAAACAAAAAAACAAATTAAAACGGGGGAAAAAAAAGTGTAGTTCATCTAGAAACCAAGATACAATTTGAAGGGGAGAAAAAAAACCAACAATAGTATTTGATCCAAGAAATTCTGCTGATTTGTTTCATGGAAGTTGCTGTCCAGGTCTTGTGTGTACTTTCTGGGTTTGGGGTTATGTTGGGGTTTTGTTTTGGAGATTTGTTCGGTGATTTTGGAGGGGTTTTGGTTAGATTCGTTGGTTTTGGTTGTTTGGTTTTTTTCCTCACATTGCCACCACTTTCCCACCCACCCACACCCTTCCCCCCCCCTCCCTGGGGATATCTTACTTGTCCCACAGTACTTCATATTACTTACGATTGCACCAACACTGTGTTATATGTCAGCACTGAAATTCAGCCCAGACAAGAACAAGAACCAGTGGTGTTACTCTGAAGTTTTGAAGTCACTACTCTTTGGTTTAGGCTTGCCTTTGTTTTCTTAATAGAACAATGAAGATTCTTTGTGGGGAAACACTTCTTACAAGAAAAAAAATGGCTCAAAAGACTAACTTGCTCAAAATCACGAAGAGCTCCAAGCAATGTCAGAACAGACCCTATTGCTCTTGATCAGTTCTTTTCTGCTCTGGTTGGTAGACAGCAGGGCTTT
>JAVJGJ010000014.1:97318572-97332194 GCA_035590215.1 Microhierax caerulescens
CCGCTCACACACACACTCTGCCAGAGGAATGTAAAACTCAAAGGTTGAGATTAGGAAAAGCCACACACACAAGCAAAAACAAAAGTTTAGGTCCACATGGTTAAATTTATTCATATAGAACCTGTGGCACATGAAAAATATGGAGTTGATGTCCCTTCCTTCTTCCAACCAAGTGGCTATACTGTTAGGATCATAGATTGGAGACCCAGTACAAAGCCTGCATTCCTGTATTGGCTCTGAAACCTTCTTCTTCCCTGCAGCAACTACCGGCTGAGCTGTAAGAGTGTAGTGGTTTAACCCTAGCTGGTAACTAGGTACCACACAGCCGCTCACACACACACTCTGCCAGAGGAATGTAAAACTCAAAGGTTGAGATTAGGAAAAGCCACACACACAAGCAAAGCAAAGCAAGGAATTAATTCCCCTCTTCCCACGAGCAGGCAGGTGCTCAGCCATCCCCAGGAGAGCTGAGCTCCATCACATGTGATGGTTACTTGGGAAGACAAACACCACAGTGCTGAATGTCCCCACCTTCCTTCTTCTTCCTCCAGCTTATATACTCAGCATGACATCCCGTGTTACGGAACATCCCTCTGGCTAGTTCGGGTCACCTGTCCTGGCTGTGTCCCCTCCCAATTCCCCGTGCCCCCCCATCCCTCTCGCTGGCAGGGCCCGAGGATCTGAAAAGTCCTTGATTTAGTATAAACATCACCCAGCAACAACCAAAACCATCCATGTGCTATCAACATTGTTCTCACATCAGAGCTAAAACACAGCACTGCACTGGCTACTAAGAAGAAAATTAACTCTATCCCAGCTGAAACCAGAACAAAGAGATATGAGGTTTTTGCATAGCTTATGTTGAAATATATTTATTTCATATGCAATTGTTTATAGACTAATATTAAAAGAAATTCTTGAGACAGTGAAAAAAATTGGTCAAAGGACGTCTTTTGAATTAGGTAAGTGGAGAAGATGAAACTAGACTGTTTAATTAGGTTTCCTAGGGATACTTCTGTTCATCAAATTAATTTCACTTCTACATGAATGAAAAACAGTGTTTTGGAATTTCCAGAATTAACTATTTTAATATTTCATTTTTTACCCTTTTTTCTTTAACTCATCCAAAACTATTGCTTGAATTCCTTGTAACCAGCAGAGTGTTGTGGTTTGGTTTGGTTTTGTAACCAGTTTTCCAGTATAAGCTCTGTCAACAAATAATTTGCTGATAACTCAAGGGGCTTCTGAGTCTTAGTTCTAGTGGTTCTTCAGAGAGATCTTCAATACTTCCGAGGTGAACACTTCCAAAATGCTATGCCAACCACTGTTTTCTGCTGTGGAAGAGATAAGTTAGCACCCCTAGTATTATGATATCAAGATCAGAAAAAGACAGCAAGATTTTACTTCACTCATTTTCCAGCCATTTTTCTCCTCGTAAAAAATGAAGATCATAATGAGTAAATAGTCAGTTTCACTTAAAAAGCATTGTCCAGACCATTATGTATCATGATTTAGAGGCTTCTGGAAACTGAAATAGCTATAGGTAGATTTCAGGTTTATTTATTGCCTGTCTGCCCCAAAACAGAGTTATTAAGGAAGGAATATCTCACAAGAACATCCACATACTTTCTCACGTATCACATGAGGCCATAAGGGAATGAGAGGAGAGCTCGTGGTCATATTTTTACCAGCATCTTTTCAGAAACCTGAGGAAGTTAATGGACAAGGGAAGAAATGTCAATTTCCCAAGTGGAAAGGAAGCTTAACTTAAAAGGGGGCAAAAATAAATGCTTTTAACTTTATTCTCGCTGGAATCTGTAGAAGTCTTGGAAACACTTGTAAGTAAAACCATGCTCTTGCTCCTAGAAACAGAAGAGAGTTGTGGGAAGCACGCTTGGGACACCAAGGCCCCAGTGCTCACTTCAACCATTAAATAGTCAATTAATATTCTTGTCAGCAATGTGACAGTTCCCTCTTGTTAGCCTTTTAAACCAACCTTTGGGCAGAAAAAAAACCAACAAACAAACAAACAAACAAACCAGAAAGAAATATGTCTGAACCATTGCTAGAGACCAAAATTCCAGTTTTTCAGGGAAGGAGAATGCCCTGGTATGGGAAAGGCATGGAATGCCATCAGCTTCAGGAAGAAGAGTTTTGTTAAAGCAGTTTGTATATAGCAGTTAGTGCTGTAAAGGTTGACCAGCTCCCCTTTAACCTCTCTTTCCAGCTATTGCAAGAGTCAGTGTTCAGGTCACCTCTTTCTATCTCAGTCTTGCTGAATCAGTGACCCACAAACCTAACACGTCCTCCAGGGTAAAAAATGCATGAGCTTGTTCTTTAATGCATATCCTTAGGGTACATGCTTATTTTAAGTCTCTCTACTGCCTATTAACATTAGCAAAGATTGCTATAGCTTTCCCTATTAAAAAGAAAAAGAAAAAAAAGAAAAAAAAAAAGGAAGAAAAATTGGACTAGATTGTAATGAAGATTATTATCCTGACACAGCAAAGTGTCCTTTTTGTTATTTTGTTTTCAAGAGTATAATCATGTGCAACTGAAATCACACAGATAATTAGTGCAACTTTAATAATGTTTAAATTTATTGAGAAGGTAAAATCTCACTGGATGATCCAGCAATACCTACATACACACCCTGAGTTTGAAAGGTTTAGGGCAGTTCTTGTGTTGGAATAGTTCACACTGCTTCCATAATGTCAAGAATCCCAACCATCCTGTGGTTTTTTTTAAACTCACAATCTATTTTATGAATTACCCTGGTTTAATTTCTTTAATATCCTACATGAATGTATGGTACTAGGAAGCATGCCAAATAACTTGCAAGTCAGTTTTAGATGTTCTGCCTTGGAACCTACAATTTTCTGATGTTATCATTCTGTTTAGTGAGTCTACTCTTCCATTCACCAAATCATTGTTTTGAGTCATCATATCAAGTATATACTGCAGTGAACAATCATTAGAGAACTCTGTGCAGTGCTTGAAGATAACTGTGTGTCTTTAGAGACTTATATGTCCCCAGGTCCTGTCATTTTCAGGACAGACTGCCGCTGTTTCAGAGTCAATGATTTGTACTTTCTGCCTGACTTAATTCATATGGAGATACTCACAAACACACTAAAACTTTTTTCTGAGGACAAAACAAAAACAGGGAAACAAAACTTATGTCCAAGTACCTTAAAATCCAGCTAGTTCACAAAGCTCATTTCATTTTGACACAAAAAATAAAAGCATCACTCTAATTCAAGCAAAGTTTAAGATTTTTTGATGCTATTTTCTGCCAGCTCTATATAAATGGTACTGATCTACTTTTGAATTTAAACGTTTTCCTGTTTATATTTGTTCACATTGACTTACAGGTAGACTCTTTGGTTGCCAGAATTTAATAGCTGAGAATGCTGTTAAACACAGCATCAACAACTGAACATGCCTGGTCAATTTTGTTACTCCCTCACTCCCTCTTCTAATATTCTCTGTCTCTTTAAACAAATAGATTTTCATCTAGTTTTGAGACAAAGTGTTTTTCAATTTGGTACCAATGTTTCCAATAATTTTAGAAGAGGAATTCATTGATCGTATTATACACCAAAAATGGGATACAAACCCATGAAACAATGGTGCTTAATCAGATGAGATACAATTATTAAGTATTTAGTAAACTGAGAGCTTTCTACTCTGTAATTTAACCAGTTCCTAGTTGAAAAAATCTGGATTCTTAAAGGAGTTTTCAATATCCAGGATTCGTGGCTGACATCTGTTAAGTTAAGGCTATTTTAAGACTCTCTTGGAGAACAGCATTTTTTTCTGAACCGAATCTCTTCTGAGAACTTATGTAACCCATGACTTTATTAGTGTACAGCATTTCCTATAACATTTCCCGCTTGATATGATGTGTCTATTGATTGACCAGCAGTTCCTGAGTTTCATCAAGGAGTGATGTATTAAGATGCAAGGTTTAAATGAAAAGAAAAATGTTAATAACTTGCAAGTTTCTGCTACATGTGGATTCTTCATTGTGTATGTTGGAACCAGTAGCCAGAGCACAGTAGAAAAGATATAGGATTATAATTTCTTTTACAAAGGACAAACCTTTCTTTTATACAAACAAAACACCTAAAACTGCAGATCTGTCAAAATATAAGGTTCATTGCTTTCTCTATTGCCTGTAAAATGCCAGAAGGGTTTCAAACAAATAGCAATAAATGTGAAAAAGGACCACTCTGTTCTCTTTGCTTAGCTGGAATGCCACAATAGCCTGCAGTATATTTTAGCATCAGAATATACAAGTTTTAAATTTGAATAGAGGGAGAGTACCTTTGAACCTAAAGATCTGTAGACCTATAGAAAGACCTATCAAAAGACAAGGAACCTCACTGTGGTTCTTGAAGCTCAATAACCTCTAAACCTCAGGACAGGGTTAGCTGGCTACATATCCCAAAAGCAGATCAAGATGAGTGTTTGCACAAGTTTTGTGCCAAAGTGCTCTTTTCAGTCAAAAAGGACAGAAAGAAGACAATTGTGGGTTAAGTTGGTGATATCTGTAAAGCACTTGTTTTCATGCTTAGATACCTAAGAAGTGAGGGAATATATCAGAGATTTCTACATACTCTGGAAAAGCCTATAACTTTCTACTTTTTAGAAATATGTTTCAGAAATATGCAAACCATTCTCAATGGACATGAAGCTTTTCTCTGTCAAGTCAAGGCTAAGGAGTTTTCTGTCTCATTTTTTCTCCAAGTGAGGGTTTGCTGACATAATTTGTACAGGTGAATCGTTCCTTTACTCAAGAAACTAATTTGTAGATCAAACATCTGCTTCCAGCTATTGTCTCTCACCAGGCCTGTGTTCACTTGGGTTTCTTCTGCTCTCCCTGAGGAGCTTTGGTGGACTTGTTGTTCAGCAAGCAGCTGGATCTATAATTCCAACAAGAGTTTAGTCTAAGATTACTAAGTGTCACAATATCATGCTAATGTACTTAGTGAAATACACAACTGTCAGTTAAGCTTAGAAGATAAACATGTAGGAGTGCAGCGAGGGCTGGCAGCTACCTGAGGGTGACCCCATCACAGTCTGTTCTCTCTCCAAGGGGGACAGACCTGTGCAGGGCCTGCACAGGGTGGGCAGCACTGGCTGCTGGTAACATGGTTATTGACATCCCCAGGCACAGCAAGTGATGAGCCGGGGCAGAGACCAGTCAGGGGCACCAGCGAGGAGCAAAAGCAGGTGGGTGCCAGGAGATGAGCTACCTGCAGACAAGATCCAAGGTCCTTCCAGGAGGCAGGGCCAGAGAGAGGGCTGGAGAGCAGCCCACATGGTTACCAGAGACTGGTGACCCCAGCGTAGATTGAAATGGGGCTTCTGGGCTCACCGGTGGTGGGGAGCAGGTGGGGCTGGGCAGGATAAGGCCTGGTAGTGTTCTGAGAGACCTGATGATATATGTAAAAGGATATATATATCCAAGGGTCATAAATGTATAGGAATACATGCTTTACGATCACAGGAGGAGGCAGACGCCTAGCTATCAGGCTGAGGTAAATCTGTACACTCACTAGGGAGTCATCTAGGCTAACTGCTAGGAAATACCATGGACGGAGTCTAACTGATGAATCCAATAACTTGAAATCCAACTCTTAGAGAGAAGTCTTTCTGGCTGGATAACAGTATTCCCACTTCAGATACTGGCTGGTCTTGCCAGACATTTCTCCTAATTAAATGTTTGGTTTCCCATATTCTATTAATTTTAATCTTCATTTCAGCCATGTGAAACCTGATTTTATGCATGAGTTGACTCTATACGTCTCTTTGAGCTATATTATGGTGTGGCAAAGCCTCTCTTTTTAAATTTCTCTGCAGTGAGGAGTATGTTAACTAGGATCTGGAGCCCTGGTGAATGTGCTAATCACCTGTCTGCAGAGTCATTGTTATTTTCTGGCAAAGCAAGTGTTTTAGCATGCATAAAGCAGAACAGAACAAGAATAAATAAATTTCTGCCTGTGCTGCCTTACCGTACAAGGAAGGAGGATGTGAGAAACTGAAGTACAAATTCATACTCCAGATCAAAGATTAAAGAAAGGAATTTCATCTGATCTTCCATATTTCATATATAAACCCTAATTACTTATTGAGAAGCAGTTTCTTGGCATTATTTATGCAGTCAGAAGTGCTGAGCATGTCTGCTAAATCAGACTATGTAGGTAAGTGAAATAGTAATAGTTGTTTTGCAAATAAGTCTCAAACTTAGCTGTAGACTAAGCATAAAATCTGTTCATTCACTGCACAAACAGAAATTTAGGATTGTAGGTGGCAAATAAGTTGGATTTCATAATTGCTACTGGCATCTAACAAGACAAATACTCATCCAAGTCCACTTTGCAAATCTTGCCCTTTTTGCTTTTCTAATTCTTCATCAGTGCCAGTGGAACAGTAACTACTGTCACCAATCCAATCTACAATCAATCTAGTGGTGTAGATTTCCTTGAATGGACAAGAAGGTTAATTTTAGTCTAAAGTGAGACTAAAAATAGCAGCATAAGGTTGATGCTAAATTCCCTCTACAACTCTAATCAAATAAATGAACTTTAAGCCCACCCCACCCCCTACCCCCCTTTTAAAAAAGGCGTTTGGAACCAGTTGGAGTGCACAGATGTTGAAGTCATACAGTGCTGATCAGCTAGAACTTAGCCATTGAGGTTTAAAAGTGTAAAACCCTTTTGCTCTGAGTGATTATTGAACAGTGCATCTGGCTCCTGAAAGAAAAGTCAAGTTTTATATACTATAAATGATATAATGGATTGCTATTAATTAGCTGCATTATTACTGAAGAGGCTCTAGTTATAGACTACAGTTCCTCTGTGTACTCTTCCAGGCGCACTAAAAATAAAGAACAAATGCTACCGTCTCTTCCCAAATAACTGACTCTGCACATATCATAGCCAAAACAACTTCCTCACCTTGTCTGGAATTAGGAAGTGATACTTTTTGGCACACAGTTGAAAGGAAAACTAATAGATTTTTTCTTCAGGTTTTCAAGGTCAACTGCTGCAGCTCTTCAACTCTAAAATCAGTCTGAAATGCACCATTAGGCACAGTAGGAGACAAGAAGGTGAATTCTTCTACATTTGTAATTTTTCAACTTCTTCCATCAGTCTCGATTTCTCTGTTCCTTATGTATAGCTTTTTTTCCTCCCTGTTCCTGAGAACAGTTATTTTTTGTATTATTATCTACTGAAATTAATTTTATTAATTGCATAAATGGCAAAAAACTGTGCACCTGAGTTAAGTCTTAGAAAGATGAGGCAGTTTTAGAGCTATTAATGTCACAGGAATAATCAGACCTGCAGGTATTCTTCATTTTCTGTTCAGTCCTAACCTATTAATTATTCTTGTACTTAGAAAAAAAGAGTTATGTATTATTTGAATTACATTGTCTGCTGATAAAGTCAGATAGAATCCTTGTTTCTAACAGCCTTTAATGGCTCTTTCTTCTAAAAATGCATTTTAAAAAGTTTATATACACTTTTTACAACCACATATTCCAATGGCTATAAGCTGTATGCCTCTTGTGCCTTACAGGTATATCCTGCATCCTACAATCAGGCAATTGTTACTGTTCCAAAGATTTTTTACCTCTAATTAGGAAAATAAAACACTAGAAAACTTTGTCTCTTGTTAATGAATCTTACCACTTCACCCAGTGATCTAATTAGAAACATTTGCAGAATACAGAATAGAAGGCATGAGAAGTTTTAAGCCATAATTTTATGGTTCTTTTAATCACACACAAAAGTCTGCTTTTTCTTTTGGCAAATGGAAAAAGAAAAAAAGCAATCTTGTAAGCATTAAAATGCAAGGAAAGAAGAAAGTTGTAGTGTGATGTAGAAACTCCCTTCTGAGAAGTTTTTATCAAAGAATATGTGAAAATGCTCACTGAAAACTATTTTCTGTTTTTCAGGAAGGAGGTGTCAGATTTTTTTGTAACTGTATTGGGTGTAGGTGTCCAGCTATTTATAGTAGAGGGGGGACTGCAGGGCTGGCCTCTGTGAGGAAAGGTCAGGGACTGCCCCATGCCAGACACTCCAGCCAGTTCCATCAGTGACAGTAGTGGTGCCCCTGGGAAAAAATATTTAAGGGCAAAATGCTGCATGTCAGTCTGAGAGAGGAAGGAGTGAGGAAAAAAAAGTGTGAGAAACAAGCCTACAGACACCAAGATCAGCGAAGAAGGAGTGGGAGGAGGTGCTCCAGATGCCAGAGCTGAGATTTTCCTGCAGCCCATGGAGATGCTGAGGTGCAGCAAGTTGTCCACCCCATGGAGAATGATGGTGGAGCAGATATCCACACTGAAGCCCATGGAGGACCCCATGCTGCAGCAGATGGATATTCCCTGAAGGAAGCTGAAGCCAGTGGAGAGCCTCCACTGGAGCTCCTGGCAGGAGCTACAGCCTGTGGAGAGGAGCTCATGCAGGAACAGGGGGAGAGTTGAGGAAGAAGGAGCAGCAGAGAGGAGTTGTTATGAACTGACCATAACTACCATTCTCCATCACCCTTATGCTGCCCAGGATGGGGTGAGGTCAAAGAGTTGAGAATGGAGTGACCTTAAGCCTGGGAAGAAGGGATGGAAGGAATTTTTCCTGGTAACTCACCATACATACCTATTTTAATTGTCAAGAAATTGAATTCTTTTTCCCCTAGTCAAGACTGTTGTATCTGTGACAGTGATTGGTACAGGATCTCCCTGTCTTTGCTCCCACCCATGAGCTTTTTCATCTTATTTTCTCCTGCTGTCCTGTTGAAGAGGGGGAGTGAGAGAATAGCTGGGTAGTTGTCTGGTAGTTGGCCAAAGTAACAAAATTTAGTTTTTCAAAACTATGCTATGAAGTCCTTGAAATAAAATTACTTTAATTTACTTGAAAGCATACTTTTCTGTGAAGATGAGTCCTATCATTATTATTATAGGACACAATATCTTATATTAATTTTTATATCTAAAATTTTCAACCTGTTCAAGTTTCTAATTGGAAGAATGGTATTTGCACCAGAGTGATCAAATCACAGGCACGGAATTTTGAAACATTAATTTGTTCATATATATTTAAGCTTGTATTCTTTGAGTATCCAGTTGCATTCATGCAACCTTGTTCTCCTACTTTCTACATCTTCTGTGATACAGAGATCTGCATGAAATGGCTTCTAACCCTGCCTAATCAAGGTAATGAATTTGGCTAATATGTCTTATCCTTTTAAGGACTTTAAGACTGCTAGTGATGTTTAAGGGCTGTTTTCTGTAAGTCACCCAAAAATATGCACTTTTCTTGAAGTTACATATTAAAAAAAAAAAAAAGTTGTTGTACTTTATATTTTCTTTATGCTACTTATACTGCTTTTGCTGTGTAAGTTGTTAAAAAGTTAAATAGCACATAGTAAATTTTATAGTACAGAAATACTTGTCCTGACCAAAAAGTCACTCTTGCCATCTTCGCTAAAGACAGCCCACAAATTGGTTATCCTTTGGGACTACATGTTCCTCCGACTGAACAAAACCTTGTGCTCAGATTTTCCACATCCTATGTGGGAAATATCTAATCACATCAAACCTCTCAGACACCTCTCGCAGGTTTCAGCAAAACTGACTTATCTGTGCACACCAATATAGAGGTAAATGCCTTCCTTCTCAGAGGAGGGGCACTCTCCTGCATCTGTCTGTGTTACTGGTCCAGGGAACTTTAAGTTAATTGTGGTGCCTAAAGAAATTAAGGTCCACAGGATGCGAACAGTCCTGGAAAATGGGAATAAATAGGGCCTAAGTACTCATACAGCATAAGCATATGCTAAGTTTGGAGGTGTTGCATCACACTTCAGATACCTACCTGTATCACTTTGGAATCCAAGAGACAATCTCAACTTATTTTACAGTGTTCTCAGGAAGTTCCCGTACAATTTTGTTACTACATTTAATGTTGTCTCAAATGCTTTCTACTTTAAAAATCTTAAATGCTTTCAGAAATGTCTTCCAATAATATTAGATACTCATATGTTTGTCAATGTAGCCTTTCTTCTTTTACAAAAAATATATATACAGAAATTTTAATCCTAAGTGTGAAACGTAAGCAAGATTGTTTTAATCAGTGTTTCCACCAGGGCAGAGTGGAGACTGTCATTATAATTCATGAGGAGGCAGGGTTTTTTTCCTAGTATTGAATGTCTGTCACTATTTTCCATAAGAAGTCAGTGAGTCTTTAACAGTGTTAAAATGGTTATAATTATGGCTGGGACTTAAGAACTGCACAGAATGAAGGCAAAATTCATTTGCATACAGTTCAGCTTGATTTGGTTTTCACTCGCCTGTGTAAAACAAAAAAAGACATTTTATTATTTGTTCTGAGTGAGATTGCATAACATCCCATGTATGCGTCAGGTGCTGTGTGTAAATATACAGGTTTGGCCACCTGGAATCTATTTGTTAAATTGCCTTGTGACAAGGCTGTAATTCCCTCAACAGACATGTGCAGCACAGAGGCTGAAGGAACTCGCTCTCTCCCTGCCAGACTGGCCTTCTTGCAGCTGCAGCACAAGCTGTGCAGAAAGCAGCTCCCTGGGATGCTTCTTGAGGTGACAAGACTGCAGCTCCCTGCAGGTACATTGGGAAGTAAGCGATACCAGGTTTGCTCCTGCTGAAACAGGAATAACTGGAAACTAAACTGTGATTTTGGTCACAAACTCTCTGCAGTTTGGTACAAACTGAAAATTGCGCCCTAAGCATTTACAGAGTCAAATACTGACTTTGAAGTTAAAATCCTATTCAGATGAAAGACATCCACACCTCTGCAGGTGTTATATTGTTCAGTCTGTCTTGACTACAGAGTGAACAAGACAGAAATCTATTGATTTAGCGAATGAAGGCTATTTCCACAGCCAAAGGGTGTGAGAATTTATTTTTACGTGAAAGCTTCCATTCTGAGAAAAATAGCAAAATCTGTAAGAAGATGTTTATGGACTACATTACTGTTGTATTCAGTGAACATTAACTTGGTATTCAGTGCTTTAAAATATAGGATTTGTACAAACTGTTTCAAAGGGTTCCGTGAAAGGTGATTGAGAAAACTAAATTGATAAATGTGATGCAATTTATTGTCAGAACTTCTGAAATTGTCTACAACTCTACTGAGGGGAAAAAAAACAGGAGCGTGAACCAGAAATCAATAGGGTTGAAAAACAGTTAATGGATCCTGAAACTGTGTTTAATTACTAGAAGGAACAGCAATACAGAAGTTCCCTGTAGTGCATTTTTATATGCTTCTTACTTGAAGCCTAAGAAGTAAATTATTTTACTTCTTAACTGAGAGATTAAGTTTACCTCTGCATTTTAACTTTATCTCTTAACTAAGAGATAAAATATTTCAGTTGTGTCAGTGGCATGGAGCCTGAAGAAGTTTATGAACCACATGTTAAAGAGAAATCCTGGCGTATATGGCCCATCACTTTCTAAGAAACTAGCACTTTCAAAGCCAAGTCAAACACTCAGAAGCATTAGTCACTATAAACAATTGTAGTCCTGTTACTGATTTCTTGCAGTCTTAATGTTTTTCCTCTCTAGACATAGTTCATCACAGCACAGAACAATAGTTTCTTAAAGTACAAGTGATACTTGACAGTTGCATTTGCTGAACCAAAAGGAATTAAAAATACGGAATTTACAAGCAGCATTCTGGAAAATTGCAAATATTTCATTTGGCTTTATAAAGAGGTTTTGTGAGGTATATTTAAAAAGGTTTGTTTTGGTAATGCTAAAATGTTTTATTTTTATTTTATTGACACAACGATTGCATTATATTAATACAGAAGTCAAAATTATCTGTTTCTTTTACTTTATTGAAATTAATCATTTATATAGTTCTTCAATAGTAGTGTCCATGAAATATTCTTGTGCAATGAGTTGATTTTGCTGAATTGGCATTTTCCAATGGAAAGTATTCTAGCACAAAGAATCAGCCATTTCTTCTGAGACATACTGTTTGTAAAATTTTGTCATGTCAATTTAGTGCATTTGTATCTCAGTAGCAGTTTTAGGCATTCTCAGTAACTGCCTACCACTCCTAACTGACTGAAAGCCACAATGTAATATAATCTGCCACAAAACCCATAGTATCCTCATTACATCTTTTTTTTTTTGTCAAAATCTTGCATTGGCTGATGAGCTAAACATCTTAATTTCAGGTTTTGTGCTTAGTATATTATGACTCCTTATATTAGCAGAACCTTAGTTTAATGAGGTGTAAAAGTGCACTCCAGGAGTTTTCAGGCAGTGTTCACAGTGACTTTTTACTTTAGGTATTATTAAGACATTGCCTTCTTTACTGTAGCTGGAATTTGGTAAATGTGGCTTTATATTGTTATATTAAATAATGGCATGCCTTGCTTCAACTGTTTAAAAATGTAATTTAAAATCAGATTACTGTTATTGAAGTGTTAACTACAGGCTAAGTAAGAAAGGTTATATATAGTTAAGACAATTAGTAATTATTGGACTGCAAGATCAACCACATTCCAAAATAGCAATAAAAATTTATTTCTGTATGTTCTATAAACTAAACACTATATAATGCCAATGTCCTCAAAGTTGTGTAATGAAATAATAGAAACATAGAACATCTCAAGTTGGAAGAAATCCATAAGGATCATTGAGTCCAACTCCCAAATGTTTTCTCTTTGCTATGTTTTTTGGGAAACAAAAACAGATATTGGATTTCAACTTTAAAGTATATTGTAATTTGAGATCCAGTAGCGGTTAAACTCTTTCTATCCATCTTAATTTCTTCTTTTCTTTTCTGTTTTCAAACAAACCCTATTATTTTCTGCATAAAACCTGCCTGTTAGCCAAAAAGAAAAAGATACTTTACTGAAAAACCTCTATAACTTTAGATAGAAATGTTGGAATAATGTTTTCCAAATAATTTATTCCAGGAATTAATTACTTTTTATTTAAGAAACAAATTATCATGCTATATTATGTATTTATTCCAAGTTCATCTACAGCACTGTAGAGCGAAAACAAATTTTACCTATCTAGTAATCAGGCATGATGACAGAACGTACTGGTCAATGGCATTAATCCAGCATTTTGCTCTATACAAGCCACCTTCTGTATGAGGCAGCGCGCAGTGGGGAGCTCTCAGAGTCCATTCAAGGCCCTCCGGGCTCCCAGCTCAATGTCAACACCAGCAAAGCAAAAGAGCATTGGGAGATAAATACTTTTGGAGCCACAGATCGCCCAAAAGCCTCAAACCCTTTGAATCCAGGCCCACTGGATTCACCTTGGTGAATTATCACTTGAGGATTATCACCTTAGTGAGAAGGATTAGAAGGCTGAATGACCGTAATTCAGATCTGGGCTCTCACTGCTTCTACATTCCTGTCTGTACATCTGGGAACTGATAACTTGAAAATACTAGAAATAGCCAGGACTGGCTTCTCCTAACCTCCTGTTAAGATGAGTGTATTGGGTTTGCATGGCAAGGTTTTGGTAGCAGGGGTGGAGGGCTACAGGGGTGACTTCTGTAAGAAGCTGCCAGAAGCTTCCCCCATGTCCCACAGAGCCGATGCCAGACGGCTCC
>JAVJGJ010000014.1:97338295-97361162 GCA_035590215.1 Microhierax caerulescens
GCCCTGCTGCGGCCTCACTGGGGCTGATGGCCGGGGGGATGGCAGGGGTCCTGGGCAGGGTGGGGGGAGCCCCGGGGGTCCCGGACAGGGGCAGGCAGTGCTGGTGATGCTCTCGGGGACATGACATGCACCTTGCAACATAAATACAGGTTGAACCCTGTTGGAGGAAGTGAAAATTTAGCATCATTATTCAGAGCCTGCTACAAAGTGAAGCTGTGGTTTGAAAAATGCCCATTTGATGTCGAGGCTGATGTGCAAGAACCTTAAAGTCTAATTGCCTACAATAACAGTTTCTATTTCTTGTTAACAATTAAGGTTATACAGTAACGCAAGCTTTAGGTCTATTAAAACTTACTAATAAATATTTAAAATGTCATGTAACAGCAAATGCATGCATTTTTGCTGGACAAAAGCTTGTAGCTAACTTTTTGTTACGTGTTTATCACTGTTATCCTCAAAATGAAGAGCTGTGGGCTTCAAGGCATATAATCTTTCCCTCCTCCCTGCCCTCTAAAGCCCTGGTAAGTGCTAATTGGGAAGACTTTCTTATCAGTTCTCCAGGAAGCATATTAATGCTTGTCCTACTTAGGAAGCAGATTATACCTATGAGAAGGGAGAGAGGGTGAGGGCCTTCGCCATCAGCCCTGAAAGGCTGTGGGAAGAGAAAGCCCTGAAAGCCCCAGCTCAGGCGCAGCCGTGGGGTAAGGCTGTGGTTCGGCTGGAAGGGTCCGGGTGGTGAGTCCCTGGGTAGCACTGTAGGGGCGAACCCAGCTGGTGTATGCATTTCGCACGAGGAGCTCTGTATCATGCTCTGATGCTCAAAGTGTATTTTCCACAGGGTGAGGGCTAAGTACTGTATGTGCCTATATTATTTTGAAAAGTTAGTTTGTATAAATGTCTGTAGAAAAAGGGATTGGGGTTTAAGGTTGAACACCACTGTTTGACATGACAGAGTTCAGTTTATTTGAGACTAAATGAACTTCTGTTTTCAGACTCAAATTGTAAATTGGTATTAGTCTAGACCAACCTGACTTGATGGAAAAAAAGACAAGAGGGAAGAAAAAACAGAATTAATGCCATATACATAATTTGACAAACTCTCCATCTATCCCAGTGTTATGAAGCATTACATCACTTCAGGAGGGACAGGCCAAGTGAAAGGATGCAAGACTCTTTATAATGTGAAATAGGGGCAGCTCTAAGACTTCCTGATAGTATCAAAGCATAATCTGTATTGCAAGCAGTATAATAATTTAACATACAATAAAGACACAATGCTTACTTCAGGCACAATTTGAGAAACGCAGCTGCCTTCATTTAGATTTTTGCATGTTTTTATCTCTCCCCCTCATTTTGTCCTGTATCCCACAGGACAACAAGCAAGAAAACCTTTAAAGTTTAAGTCAGCTTTACAACTCAGCTTTCTTTTCACCAGTTTAGATAAAAGGGGTGGAGTCCATCTATTCAGTTGGGAAGATTACTTGCTCTATTTGTCTTCAACGAGGTTCATGTAATTGACTTCCCAACCATTAGCAACTAAGATAACAGTTTTACTCAAAGGCTGCTATTCAGTGATTGACAAAGGTGATCCATCTCCCCAGTACACCTCTTTGGTAAAGAGCTTCTCCTATTTATCTGGAAAAACATTCATTTTAGTTTAGTTCCCAGCTGATTCATTCTAAAAAATACTGCTTTTATATGACTGAACACTAGGAAGCATTTTTTTTCCTCTCTGGAATGAGTTCACATTTTTATGTGCAGGAACATTAAATACTGGGAAAAGATCAGAAGATACTTCTCTGGTGCTTTTTGCCCTATTTCCTTCATACTGCTTGAATATTGTATATACAAGATGGTGTTACCCAAAAACCTCCTGAACCAAAGATGTCAGAGGCAAAAATAAAAAATGGGAAAAAATTAATTCACCTCCATTTCAATCACATCTCTTTTTGTGTTAGCTTCTTGTTTAATAGAGCCCTGATGACTTTTCCAGGGAAGAGCCCCTGTGGCTTCACAAAGCCACTCTGTATGCATGTCCAGATTGACCCAGATGTAGGTCTCAAAAAATTGGCATTATGTGGTAGGTAAATATGACTCCCACAGGGAGCATTTAAATGGAGTCTCTAACGAAGTCAAATGGCAGTGATTATTTCTGACCTCTCCCAACGTCATTGCAAGTCTAATACTTAAGTCTCTCTAGTTAGTGGAATCTAGTGCAGGCAGAACAGCTGCTGTACATTTGATATTTGCCTGATTTTGAGCTTTTTGACTAAAGGGCCTGTCCTATTTATATTTCTGGAAAGTAGGATACAAGGCTATATAAGCTGTAGAGCTAGTAGAAGACATTTTAAAAAACAATTAGATGTTGTAAATGTTCCTAATTCTGAAATCTTATCTCACTAAGAAACAGAAAAGCAAGTTATTTCAAGATGTCAGTTTCAAATGCAAGAAAGCATTCATTTCTGATTTATTGATTTTAAATTTCCCTTTCTTTTTCTTTCTCACTACTCGCATATTTTCATTAATAAAATGGAGAGAAAGCAAGAATAAGAATTACTGAATATCTGTATTGAAAACTAGTTTTCAGATAATATAGTACAGACTTCTCTGTGATGTTAAAATATAGTAGCATACATTTTTTGTTGATTTCCCTAAACTATTTAAATATGAAGTAACTGTTGTGACTGATCAAAGTAATGCCTAAGAAGGTAAAACTTAGTTATAATATAATTACTGATATACCTGCTGTCATGGTACAGTTATACAGCATTCAGAAGATTTTAGCTATAAAGTCAATGGATTTCTTTGCACTTTTTCTCAGTATATGCTAAGCTCTTATGTTACATGAAAAAGGAGCTTCAGCAAGTAAGGATAAATGTTTTCAACACAAAGGTATGAATAAATATTTCACTGTGCATGCAGAATATTGCACCAAATGAATATGTGGTATGCTTACTTTAGCTACAGCTTTCCTGTCCCGGACTGGTTTTGTTCTTTCTCTGGATTTCAAATTGTCCATTTAAAAATATTTCAAAGAATATAACAGAAATTGCACTTTTTTTGTTTTTTAAATCTGGTGCTGCCTGTATCTGTATGATATTTCATGAGAAGTGGCAAAGGGAAAGAACAGAATCATTTCAAAAACTGGGTAAAAGGTATTATGATGAAGAGGATGAATGCTGTGGTGATATCATGCAACTTCTGTGATTCGGACTTGACCTAGATAATATCCTCTCTTGTGGATAATTGCAAAGTTCCCACTGGAATGTTAAAGAGCCAGTATTCTTCATCACCACTTAGTCACAAATTAATCCCACTTCATCAAGATATATTGAGAGGGGTTTTTTTGTTCTTATTTATTTATTTATTTAGTTAGTTATTATTAGTTAGTTAGTTATATTAGTTAGACTGATGATTTCCAGCAAATATTCATCTTAATTTTTGACTGGTGCAAACTGCAGTTGTTTCAGGTCTCACCGTAACCAGAATCACTGAAATTTACCACTTTCCCTTTCATTCATGGAAATGTTTTTATATTTGTGAGTTATAACTCCATTGATGAATGGAAAAGCCATTAGAAATTCACCTGCTCAATAAAATAATTCTTGTTCTAATTATAGTTGAGGGGGTCAGTAAGGGTGGTTTTGCCCTATTCCACCCACCCCCCACCCCGCTGTGTCCCTTCCACCGCCCCCCAGCCCCGCCAGTCCCAAGTTCTCATATAGCAGCTATTGCTGGTGACCACAAAGAAAACAGACACTCACAGAAAATAATGATTGCTTTTCAGTTTTGTTTTCATCTGAAACCTCTTTGCTCTTGGTGAATCCTCACACAACAGATCTGATGGCTTCATGAATACATTAAACCAGTTGCAATGATTTCTTCAGTAATAAGTGTTAGTGCAGCAGGCAGAACGCATCATAGGAATGAAATCTTGAGAAATTAGTATCTGCGTAAAATTGGAAGGTATTGGCAAATGACCCAGAAAGCCTTAATGTGAAGCATGCCCTCTTTTTTGCAATCTTTTTTTTAATGCTATACCTTTAGGAAGTGTTACAGGTAGTCATAATGTACAGACATGCAAGGATGTTCTTACTAATGCTGAAGAAGGTATCTGAAAACACTTTTCCCCATTATCTGTTAGGTTCTATGAGATAATAACAAAATACACAGGACATAATTCACCTCCTGTTATTTGACTTGGAATTTTTTTCTTTTTAATAGGAATCAGATGAAATGTCTATGCAGTAAATAGTAATTCTAATTTTTTAAAAATTATATATATATATATAAAAGAGACGAATAAATTCTTTAGAGCTTTGTAAGATGTTCTTACATGTACTGTGGAAAGAGATATTTGCAAAGATACATGTAGTTGTGGTTTTTATGGTCAGCTCTTTTAAACTTTATTGTTGTACTGCCTTTTGACCTCAGCATTGGATCTTGGTACACAGTGACAACCTGATATTCTTCTGTAAATTCTATGCTAAAATAAGTTATTTGTTTGTTCCAGCAAATTTTGAGAGCTACTATTCATCCTTTGAACACAAACTTTCCTTCATCTGTCTCCTCATTTCACAGAAACATTACAGTTTTACTAGATAGTTTTGATATGTTGTGTTGCTGACATAATCTTTGGAGGAAAAAGGAAACAGTTATTGCCTATACCTTTAATGAGAAACTTTTTGTGTAACATCAAGACTAATTTGGATGAACACTGCAGGTATCCACAGAGCACAAGCAATATCTTTTGCAAAGAACTACCATAAAAAAGTCTTTGTGGAAGATACAATCTGCCTGGTACAGAAATAAAGCCAATTCTATTTCCCACTCTCCCTCAAATGTAAGCCGCTTAGTGGGGTATCTCAAAAAAAAGGATAAAATCTAGAGATTAAAAAGTCATATGGCACATAAATCAAAAGAGCAGAAGGGGTTGAGAATGAGTTTGTAAAGAAGTAATTTTTAGCATTCACTATAATTGATCTGCTACAGTACTTATCCATTATCTGCTTTTTTTAGTTATCACCATTTTTCTGGAACATGATGGATAATTGTAGTTAGGAATTTGAAAGTAAAATGTAGCATTTGCATAAAGAATTCATTTTTAACTCAATTTCACCTTTATGCTTTTTAACCTCATCTTGTTAGAAAAAGGCACCTGAAAAGCAGTTAGTTTCTGTAAGGGCATATCTTACATTGCCACAAATCACAGGACCTTTTGACTTTTGAAAGATAGCTTCCTACTCTGTACAAGTTTTCTAGCCTGTCACTGTGACAGCAACCTCAATTTGATACTGTAATGTAACTGACTAGAGAAGCTGGCACAGTATCTTGGAGGATTCAAAATGAAGGTAAAAAAATACCACTTCAAGAATATGTTCAGCATTTCTAAAGAGAATGAGGGAAGAAAACAGAAAATGTACAAAACTTCAGCCTTTAGATACTACAAACTGCTGAAATATGCACATCACACATGCAATCAACAATAGAGCCCCTTTTGGTGAGAGCAATTTATCATCAGATAGACATAGATTATGATAGATGATGGGACACAGGAAAGCCTGTTTCTCTGCATGAGTCTGAAGAGGTATCTGCTCAGATGAAACATTAAGGTTGCTATAACTGGGAGAGTTATTAAGGGATTTAGTAGGGCATATCCATTCTTGGATTATGCTTCCCTTTCAAACATTTACATAAATAAGCACTCACAAATGTGTGCCTCCTAAATGCTCTTGCCTCCACTTTTCCAACAAAGGTGAACAGCTTTCTGGGCTAGTTCAGTTTCCCCCCAGGCACTGTTCTGCTTTCCATTGTGCACCTTCATGTGCATCACTGTAGCATGTGCAGTTTCTTCAGAGCTGGTAAGAATTATTCTATTTTGAAAGAATTATTCTATTTTGATTTAACTTGCAAAAGCAGTCCTTCTATCAAATAAAACTAAACTTTAAATTTTCATGTAAATAGTTGTCTTTTTCTTGCTCTCAGTTAATTCCCTTTACTGTTGATAGAATAATTTCTTTAAAATTCGTCACTAACATCCCTTTACTATGGCACTTTGATTATGTATACATTTTTGTTATGCTTAATCTTGCATTTGAATTTGGCCTTTTTTTTTCCCTTACACTTATTTATTTTTTCCACCTGTCACCTTTCCATCTATTTTAGGGCTGTAGAGAGATCCTCGGTAGAATTAAATTGGAACAGCTCTGCTGATGTCAGAAAAAATAGAGCAGTTTACACACACAGAAAAAAACCCACAAAACTTCATCTCTTTTTGTGCCTAGACACAAGAATTGTGTTAACACAGAACAAATCACATCTCAAACATAACCCCCCCTCCAATACTGCAGAGAAAAACTGCTATAAGCTTTACCTCAGCAGTGAGAAATTTAACTAAAAATGCATTTACACTAAATTTGCCATGTTTCAAATAACTTTCTCTAAATCCACCAATTTCTTGGTTGTATGCTCCTCCTCCTGTCTATCTCACTTCAGGTTTATGCCTTCAGCTTTGCCTCTCATTCATGTTTTCATAGCTTTCAGCTTTTTTGTCAGCCACTGTGGCAATTATTAAGGTCTTGTTTTTCACGTGAATTTAAAGTTGCATGGTGGGATTCATCTTGCCTAGTCTGGCTGCCCCAAGCTGAGATCTGTAAATCTTAGGTGGTCTCTCAGACTCTATCAACAATTCAAAAAATGACTAGCTTCATAAGATTACATGCATTTTATTATAAGAAAGGACAATTCATTCCCATTATCTAATATGTAACACAATTTATCAAGGAAATCAAGACACACTAACTTATACTCAGAGATCCAGCTTTTAGGGGTTTCAGTGTCATGGATTTCACCTCTAATTTCCTTTTTTTCCCCATTGTTTATTTTTTATATATCACTTTAAAGTTTGTCTTGCAGGTAACTCTAAGAGAGGAGGTGAGGTATCAGTGTTCCTTAGAAAGGTGTATGTAAAATTAATCAGACTGCAATCTGCTCTCCACTTTTTTGGTAGGTTGTTTTTTTGTTGGGTTTTTTTTCATGTGTTTCCTTTTTTGTCCCTAAACATGTTCTTTTCTCTTCACTCCAGAATTTGTGTTGTCCCAGAAGAGCACAGCTGTCAGTTTTAAAATCAAAACTCAGTCTTTAACATAGCTGTGTCTCAATCCATTAATATGCATAACACTAAGAAAAATGTGTTTCTTAATGAGAAAAACAATAAGCAACAATGCTCAAGATGTGGAGTGAATATGTATATATGCACATGTATCTATGTCTCCAGCAGTGAGAGGTTTGGTGGGGATTTTCAGCTGACTACTCTGACTTTCAACAGGACTTGTTATGTAGCTCCTTACTCATCTGAAATACTTTTGAAAACACTTCATTCTTTTCCCCTGAAGCTTGCTCCCAAACTTTCATTCATCAGTGCCTTCTGGCACAAGCCTGCATCGGAGCTGTGGTCCACCTTGTACACAGCCAGAAAGCTTATCACATATCAGGAGCAGAACATTTTGGAAATTGCCTATCTTTTACACATTTAGCTGTCACATTCAGAAGTCAAATGGCTTTATTATGATTGTTCATTACCAACAATGTGCACTTTGCAATATATAACACTGCAGGCAGGGTCTTCTCTAGGGACAAAGAATGTTCTCTAGCTAATGGCAGGCAGACAAACTGTAAGGAATTTGAAGGCAAAATATCTTCCTACAACAGGAAAAAGATCAAAGTGTTTCAAACCAGACAGTGCAATCCTCACAGCTCCCTGTTAGAGCAGGATTTTTGTTTGGTTTGGATGTGTTTATGTTGTGGACGCAATTCTAGACACTTTCTCAAAAGAAGTCAATACCTACATTACACTTTTTCATTGTTTGCTTGTTTACAGGGGAAGCCATTGTCTTTCTGTATATTTTAAGATGGTGGCAAGTGCGTTTGCAGAGAAGGAGTAACATGTCCTTTATCATGCCATATGCCAGTGAGAGAAAGAGAACCTACAGTTTTAAAGAGCACACTGTGTCCAGGAGCTGGATCCTTTCAAATAATGGTGCTTTGGAAGCAATGTAAATAGAAACAAGTAGTACAGTGGTAGAGTGTCATACTAAAGGTGTACTCTACACATATTAATGCAACTGCATCAAACCAGAGAACTCAAAAAGTCTCCTGAAAGTCTACTCAAAGTCCTTGTGCTAAAAGACAGCAGTTGTATTGCCCATCATCAACTTCTGCAGATGAGACTTGGAATCATTTGCAAGAATCTAAGATTCCCAGTGCTGCTGCTTCTTTTGGCTGCTCAGTTACTACAGACTGACACACAAATCACCTGTAAAATACTTTCTCCTGTTGTTCTTTATAAGAAATGTACTTGTACTGAACTTTGGCATACTTCGCATTAATTCTCAGTGTCATGGAGTAGATCTTCATTTAACTGTAAGATATATAACAACATTGTAGAATAGCCACTGAAGAAGAGATGAAGGTACAGTTTCACAAATGTAAGATAGCTACTGTAATATCAGCTGGCCATAAATATGCTTCGAGCAAATGAAAATAAAAATGGCTGAAGGTGCTATTTTCCAACACCATGAATAAAAAGGAATCTTAGAAATATTATTAATCCATTTAGTGATAGATGCTACTATTTTTCAACAGTTTTAAATAATTTTATAAGGGAGCATGGCTTCATAACAGTGAATTGCTACTTACCTTACTCACTCTGCAGGGAGGAAATAAACAGTAATCCCCATATTTGGCAGGAATGAAATACTACGTAACACAGTGTATCATTTACAAATGCAGCCAGCACCAGATATTTCTTATAAAGATTCGGGAAATCCTGTGATCTTGGAGCACAAAGAACCTTCCTAGGTACTGTACAAGAGGTTACTGGTAGCTTTGATGCAGGTTAAGCAATCTAGTGACCAAAGCATGAGAAGACAAAATTAAAAGTGCATTACAGTGATGTTAATATCTGTAAACATCATATGCATTTCATTTTAATTAGAAGTACTTCTGGATTTGTATATGAGAACAAGAGGATAATACTCACTGAGGATAGCTGATTTTTAAAAAAATATTTTCCCTAGGTTGCTAAATTAGCAACTTGCTAATTTGTTATATTTATTATTAACATATTTTTTCCTATTACAGTGAGATCACTATATCCTGCAGAACAAAGAAGTGTCAAGGTTAAAATCATGGCAGGAAAAAAAAAATAGAAAAGTTTTTTGAAGTGTTTTGATCACCTCAGGACAGGATTAGGACCAGAAACCAACATCCTAGGCCTTGTGTCAGGGCCTAGACCATGGACCACACTTTTCTCTGCCACAGCTGGTAATGCTGTCAGAGAATAGTCAGTTGTGCACTTACCCTTTTCTGCAGCAATATAATCACATTTCTTTGAGTTTTAAAGACGCTTATTGCTCTTTTCTTCTCTGGATCCAATTTTGGAGATGAGCCACTCTTAATGGCAGTAATACTAGGCCTAGTCAGAGCTTGTGCTTTGTTTGTAGAAAGATCCTTTTATTAGAGGTGGAGGATTAGGTTTTAGTATCAGAAAAGGAAAAAGAACCCAGCCAAACACCACCCAAACCAAAAACTCGCAGAGGAGGAAGATTAGGCTGCAAACACTTTATTACAACACTGAAAAATTTATTAGAGTTAGGTGCTAAGAGGTACTAGTACTGCATGGTGTTAAATCATCTGATTTGGCTTGCAGCTCACAAAGATACTGGAATATCCCATTGCAATCCTTTTCTGTTTCTTTCTTTCCCATCTGAACTGCTGTTTCCCTAGAGTATGCCACCTTCATTGGGTAAACTCTTTAACTAGTAACAATTCCAAGTAAGCTGTCAACAATATCGATTTCTATTAAAGAAGTATGTGTGGTTTAACTCTCCATTTCTTTTTATAAATTCATTCTTCACATTTGCAAAATTTCAGCCATGGAGAACAGTCATTCAGTACTATTGTAATATCTCCATGCCATACCCATGCCAAGATATGATTGATCTCAATAATGCAGTTTTCATGACATTGTCCATTCCTTTTTTTTTTTTTTTAAGCAAGGAGTATCTTAATCCATAAAATAAGGTTTCTTATATAACACATTGACACATTTCCTATCTTTAAGGCTGGTGAAACTTGTGAATGTAAGACCTAAGTTCTGAAGGAATTGGTTCTCCTAGGGATGAAAATTGTTATGTAACAGTGCTTGTGGGGAGAGAGGGGACAGGGAAATATATTTTCTGATGAGGTCCTATGAATATTCTTTTGGTCCCTGATAGGTTAATTCCCTGCCAACTTCCCCAAAATCCTGTTGAACCTTAAAGCACAAGAGAACTTTTCTGTGTTATTTTCGCCCAATATCTGCAATATATGAATGTTTATGCATGGGTTCAAAATGTGTATGTGCAGCTTGAGGAATTACTGGTTTTAACTGTGTTCTAGGTTAAGTAGCTAGATGAGTCTTTTTACACACTATCCCCAAATTTCTGCCTAGTTTCTAAAGCAAAATAACAATTTCTAATCTATTCTCAGTAGACAATGCCTGCATCAAACTATAGAAACATAAGACATTTTTCTGTCATTGATTATAGCTAAACTTTTATTTCAACAGTATTTTGGACACCACTGCTGTTTCAGGAGCTTAATCTCATTAATTTTATTTCAGTATTCTTCTTTTAGCTTTTTTCTCTTCAGAGAAAATCTCTGCAATTTGTCTTGAAAGCTCTAGTCGTAGCCAAATTATTCACATTTTCTACCCAGTGAGGCTTACCTTTCAGTTTAGGCAATTGCTTTGGGAGTTTGCATTTTGAGGTAATCTTCAGATCTTTTCTTCTTTCAGTATGGGAAGGAGGGAGAAGAAATTCACAGTCAAAATTATTCAACTGCAGAAACTTACACAATTGCAAATTTTATGGTGAATTCAACCTACGCTACAGCTGATTGCACAGCTGCTACATGTTTATACTAATGTGGGTTCCAGTTTTCCTTCAGATCCAAACCCCAGTCACCCATAGTCTTATATGTCAGCTGACATTCGGAGTCTAATCTTGAGTGAGCCAGCTGGCTCCCCTGGCAGGAAAATGAAAGACTGCATTCAAGTCTTTTCCCTGCAGACTTTATGATGACCAGAACCATACTGACTAAAGCCAGTTCGTGGTGCTCCTCTCATGTCTCCCCATACCTTCAAGCCCAAAGCACATTGTCCATGCTGCCTTGACCTTGGTTTTTCACTGCAGAAGTTCAAACAAGGTGGGCTGCAAGACAACCCTCTCATTTCTGGGTATGTTCCCTATGTACCTCTTATGTAAAAAGGGTGATTTGTATCACAGAGAAAAATAAAGTCCTCATCCATATTTTAAATGTGCCCACAGCTGAGTGCACAGCATCTGGTGTGAATTCTGTTGCAGGAAAAGGAGGCAATCTCCTAGGATCTCCTGTGCCTTAGCCAGCAGGAGAGCCATACAGAATTTTTTGTTTGTTTGTTTTGTTTGTAAAATAATCTCCAGGGTGTTTAATCCCTGACATGTTCTGCTCTATATGTGATGAACTGAATAAAATACATAGCAAGGAAGCTACAACTGGGACATCGCATAGCTCAGGCAGCTCTAAGTTGCAGGACAATTCCCAGCTGAAGCATCAGTCAATAGGAATCCCAGAATCCAAAAAATGAAAAGATGACCCTTGCGCACAGCTAGGCCTGAAACCCCAGTAGAGATAATTTTTAGGAGACTAAGGCTCCAGAATGAATTCCTTAAGAGATCCTTCAGAACCGTCCTCATTTTTCCTGTAGTCTACATAAATCTATTGCTATGTATAATCATTCTGACATTTGTAGAAGAATAGATAGATGTATGGGCTCTGGCTAGCAGAAATGTTTTATGACGTACTAACTGGTTTGTGGGACCTGGCATCTAGGACATAAGAACCATTAAGATACATTAAGGCACTCATAAATCCTCAACATAACCATATCTTCATCATTCACAAGATATCATGGAAACTACTCCTACTTTATGTGAAGGAAACTACTTTGATTAGTAAGGCTGCTCATATCTCAAATAAATTAGGTTTTTTTTGTTTTGTTTTGAATCTGTCAGTAATTTTTTTTGTGTGATTTAGGGCAAATCCCTTAACCTTTTTTTTTGCTTCTGAATTCATTGAGTATTGAATTCCATGTTATTGCATGCAAGAATTTTATTCGATTTAAATAATCTCCGTAACTCCTGTCAAGATCCTCAAGATCCTTTTGAATTAGAATAATGTTGAAGACTTATTATTTTGTTGTTTCTAAATTTTCTTACATTTGCTCAATATATAGTATCTGTGATATATTGAGGTGGCTGCATACTTGTACTAAAGAAAGATTTCTACTGGCCACAGAAAGCTCAAAACATGTGTAAATGATGTTTTGTGTTGAACTGCTTGTACTTCCAGTCTGTACAATAACCTTTGGTTATGTTTAAGTCCAGTGGAAGACTAAAGGAACATCTTCTGCTAAAATTCTGTTTCAAGGGTTTGAAAAAGACTTTTCCTGAATTCTAGCGTCAAGCATTTACTCCAATTTTTTTTGCTTCTACATAGCTTTTTTGAGTATCCTGCAGCCAGAGAGCTCATCATAGAGTGCAGGTGATTCTAAGCAAGGGACTAAAAATCCCAGTGTCTTGGTTTGACTTTGTAGCTCTATGAGATCTGCCTAAATCTACCCAGAACAGGACTAGGCTTTTTATAGAAAGTTTTGACAGGTCAACATGATTTGTCCAAAATGGGACACTATTTATTATCTATCAACTGATTAAATAAAAGTCTTTGACTCAGAATCTCATGTTGTTCTTTGTCACCTATACAGCAGAACAGCTTAAAAATTAATAAAATATTTGTTTTGAAATATTACTTTTATCTGATACATTTAACTTTAATCATTCATATCTGTCATTCTATAAAAGGGTTGGATGCAAGTACTATACCAATGAGTGTGGATGCCTTGCTGTTATATGGTCTGGGACACAACTGCAGTGAATGTTCCTCTTTGGGAAACCTTTTTTCTGCTTTGAATAAACTCATTTTAAAATAATTCCTTTTTTTTTTTTTTTTTTTTTGTTTAATTCTAATTACTTCCTATGAAAATATTGCCCCTGGCAAGAAAATGTCTACTGTACCTGAAGGTACAATGGTAGTATATTATCTGCTATAAAATTACTATTTGTATAATACATTACTATCTTGTGGTCAATATAAATAGAAATGCAAGAATTAAAAAAACCACACATAAACCATACTTTATGTTTCATATAGCTAAAAGAACAGTATCATGAGATAATATTAACAAGGCTAGGTTTTTTATATACTGGCAAAAATTCTTTTATGAATCACAGTTTCTTGATATGTTTCTTTTGTTATTGTTTTCCATGACAAGTATAAATGCATACTGGCAAATAATACATCATCTCCAGTTGTCCTTGACAGCAACACATGTGACATTTAAAGGATGGAGTCACATGTTTCTGAGAGGATTCTGGCATTATTTCATGTATCCAAGGTACTCAGAATTAGCCTTGCACTATACATTGTTCCCTGTATTTCACTTATTGAAGTACTAGCACCAAGTACCCTAGTAAGTGAAGATTCACTCCTGTAGATCTTTTTTCTTGTCAATGTCTTTACTTCAAACTTTTTTAAAGTGACCATAAAAGCATACCTTAAGAAATATATAAACAAGCAATTAACTGACAGAAAAGTGATCCTTAAAATAAGTATTTAGAAAACCATTGCGTATTAACTAACACTCTTCAGTAAATGAATGAGATTGATGAGAAATAAATTAAGCTGTTTTAAGAAAACCCAGCATTATGGAGAAATGCACCTTGCAGTTGGGATTTGGTTTTGTATTACAGATACTGTTTTGCTTTTACTTTGCTTTGTTTGTTAAAACAGCAGCAATATCAAATTAAGTATTCAGAATGACTTTTTTAAAAGCACTAATAACGCTATGAGAAAATGGAAAATTAGTTTCTTGCTTCTATCTCAGTTGAAATGTTTCTAGAAAAGGAGGGTAACTAACCTGATAAAGCAGTCCTACATAATTTTCATTTAAGTTACTTAAGTAACCTGGTCTGACCTCAAGATGACCTCACTTTGAGCAAAAGTTGGGACCAAATAATCTCCTGAGGGCATTCCAATCTGAATCATCCCACAAGCATATGATTCAGATATGATTTTCCACAGACTTTAAACAGAGTTAAGACAGTTTTATCTGCTGGACCACTTCTGAATTACAATTAAATTTATATAAATACCCTATAAGCTGTCATCAGAGAAATTATTTAGCATTAATGGTGTATCAAATTGCAATACTGATTTTGCACATCTTTCCAGCATCTTTGCCTGATTAAAAAGTTTATGAATGTCTATGTTCTATGGATTTGGGAAGCACTGAGGTTGGAAACTCACAGTAATCCTAACAAGAAAAAGGATTTATTCCCTTCTACTTGGTACTGATGACGCTGCTTTTGTAATACATTCTTCTGTTTTGGATTCCCAGTAGACCCCTGGAGGCATTCATCAGGAAGTGAAAACAGGTCAAAACAATCACCTCTCTGGTAAATGTTCCTCTCTCTAATACCACATAGGTTTATGAGCAACCTCTATACCAATCAGTAAAGTGGATTAATAGGGTTCCTGACTCACTCAGCCCAACTAGTCTAAGCACTTTCCATGCTTAAGCACCTCCTGAGAGGGTGCTAGATAGTCCAGGCCAAAAATGTCCTGGAAATGGTGGTAAAAAGTTAATAATATGGATACCCATTTGACAGTATGTGGGGCTGTGATCTGTCCATATTTACTTTACAAGTATAGATAAAGCCAGAATTCCAAACAGTTCAATGATTAGGCATTAATATCCTTATACTGAGAGAAAACATATGTGATGGGGAGTATCACAACATTTTCTTCACAAGTTTCTAAAAACAATTTAAAAGAAACAGCTGAAGAGATAAAGGTTAATCATTATAACGGCAATAAAGTCTTAAAATCACCTCTGTATAAGAGCTGTGAAACAGCAGTAATGTCAAAATAGGAAACTACGTTTATTAAATACCCCTCAAAAAAAGAAAGTAAATTAAGATACTGAGTCAGAAGGTATGTATGTAACAATTGTTAAAATGTGATTAAAGTCTAAAAATACAACATAGCTGTCAGAAAGAAAAAAGAATATAATTCAAACAATAATGCAGGAAACAGGAGGTGGAACAGCTGGGTGAAGCTGAGATTTTTGAATGTCTATGATCAGTTACCTCCATTCTTAGTCACAACATTTGGGTTTAGATCAAAATGGCTCCAAAGCTCAGCCACAGCAGTGTGTGAAAAGCTTTTCCTTGAAATTCCTTTATTATGTTATCTGTCAGAGAGCTAGGTGTGGCGGCTTCAGTTTCATAAATGGCTGTTAGCAAAAGAAATGTTTATTTTATGAGACTGAAATCAAATGCTAGGGACTTCAAGGCAACTGATAATCACTAGAACTATGTTAGTTAAAGCTATCTCTGTTACTAACCGCTTAGCAGACTTTTATTATCAAGTCTTTTTAGACAAAACAGGGAACTTCTTAGCAGTCTTAAGGGAAAGTAAAAGTTAGGATTTGGAGGTCTATTTCCACTGGTGTGAGCACTGGATTAAGGAATAGGTCATGGCTGAATGCTTCCCAATGCCCTTACTCCTAATGGGTGGAAAGAGGGACATGACATCTCATCAGGGCTATAAAAGAAAAAAAGAAAGAACAAACAACAACAAAAAAAAAAAACAACAAAAAAAACCAAACCCAGACCAACATTTTAGCATTTGGAAAACATTTTAGTGAAGTTTTTTAATGTCCAGTCAGTCCAGTCACTTTCTTCACATATTTGCATGAACGCCTTCTTACAGGTTCCAAATATGACTGCTTTGGTTGTTGCTTTATCTTGATTCCTGCTTTTAAAACTCAGCCTATGTTATCTCAGTACAAAAAGTTTCCTTGTTAGGTTAATTTCCTATCAACACATTCCTTCTTTTTTCCACTCTATGTTTGATTGACAAAGATTCCTTTTCTTTGATTGCTGCTGGGATGGGTGTGTGTGTGTGTGTGTAAGTCAGGCAGGCTCATCTGACAGAAACATTTCTTGGCAGCAAAGAGACTAGGTATATATTAAAGGCTTGACACTAAACCATATTGCTTGATTTAAAGATTGATCTAACTAACTGAATACAATTATTAAGGTACTAAGACTCAGATCAGATCTTCACACATCTCACATCTAAGTAGTCTAAATTATGTTGAACAGCTGGGTATAAATAATTACTAAATAGTGGAACATGGAAAAAATGGTTTATTTCAGTGATCAGTTTTAACCATTAAACAACTCTAAGTAAAAAAGATATTTTAATTATTTCATATGAGAAAAACTGTTTTTGTGATTTTAACTAATAATCTCAAAGAATAAAAGTTGTTTTACCTGGGAAACTAGCATGTACATTTTTTGAACTGTTAAGTAACTTTAATATTTCTTTAGCTTGTTGTTCTATTATATTACAATAAATGTAGTATAAAACCCAAAAATATTTGAATGTAGTGGTGGAATTCCAAAATACTATTTGAGTTTAGTTTTACTATGTTTTTACTATGAGGAATGATACTCTCCTGGATGTGGAAACAGATTTAAGTGTAGTATAAGTAGAATTTTTGGCTCAGAACAGGTGATTTTCAAGCCACTGCATTTAGTCCACACTTACTATCAGCTGTCTCTAGGATCAAACCAAATTTCATGCAACAGCTGCACAGAAACTATTGAAGTGCTGAAATATGTGAATTTCGTATTGATTTTGGGACTTAACTCATATTCCTTTGAGACTTCCTAACACAGTAAAATATTTTAGCTTTAGCCTGTTAGCTTCATGTTATCAACGCTTGTCACTACTTTTCTTCAGCTTTAAGCTTCTTGTCATTTTGAAGTCAACAAGTGGCTTCATCTATTATTACTTTTTTCTTTAGAAAGAGAGATTCTGAAAAGGAAAATAGTGCAATTTCATATCTGAAATAAGACAAATTGGGTGGGGATGGAAATCAGCCACTTGGCAAAATTTGGTGGAAATTAGTAGAAATATGTCTGGTAGCAGAAATTATGGAAATTAATTCTGAATTTGTGTTAGTCCCTTGTTCCAAAAGTCCAAGAAAAATTTTGTCTACCCAAGTGATTTGGCAATTTTGGAAAAGCAATCTCTTTCTGAATATTTTCATCTGATCTGCTTTTGGTCTCAGAAATTGGTAGTAAAGCATAGGAGAATAACTTTGATTAAGTTTATTTAGTCCTGTAAAATATTAAGCACAGATATATGAATTGTGACAAGAATAGATATTATGGGATTCATTTGAACAAGCAAATAAGACCATCAGGATCTTGTTGTTAGCTAATTTGAGCTATTTTTCCATAGTTTGCCTCCCCCATTTTTACTCAGAGTCTACACAATTAAAACCTGAGAAAATATACTGTGATACTTGGAAAGACTGGTTTTGCAGAAACTGTGTTTCCCTTATAACAAGTGACAACAACAAAACAAAACAAAAGAAAACAAAGCAAAACAAAGGAAAGCAAAGCAAAGCAAAACAAAGCAGAACAAAACAAAACAAAACCAAAACCAAACCAAAATGAAACAAACAAAAAACCCAAACCAAAACAAACCAAAACCAGATGTAGTTGAATTCAGATTAAATCTACAAGGGTGACATTGCAGCCTGCTGGTTTCCCTTCCCCCTCTTCCTCTCAAAGGCCCAGATGGGGCGGGAGGCTCCCAGAAGGGAGGTGGGAGGTGGCAGCCAGGGCCCACTCGGGCTTTGTCCCCTGTCAGAATCACAGAATGGCTGAGGCTGGAAGGGACTTCTGAAAGGCATCTGGTCCAACCCCTTTGCTCAATCATGACACGACGAAGTGCTGATGTTCAGAGGGAACCTCCTGGGTTTCAGTCTGTGTCCATTGCCTCTTGTCTTGTCACTGGGCACCACTGAAAAAAGCCCAACAGTGTTGTCTTTGCAGCCTCCTTTCAGGTATGCATAGACCTTGATGAGACCTCCCCTGAACCTTCCCTTCCTCAGTCCCAGCTGTCTCAGCCTTTCCTGGCAGGAGAGATGCTCCAGTCCTTCAGCCAGACCTGTGGCCCTTTGTTGGACTCTCTGGTATGTCCATGTCTCTCTTGTCCCGGGGAGCCCAGAGCTGCACTGGAGAGGTTTTTCTACCATGGCCTCCTCTCAGCTGCTGTTCTCGGCTCCTATGAAGGATCCTGCCTCCAAGTGTATTCCAACTGTGGACCCTTTTCTGTCTGCCTTTTATTCTGGTGATGGCCTCTTTCACTGTACTGCCTTGGAGAGGAGGAGGAGGTGGTGAGTGAGTGTCTAGAAGAAAAGACAGTGTAAGGGAAAGATATTCAAGGCACAGGAAAAACAGGTTCCCTCTTCTCAATGTAGATATCAGGACCTACACTAGTTTCACTGTCAAACAACAATGAGCTGCAACTGATAAAAATTCATAGCAGGCCCCATTACCTAAATTTCCTTCTCAAAAATAGGGGAGACCTCTAAACCTCTGCAGACAATTTAGAAAAAAAATAGAGGATAATATTTTCAGAATGGAGAAAATCTTCCAGACTTTATCTAACAGACAGAACCATTTTAGCTGATACGTTAGAACACCATCCTAAGCACTGAAAATGCCATCAGTTAAAGTTCAGCAAAATAAAAAGAAAATGAAAACAGGCCATACGATGTTACAAACTGGCAAATTTTGACAGGCATCATTAACATACCAGATTATAATGTTACGAACCTTGGTATTTTGTGGATACTGTTTAGTATCGCTTTCCTTTAATTAACGTTTTTGTGATAATTTAGGTAATTGTTAGGTTACAGTGTCAGGAAAATCACAGCTGGAAAAGAGACAATTACAGATAATTTAGCCATGTCTGTGCACTGAACTAGCATCAAGTACAGTTAGACATTTCTGGAAGATATTTATCTAACCTCTTTTTTGTAACCTTTTATGAAGGTATAACCTTTCTCATTAATATCTGGAACAGTCTAAAAAGTCTTATATTTTTCAAATAGGTATTCTGAATTCTTCTTACAAGGAGGTAAAAAAAATTAGTTTTCTTCTAGTCTAACCTCCATGAACACATGTCCTGGTTTCAGCTGGGACAGAGTTAATTTTCTTCTTAGCAGCTGGTGCAGCGCTGTCTTTTGTATTTGGTGTGGAAACAATGTTGATAGCACACTGATGGTTTTAGTTGTTGATGGGTGATATTTATACTAAATCAAGGACTTTTCAGTTCCTTGGGCCTGCCAGCCAGAGGGGTGGGGGGGCACAGGAAACTGGGAGGGGACACAAACCAGGACAGGTGACCTGAACTAGCCAAAGAGGTGTTCCATACCATATGATGTCATGCTGAATATATAAACTGAGGGAAGAAGAAGGAAGGTGGGGACACTTGGCATTATGGTGTTTGTCTTCCTACGTCACTGCTACATGTGACAGAGCCCGGCTCTCCTGGGGATGGCTGAGCACCTGCCTGCTCGTGGGAAGTGCTGAATGAATTCCTTGCTTTGCTTTGCTTGCGTGTGTGGCTTTTCCTTTATCCTTTTCCCCCATCTTTCCATTTTGTTATTATTATTATTGTTAGTATTATTGTTATTATTGTTGTACTTACCTCTTTATTCTGTTTAAATTATTAAATTGTTCTTATCTCAACCCTGAAGTTTTACATCCCTTTCTGATTCTCCTCCGCATCCCTCTGGGTGTGAGGGAGTGAGCAACTGCCTGCGTGGAGCTGGGTTGCCAGCCTGGGTTAAACCACAACAATAGTGAATAATTATTGTATTACATATAGTTTTTTTAAAGAGAAGATACCCTGAAAAAATGATGTCACTTTTGATAATATTCTCAGGGAAATGTTCTGTATTATCTAATTAATATTTTATAATTACAGTTCCACAGTTTTATGGGACCTTACATTTCTTGGTGTGGCTTTCCAACTGGTAGGAAGAAGAAATGAAAAGACATGATTTTTCTTATTTCCTTTCCACTACTGTATGGACTTTAGAGACCAGTAAAAAAGAAGATCTGGAAAAGCCACTTTTCTGACCAGTTTGAAAAAAAAAAAAATTGTTTACTATACTAAATCAAAAAAATGTCTGCAGTTTAAAACACAAACCAGTTCCAAACAATTAATTAGAAAATTTAGAAATTAGAATTTGGAAAAGAAGATATCAACCAGACTAACACCTTTCTACATTTTCTGCTTCTTTAACTGGTATTCCACTATACTTACCTTTTTTCTGCTGTTTCATTTAATGTTTTTATACAAGGTAATAGTTATAGGAGAAAGAACAAAAAAAAACCAGCAAACCTAAACCAGAAATAGGAAAACTATAGCTAAGTGATCAGTTAGCATAACAGCAACTTAAAGAAACATAGTGAGAACACAGCTAAGAAGCAATACAGTTGCACAACAACATGGTCTCTTGCTAGAGTAGTATTAGTCTTTATTGTTCTACTATCACATGTACAAGCAATCAGGCAAATTATGTGAGTTTACAAGACTTACTAGTTAACATACAGAAAACAATAAAATTTACAAAAATAGAGTATATTAAAGGAAGAGCCATGTCTGCAATATGCAGTTATCCTATCACTTATCTCTACTATTATCTTATTCTTCACCTAAAACCATGTCACAAAATTTCAAGAATAAACAAATGGTAGAATTTAAAAAAGTATGTGTGACAAAATATCTAATGGGTCAGAAAATATAGTATTACAAGAAAAAAACCACAAAGTAATGGTATACCTATATACATACAGTTTTATGCAGTTTTTCCAGAGTACTTCTGTCTTCTAGTTTTCCTTTTCTTTTTCTTTCCTCTTTCCTTTTTTTTTTTTTTTTTTTTTTCATTTGACTTCTGAAATGTTTTGGTTTACTTTTTCTTTGCTATGCTCACAATGTGTCTTCGGTATGTGCTAAACTGAAAGAAAAATACAAATTTTATTGAACCTGCACTTTCTCTGTTCAATTAATATGTATGTTTAAAATTTCATTTTAAATTGGCATTCATTCATTAAATCTATTTCATATACGTTGGGAGTAAGTCAGGAGAAAACTGAAATTTAACTGGTAATAGTTTGACTAAAATGCATTTATTTGCAATTATGTGACAAGGTTCAGTACAGCCAACAAAAATGTCAGCCTACCAAGTCCTAAAAACATCCCTGAGGCTATCCTTCACTAAGATTTAACAAAACTATAAAAAAAAACAAACAGGAAAATTATTTTCAATGTTTTTCCTTCCTTTTTGTTTGAATTTCAACCTTCTTTACGCTGGAAATTAAAAGACAGGAATGCACAGTCTCTTGATCAACATCAGTATGCCAGCCATTTAATCTGGTAACTAGTTCTTTCCTTTAAAATTCCATTTTAAAGATGTTGATATTTATATTCTTCTTACTGAGGTTTCAAATTTTCCTTTTCATACTGCCTGAAATGAAAGTAAAAATATATTTTCCCATAACCTTTCCCACCCTCAAATTTGGCCACAGATGCATAGATGAATGATGACAGATTTTCATTTCTGAAAATAGAAAAGGTGGAAATAAATAATTTTTTATACTTGCAATATAATCAGTCAGAGAATTATAAATGTCTGTGATATATAGTGATAAAAGTAGCCACCTTGTAGTTCTGAAGAAATCACTTAAAATACTTGGTTTGCTTCTTTTGATCAGATAACTAACCCAACTGCAAATAGGAAAATACCAGATGTGACTGGCATATTTTGACTTTAGGAATGGCTAATTTACAGGATATTTTTCATAAACATTCCAAAATGTATAGTCTAAACGCACCAGAATTTAAATTTATAGCTGCTTGAATGTATCACACTCACTAGTTGCTGTCTAAGTGCATTGGTAATTAGAGTGGGCTCTCCAAAGAGTCAGAATAATTCAATATTTTCAGTAATGACTCTGATGATGGAGAGCTGAGTATAATTACAAAATATTACCACACTAAATGGTTAATAAATCACAAGCTTTATTTGAAGGCACTGCTGTGATTCTACTGGATAAAAATCACAGATCTCACATAAAAGAAACAAAAGACAGTCAGGTCATCTGATACATTGATAATGAAGCCTCTAGTTCTGGGCATCACAATTCAAGATTTTGGACAAAGTAGGTAATGTCTAGTCATGGACATCAAAAAATAGCTAAGAAAAGGGCTTATTAAGTTTAAATATGCAAAGATTAAAGACCATGTGCAGGATAATAGTTTTCCACTAACTAAATAACATACAGAGACAGAACTGCAAAAGTTTTTTTTCTGTTTTGTCATGGTTTAACCCCGGCTGGCAACCCAGCCCCATGCAGCCACTTGCTCGCTCCCCCTCACCCAGAGGGATGGGGAGGAGAATCTGAAAGGAATGTAAAAATCCAGGGTTGATTTAAGAACAATTTAATAGGTAAAACAAAAGCTGCACACACAAGCAAAGCAAAACAGGTAATTCATTCACCACTTCCCACGGGCAGGCAGGTGTTCAGCCATCTCCAGGAAAGCTGGGCTCCATCACAGGCAACACTTACTTGGGAAGACAAAAACCACAATGCCAGATGTCACCCCCCTTCCTTCTTCCCCCAGCTTATATACTCAGCATGACTTCATATGGTATGGAACACCTCTTTGGCCAGCTTGGGTCACCTGTCCTGGCTGTGTGCAGCGATTGAGAGACAGAGACGCAGCTTGATGCAAGCAAGATGTCTACTTTACTGAGCTAACACACATACATTTATACGTTCTAAGTTTCGCG
>JAVJGJ010000014.1:97373648-97389838 GCA_035590215.1 Microhierax caerulescens
CCCCCCTCTTGGACTTAATCCAGTCTAAGACCAGCTAATTTTCTTCACATTTGTGTGGAGCTTGAGTGACTCTAGTCATACACATTATAATTACTGATTGGTATCACGTGTCCAGTGCCCATCTCTAATGCCACAGCTTTATAATGCCATTCATTGTCCTGTCTGTAAGATGATGCATCAGTTTTTAACAAATTGTACAAAGGACAGGCAATGATAGAAAAACCAGGAATATGGTTACACCAGTAATTCAAAGTTCCTAGAACTTGTTGTAGTTTCTTTGTACTAGATGGATTCTGCACAGACTTTATCTTTTGCAGTGTGTCTGGTGGTGTAGAAGCAGCTCCCTTAACCCACCAGACTCCTAGAAATTTAACTTCTTGCACCAGTACTTGGCACTTCAATTCTGTGACTTCGAATCCCAATTTTCTTAGTGTTTCCGGAATGGTTTTCGTTGTATCTCTAACACTTTCTGTCTCTTCTCCCCCAGTCAGGATGTCATCAATGTATTGATACACTGTGATGCCAGATGGGATGGGGATGTCTGCTGAGACTTCAGCCAGAGCATTACAAACAACAGTAGTAGGGGAGTGTTTGTATCCTTATGGAAGTCTGTTGAAAATGTATTGAGTCACTCTCCAGGTAAAGACAAACTGCACTTTATCTTGTTTGCAGAGCAGAATCATGAAGAAATTGGCAAGAAATGGAAATGAACTCCAACCCTTCACCTTTCAATCAATCCTCCCTTATCATCAGGGAGGATAAAGTTTCTGTAATTAAATCTTCTTAGCATTACAACATACAGTATAAACTTTATGCTATGGGAGATGACAAGCTGTGATGCTCATCTGCATTAAATCCTCTAAATCCAACTGAGCTACTGACTAATATCCACTATGAATGCAGAACTACTTGTCCTGGCATTTCTGGGAATTGTGTTTTAAAAAATTCAGTCTCTGAAAATTGTTCTGTATGATTTCATGTCTAAAAAAAGACTGACAATTTATTATGTCTTCTGTGGATCCTGTGAATGCTAGATATTATCAGAAAGAAAAAAGAGTATAGTAAGGTAAATGAGCTACAAACCTGTGGCAAATTGTAGAAAATCCAGAAAAATACTCTGTAATCCAGACAGCACCAATAACTAGAAAGTATTATGAAGAAAGTATAGGACTTCACAGATCAAAGACTTAATTTGGTAAAGGACAAAAATCCTAAATCTCTGCATAAATCTATCAGTGAATTGCAGAAGAGGCAGCCAGTTTATCATGTTTTCTCATAACAATGGCAGCTTTTTCACTCTTGACTCTACAAAACTTAACAAAGCCTACAAACATCTACTATCACAACAGTTAAGGGTTCCGAGGATGAGGACTGACCTAACAAAAAAGAATTATTGAATAATAAAAAATTTAGAGAAAAGTTCAGAGTTTCAGAAACAGGATTCTTAACTTAGCAGAATTCAAGCTTAGTCTTAATTGAGGCACAAAAGTCTTTAGTTGTACAGGATCAGTGCAGTAATCTGTTTTGGCTAATGAAAGAGAAGGAAGTGGAAGTGATAGTCTCGTATGCCAGTGAAGAAAAAGAGAAGAGAAATTCCAGTGGTACTGCAGAAAATGCTTGATATCTATTTTTCTGATAATTCAGGTTTTTGCCTAATGCCATGTCAATGATTTTGGAGAGAAGCTAAAATTAAATACCATTGTTGTTGTAGTACTCACTGAGAAATTTCAGTATTTATTAGTTATTTAAGCTTGCTCATATGCTCACTCAGAGTTAAGCAACTATAATGTTACATTTTCTTCCTCCTTTTTATCTTTTCTAGAAGACTATTTTTATAACACCCATTCATGAATAAAATTACAAGTATCCCCCAGGCAGAATAGTTAATATTTACCCATATTTGTGAGAACATAAGTGAATATACTTTGCATTTTGGTGAATTTCACCTTTTTAGATTAACCTTATTTCTTTACTTGTGGATCTGATAGTAAATTTTTAACTGTTAGACAGCACAAACTCCAAACAATCATTGGCCCCAAGAGAGTCAAATATTTAAGCCTGTCATTAGCTTGAACTGCAATTTTAAGTGCTATGCTGATATGGACTGATGATGAATTAAATATTTCCCTCTTTTTTTTTAAGACAAATGTGTCAATTTTAAGAAAATGGTTTTGGCCACAAATAAAAATTATTTGGATTCATGGTCATACATAATGCATTTTTATGCAAAATGCAAACTCAGTAGTATTTACAATCTGCCCAAAGTCTTCCTAATAAATTAGGTCAAATTAATAGTTGATGTTATGCATACTGACATCAGTGAAATTGCATTAAAGATTCATTTGGCCCAGTGCTTAAAATTCAATTTTGAACCTCTAGGCTTAGACAATTTGCATTATGAAGAACTATCCTGTATGAAGGTTACTTTTGAGTATGTATGTATATTCTGAAGCCTGATTCAAAGCTCTGATTCATAAACAGATGGGCTGATCAATTTTAGAAAGGATAAATTATAATAAAATTGGTAATAACCACTGTGAAACGTCTCATTTTGTAAGTGGCTGTCATTGCTTTTTGGGACATTCTGTAAAGGCATAACATGTTACACACACGCCTATAGCATGAAGAACACAATGGGTGAGGTTTGGTTTGAGATAGAGACTCTGAACTGAAATCTAAGGTGGTTGAGTATGAGGGGACAGCAGCAGTTAGCATCGACCTTGACATTAGCATGATCTATGAATGTATCTTTGTTTCTAAGCTGGGTTGTAATGGTCTAACTAGGTAGACTACTAGATGGATGAAACACTGATTGGATTGTTGTGGTTTAAGTGGAGTGATTAATGTAATTAATCTTCTACCTGGAGGTCGGTTACAAGTGGAATTCCTCAGGACTACATGGACCTATCCTGTTTGATATCCTTATGAAGGACCTGGAGGGATACAAAATGTAGATACCCTCATCAAGTTTGCAGATGGCACTGTAGTAGGAGGCATAGGTGATACACTTGAGGGCAGGGCCACCGATCAAAAGGAACTCAATAAGCTGGAGGAATTGGCCAGCAGAAACCTTTTAAATTCAAAAAAAGCTCTACGCCTTGGATGAACTAAACTTCTACAGTAGCTGGGCTGGGGAGTGACTAACTTTAGAGCCGGTTTGCTGAAAAGTTGCCTGGGTGTCCTAATGAACAACAAATTGGACATGAATGAACAGTACCTCCATCAGCAATGAATGCTAACAGCACCCTGGGTCCTACTAAAAGGATATATTGAGGGAAGTGATTACTCTCCTCTACTAAGCACAGATATTATGTGGAATAATGTGGCCAGTTTTGGTCTTCCCAGTACAGGAAACACACCTAGAAATTGGAGTGAGCTCAGAGGATGGCCACCAAGGTAGCGGAGGGCTGGAGCAGTTGCCTCATGAGGAAAGGCTGAGAAGTTGGGAGAGCTGGGCTTGTTCAGCCTGGAAGTTTTTTGCCTGACTAGATATGGAGCACGTGAATCAGAAGACTGTATGTAGGTGGTTAGTGCTATTTGAGCACGTATAGTGGGTATCTGAGACATCTGTGTACCTAATATGATATAGGTTCTATAGAAAAACCTATGTCCTTCTGGAGCAGCCAGAAAGGCCAGGCAGGGTACTATTGGACATCTGAGATGGATCTAACAGCTTATGTCTGAGCAACTGATTGCTAAAACAGTGACTAATAGGTAGTAATAGGATCCCCAGTGACTAATTGGCAGTAATAAGTGCACATAAAAGTAACAGTGCTGAGGTAGGGTAGGCTGGTAGGTTGACTGACAGACACAGTGGTAAGGTTACCAGTCCCTACTATGTTTTAATATGTGGTGCTCAGTGCTGCCCAAAAAGTGTAACTGTAGTCACCTTGGAAAAATGTGAAAGGGAAATAAAAAAGCACTTGGAGGATATGCAGCTTACTAATAGTTCAATGTACTGTTAATAGTAAATTATTACCAAGAAAATTAAAGAACTGAAAAAGAACAAGAATTGAGGACAGCTTTAGCTCAAAGAGTTTTTATTTCACAAAGCTATAAGTACCTGAAAAAGAAATCTAATAAGAAGGTTTCTCAGCTATAACTGTAAAGTTATTAACTAAAAAATTAATTGTCCTTGTACTACCATAAAAAACTATAGTTCATCGTGAAGCGAGGTTTCAAATATAACTTCTCATCATACACCTCATTTTCCTACTGTGACCTTTTCTTCAATGTGCTGTAAGTGTCTTGGAGGAACACTGGGCATATGCAGAGAATTACTGAGGAGATGATGGCTAACAAGTGTGAAACAAATGATAAAATATTAATTTATAAAACACATTTCCTTTGAACTAGACTTTTCCTGCACTTTTGTGCCTTTGAAAAATTTGGATATGAAATTTTATGAATGCATCAATACTCTAAAAACAAGCATATTTGTTTTTCATCAGAAAAAAGGAGTATATACACTAAAGTTTCAGTTGCATTATTATTTATGTCAATAATGCCCACAAACCCAAAGAAAATCAAAGGTGATGTTGCTATAGACATAGAACAAATACTCTATAAGACACACTCTAATTCTTTAAAAAGATTGAAAGGGGAGTATCACATTGTTCCTCCTTTCTTAGAGCAAGTACTGGTGCAGAAATTACATGGGTTTTTTAAGAGTTTTGAATTTAGCTCTCTTGAGTTCTTGTATATAAAGTCTCTCATCTGCCCATAAAGTCTTTCACCTCTTTTAGCTAGCTGATCTAGGATGTCTGGTACCATTTCAATTCTTTTGCTTCTTGCTAGTGTTCAGGTTTATCAGCTGTCAGCTCTGGGATAGTAGATCTCATTAGAAAACTTGACATTCAAGGTGAGTATTAAGGTATGGGTTACCTGAACTGCCTTAATTCTGAGAATCATGCTCTTTCTCAGTGACATGGTTCTAGTTAACTAAATCTCTTAGGAAATAAGTCTCATCTTGTACATCTCTCATCATGTACAAAACAGTATTGTTATTTATCATAGTGTTAGCAAAAGGTTTAGGTATTAGAAAATGAGGCAATGTTTTTTATCCCATGTGAAACAGTATCATAAGAGTTAATAAAAATTCATGCAGCAGTTCCTATAAGATATGTTAAATTTTTGAGTCACATGTATATTGGACAGCAGAGTTTGGAATACTAAATATGCTATTGAGCTTTGATAAATTTTGATAAATATTTACAGACAAAAATAATTCAAGAAAAGTAGAAAAACATTTATTGCAATACTTCTGAACTTTAAAATTTTATTTTGATTAAATTTAGCTAAATATTTATTTCTTCTTTAAATAGAAGACTAAAAAAAAACCCATTAAGATGTAATAAGACTCATATTTAGTGGAATGGGGAAATAGTTAAGGTGAAAAAACAATTTGGAACAATGCAGTGAAAAATCATGCTTGAACTAAAAAAATTTCCTTCATCAAATTGATTAAAAAATCAGGGGTTTCATAATACTTTTAAGGTTTTGTTCACATAGGCCTTCTTTTGTGTCCATAATTATTTTCAAGTTAAATTCAAATTAGGATGACTATTGGCCTTAAGTATGTTTAACTAACAGGAGGAGGTTGAGGAAAGGACACATGAACTGCGT
This sequence comes from Microhierax caerulescens, assembly GCA_035590215.1. NCBI lineage: Eukaryota > Metazoa > Chordata > Aves > Falconiformes > Falconidae > Microhierax > Microhierax caerulescens. The sequence continues at coordinate 97,379,274 of JAVJGJ010000014.1, forward strand.
ACCACAAGGGGAAAAATATGTTAGTTTTCCACAGTGGAACAAAGAGATACATAGACGGGCATATACTTATTAAACCTTTTTGGGTATTGTTTATTGATAGCCAAAACATTGGAAATCTCCTGCAAAGGGAATTAGAAGTGCAAAGCCAAAGATGAGGAAAGACAGAAAGTGGATCTGAGAGCAGCTGTGTCTCTGGAAGAGATTTGATGCAATCCTCTAAGATCTCTGGGTTGGTCTAATGCCCTCTTTTAAGTACAGCAGGACATTAAATCAGCTCAGCTGTACTGATTGATCGGATCATCACAGCTCCCCTGATCCTGTCCTCTCAGTTCCCCGCTTCTGACCATGCAGTCCTACCTCCAACTATCCAAGCAAAAAGAAAGGCATAAAGAAAGCAGGATAACAGCCCGGGTCATCTTCTCTAACGAGCCCATTTTAGAGTCACATGAGTTACACCTTGAGTAGAGTATGGGTCTGCAGAAAATATCTTAGGGTAAAATTACATTTTGAGTCCATTAGATCCAGCTGCGGTCACCTAAATTTATCTGTCTGCAGTATGGATTTCTAAGTGTCATTTAGTGTTTGTCTCTCCTCACAGTCAATGGAGATCTTTGGTGGCCTTCAGTGGCAGTTTAGATGACATGGGCAATCCCACCTTGACCTCATAACAGATTTCAGAAGAGCAAAGGTATCCCACATATGTTATGTCTGCCAGTCCTAAGTATCTCAAATACCTAAAAACATACTGTGCCCGTACATACCTATGTTAAACATGATAAGCTCAGCCTGCAGTCAGATTGTAACTGGTACCTAGAAAGCCATTCATCTGATACAATACAAATATTTACTTCTGGATGACATCATAGCTTTCCTACTCTTTCCTACGTAGATCTCTACTGGCTTAAACATAGTGACTGCATACTGACATCTTTTCCTATTGACTTACATGCTTATATTGTGTTGCTTTTCAACTGTCTTGCCAAGGATTTAATCTAAGCCATGATGTTTAGATGATCTAATAGATCTGTATTGTCTGGAGGGGCTTGTTAAATTACCTACAAACAGAAGAATGAACCGAAAGAGGATGTAGATCCTTCACAGAAACACTTTTCTTTGATTCCTACAGTAGTCAGAAAACCATCCATCTCAAGCAGAATCACATCCATGAAATAGCTTCATGTACTACTAGTGTTTCCTCCAAATAAACCACAAGATCCAAAATCCAGCTAATTATGCAAGTTAAAAAGTAGATTAATTCTTTATATATTAATTCTTCTGTGCAAAATGAGTCAAAGGATCTAGCAACTGCTGCAGCAACAGTTACATACAAAATGACTGCTCAGGTATTATTACTTTCTAGTAAAGTAATGAAGTAAAAGATGGTGTTTCCTTGTCCTTTTCATCATGTGGTGAACCACCACCACACTCCTTACTGCTACAGCCTGTTGGTCTTTATCCAAGTGAGGATTCAGTGCAATTACTGTTCATACATTACTACCGAGAGAGTGCAACCACTTGTTCTTTGCATGGTTATCTCGAACATACCTTTCTCAGATATGCTGTCATTCTCATTGCTCCATGAATATTTATATTCTACCAGTTCAGTATGTGGCAATCTAGATGGACAAACTTTAATCACATTTGATATGGCCGTAAGTTCCCAAAGCCATTATGGCACATTTGTGGAGTCTATGCTAGTTGGGGGTGAGGTGCTCTTAGCGTATACATAACCCCCGCTGAAAGGTGAACACTTTTGGACCACTTAACCACTTCCGAATACTTAATACTTTTGGACCAGCACTGGAAGTTTGTACTTGATCAGCACTCAGTAGGTTCTGGAAGAGGCATTTTGGATATGGATCTATGAGGCTAAAGTCATGAAACTGCAGTATGGCAGCACAGGAAAGGATGGAAGGGGACTGGAGGTTGGGGCCACCTGGGTCTTTATGACTGTTGGAGCCAGACTAATAATCATAGAAAATCTTGAGTCTTCAACATGCTCACCAGGCCTCTAGCTTGCATAAATGTTGTTGCCTATGTAATTAGATGTGGTTTGTATTACAGTTTTAAACTAAATCTAAAATCAATGTGTAGATTAAGGTGTTTTCTTAGACAGCATGATATGAGATAGTATGGGCAGAGTAGTAGTAGCGAGTTATGGGTATAGTCTCTTAACGTGGTAGTGTATACTGTAAATTAAGCAATTGCTACCACATTTCAGCTGTAACTGAAAACAGTTCCTCATGTATATGTGGTATGGTCAGTTGTTTGAACTCCAGTTATCCATGATACGCTTGACACACAAACTTGTGTGTATACAACTACACCCCCATATTCACTCTGCGAAAAAAATCCACTTTGAAGACACAAATATATATTTATAATATACACATTTATCATTAAAAGAATCAGAATTTATCAAGGTTCTCTTTGCTACTCTTAAGCTAAGGGGTCTTTGGAGGCTTGATGCAAAAAGTTAATGAGGTGTTTTCAGAAGTCATATTGCTTCTGGAGGGGCATATGTTTAGTTCTCTGGTTTACAGACCTTACTAAACCTTTGAGTGAGTGACCATGTTTAGCAGAAACTGAACTGAAACATGAATGTGCAAGTATTTAATTTGTTCAGTGGTACCTGATTTTATTATACCAATTTTGATAAAGAGATTACTTTATTCAAAGAAGTTAGGCACAGACATAAATGCCTGTGAGACAGAGGCTTTGAGGAAATTTGTAATGGAAGAACATTAAAACCGTTGTAAACACTAAGGCTGATATCAGCAAACAAGTCAGAGACATAAGTAAAATGTTAATTTAGTTTTTTACTCCATATACTATTTATGCCAGTGTTTGTATGTATCAAAGCAATTTCACATCTCTGAAAAACCTTTCTGCAATCAAAATTTTTTTCCTAAAGTAGCACCTGCAATATTTACAGCACAAACATTTCTGTAAACTCTGGTAATGAGATTCTGAAACAGGAGAGATGAAGGATAAAGTATAATTGCTTTTTTGACTCCAGAGATTCTTGGATAAATTTTAACATCTAGCACTGAACTATATCCTGAAAGACCTACAAACTTTCATGAGAGAAGCATTGTCATGATTCTGTAAGCCCTGGTCATGCTTTTGACATCTGGCTTATTTTTTATAAGTTTTATTTCTGTTAAAATGATGTACTTTAAAACTTGTTCGCTTAGGTCCTGTGCTACAGTAAAAATAGTTGCTTTCAAAGGTAGATATGTTTTTCTTGCTTCCTGTAAATAGAAAATACACAACTTGCCTTGCTGGAAAGATTAATGATTACAAATTATTTTTTCATAATGCCCAGTAATCTATACTCTGAACCTACCATCATGGGAGTGGTCTATTACTTTCAGATAAGTGGTCTTTTATACTAGATGCCTATTCTTTTATAACAGGTAAATATAGATATATTGGCTGTTAAATTAACCTTGGAAAGTAATTCTTATGGCATCTTGAGAGTTGTGTTATTTTTCTTTTTCTCCTTTTAAGAGTCAATCATCTGTGTCCAACAGGTCATCAAATATTACATCTTTCCTTCATATTAAAGGATATCATATTAATATGTTAATATATGAAGAGTGTTGCCTCTCTACAGCTATGAGATTAACTCATTTGTGTTTAGCTTTATTGTCATTGCCTATAATCTCACTGTTCTCAGTTATGCTCTGGTAATGTATTATCTTGGTATAAACCTCTGATTAATCTAAATTTCAGTCAGTTGCAAAAATCGACCTGTGATAGAAATGAGTTTTCTCTGAGTCATGCAGAACAAAATGGCCCTTCATTAGGGGACAGGTTTATTTTGCAACAGAATAAAATAAGTATTTTAGTACTAATGTTTCTGGATAGCAAAATCTGCTATGCACAATTACTCCTTTTCTGGCTCCTGTGACTTTACAAAGAAAATTTTTATCTTATTTTTTTCTCATCTTTCACTCTACTCTCACACCTGTTTCTGAGACCTGCCAATATGAGGACTCCTTGGTGACTGCTATGAGTTAACGCTTTGGGAAATGTGGTGCTAGTGGGCATACCTCAAGATCACACAACTTGTCTGCTGAACATAACTATTTTGTTATGAGACAAAAATGATTTATTTTTTTTTAAAACCCTAACCAATAAATATCTACATGAATATTTGCAATGAAGTAATTGAACAATTCTTTCTGACTGGGAACAAATAAGGAATGCCATGGGACTAATGAGGACATAGAACTGTTTGTGGATTTCTGATAGTATGGATAGAAAAGATGATACTGAAGATTACAGATTACTTCATATGTGTAGCAGTGAAATTTTAAAGGACTCAAAGTAATTTTGATTATTTTTTTTAACAAGCTTAATTTACTGTTATTTCTAGTATGGTTCATTATAGTTTTGAAATTAATTGCAGTTTTTACAGAATGCTTTCCAGCAAGAACAGGTATAGTTTTATCATTTCAAAGTTACTGGAGATTGCTAGACGATGGTAATTAGTGCACTTGCAATTGTTAATCCACTCCAGCATTCATTAATAACAAAGCCCAGTAACATAAGCATTTAAAGGTGTTTCTTATCAAATGCAAAGGAAGCAAGCATTAATACTAGATCTCAAAATCTCAAGTGTCCCTTTCAATTAAGCAATGGGATTTTCAATATGTTAATTAATGGGGCATGAGATACAGTTTCTTCCTGGTGAAAAGAAAAAAAAATAATCCTGGGCAATTTCAGCCTCATTCACAGCCAGCCAAAGGCAATTGAAAGAACCGTTAACTATGGACTATTTGACCAGGTTATTAGTGAAGGTTCAGCTCTACAGGATATTATTCACAGTTCTTGGTGAAGACAGATTACTACGATAAAGTATCAGTTTCTGATTGTATGTTTTGAGATAGTGTGGGTTTATTTTTACATTATGTTATGACCTGTTTTCTGTTTAAGTAATAGCACTGAAGACTTTATGTTTTCTGCTTAGCCTTTAAAATTGCAGCCTTTAAAATTAGCCAACTATGTGTCTCATATTTCTAGATGAATAATGTTAAAAAATTGATCAGTGCAAAGCTTTGTATATAAAATCCAAAATATTAATTTCTAAGGACTTACAAACTACTTACTGTTTCAGCTTTGTTCTCAGATGGAGTTCTTATAAACAAGTGAATAAACAAATCAAACCCCATCCAGTATAATAAATCTTACAAGGCAACTGTCTCCAAAACAGAGAGTTCAAATATAATTTTTTCAATCTTTGACAAAAATATTACATACTATTTTTTTTTTTTTTTTGTTAGCATGTCTTACAGGATTCTGTATCATTAGCAACTGAGTGCTGCTAAAGATAAACATTAAAAAAATGGACTAGCTAAACGATACTGCAGTTATTGAAAATGTACTGCTAGAAGTTTGATTCCTTTTATTTCATTTTAGCTCTTGGGTCAGACAAACAGATATATTGTTTTTCCTCCTGATTAATCACTACAATTCAGATATTGAGAATGAAGTCATTATATATTAACAACCCATATTGTTTCCTCAGAACAGCCAATTTAAGCTATTGAAGAATGTCACATGCCCATGTTAAGTCAGCAGTGACACAAGATCTTTTTGAAAGTGACTAAATTGGTGTAGATGAACCAGTTTTTTGAGAATCTGAGACTACATCAAACTGAGTTTTGAGAATATTAGCAAGTGGGAATTCAAATGTCACCTACATTCCCCCCTGCTTTCACTCATCTAAATCTTCATAATCACAGAAAATGATGAAAGAAAAAAACATTAGGACAGAAGGAACATACAACAAATCACAAAGTGCTAAACATTTTCTTCCAGCCCATAGGCAATTTAAGAAATACATTGCGAACAACAAAAACATCAAATACATAGTATAGAAAAGGAGAGATCAAGACCACTGTTGGTGTCTTATGTCTCTGCATTAACAGCAAATTAACTGATATAAATACAGAAATGACCTTGTGGCAATCTCATATATTATACAGGTAAGCAAGAAACCAAACCAAACAAATTATCAACATCAAATACGTAAGATCTCAATAACCCAAGCACTCAATAATATTTAGATAACCTTATAGTTGTTCTTGGGGTAGGGAAGGACCTTTCTTGATTTGACTTCATATTTGGGGTTGCTTAGTTATAAGCAAGAGATATTGCAAACAAATAGAGAACCTTTGGACAACCAGTGCACTGTCAGTAATATCTCAACCTTACACTTGGCCATTAAGGCATAAAGTAACTAAAAAATGAATCTGCTCAAAAACTTGTTTCCTATGGTAATTATTAGAATTCTTGAAACAAAGAAGTCACAAAAAATGATTGAGGTAAGATATATGCAATCATTAAAACAAAAACATTTTTTGTAGCTGCATTCAGGTTTGATATGAAAAGATGTTTATCTGAACTTCATCATTCTAAGATCATTAGAATCTCCTCCATAAATTTTCATAGAATCGTAGAATAGTTTTGTTTGTAAGGGTCCTTTAAAGGTCTTCTAATCCAATGCCTCAACAAGAAGCAGGGGCATCTTCAGCTAGATCAGATTGCTCAAAGCCTCATCCAACCTGAACTTGAATGTTTCCTGGGGTGGAGCATGATACCAGAAGGTATCACCTTCTGGGCAACCTGTTCCACTGTCTCACCACCCTCACTGTAAAAAGTTCCTTCCTAATTTCTAATCTAAATCTACTGTCTTTCAGTCTAAAGCCATTACCCCTTGTCCTACTGCAACAGGCCCTGCTAAAAGGTGTGTCCCCATCTGTAGTAACAGCCACCTTTAAGTACTGAGAGTCTGCAATAAGGTCCCCCCAGAACCTTCTCATCTCCAGGCTAAACAACAGCAACTCTCTCAACCTTTCCTCATAGGAGAGGTGTTCTATCCTTCTAATTTTTTAGTGGCCCTCCTCTGGACCCACTCCAGAGGTCCAGGTCTTTCCTGTGCTGAGGAAGCCATAGCTGGATGCAGTCCTCCAGGTGGGGTCTCACCAGAGCAGAGTAGAGGGAAAGAATCACTTTCTTCAGCCCGCTGGGTTTTGTGTATGCTTCTTTTGATGCAGCACAGATAATATTTTAACAAATACTATCTTAGAGCAATTAAACTATTCGTCCCCACATAATTGTTCCCCCACAGTCTTATGTAATGGCTAATCTGAGAATTTACTTCATGATTGTAAATATTTTTCTTATTCTGTCTAGAAATATGTCCATGATGAATTTATTGTTGCTTGCTTTGCACCAGCATTATCTTTCAATTTAATTAGTTCTTTCTCACTTCTTTCAAAACCCCAAATGTTTAGCTTAACAACATTAAATGACTCCTCATATAAACAAGTCAAATCCTTTAACCCCTTTTCATAAGATTGGTTTTCCATTACTGTAATTATTTTGGCATTTTTATTTCAATTTCAGTTTATTAATGTAGGTAACCAAAACTGTACATTGCATTTTATTTTAGATTTTAATTCTACATTTTAGAGTGTTATGAATATAGAAGTGGATTTTTTTTTCCAATCTGTCTTTTCCATTGCCTCTTAGAAGTGAGATGCTTTTTAAAAAGGTTTGTTACACTGATAATTCAAAACCATCTCATAAGATTTGAGATGGGATAAGAAGTGGTAGTCTTAAACTGAAGCAAAGGAGACCTATGTTCTCCTGAAGGAAAACTAATGCAACATCAGAGTAAATGGCTTAAGGATGCTGTGGAAAGACTTTCAGCTTAGGCAAATATCTGTCAGAAAAGCTTTAAAAGGAATTCATCTGCCTTTTACTGGGTGAATAGACTACATGAGTTCTTAAAGACCCTTTCAGTGTTACAGCTCTGTACTAAAATATATATCTATACCATCTCAGTAACTTTATGAATCATGTGTTTTATTATTTACAGTAGCAAATGCTATTCTAAATTTTGAAGTAAATTCTATTGCATGTTACTCTTCTCAATCCTTGAGAAATTGGGGTGAAATTATCTATACTTAGTCTGAAAGATATACTGTGACAGGTGCCCACAACTATTCATTTATGAATATGGTGACCAGATTCCTGACTTTACAGGATTTTTCCATCCACACATCTTTTTAATATATAATTTCCTTAGCATTTGTAATAGATGTGATCTAATGAGGGAAACAAGTCCGTCCCTTGATCTATGGTCTGTGCCCCTCTTGATATACCCTGGAGGTGCCAGAGCACACCACGATCGATGTTGCCACTACCAACAGTGCCTTTTCTGCAGAGCTGCTCCATTATTCCAGCCTCTCTGGGTCATCTGAATGGCAGCCCTGCCCTCAAGCACATCAGCTGATCACTTCAGTTCGATACCATCTGCAAACTTGATGAGCACGTTTTCTATTACCTCCTCTAGTTGATGAAGACTGTAAACATAATAGGACCTGGGATAGACTCCTCTGGTATGATTCTTGTTAGAAGCATCTTGGTAGAATACAACCCATTACCATCTGGGTCCAAGAATCAAAATACATCTGTCTGTTCACTCATCCACTGTAATGCCCTAATTTGTCCACAGGAATGTTATAGGAGAGATTGTAAAGAACGCTGCTGAAGTCAAAGTACTGGATGTGCACTCCTCTCTCCTCATTTACATAGCCAATTGTTTTATCACAAAAGGCAATTGAGTTGGTCAGGTACAATATACCTTCAGTAAATCTGGGTTGACTGCTCTCAGTCACATTCTTCTGCTTCCTGGGCTTCAAGGATACTCACTCCATGATTTTTCCAGGGATGAAAGTGAGACTGGCTGGCCTGTAGTTGTCCAGATTAGCCATTTGGCCTCTTTTGAAGTTGACTATGATGTTTGCTTTGTTCTATTTGTAATAGATGTCTTCCAATCTCCATAATATTTCAAAGGTAATGGAGGGTGGTCTTGCAAGAACATCAGCCATCTCTGACTTGGGTGCAGTCTGCCAGGTTCCTTGGACTTTCAATTAATCCATGACTTGACCCTCATCCACTGCTGCTGTCTTTTCTCCTTGAACCCTGCCTCCAGGCACAGATTTCAAAAAATTGTTCCAATTTTGTTAATTCTAAAATAATTATTTTTACGGAACATTTGCAGTCATGAAGTGTACTAATTACCAAAATACTCGATCCAGCACAAGACTCCTATCCTGAAAGTTCCCCAGACATTTAGTTTTAGTCACCAAAGCATGCTCTACAATATGCTCTGAATTGTCATAATCACAAGATTAGAACCTTTGTCCTGCTCATGAATCCCTCTGCTTCAGGAGGAAGATTTTTACTTGAATCTTTTCATAGCTGTAAATTCAATCCAATATATTCTCACAGCCTTAGTCAGGTACCTGGAACTCCTAATTTCTGCCTGTTTTCCAAGACTGGGTATTTTTCAAAAAGTGTTCTGATAGTAACTGAGATTTCAAGTGGTGGTGATGAAGTAATTCTTATTAGTTGTCTCTGTTCTCAGTGAAAGAGAGGGACATGTGACATAAGAGGTCTTAATGGTACCACACACACCCACCACACCCACCCCCTCCCCACTCCCAAATGTAAGTTCCATAGACTCTTGGGGAGAAATAAGGAACATAACTTAAATGAACAGGATGCCTTTTGACTGTCTGGAAAATTATGACATTATGTGAAGGAGATTTCTTCCTGTTGAGGAAGCAAATAAAATCTCATTGATACCTTGCCAAGATTAGGCATGTCTTGCTACCATTTGCTGTGTTCACTTCTCTTATGCCCTTACTTTTTACTTGTAATTTTGGGAGTATTGTCTCATGTTATTCTTTTTGTTAGATCTGAAGTTGAAAATGCTTTGAACATTTAAGTGTCAGCTGTCTCATTCAGTAGCTCACTTCATAAAAGAACACCTTAGTATCTCCCGTAATCTCTTCTTAACTCATATTGTGCTTAGAGAACATTTTATTGCTGTCAATATGCTCTGCTAGTTTTAACTCCTTGGCTTTTCTGATATTGCATCTTATCTGCTTTTATTGTTCTTTCATAGAGCATTTTGTTGTGCTACTGTTTTCACTTTTTCTATGATTGCCTTTTGCTTTTTAGATTATTAAAGAATTTTTCATTCCACTACATTGCTTTCTGTCATCCTAATCTTACTATTTTTTTCTATGTGGATAGCTTACCTCAAAGCTTTTAATACGGTCTTTTTAAGAAATATCACTTTTTCCTTTAGATTACTTTCTTCACAAACAAGTTCTCAGGCTTGTTCAAGTCTACTTTGTTGAAGTACAAGAAATGCTTTTTTGTTACTTTCTTCAGAACTGTGAAGTCTATAGGTTTTAATCTCTTTTTCTTACTTTACTCTCTGCCTTCAAAATTTAAAGTATTATGCAGAATTAACTCTACGAATTTTGTGAGCTGATTCATTACGTTTTGCAATAAAAAAGTAATACCCAATCTGTTCCATGAACCCTCTTGATGCTTTAAGTCCTCTGATAGTACTTTTTCAACATGTATCAGATAGCAAAAGTCTTCTGCAGCGAATGAAGAGACGGGACACAGCTTGATGCAAGCAAGATGTCCACTCTATCGTGCACCATCACGAGTTTATAGATGTTTGC
>JAVJGJ010000014.1:97389938-97412633 GCA_035590215.1 Microhierax caerulescens
TGGCTATTAGAAGCAATTTCTTCAATGAAGGAAATTCACACCCTTCAAATGAAAGGGTGGTCAAGCACTGGAACAGGGTGCCCAGGGAGGTGGTGGAGTCACCATCCCTGGGGGTATTTAACAGTTGTGTCAATGTGGTGCTTAGGTTAGTGACATAGTTTAGTGGCGGACTTGGCAGTGTTCTGTTAATGGCTGGACTCAATGATCTTAAATGTCTTTTCCAACCTAAACAATTCTGTGATTCTATGATCACCATATGATATGCAAGACAAAACTAAAGGTATTGTGAAGCTCTTTTGAATTTTGGCATAATAACTCATAAGAACAAACCAGACAGGGTCATGTAATACTACAGAAGACAAGGACATGAGCATTGTGGGGTGGGTGGGTATGTCAGTAAAAAGGAAAATATCTGGTTATTTCTTTGGTATTTCCCTATTTTTATTACCAGCTTCCTAATATCTTTATAAAAAAATAACAGGGGGAAGCTCTGACCTGCTTCCATCTGAGCTCATGCCTTCTACCATCAAACTTTCCAGTTTCACTATCATCACAGAAAATGAAGATAATCTCTTTCATCTTCCATTTTATTAAGCTACAGACACCAAACTTGTTTACTTTCACAAAGTGCAGCAACTGAAGAGACCGGACACAGCTTGATGCAAGCAAGATGTCCACTCTATCGTGCACCGTCACAAGGTGATGTTTGCATCACATAGATGTTTGCAGAGGCCGCGCACTTTAAGCAGATCGGTTCTTTAGGCTGAGCATTACGTACTGGGCGATCCCTGATCGGTTAACAACGAACAAAGGACACCTGAAGGGAGTTTCCATAGACAATCGTTAAGTCGTTACCGCACAACTTGTGACTCCTCCTTTGGCGCCACCTGTTCCTCATTTCCATCTCTTATCTCCTGTTCCTCATTTCCATATCGGCGTGACTCAGCAGTCGGCATCCTGTCGGCTGTTATCTATTCATCCCCTTTGTCACCCCAGGTTTGTGGCCGACAAGTTCCAACCTGTCCCTGCTTGTTATTTGGACCATGCTTGGAGGCTGCTCCCCAGGCCCTGTCCCACAGTCTTCCAAAATGGATTGCTTTTCAATCAATAGTTGGTGCTTCTCTTCTGCTAAATTTGACTTCACTTTTTTAATTTGAGCTTCAAAATTTTCCAAATGAGCTTTCTGGTTTGTTCAAAACCAAGGAGTTAGAAATCTTGCTTGGCATTTCTACCATTGACATTTTCCCTATATTTCTTACAGCATTTCCTGTGTTTGTATTTCCTTTACCTCCATTCTGGGCCAGTCTATACTAGACAATATCTTGCCACAAAGAAATGATATCAAACATAACAAAAATACATATAGTAACTACAAAACATTTTTCACCTTTCTAGAAAGCATTCCTTATTACCATGTATAGAGTAAAACAGATTGCTGGAAGACTTCAAGGTGTTACTGAAAAGCACTTTGAAGAAATTTGTAATTATGTACAATTTTGGAGTGCGTGGTTTTATCACCACCACCACGGTTACTGCCTATTGTGGTCACTAAGGCTTCTATATTTCTTTGCATTCCCTTTATTTAAAAATACATTACTCATGTATTTAATCTTTACAGAACACATTATATATTCTCAGTTTTGCACTGTATATCTATTGTTAGTATCCCATTAAAGACAAAAGAAAACTGACTAGTGTACCTAAACACATGACTCTTGCACCATTTTAAACACCTGTAGGCCATTAATTCCTTATCCTTTTCAGCTGTCATTCTACGATGGCACAGTTATTTACTGGGCTGTATCTGCCAGTTCAGCAAAACTATCTGAGATAGTCTAGTGTATCTAGAATGACACTAGATGCCAACTCTTAAGCAACTGAATTACTTTCATTTTTTTCAGGTTATCATCTGACCATCTTTTAGCTGACATGTATTGCTTATAGATCAAGCTTCGTTTAAAACTTGTCCAATTACCTTTCACATTTCTGGACAGATGCTGCCTTTTCCCTTAGTTTTTTTTCAGTTGTTTCATTCATCACTGAGTATACATTCAGGGAAAAAAAAAGAAAAAGAAAAAAGAAAAAAATAGTGTTTGCTAAAGGTTTTTTTTCCATGTACTGAGTTTCACCTTCAGTACTGTCCCTTTTTGGGACACAAGAACTGTCCCATAGATTAGAAAGTAACAGGAAATGCTAATTCAGGGAGCATGTAAATCTGGCAACTTTCCTTATTCCATCTCCTTGTAACTCCCCTGGCACCTACATCTGTTGGATTGGGGGTGATAAAAAGTATAACCCTTCCTAATCCCTTTATCACCTGTTCATGGACTTGTTCTTAATAAACCTGCTGATGTAGCCACAGCCTCCTGTGGCAATAAACTCTGGAAGTTCATTATCTACTGGGGAGAAAAAATTATTTCTTGTATTTGTTCTGAACTGGTGTCTCACAATTTTTACTAAGTACAATAAGTTCTGGTATTGTGTGTTTTGATAAATTATGATTCTTCCTTCTTCCTATCTACCACCTTCATGTTTTTATAAGTCTTGATCCCTCAGTCTTCTTCTCTCTGAATTTAAGAATATCAGATTTTTTGTTTCTTTTGTAAAGTGGTACCTTTAACGCCTTGCTTGTTGCTTTTCTCTTTACCTTCTATAACTCTATTTTACTCCATTTCATCCCTCTTGAGATGCATACACAAATCCTGTACAAAGTACCCAAGAAACCAGTCCCAAAAGATTGTTATAATGATAAAGTGAGGCTCTCTTTTATTGTCTTTTTCTGATGATGCATAACACTTTGCTACCACTTTTTGATAGCATACATGTTAAGACAGTGACTTCAAAGAACTTTAGGATCTCTTATCTGAGCTGTAACTACCAGGCATAATGAACAGAGTTTGGAAACCATACTTTGCAGTAGGGATATATGCCAGTTTTACACTGCAAGAAAGAACTATGTGCAGGTAAAAAGCTTGAAGTTAATTTATTAACACAGTTTAACTAATCTGTTTTAAACCTTTTTAAAACTTGTGAACAAATATTACTACTGGAGTTGCTGCTTTAGAGTTATATTTCCTGGTGCTTTGCAGAGACTACACATGTTTACTTGTTTGCTTAAGCTTAATTTCAAGGGGAAGAAACCTACAGGCATACATATAGGTCTAATGGCAAAAGAAGTTTAAGTGCCTGAATATGCATTCTTGTAGATAAGTGTGTGATGATCATGTAAGGATAATTTAAGGTTCACAAGGATCTGCTATTAAAATTTTAATTAAATGAATCTGGGAAGATCATGCATCATTAAGGACATCTATCTTATGATGTGCATGTGAGATCCTTGCCGAGTAGCATGCTGGAAATGAAATACATTAACAATGTGTTCCAGAAAGCAAAATGGGACAAAAGCCAAGTGAAATGTGGGCTAAAGCCAGAAAAGGACTCTTCTGCATTAATATCTTCAAAATAACATGTGGAGGATTGACACTTTGGCAAAGAAATGTGTACTTCAAATAGATCCATTCTGTGAGAATCTAATGTTTTGAGGTGAAAAGAAGTCTTTGCTTTTACTGATTTCTATTATATGGGAGAACAGTGACCAGTTCAGCTAAAAGAGAAAGCGATGGAGTACTATTATAACAGGTAATGTTTTTCCTCAAAACCAAATCAGCAATAAATATAGTAAAAAAACCAATATGTTTACTTTTATAGACATTCAGAAAATGTTCATTGAAACTAAATCATTACAAAAGATTTTTGCATCTAGAAAACCTTTTGATAAAACTTTTGGTCAACAAAAATGCTGACTACTTCTGGTAAATTGGACATGATCTGGCAATTTGTGCTTGCATCCCAGAAAGTCAGTTTTATCCTGGGCTGCATAAAACCAAGCATAATAAGCAGGTCAAGGGAAATGATTCTCCCACCTCTACTCCACCGTGGTGAGACCCCACCTGGAGTACTGTGTCCAGCTCTGGGGACACCAGAGCAAGAAGGTCATAGATCTATTAAAGCATGTCCAGAGGAGAGCCATGAAGTTGATCAGAAGGCTGGAACACCTTTCCTCTGAAGAAAGCCTGAGAGACTTGAGGTTCATCAGCCCTGAGAAGAGAAGGCTCTGGGGAGACCTTATTGGAACCTTTCAATATATAAAGGAGGTTTACAAGAAAGACAGAGAGAAACTGAGGCCTGTATTGACAGGACAAGGGATAATGGCTTTAAACTGAAAGACAATAGGTCTAGTTTGGATGTAAGGAAGAAACGTTTTACAGTTAGGGTGGTAAGGCACTGGAACAGGTTACCCAGAGGAGTTGTGGAAGCCCCATTGGATATTTTCAGTGTCAGGTTGGATGGAGCTTTGAGCAACTTGATCTAGTGCAAGATGCCTTTGCCCATGGCAAGGGAGTTGTAATAGATGATCTTTGAAGGTCTCTTCCAAGCCAAACCATTCTATAAAGCACAGATTAGGAAGGGATTGAGGAGGAAATCCTCAGTAAAATCTTCTGGTTTATTAGGACAATTAGTAGAACTTTAACAGTGAAACATTTCTAACTTGCTGAAGCAATGATGAATGTGAAAGTGTTAAAGATAATAATCTTAAAACAATTCTAATGATCATATAGGACTGAAAATTATCTCTCATTTGGTGGGCTACAATGATTACACATCTATCCTGAAGTAATGTATAGTTCAGTGATACCCAGTGCTGACAAAGTATTGATCTTACAAAGTCAGGAGATCTGAAGTATGAAATATAGAACTATTGAAGTTTGGGGATAAAAGATAGGCCTGTGATCAAACTTGATTAATAGAGCTAACTTTTTTTAAAAAAGTACAAAAGCAATTATGTTAATGAGTGTAGACTTAATGAATTAATATCTTTTGACAGCTTGCCAGCCGGAAATGGAGAGACAAGTTAGCTCCTGCCAAAATAATTGTCCTTTCCTTCTGAGAAAGGGAAATAAGAAGTAAGGAGTCACTTTTAGTAAAATGAAAACTGGGGATAACCAAAGTTTGTTTTGTTGTTTTGTTTTGTAAGATATTCAGACAGCTGTGGCTCTCCATTGCTGAAAGAAAAACTCCTATATTTAAAATCAGAAAAAATCCTGTACTTCAATAGAAGGAAAACAAATGTGCAAAGTTGCAACAGAATGCAAAGAATCTACAAATTAGAAATTTATATATTATGGACAGACAAAAAACCTGTCAAAACCAGAGCAAAAATAAGTTGCTTGTACTGTAAAATGTTCCAATATTCTCTGCCATGGTGTTGAACAGTACAGAATGGATGGTGCAGAAGAGAGGTTGCTGTGTGTTTTGATCAGATACGGAGCCAGAATACAAATACAGTACACACCCAGATCTAAAGCCATGAAAAATTCCCTAAGTTATGTCTATTGTGTAAAACAAAAAGAACCAGTATTGGTTCCTGGCTCTAGAATCAAGGAGTACAGACTTGTTTACATCAATACTATGCTCCTTTAGTGGTAGACGTAGAATTAGTCTAGGCATAGTCCCTGGATTTTGACTGTTGCTAAAGTCAAAGTCTGGGTTAGTTGCGAAGTAAACTTTGCCATTTTGCTTGTGTTTGCCTTTTTCTTTCTTCATACAAGTTTAATTTGGAAGCATAAAACCAGTATCCTGACTGCTGTCAGACTTCTACTTGTTGTGACAGATGGGAGGTGTCACTGAAGATTAAGACATTCGGAAAATAGCTTCATGACCCAAGCATGACTCATAGTCACTTGCTGCATATAGAGAAATGGCTGCGTACGATAGTTTAAAGGTCTGGCTTTAGCTCCTCACAAATGCTGCACCACTTACTGGCATTACTGATTTTCTGCTGGCGTTTAAAAAGCCATAATCAACACCAATGAGATTTAGTGAGACTGGTTAAATAGTGGTGAGAGAAGAATACGAGTTATTTTGTATCCTTTGTGTTTGTAGTAGAGAGGTTTTAGGGCTGGGAGGCGGGGGGACGACATGGATGACACGTGACATGGAAGCTTGTATTTTTACTTTACTCTGAGCTGTTTTTAATGGCCAAGTCAGGAAAGAAGTGGTTACTGGCACAAAAAATCCAATCTGGATTCTTATGTTCCTGATACATTTATAAATATCAGCAGTCATGTAGGAAATACTACGTCACTCTTTCAAACTTTATATGCCTTTTTTTTTCCCACAATCAGATTAAAATTTCTCAACACAGTTGTGGAAGGGAATTGAACTCACATTTACATTTGCACACCTTTTCTGCTTTCATTAGCAGAAAAATATTTTTGGTATAGACCTGTATATTGCATCATCTATTGGTTTATAATAATCTGAAGTATAAAGGGGATGGGAAACTGGAAATTTAAGTGTATTCCGTGAATAGTTTTCTGAACAGCTGCCTGTAAAAAATACCCAACAAAACCCACTTGATTACTTCACAGGGAAAGAACATAGTGAAGATTATATTAGCATCTATTTTTTCAACAGTTTTTTTCAACAGGAGCAGTAAAATATCTGCCACAATGGAAAGTTAATCAACAGGGAGGAACACTTCCCTTATTGGAAGATAGAACTGCAGGTTTTTGATAAACTGATTAAAATATATTGGAGAAAAATGCATATTTCTTGTGTATCACTTACCAAAAATGCATTAGTCTTTAATCAATTGCTAACAGCTAAGGAGGAGCATTTCTGGTTTTGAATATGTCAACAAATAGAAAAAGGTACTTATTTTCTCTTCAATTATGCCTACACCTATACAGCTGCAATCTCTGCTCTGCTTCTCATAGTAAATTAGTCTATGGTCTTTTTTGCTCCTGCATATAGACTGTTCCCATTTCCTAAGACGACACATTGCTAACAAGTTTGAGTCTGCTTGTGCTGCACTGAAATGCCTTCTGCAGAAGGCATTGTCCTCCATGACAGAAGAGATGTGATCCAGATAAGAAGATCTAAAACCAACAGAGAATGAATCAGCGGAAGCCTGAGGAGAGGAACTGCAAACAGAATTCACAGCAGGAGATTTAAGCACGTGTGGTAGTATCAGGGCCCTGGCTGCTATCCAGTCTTCTAACTACATTTGTGAGGGTTAAACCCAAGCCTTGCTGCCTTAGCCTGGCTTCTGTCTGCATTGATAAGCCTACATTTTCATGCCAGCAAGTCCCTGGAAGAGCAGGTTCAAAAAATCTGGCATATATAGTCCTTTAGTGACAGATTCTCTGAAAAAGTGGGCTGGAGCACAACCAGAGCAAGAAGCCAATCTGAGAAGCATTGGAAAATATGAGTGCTTCATCACTATAAAGGTAATTTTGGACTCCCAGGTTGATACTTCATTTAGATGTCTACAGCAACCTCAGCAGCCACTGATGATCTGATGCTGGTGGTAA
Organism: Microhierax caerulescens; assembly: GCA_035590215.1. NCBI lineage: Eukaryota > Metazoa > Chordata > Aves > Falconiformes > Falconidae > Microhierax > Microhierax caerulescens. Next base: position 97,397,315 of record JAVJGJ010000014.1, read on the forward strand.
TGGCAAGGCATTCTGTGAAGCTACATGGAAATTTGTTTTGCATTAGCCATCTATACAGTTGTCCCTTTGCATTTTATAGAGGTGTGGTATGTCTAGCACTGGCAACAGTTGCAGATTTATCTGCTGGTAAATATGCAATTATTATATATGGTGTTAGAACCTTAATGGATCTGACACTATCTAACACCAATCTAACATTGTCATTCCATCTTTGTGCTGCACCATTCAGAAATACAGATAAACTCAATGAGGAGATAATAATAAATTATATCAGATAAGGAAATACCAGAATAAAACCGAGAGAAATCTGGACAAAGATCTAATAACCAAGAAGAATAGTGATATTGGCTATGCAGATGATGAAGACAAGGGACAGTCAGTAAATTTGCTGCCAACCTTACTTCTTTATTTACCAACATAAAAGGATGAGAAACAGTTGTAGGGAGAAGTAGAATCCTTAATAATAACTATTCGAACTTAGTTGGTATGATGAAGACTAATGGACAGATTTATCTCACTTAATTTTAAGAAAAAAAAAATCCCTAACTATCTGTATCTAGTGCCATTGAAGGCACTGGGTTATAGGTAAGATGATAGCAGCATTAGAATGGTGGACATGACATAGGAGCTACTTTGTCCTTCTGCACCTATTGCCATTTGAAGCAGTGCCAAAGGGGGTCCACGACACCTGTCCAGAGGTGGCAGAAATAACAAGACAGCTAACTAAGGACCTGGTGATTACATGAGGATATCTTGAAGAGAAGCATCAGTTTTTCCGTTTGCACAAATGAGTCATGCTGAATGGAGTCTGAAGACCTGAACAAATGCATCTTAGCCATTTCTAGGGGTATTTCAATGTATGTAGTTATAACCAGACTCTGGGATTCAAAATGTATGAGTTACCTTTTTATATACTGAAAGGAGAAATGAAGGCTAAAAATAAGGTTTTTATAGGCTTAACTGAAATCACTAGGGAGAAATTTTGGAGATTTGAAAGCAGGAGCAACTTGGATGAGAATGATTTTGAAATAAAAGAATTCCTGATCCTTGTAAAGGAAAGAAAGCAAGAACAACCTAATGACTATGGACAATAGACTTCTTTAGACACAAAGGAGCTCAGGGAAGTAAGGTCTTATAGGAAGGAAGACTAAGGAATAAGATGTTTAAGAGAACTGGTGATTCCTTAATAAAACCATATTAGGGGCACAAAGTCAAATAATTGCTGTGATGAAGAATTATAAAATATGTAATCAGATTAAATGGAGTAAAGTGTAGAATCTTGCATGACCTTAAGCTGATAAAAAAAGGTACTCAGAAATTAGACAGTAGGTTAAATTACTAAAGGAATAGACTTGCTAAATAGAAATAATGGAAGGCTAAGAATTACTAATTGAACAGTACCAAAATATTAGCAAAATCAAAAAGGCTGAGACACAAAATGAAGTACCTAAAGCCAAGGACATCACAAGAGAACCAAAAGAGTATTTTCAGTGTATTAGAAGAAAAAACCCAAACCCCAAAACCCAGCAACAAAAGAGAGAGTTCATTACACAATGAAGAAGCAAATATATTGAAGATTATGCTGAATAGCTGAAATGTTGAATGAGTTTTTACTTTTCTTGAGGCTACATTCAACTGTGATCACATAGCTAGAACAGTGGGGGGTCTGAACGATACATACCCAAAAAATTGTGAGAAGGTGCTCTGGTAAGTTTATAGACCTCAAACCATCTTAACATGACTAATTCAGCCTTTGGTACTGGGAGAACTAAATAAAATAATTATAATTATCAGGGAGAATTCAAAGAGGAAGAAGGAATAAAGGATAAACCTACTGCCTATTTTAGAAAAGATCTGAAGGGCAGCTAACAAGAACCCAAGTACAAACCAATGCCAAACTTAATTTCTTCCTGCATGAATCACAACATTTTAAGAAAAAAGGAAGAAACACATAGTTTATATTTTGAGTTTATTAGCATTCTGACAGTGTTTGTAAGATATGGATTTTACTCAAACTTATTTTTTGATGAAACTCCTAAAAGGGTATAAAACTGGATAACTGCTCATTGTAGTTATCACTGAGATGTTGCCAGGGTCTTTCTAAGAGAAAACAAGCTGGTGGTTATAGTAATTTGCAACATCAACATCATGCTATTGTGAAGAAAAAAATATTCAGCCAAAATATACATATACAAATACTGTTGTGAAATATGTACTATATCAAAATTAGACTGAGTACCTGAAGAAGGCTGAAGGCCAAAAATTTGAAAATGTCTTCAGGAAACAAAAAGAATGATCAATGGAAGCTTGGGAAACAAAAGACCAAAATAGGACCTAATAGGTTTTAAATAAAGAGCTGTTAAAATAAGAGGAATTATTTTCCATGTTCAAAGAAAGTAGAAGTTGCCATTGAAATCAATCACTCCAAGAGGTATTTAGTTTTGACATTTAAGTGAAACCTCCTAATCAAACGACAATTAATCAGCAAATTATCTTGCCCAGGGGTGTTCTAGAGTATCCTGCGGGAGACATATATATGCATAATAAAATGGAGTAGATAAATATCTCTTACGAATAGCTTAGATATAGCTGATAGTGAATTTAGAGACAGGGATGCATCCTAAATCTCCTTCATGCATTGTTTCCCATTCTTTGTGCCTGCAGAGTAGATATTCTTATGTGCCTCAGTTCACCTGAAGTAATTGGGTGGAACAAGATTTACTGAAGCAATGTTAGAGAGATGAATTGCATGTTGGTAAACTTCTTTGACACCTCACATGAAAACTGCCACATAAGGGCAGCATATTATATTGTATTACGAACTCCATATATCACAGACATTTTGGGATGAAAGCAAATGGTAAACAAGGTCATCAGACCAATAATCTTTGCAGACCTTTCTCCACTCTGTCAACCTTATTTAGAATTTGCTCAGTGTGTGCATTTGGAACTGCTGAGTTTCAAGAACAGTTCAAAATAATCTTGCTGCTCCACAGTAGGTGTTTGTTGCACTGTAATGTTTCTTAAATATTGTTGAAGGAAAGGACAAGTTTGTCTACATGAGTGTCAGATTTTCCACTGAAGATTAGCAGCTTCCAAAAATGGATAGAAGCAAGAAAGAAGATAATAAATAGCATAACTGAGAAAAAAAAAAAAAAAGTACAGTTAGTTATAACTTCTGAGCTGATCAAAGTTATGTTAGTGTAGAAAATAATCTTTATTCATGAGAAGTTTGTTGGATAATGTAGAATCATGAATAATATTGAAAAAGAAATCTTGCCTCAGGATATTCTAATGGTAAATATTCTCTTTTATGTTATTTCCTCACAATGTTATAGAAAAAAAAGAAGACTGATTTTCAGTTATTCAGTTAGAATTAGTGCTTATTTGCAAGGCTTTTGTTTTTAAATTGTACATTCAACAGTATGAAACCAATATAAACAGTAGCAGATGGAGAAGGAAGTTGCTATGACCTCAGAGAAGAAAGTAATGTGGTAAAGAAATAGTGGCAATAAGATGCTTTTCATGCAATCTGTCTTCATAGTTACAGACCAAAATATATGATCCTGTGATTCTTTAGAAACAGCTCTGCAGATGACATTTTTTATCAGAATACAAATGTTTCTATTTGAGTTTTCAACCAAAAGTAAACAGGACATTTTCTTTATATAAACATTATTGCTAAATCTTATCCAACCTAACACTATTCATCAGCTACCTAGACCTCTAATGGTAATTTTCTTGTCTCTTTATATGTGATTCCATAAAAATTTATATAATCCCATAAAGAAGTTGCTTTATACTTAGTGGTAAAATACTTAGAATTTTACCAACAATGCCTTAAGGTCTTTCTTTTTTCTTGAAGTATGAGAATGACAATTGCAGTTTTTAATTTCTTTTAGGTTACAGAAAAAGTGATGGTGCATAACTGATTATCAATTTAGTGTTGTAATTAATCTTTCCAATATTTCCCTTTACAGACTTCCTATCAAAATGTTAATAATAGCTGGAGTTCTGGGAATGCATCATAAACTTTTTATGGAAGGTTGGATTTTCATGATACTTTTTTTTTAAAAAAGCTTTATATGTGCAAAAAAAGCAAACCTCTTCTTATTCAAGAATTAGATGGCAACTCATTTCTCATTTTTTAAATCACTTGTTGTGATTGTTGTGGGACAGCTTCTAACTTTTAACCTTTGGTGTCTTATTCTTTGCATTTTTTGGAAAATAGAGAATAACTGATGAAATGGTCAGGGTAATACATGGAGCATGGTTGCTGGTACGCGGTCCCCTATTACTTTGCACTGGCTTTTTTATGGGAGAGTACACTGTTAAACTCAAGGTAGGTGTTTACCAACTGTGACATACAAATGAAGTTTTTCCCTCAACAGAAAAAAACCCCAAAACCCAACAAAACCAAACACCAAATCCTTCAGTTTTTCCTACCTTCAGTATTACAGAATTTTTCCCACCCAGCCCCTAAAGGCCCATTTTCAACCGAACAAGATCTGGTTTGATCAGAACAGGGTCTCTGCCCTGTTTCCACTCCTGCCAGCACCTTTACTGACTCCCTCTCTAATGTGTCATACAAAGTGGTTTCCACACAGGACATTTTGTTGAATGATGATGTGCTTTTTGAACCTTCAAACACTACTTTCACAGACAAGGAAACAATCATGGTAGATTTTCATGTTCATTGAATTTTCTTTTGTGGTGTCTTAATACAAAGTTCATGGGGTTTAGATGTACTTGGTATAAAGCTTTTTTGCCATTATCTGTTTTGCTCTGATGTAGTCATCTGTAAAAGCCATTTATTACCGTATAAAATTTTTCATAATAGATAGTTCTTGGAATCCAGGGTATCTAAGTGTAGCCTAAAGCCCAAGAACAGTACACAGATTCTGGGTCATACTGCTGATAACTTTATCTGTACGATTTATGCATTTAAAAAGTCAGACTCCTTTTAGAGGAAAATCTTGGGTAGGGTACTAGGGTGCTGGCATAAATAGTTTCTGCAAGGCATATTTTATTTAGAAATTTTAAAAGCTACGATGATCTGGTTCCTGACACAATGCTCATCTCATCTCTGAAACCTGATTAAAATAATTACTATTCTACCATATTTATGCTGCCAATACCTTACTTTCAAATTATATTAAAAATCATTTATTGTGTTATTTTTATATATATATTTAGATATTATATATTTATATATATAAAGTACACATTTAAGAATTTTGTCTTTTGATTCGAAGTAGATGTCTTACAAAGAAGCTAGTATTATCTGTGGAGAGATGCAAATAATGTTCCTAAGTTCTAAATATTTCACAATTGTACTGGGATGCTTCTTCAGTCATAATGTGTGTCCTATACAGAAAATTGGATGCCAAGGAATCAAATTTGCACAACTATTATAAGTTATTTGTGTTTTGCAGTTTATTTTCTTCATATCCTGGTCTTAATGTTTTTAAAACTGAAAAGAAAGTTATATTGTTTCAAATTACAATGCCTTTGAATACATATTTTTGCCTTTACCATACTTTGAACTTCTAAGACATAAGGCAAATAATAGAATATTTTTCACTTCTTTAATATATTAAGATTTTGTATCAGAGTTGCAAACCCCTGAAGCTTGCAAATGGTGCTTTTAATAGAGCTAATTTGCATGATAACAGTACTGTACAATTTGATTTGTTTTAAAAGTGGAATTACTGCAACTTTTATTCTATTTTAGATGTGAAATATTTGACACTATTGTCAAAATCTGCTCATTATCATCATGAATAGTAGTCTTTATTTTTTCTTCATTTGAGGATAGCTTTTTATACCAGCAGTGACTTGGCAGAGGATTTTTTAAATTTCTCAGGCTCTCAAGTTCATGTGTTCTATCTTGGTAAGTATTGTAAATAGTCTAATAGCTCTCTTTGCAATTATATTACTACACTGCAATTTAAGGTCAACTTGGATGTGAAAAATTTAATACAGGATATAAGAAAATAGTTGTTTGCTTAAAGTTCTTTGCAGGTACCTTTGAATATAGTATTTAATTGCTTTGGAAGGTGTTTTGAGAATTGTCCTTTTGTTTTTAGCTTTGGAAGGGTAGTTTTGTGTTAAATTGCAGGAGTAAATGGTATTTTTAACACCTATAAAACAAGGAAAACATTTCTTTGATTCACCATAGGGGTTTGTGATATTCAACTACTGTGGAAGAGGCAAAAGGATCCATTTTTTTGAATCAGAGGCTCACAACTATACATACATCAAACATTTCCTTTTTCTTCTTAAAACAGATACTTTGATTAGAAAAACTGGAACTACTGAGACATTAAATAACAGCGTCCAGTTTTCTTGCTTTTTTTTTTTTTTTTTTTAAATGTCTGAGGCCTAATACAGTGATGTCACAAGCTGTTCCATGACACACATGGGTTAAAGTGTTTGAAAGGCATATGACAATATATAAGGAAAAACTGTGCAGATAGAACAGGTTGATCATTAAGAAAAAAAGGCTGAAAGGCTTCTCAGAGAGAATGGGCTTGAGACACAAATCAGAGATATGTGATCATTCCAGTGGCAAGGGAAGGGTGACATCAGACTTGGAAAAAAGGCTTAAAGAGACATGAGTGAGAGATGAGCAGGCAGATAATAGGCAAGCGAAAGCTAATTATAAAAAAACTGAGAAAAAATAATTGAGAGGAGCTACATGCTGAAACACAAATCTAGATTGTTTAATATATAATATAAAAAATATGAAATTAGGGGTGTGGTAAGAGTAAGAACTTTGAAATAAGTGGCCTTTGAATAAACTTAAGGAGGCAGATGTGCAAAAAGTGCTAGTAGTCCATCACAACATTCACACTTTAGTGAAATATGGAATTCTGTATCTGAATTTGTATATTGATGGGATAAAAAATGGATGCACAAATTTGTAGGTAGGAGTTTTTATGCATTAGATATTTCATAAATTTAAGACCTCAAATTTCTTAAATAGCATAAATAACTAGATTTTGGTGGACAGTTGGTCTGACCTTATCTTGAAAAATTGTGCATAACAGTCATGTTAATATACAGCTGTAAAAGGCATAAAATTAATTTAAAATTCTAACTTCCTTATAATAATTACCTGCCACCTCTTTGATTTCTACACTTCCTATTATATGTCTCAAAATTTTTCTGGTTATTCCATAGTTTTAAATTTGACCTTTCTCTATAAAGTTCTTCACTTCCCAGGTGTGAATTCTGATTCTTTTGCCAACATCAACATGTTCCAGAGTATTTACAGCTTCAATCCTTTTTAGATTTATAATTTCTATTATTAGTCTAAATGCTACTAGCATGACACATGGATATCAGAGCTACAATGTAGCTTCAGCAATTACATGATGAATAACCCAAACCTGATTAATTAGTCCTGGAATGATCAGCATGAAGCCATGATAATGCCACATACTTCAATAGATGGAGGCTGTAGATACCGCTGTAATGCACATAACTGGATACTTTCCTATCTCACTTTGAGAGGAATTCTGGTCAACACTAAATTCAGATGTCAAATGTAAATTAGGTATCTATGCTCCTATTACAATCAAGAGACCTAGGAAAAGGTTCGGTCTTTTTATGTGTTGCAGATGTCCCACTTGGCCAACAGTTGCTGCTCCAAAGGGTGTATGTCCTCTGTAACTCTTGTATATTCCAACCAGATATCTTAGATTTTTGTGCAGATGTCTTAGACTCCCTAGAGATTTTCACCTGATGAGATACATAGCAATTGAATCCCATCCCTAACTAATAAGTTAGTAGAGATGAGAGGATAATTCACCTTACTCTCAAGTAAACAGTTTTGGTTCAATATTATTGCCTACAAATGTATGTCTAGAGCAATGCCTTACAGTATCCAGGACATCTGCACAAGTTTTCCAGATGTGACACAAAATTGGTGGATGACATGCTCTTCTGTGGCAGCAGCTGGACGGTTGGCAGGATATCTTAGGCATCTCAAGTGTCCATATTCAGACACTAGCTTGCTGTGTATGGGTAACTGAACTGAGTGTCCGATGGCTGAATTTTACTGTAACCTCAATTAAGTGTACTGCTTAGGTATCTTTTGACTTTGCTAGGCACTTTGACATGCTCACGTGTAAACGTCCAGACTTAGGTGTGTTTATCTTTCACTGAATGTTTAACCTTTGTGCTAATAGTTCCATTTAATACTGCAACAGAACATATAATCTCTCACCTACAACTTAACAATGTTTTTCTGTACAGCCTTATTTTTTAGAGCCTACAAAGGGTACTCATGTAGGAAAAAAGAAAATATCTTTCCATTGTTAATTCTATGTTTAAAGATTGACCTTTTAGTGTAGTAGTGAAAGCCAGTTTCTTTGCAGTTTTGCACTTCTTTTTGTCACCAGTTGGTTTTGGAAATGCAAGATGTGTAGTGCGAAAATTTCTAAATTCTTAAGGCTCTCCCATGAACAGAGAAATCATTTTCCCACTCAGTGCTGTTAGAGTGATTAGCTGTTTATCATGTATTACAACAACTCAGTGATGGTTTTAGAAAGTTGGGAGTTTTTAACCCTAAATCCTCAATGACAAGAATGACAGCTTCATAATGCTCCCAGAGAAGAACAGGAGCTTATTTAAACACAGGTTCTAGAAGGCAGAAAGGAATTATTTTCAATCACTGGAAAAGCCTAGAGTTCTAATTCATACACAAATGCATACGTATTTATATATCCTCAGTGAAATAAATGACCAGCCAATGCTAATGGCTGTGATTTATTTTTCTCCCTGCTCCCTCTTTATCTCTGAAGGATTCCAAAGTAGCATTACATTAAATTACTTTCCATATACTTATTCCTCTGAGACCTAATCAAACAGAGCCCATGTCTCTAGGCTTAAACAATGGATGTCTGCCAGCCTTGTTGAGCGTTGACTTCCCCATCAGTCAGGCTCATGGCTTTAGAAGCATAAGATGTTGCTATACAGCGCTGCTGGGCTGCAGAGGACTTCGCTGCAAATGGACCTGCTGCAGTGTTAGAAGGGGGACATATAATTTGTATGCATCTGGTTGAACCTGACAGGAAGGTAGGCTGAGGGGCCTTATGATTTTAAAAAAAGTGTGGAGAGTTAACGATAGTACCCTTCTTCCTTCTCAGAAAGACAAGTAATTGACTGCTAGAACTGCTTCTGTTGCGGGTATTGATCAATGACAGTTAGAGATGTTCTTTACAATCTCTCGTCCTGTGAGGCCTAATTAACAAAGGCTGGCTTGCTGAATTAGATAAAACTCAATGTCCACTGAAAGTAATGTGGTGCTGTCTAAGCGTCCTTCAACTACTAAGGAAAAATCAAGTTTAAGTGGAAGAAATGAGGTGAGTTCTGTTAAGGGCTAAAACAATTGTGACTGGAAACATGGATTAAGACAAGTTTTGTAATGGCAATGCAGAGGGACAAGGACACTTTCTTAAAAAATTAAAAGTGCCTCTTGGTTTTTTTCTTAAATTTTTAATGGTGTTACTAAAGAAATTATCTTTGTCCCCATTCCCACCCCACCCCCACCCCCCAGGAATCACTAAATTGCAGAAGTAGGAGAGACTGAGAAATTCAATCTTTTAAAAATTAAACTATTTCTTGGTGATACTTTACCACACAGGATATATCTGGATATTACCTTGCTGACTGGTTGAGAAACTGGGGTTCAGTATTTTGCATTTTGCTGTAAGAGTAGAATTAGTGATGATAAAAGAAAGAACATGACTTAAGAAAGGATGACTCTGGAGCAAAGAAAATGGGTGTCCTGGAGACAGAGGGAACAGTTTCCTGCATCCCTCCTGTCAGATCATAGTGTGGAGTCATTTACTTTATGCTTAGAGTAAGTCAGTGACGCAGGTTTTCCTGAAGCCACCAGTGCTAGAGCTTTTAGGCTCAGATTCCCAGATTCACAGAAGAACCAGGAGACTAAGTCTGCATTTAACCTGCAGGGCCAGTACGGGTTGTGAGCTCTGCAGCCTTACTCACTGTCCCATCTAACCAGGTGTTAGGTCCTCTCTTATACCCAGGTTTATAAATCAGCTCCCAAAGGAGCCTAAATAGACCAATTAATCACAGCCAACAAATCATTCAACATGATACTTAAGAAATCCACTTAATACTAATACTAATGCTAATGCTAATGCTAAAATACTAATACTAATAAATACTACTACTACTACTGTTTGCAACACAGAATATTACAGGATCTCACCATAGTACAGAAGAAAAGAGGAATGTGCAAAATTCAGTGGGCTTCATTGCACTCAGTTCAGAGCTTGTTCTGCCTAAGCTATTCATTATGTTTAATGTGGGCTATGCAGCAGTTTATGTTTTCTTAGATTAACTTCTTAATTTGTAGCCCACCCGTTTTCACATAATATCTGGATATGTGGACTGTTTATTTTCTCAGATAAACTTTCTATCTCTGAATGAAATCAGAAATTATTTTTCTCAGACACACATCTGCATTCTTTTAAAACATGGGATCTTTCACATGCTTCTTCAAATGTGGTTTAAGATAGCTTCATTATATATTTGGTCAAACATATATTGTTCTGCATTCCCAGATTTCTCATTTACCATTTTCTCAGTTTTATGGAAATTAATGTCACATTACAACAGTTAAAGAATGTGAATACAAGTACAGTGACTTTCTAACTAATTTTATTAAAATCTTAATGTCTCTCCATTTGTGGTACTTTTAAGGATAGTTATTAGTATTTTTCACTTAAATTTAAATCTCATCAGGCTGCAACACCTGGACTCCTGAGATTGTTAGGCTTCTTTCCACATGGAAGATGAGGGTCTTTAGAGGTAGAGTGTAGCTCTGGAAATATCTGCCCAGAGACATGCCTTGAATCCCAGATGGTGAATTATCCTGCTGTCAGGCACAAATCTATAGATGTACTGCATAAGGGGAAGGGAAGTATACATTTATATTTATGTGCAAAATCTGTAAGATAATTTATAGAAGTAACATTTAGTTTAGTGTAAATACTTGAGAGCGAAATAGAAAGAGCTGTTTGCAAAGGATGAAGGAAGTGTTGCTTCAGGAATACTCTGGCTTTGGAGCAGACTTGGATATCCAGTGACAGGAGCTGAAGCTTTTACTATACTCCAGGGAAGGCTGTTTGGCAGCAAGCCGCCAAACCTCACGCTTTCAGAAGTCAGCACATTTAAGGTATACACTGGATAGACACAAAGTCTACCAACTATAAACTGGAATCTCCTTTTTCCTCTTTGATTTTGGTGACAGTTAATGAAATCTGAAATGTCTTAAATGATACTTCATCTGCCAGTTTACAGTAATTGCTTACCATCGGTAAGAAACTTTGAGAGAAGAAGGATGAATGTCTCATCATCTTCAGGATACAATAAATTAAAAGTAATGCAATGTAGAAATTGAAATCTGCCAAAATTAACTACTATCAATACCTTTTTTTTTTTTTTTTCCTGTCTGTGATCATTGTACATTCATTCATGTGTAAAATCCTCAAAACTTAATTTGCTGGAAAGTATCTGCCTTTGACAGGATATTGGAAATCACAGCGCTAAGAGTTGCTTCAGCCTTCCTATATCTTTTTGAGAGAAAGATGTCAGCATTGGAAACAGGGTAAGCTTTGAATCTGAGATTGCCCATGAACTACAGCACAAGAATCACTGCAGCAGACCTCTGCTGCCCACAGGGTCAGTGACCTAAGCCATAAAGTTATGTACATTAATGCATATAAGTTTGCTTAATACCCACAAGCATTCAAACAAGAGTTAACCTTTTAAACACTTCAAAAAATTATCTGCTCTGCTCTGTAAGTAGGGGAATAATATAGTTGCTAGCTGTCAAATGCAGCAGGTTACACATTCTCTTCCTTTTAAACTATCATTTCTCAGAATCAGGTTTATGTTATATGTAAAGTGGTTTAGATCAATAGCTAGAAATCAGCTTGTACTGCATTGATTTGCTGAGCAGATCATGTATGAAGATGACATGGAGTTATGGCTGACACAGACCTGTCTCTAACTCCCTAATGGATTTAACACTTTTCAGTCAGTTCTATGAAAAAAAGTAGAGTATCAGAAGTATTTTAAATTTTTTTGCAGCATGTTCAGTAACAATAAGGATGCAGTCTGGAGAGCTTAAACTAGAGTGATTGTCATGAGAACATAGTTTTTACTTTATCATCATTTTAATCATCATTTAGTAAACAATTAGTCAAAGATGTGCAGAAAGCAAACTTGTGGCGGTTTTATATTTGTAAAAGTGGCTAAAGAACAGAAATAGGATGACAATCAGCAAAAACATCAGCAACAAAAAAGTTCTATGGCAAACAAGTTAAATAACGGTAAAATGGAACTATGGAGCATAACTAGTGCTTCATTTGTGATACAGTTTCTAAGCCCCATTCATTTACCTTGCTTTGTTAACAAACCTGTACCCATTCTCACAGCAGTTGAATAAAATGCAGCACCTAAAATAAAGACTGGGTGTTGTGGGTTTTTTTCTAATTATTGGTTTTTTATTGCCAAGTGTTTCTTTTCTTTTTCTCCCGCTTGCTATAAATGTATAAAAGGAATTACTGGAATTGAATCAACTGGAATATTCCTCATACTTTCCTGAAATTTGATATGAAATTGTGGTTTTAAATACTGGGTTACTTTTGTATGTCCTAGCCAATATGATGTAAGGGAATAAGAAATTAGATACTGGAATGTCTTAGATGAGTCCAGTCATGCGTTTTATGGCATGTCTAGGAGCATATGCTATTCAGAAAAGGGGCTGCATCTTCCATCTGTTCAGGAAAGGAAAGGAAAGAAAGACAACATAAAAAATGATGCAAATTACTTAAAACAAGAAAAAAAAACCACAGACATGAATCAAAAAACATCAGAAAACAAAAGCATCAAGTAATAGCAAAAATTTGTGACAATTTGAGTTTAACTAGCACTTATGTTCCTTATGTTAGTGAATATAATTAAGGATTCAGAGTCTATGTTTTCAACCTGTCCTGCTATAGGAGGATGTAAACCAAGAAGCTGAGCAGTGGGTATTTTATTCATTGTATAGTTAAGTTTTTGCACTAATGGAAGCTTGAAGATGGCATTACGTAGATGTGTCATAACATTACAGGAGACCATCAGACTTCATTAATTTGAGATAATGAACCATTACTATAAGAAAATTTCTTGTACATTTTTCTTGACATGTATGAGATTATAGTACTGGATCATGAAGGAAAATGAGCACAAATGACAAAATTGTATAGCCAACAGACTCTATTTTATAAACATATGCATATATTTCTAGTTATATTTAATCATATCCATGTCTATATCCATCTAATTGCTACAGATATTTTTTCTTTGGTGCTATGTAAAGAATTGAGCTTCCACCCAGGCAAGTGAGAGGATTAAGCCTCTCCTGGTCCTGGAGGGGAACAGGACTGCTTTGTGTCGGTTGGTCTTGTCCCACTCTTCTGTCATGGGCATGTGTGTCACTGGTGGGATGAGCCATAGTACCCTTGCCTCACTCTAAGTGAATTTCACCTGGTTCCACCTGATCCAAGAAAACTCTTAATTTATAACAGGATCAAGCATAGATCAGACAACTACCTATTACATAGCGTTAAAAACAGGTCAAACATGGAGTAAACCCCAGGTTTGCACAAGCCTTATTATGCTGTATTCTGAATCTGCAGCTAATATCTACTCTTAGAGAGAGCAGGCTGCGTGTTGCATTGAATCAGTGTGATGTAGGTCTGGCATTGCCTCTAAAATGAAATCTCACCCTTGCAGTACTTCTAGGACATCATTTAAGATATTGAAAGAAAGATATGTATTTTTAACTCACATTAAACAGTTAAATTTGTTTATTTGAGAGTCCAAATGAAAGCTGACAGAAGAACATGGCATTAAGCTTAAATTGTAAGTCTGGATGAGAAAACAATTTGTCTTCATCACTTTTGTTTTATATTTTGTTAGCATAGGTTGACTACCTCAGTTTAGAATATCTTAGAAAATATTTCTGATATATCTTGCTAATGTTTAACTAGTACTGCAATGTTTCAAAATTCTTGATAAAGTCTTATAAATTTGGATAGTTAACTGGGTCATTTGACAAAAGCTAAACACAATGGTCAGCAGCCTCTAAACTCAAATGAGGGTTGTCTTCCCTTCATTTTTGTACAAACAGCATTTTTCTTCAGAGTTGGTGGGTTATTTGATTTCTTACACTATGATTGCAAGGTCCACACATAGCCTGTAACTTCTTTCTAAATGAGTTTTGAAGAATCAAAGGGATATGAGTAATATTAATGAAGGTTTAAGAGTATTTTTTCTTATATATGATTCTCTCATTTCTGTTACAAGTTCAATATCAGTTCAGAGAGCAACATAATATGATTTTGCTATGTTTGCTGTGCTTTACAAATGCAAAACTATAAACAATTTCATTGATATCTAATTTAAAATCTTTCATCCTTCTACTCACAGGGAAAATTAGTATCTGATTTTCTTTTTGGAAAAGTAACACATTGAAGTAATTATCTTAAACTATTTTTTTAAGAAATATTAGATTATAGGGTTGCACCTAGATAATGATTCCTGAATTTTAACAGTTTGGGCTTAAAAGCTAAGAGAAAGTATAATGTATTTCTGTAAATAGACAAATCTCTCTATATATATATTTCTAAGTTCTGTTTTTGTCGAGGGCAAATGTAATACTCGATCTTTAGACTGGGAATCCTGCCTGGATTTACCTATGCATGCAAAATTTTTATCTTCAATAGGAAAAACCCGAAAACACAATCTGTGAATCTTCAAATGATCTTCCTATTTCCACCTGTGTTCCAAGACTCTGGCTGAGACCTTCAGTGTTATTGCACAGTAGTTCCTATGAAGAACAACCTTCTCATATGCAACATAGTTGAGAGGAATTGTTGGATTAGATTTATATAAATTTTTTTATGCTTTGATTTTCTATTAGAATACCTGTTTTTACCTTCTGCAATAAAATAACTGAGCAATAGGAACATATAAAAATGTCACTAATAGTGCTCTTTGTATATTTCATAATTGCACTAAACCCAACAGATTTACAATGCTGAACAGAGTCCTAGAATCACAGCATGGTTTGGGTTGGAAGGGACATTAAAGTTCATCTAGTTCCACCCCTCCTGCCATGACACCTTCCACTAGACCAGGTTGCCCAAAGCTCTGTCCAACCTGGCCTTGAACACTTCCAGGGTTGGGGCATCCACAGTTTCTCTGGGCAATGTGTTCCTGTGCCTCACCA
>JAVJGJ010000014.1:97412733-97457948 GCA_035590215.1 Microhierax caerulescens
GCAGGTTGCCCAAAGCTCTGTCCAACCTGGCCTTGAACACTTCCAGGGTTGGGGTATCCACAGTTTCTCTGGGCAATGTGTTCCTGTGCCTCACCACCTTCACAGAGAAGAATTTCTACCTTATACCTAATCTAAATCTACCCTCTTTCAGCTTAAAATCCTATTGTAAAAATGCTTTTTTACAAAGTCCCTGTCTAGCTTTCCTGCAGGCCCCCTTTAGGTACTGGAAGGCCGCTATAAAGTCTCCCCAGAGCCTTCTCTTCTCGAGGCTGAACAACCCCAGCTCTCTCAGCCTCTCCTAATAGGAGATGTGCTCCAGTCTCTCATTTTTGTGGCCCTGCTCTAGACTTGTTCCAACAGGTCCCTGTCCTTCTTATGCTGGGGGCCCCAGAGCTGAATGCAGCACCCCAGGTGGGGTCTCACGAGAGCCAAGCAGAGGGGCAGAATCACCTCCCTCAACCTGCTGGTCATGCTGCTTTTGATGCAGCCCAGGATACAACTGGTTTTCTGGGCTGCAAGCGCACATTGCCTCTTCAACCGACACCCCTAAGTCCTCCTCTGGGCTGTCCTTAAGGCACTGGCATGCATAAAAATTATTCATGTAGTAATACATTCTCATTGCTTGTGGACAGGCCCTTTAAGTCTTACTCATGAAAATAAAATAGAAACCAAGTGATGATCTGCAAAATTTGTGACCATTAAGTGTTCAATTTCAATTTCTCTAATACCCTGGGGTCCACAAGTAGCTGTTAAGTATATACATGCTGCCTATTTTCTGCCATTTTTTTAAAAAAAGGAACAAATGATCATTATATAGTGAACAATCACTGATATAAGTTAAATGACATCATTATTAAGAGTTGTACAAATTATCAGTTATCAATAAACTGATCTTAGCTGTGTTTTATTAATTTTCAAAAAACATTTACCTCTACTACTCAGCTACACATAGGAAGTTGTACTCTGGTTCTTGGTAACATTGGCCACAAAGACCTTCTAAACTGGTTTACAAAATATTTTCTCAAAAGAACATATCACAGAGAGAGAGGAGTTAGAACAGAAGAGCAAGAGTGAATGAACTAATGTATTTATATCCTTGGATAAAGATTGCTATGTCCATCAGACCTATAAAATAAACTTTCGATCTGTATGCCTAGAAAGTATTTCTTGGGGTTTTTACCTGAATCCATCTACTCTCCCTGAACTACCACTAAAGACAGAGCCCTATTGCCACCTACATGGAAAACTTCCAAGTTATCAGAAAGCTTTTAATCTTAGGCCCTCCACTTTGGAGCTCTACTTCTGCAACCTCACCTGATGAGTGCTAATGGCATCTTCCCAAATCATGACGTAGCCATGGCTGTCTATCCTGTTCTAGTTGTATTCTTTACTTGTAACTCACTGCAGTCAAATGGAGAATACCAAGAAAGTAAATCAAGGATATGCAGTGTGAAATTAGTGCTGATGCCTTCTGTGCCTTTGTAGCCTTTAAGTGTGTTTAAAATAGTAAGGGATGTGTAGGCACACAGTTGTCTACATGTTCATAGGAGCATGTAGAGACCCACAGGATTCTGCTCCATAAATCCCGGGCTGAAATATTTTGCCATTATCTTATAAAGTGTGGAGCTTAGCGAGAAGTTTTATACCTTTCACATTTTGCAGGTACACAAGAAGGATAGTTAGAAATTGGCCAAAATAATGTTTGATTCTCTCCTTTGCCCTGGAATATTAATGGTTACTGTATTTTATGATAAATTTAAACAGTTTAGATAGTTCCTCTGAATGCCTGATGTCTCTTGCCTCCTTCTGTCCTGAAATTTGCTATATAGAGTTAGTGGAGTTCAGACAGCTCCTGTCACCAAGAAAACAGCTGTTTCACCATGTATTCATCAAGCAGTTCAACATAATGAAAGAATTTAATAATCTGGTTAAAATTTCTTTTTTCAGACATCCCCCACCTACAAAGACTGGTTTCTGTGAAATGGTGGCTGAAAGCAGCAGTATTAATGATAGCTTCAAGGATGACTGACACAAGATTTCTTTTTTTTTTTTTTTTCTTTCTTTCTTTTTGCACTGTGTACTACTAAGCTACAGGTAAGACACTTAGAATTAACTAATAAACCTAAAACTATTCTTAAAGACAATTTCTGGTACTACAAGGTGTGTCCATGGGATCATTATCAGTCCTAAAATATAAATCTTGTGATAACAGTTTTAGAAGAGTTGACTACTAAGCACTGCAGCTTAGTTCCTTAGTACAGACATCTGCCATTTTTAAAAGGCTGATTTTTAAATATTTGATAAATATTTAGTGCTACTTCTACTTGCTCTGTAGTACAGAGACAGATCAAATAGAAACAACTGAACACAGAGAACCAGAAAACTCCGACATAAAATATATTTTCCAAATTAAGCATCTTTTGAAATTGTTCTCTGCCAACAAAATCAACAAAGAGCAATCTTAAATTCTGCCAGAATTTTTAATGACCTCCTTTAGTTGATATCTAACAAAGAAGTGCTTTACAAAAAAAAGTCCTTTTGAAGTGTAAAGTGAATCTTTGCAGTTAATAAACTTCACATGGTGTTGGCACTTGTTTTGGACCATAGATAATGTTAGTGTAGACAGATTGCTCTGTGTAGAAAAGACATATATGTAGAAAATAAAATACTTGTTTTAATTGTCAACCTATTCATGATGGATAAAATTTACATCTTGTACCAGTATTTAGAATTATTCTTCCTCATCTAATCCACATGAGATTCTATCAGTATAACACTCGGTCTGAGAAAGGATGATGTAAAATGACAATCTTGCTCATCAGAATGTGAGGAAGCATTTGTAAAAAACACATCTAAATGCATTTACATTTCCCCCTAGTACTTAAAACATTTACTATGTTCTAAATTAAACAAATTGCAACATATTGTGTTAAAATTAACACTAATTATTAAAAAAAAATCCAATCATACAATGTATTTCTGTATGATTAGGTTCTAAAAAAGTTTTTAGAACCCATTAGAAAAAACATATTGGATAAGAAAGGGTTTTGTGCAGAATATTATATTGTTTCACTTTGATGGAAAACACTTTCGTTTGTATTGCTTGTGTCAGTATTTTAATTTTAATTTGTTTTATATCTTTTGTTCCACAAAATTGTTAGAGAAATGAAATCTAAAATAGAAATTCAAATTTAAATGTAAAAATGTCTCATAAAATTATACTCTATTTATGGATAATTATAGAAAATATGCATTAAAGTCAATGAAATGCAAAGATTTACATCTGAGGAACAGAAAAATCTTACGAATATATTGTGTGATTTCTAGTTATGCAGTTGTATATCATATGTGGAGATTTTTTCCATAGCTGACATTCAGAGCAGCAACATTTAACTAGCTATGCAGGGATCAAAGGACTAAAGTATTTTATTTGTGTTATGTTTTCAGCTTCTTCTAGGCTACTGTTACTATTGTCAATAGTATTCATCAAAAAAAAACCCTGATTATTTTGGCTAGAAATGATTTAAAATGCCATGAATATATTTTTAATTTTTTACTGGGGAGAATCCATTCACTTTCCACCTCCTATAACAGGGATTTTATTGGTCACTCTTCATGCCCCTTCTGACTTTTGTATTTCTATCTGTAAACCAAGTCACCACATAGTTGAATTGCTGCAACCCTAACACTTCTTTGCTCCAATTTCCAGCTTCTATCTTATCTGTAATTATATAGACCTTGACCAAGGAATGTGCCTCTTGAATTTCTTTGTATACTGTCTGAAGTACACATTATGATTCTAGAACTATTAGATAAAATAGTAATTAGAAATAGAAGCTTTGATCTTCACCAAGGGATTCATCATTTTATTCTTAAGCAAAGGTCAAAAAGTAAAATGGACAAAACCTGGTTCTTTTCAAATACACTGTCATGTAATTTTCATGTTCACACACTTATTTCAACACTTCTAGGTTATAGAACTAATTTGATCTAGTTTAATAGTGTGTAAGCCCAAGACCCCAAAAGAGTCTGCAGGTCTGTTTACAGGTGGGTAAAAAAGGGGAATGAGTAGAGCACAGATCCATCTTGGTTTTTTCTTTACTTTCTCAAGATAAAACTGCTACAGCACAGAGTGATAATACAACAGAACAAAAAGGTAAGAGCTATACATTTATTCTAGGGGAGGAGATGATTCAAGAAACCAAAGATTCCTGAGAGATCAATTTTAAGTGACCAGTTTACTCCCAGAGTTAATAATACAGGTCTTTTGGATGCTAGAAGTGAACAACAGGTATAGAAATACATTTCAGTGATTAGATAATAACTGAGGATGTGGGTGTGGATGCGGGCACCTGATTTCAATTCCCTCACCCTACCTAGATTGCTTTTCTCATTTCAAAAAATAAATTCAGTGGTCCGTTCAGTAGTCCAAACATAGGCATGTTATGACTGTGGTAATTCCAGAAGTACCTGAGACATTCACAGAGGTCTGGCAGATACGACAAGGGATATCCTTGTCCTTATGGAGGGAAAACTTGAGGCTGGAGAAGTTACTTAAAGGCCTTCAAAACAACAGTAGGTGTCTTCATGCCTGAATGCCTACTTCAGGCTAGTCATCTAGGGTTCATTTCAGTTTCTCACACACCATTAGCCAGTGCCACCTGAGAGGCCTTGCCATCCTGCTCCCTCCAACACCAATTCTGAGACGATCTGAGGAGGCGGTATCCACACTCCACCACGGCAGCCTACACGAAGGGCTGAGCCGCTGCCTAGCAGTGCCTCTCAGTTCTCCCAGCCATGTATGCAGCCTGAATTACTGCCTGAAACTGAGTGCTTAACTTCCTGTGTGAATAAAGTCTATGAGATGAATGCCATCATACTTTTTCTTTCTCGGTGTTTACATTGACTATCCTACCTCAAAAGGTGATATGAAAATAAATGCCCTAAATATCCTGGAGCTGTGGCAGTGATGAGCGTAACATGAATACTTGTGTGAAGCTGTGCTTCTAAGTGAGAATGGGAGACAGATGCCACATTAAAATGTCTTTCCAAAAGAGGAAAAAGGAACACTCATATACATGGGTTTATGAAGCTTAGTGATGAAGATGACTGCCTAAATTTAAAAAAAGAAAAGAAAATAAAAAAGATTTTTTTTTGTTTTGACTTGAAAGTTTTCCCCTGGGACTTGGCTTAGAGGATCACTTAAAAAGTGTAAATATGTGAAACCATTCACATTGCTCAAAGAAAATGGCATACTTTTATAAGCAAGTTTGACTATAACGTGCAAATATTATATGGTTGTATTTGCAGTAGAAATATGTGTTCTCCCTCCCTCCTAAAAAAATTTACCAACTAATTGCAACACATTTATTAAGTGGGCTCCCGAGGTTAACTGACCATACCAGTTATTTTTTGTTTGAAATCATAATTTTCCTTCTTCTAAAGTTTTATGTGTCAAAAGAAGAAAAGTTGTCTAAATTTCAATTAACATAAAGACATTTATATTTTTTAACAGCACAGGTGGCAGAAAAGTTAAGTAATGTTAACACTGAAGCCATAAATAAACAAAAGTTGTGAACTCACTGTTAAAGATATTAAAGGAAAATAGTCTGGAAGAATAAAGTGTACAAATACCTGTGCAGTTGTCGAGTTCTACTACATCTGACAATTTTACTAGTTGGTGAAGATGCCATCTCCTTGCTGATGTTCAGTAGCAGGACTGTTAGGCAGAAACTAGCAAGCTGGAAGCAGTATTCTCTATACAAATACCTTAAGGGCAAGTAACAAGGATGGGGCCAGGCTCTTTTCAGTGGTGCCCAGCGACAGGACAAGGGGCAATGGACACAAACTGCAGCACAGGCAGTTCCACCTGAATGTGAGGAAAAACATCTGTACTTTGAGGGTGCCAGAGCACTGGAACAGGCTGCCCAGAGAGGCTGTGGAGTCTCCTTCTCTGGAGACATTCAAAATACTCTCGGATGTGATTCTGTGTGACCTGCTCTGTGTGAAACTGCTTTAGCAGGGGGTTGGGCCAGATGGTCTCCAGAGGTCCCTTCCAACCCTGATTCTGTAGCAATAAAAGGTAGTGAAGGGGCAACACATGCCTAGCATGAAATGCTGACTTGGTGAGCTACCTAGAAACTTTGGTCCCCTCTGCAAATGAGGATGTGATAACCAGATTTTCATGGATTTTAGGTGGTTTTCATCTCCTGTAACACTGAATATTTACTATGCAGGTAGCTACATCTAAACCTGTGATCGGTGATTTCATTATTAGTCTTGGGGACTACTGGGCCATTCCAGAGAGTGATTAATGTCACCATATTGTAAACACTAAATGTGAGCATGTGCATCACAGTTTTGAATAGTTTCTTCCAGACACCTGAAAATGGGCATCTGACTAGGCAAGAGAAAAAATGCAAAAGGTTGTTGATGAAAGTGTCCTGGTATTTGTCACACATGGGCAATGTATCAAACAGAAAACAGTTCTACCTGGGTGTTTTGAAGTTAGTGTTTTCATTCAGGGAACCTCTCTGGTGCTTTCCTTCACGGCACTTGCACCAAAGCATGCTGCTGGGGAATGACAAAGGACTCGCTTTCAGATTAAGCTAAACCAAAGGACCTGCTCCAGACATGTACCTAAACCCCACCAAATGATAATGTGTACTGGCTCTACAGGTCTATGCTAGAGATAACCTAAAGTGAAACTGCAGAAATTTATACAGTGTGTATGTCAAGTCCACAACATCAACCATTTTGTTGTACAGATCTGCTGCCAATATGATGCCCTAATTGTTACGCTATAAACATAACCCTTAAGATCTAGGTCATATTATAATGAATGAGACAGCTGGTGTACAGTGCTGTAAGTCATAGAATTAATTTTACATTTGTTACATTCATTCAATGAATTTTCTTTCTTCAGTTTTTCATCTCCTAATTTTTCCATTCTGTTTTCTTGTTGCAGAAAAATGATCACACAGAGAAACACATAACCGTGTATTCATGTATTTATTTGACTAATTCATAGATGGTTCATTTCTGTTTCTTACTGCAAAACAATATTTTGATTCCCTGCTATAATAATACTTGTTATTGAAAGGAATTCTTGTAAAACTGAATGCTTGGAGCTCCACCAGGAATTGCTCATCAGCACATTGCTGCAGCCTGAAAAGGGAATGGGTGGTATAGTTAGTAGCAGACACATAATTTGTGATGAAAAATAGTGGGAAAATGATAATAATCCTTCTTAACTGTTTTAGCAGGAACATTTTCTCCATGTTCCCATTAATTCTAATCTTGCCCTCTATTTTATCCTTAAATTTCTCTTACCAGTCAAGCACGTCTTTTATTATAGTGCCCGGAGATGGATAAGCAGTGAGATAAAACAGCAGAGAGGGTGAATAATGCATCACTAGCATGCAAGTACCCTTAGCATTTATACAGCAGCTGCTTCAGACAGGCTTTTTAAAAAAGGATGCAGGAGAGAGGTGTTTTCTGAGGTGCAGATATCATTGTCAGATCCTACACATAAAATAAAAATTTTATCAGACTATGTGATTGTTGTTAGTGCATGATTTAATAGCAGTTGTGTAGTAACCGCTTATGGAAATGGTCCTCTTCTGTTATTTCTGGGACAGCTGGAATTTGCAGGTTAGTTTATTCCAGTCTCCCCCATTTCAATTTTTGGTTGCCTAAAGAGGTTGTTTCGGTTTGATCCCCACCCCCACCTTCCACACCCCACACCCCATTCCCAATGAGGGAGTTAATTTCTTTCATGCAGCAATAAAGAGAGCTAGATTTCATGAAAGGAAATTTTGCAAAATTAGGAGCAAAATTAATGGGGCAGTGATAGGAACTAATAAAACTTATGCGACTGGAGACAGGCTGAAAGATCTTGTTAAGGTTACCTAATGAAGCCAAATTACAAGGATCTACAAATCCTCCAAACAGAAAACTGTAATGAACAAAACAGAAGGTCTGCCAAACAAGAAACTGGGTACAAGGTGGGTGGACAGAGGGGAAGTGGTAGAGATTTATATATGGACCAGAAGCCTTAAGGAAATATTTTTACCTTGTATTTATGTTGACAGAAATAAGGATCAGGATATTTAGGCTGGTATATAAAAAAGATAACCGAAAAATCTATGAAAAAATTCAATACAGTGTAATTATTTTTTAAAACCTTTAAGTCAAAGAATAAAGTCCAACATAGATTAATACTGTGGAGACCCATAGCAACTTTCTGAGAAGCAAAGACATAAATATGCAAGAAAGGTAAACATCAAGATGTATTAAGGAAAGATGAATTAAAGAGTAACGAGTAAGACCCTAATTGCCTTACTTGTTTCTTTCCAAGCCTAAAAATTCTGGAATTAATGAAAGACAAGAATCAATAATTGAGGAGGAAGAGGGAGACTCCCCCTGATCAATCTATAACTACCAATGTAGACTATGAATTTTGTTTAACCAAAGATGAAAAATAATAGGAGGAACTTGCCAATGGCAATATTTTTTCTAAAAAAAAAAAAAAAATGTTTTGCAAAATTTGGAGACATGAATTTATTTCTAAGGCTGCAAATATGATATAATTTGTGTAAAAATAAAAAAGAGAGAAAGAAAATTATTTACAATATATTTTTTTAGATTAGGCAAAACAACTCAAAGGAATATCTCAGGAACATCAGTGGAAGCTCCACTATTACATGGAAAAAGATTTGTAAGAAACTATTCCTGTTTTGGAGATGGACTCAGTAGATTTTTGTACCTATTTTTTGTTATTTCACACAGCTTTGAGTAGTGTTAAGGTGTGGGCTTATTTTTGCTTAAGACAAGAAAACCTGTTGCCTTCTGTACAGGGATATATTCCTCCCCAAAAAAATGTCATTGGCATAGCCTCCAGCATTATTTTTATTTTCTTTTAGTGATACATGCATTTATAGACAGTCTAATGCTTAATTTCTGATTTAAGATGGAAATAAGGAAAATTGTCAGTAATTATTCTTCGCTTTCAAACCCTCAGTCTGTCAGGAGAAAGATAACATCATTACATACGAAGTCCTTTATTTTAATAGTAGTGATAACCATGACTTCAGTGCCTGTGGGTCTCAAGGCGCCTAACCAAATATAGATAAAACAACTACAAGACAAATGATGACATGGTTCAATAAATTAAAGAGCCCTTAAGAAAAAATGTAGCAAAAAAGCACAACCACCACTCGGGAATGACACAAACTAATTGTTCAGTGAGGATAATTATTATTCTTAAATCATTAGCAGTGTGTTATGACCAATTAACACGTTATGTTATAAATCCTTTTAGAAATGGAAACTACACTGCATAGTTTCCTAAGACAGGGATATTATTTCATAGATCCTATTTGTTAATATGTAATTAAGATGAATCCTTGTCTAATCTGCACAGTGTTGTAGAGTTACTAAAATGAAACAGGTTGCTTCACCTTTGAGAATTTTTCAGCATATATTTTACATCCCACCCAAGTGGACTGGTTATGAAATAATCTCTCCCCCCCGCCCCCTTCTTTTTTCTTTTTTTCTTTTTTTTTTTTTTTTTACTTAATCACAGTGTTTGGTGTTGGTCACTGTATCTGGGGAAAATTTAACTTCTGATACCTACATTTTGTTTACAGAAATTACCAGGAGTTTTAAATTGGATAAAAGTATCATTTCTGTATTATCCTGTGTTACTTCAAGTCGCATAATCTACTGCTAACCAGCTGATATATTCCAATAAAGAACTGTCTGGAGTGCTGTGACAAATGAGATGAGCAACTACATGGAAGAAGTTCTGTGGAGCTTGACATTGCTGTTGTAATGTGTTTCAAAAAAGGGCAGGAAAAGATGATTCATGTAACTCTTAGCATTTATAGTATATAATTTAATAATTTCGTAGTACTGTGCAAACATTTAATTAACTGCAGAGTGTTACTTCACTAGTAATGAACACTATTATTATTTTAGACAATAGTCTTTGAGGTCAGAAAGCTGCTTAATGGTGATGACGATTCCCCTCTCGCACAGCTTGTTTTCATTCTTGAACATTAATCTTGAATGTATTCCTTTCTAAACATGAAGGTCTGCATTTCTCAAAAAGAACATGTGCAAATAAACAGAGCAAGAGATTAAGTTATAATTTACATTGTTAAAGATTAGCTTTAAAACATACTAATCTGCAAAAATTATCAGCTATCAACATCAACTATAGGGTAGTTTTTAACCATCATTTCTCTCCATCAGGTGTTTGGGCTTTATATTTCTGACATTTGGTTTTGCATATAAATGTTAAAACAACTTTTGTTTCTGAATATGGTGGAAAGAACTCCCATAGCAGTTGGCAATATTGTGCTGCTTATTCATTTTCCTTTCTAGGAGAACATAAATAATTCAACTAGATTTGGGATTTCTTCTGTACAATTTAATTCAGTATTTTGTTCCTTAGGCTTCAATTTATAACTGTTACACACATTATACTATTCCTAAAACATAGGAGTTTTTTAGAGGTTCCTACTGCCTTTGGGTGCCCTTTCCTCCCTTTTGAATGTCTGGGAGTGTTCTGCTTGCAGTGTCGCAGGGAATGGAGTTTTTAGGAGATAAAAAGGAAGATGCTGCCTTCTGCTCTGACCCGAACACATCTTATTACAGGGCAAAATGTGAGCTCCCACTAAAACAGATATGGATGCAGTGTAAATCCACTGAAAAAAAACTTGACTGACAGAGCTGGGTTTTCTCTTTTTTTTTTTTTCTTCTTTCTTTCTTTTCCTTCATCCCCACCCCCCACTGCCCTGATTTTAAATGTACAATCAATCCTTCCTTGTTTACTGACCTGCAGAGCAGGTTATAGCCAATAGTAACAACCTACCATTCTGAGATAAATGTTGTTATTCTTGTGACATAGGGACATCAAAATCAGTGTAAAAACATTCAGAGTGACAGATGGCATTTGCTTTGTTACTCTTCTTTTGCACGTCTGTGACATCTCTTCATAGACACAGTAGGGCTTTGATTCCTTGGTGTTTTGTATTCATGTACTTTCCACAGTGCTGCTATGGATCTACAGTATGCTAGGAATTGCAGAAATCCAAAGCATGCATGTAAAGGGATAAATGATAAATTGTTGATGGGGAAAAAATGGCCGTGGTCAAGCATGGGAAATAATCCATGAGAGATTTGTACTCCAGAAAGAGTATAAACTCCCATGGGAACATAATTGATCACTATTTTTTGTCCTATAATTTTCAGCCATTCCAGAAAGGTTTCCTACTAATACTAATCTTAAATATAGATGGTAGTTGGCAGATGCCACAAATGCATCCTCTCGTAGCATATACTACCCCTCTCATGGGTCGTATATTTTAATCCTGTAATTGTCATTGTACCACTCTCTGGTTCAACGTTGGTTTCCCAGTTTAGTATTCAGAGAGCTAATTCATTTTGTTGCTGGCAGCAGTGCATTAATGATCAAGCTACAACAATGAACACTGTCTGCATAACAAATGTGTCTTTCTCAAGCTGCAGTAAATACAAAGTGATTAACATGAAATAACTGCTTCAGCAAACTGCTTCTCTGCTTTTAAATAGATACTAGTGTTTTTATTTAACCCTGCAGTTGTCAGATATATCTTGGATGGGCTTGTTTGCATTTTTTTTTTTTTTTGGCTGAGTTAAAAGCAAGGAGGGGATTGCTACCTTGGAGCTTTATTTTACAGAGTGAATTCTCTTGGAGATCTGCTGTTAGCATACTGGATGCAAATGATTATTAATACTCTGTTCCCTGCTTCTGACATTTACTGAGGCAGAAGCATCAAATAGAACTAAATCACATCATGCTCCTTCCAGCTAGCTTAATCCTGCTGTCCTATATAAACTAATGAAAATAAGGTCTGCGCAGGTTAATGTTGCAGTTGTTAATAACCTTTAAGTCTAAAAGAGCACAAGGTGGAGTAGGTTTGCCTCCTGAGTCAAACAAGAAAGTACAAAGAGGGAAGGTGGTGGAGCAAGAAGAAATAACTGAGGTTGCTCTCCTCTCACAGCTCCACCCCCAGTTTTTCTTCTTAATCTTGACATAATGAAAGATCTGAGCAATTTCACTGCGTTATGAAAAGATGGGATTATTCTATTCTTAGAAGGTGTAAGACAGAGACAGAGACAGAGACAGTTGATTTGACAGTCAATGTCCCTTAACCTTGTTGCCACTCAATCCCTGCTGGGGGAGCCCCTACCTGAAATGCAGCAGTGAAAAGGGAAAAGCATAGTACCCTCCACAATACACTTTGAAATGTTTCTCTTGACATCCAGACAACCCTCTAAAGCCGTGTTGTTCACATCCCCACTGTCATCTCACGTCATCTCATTATAGCGTGCCAGTAGCACAGACTTTCTACTCCACAACAGTCTTTTAGAGGCAGAGTGTTATTCAAAGATGTCATATAAAAGAGTTCAAGTATTTTTTTTCTTTTTCCTTTCCTTTCCTTCCCCATTGCTGTAAGGATTTATTGTTTGAATGCATTTTTCAAGGACTAGAAACTTTCCTCGTTTTAGATCAGATATAAGGCTCTTTGGCAATCATGTTATAGAACCTAAACAGTTATATCTATTGTGAAATACTTCTTTTTACCATTCTGTAAATAATCTGAAGATTATTTAAAGGCATAACTCAGTGAAAAATAAACAGCATCATGCCAACGTGAAGCATAATCAAGAGGAAGAGAAAAAGAAAATCAGAAAAGAAAATTTTGCTTTCTTCAAAGAGAATTACAAAAAGGATTGAAAATACGTTGATTTTTTTTAAAGACATACTGACACACTGTAAGCATTGAGTAAAACTTAGAGAGAGGGAAAACAGAGATGTATCTTCAGGCTCTGTTTAAAAATTTAGGAACAGTTCCTTTTTCATTCATTAAATACAGGTCAGCTTCATGGGAGCATTAAATCAAAGAGAAAAAAAAATCCCCTCTGTTCCAAAGAATACAAACTGTGCATGGATTATTAAGAAGAAAAAAAGATGGGAAACATCTTTGCTTAGAGCAGGATGCATGCGGACCTGTGACTATAATGTAACCTACCAAAACCAGGAGCAGAGGAGAAGGGAATGGCTAATAAACAGGTGAAACAAATTTCCTGAAGTATTCCCTTGACAATCAGAGCCTCAAATGTAATCACATTTAAATACCATGAGATCAATAGAGGTGTGATGTTTCAAAGCCATAAATATTTCTGTAACTACAGCCCTCATCTTCCATTTCAGCAAGTTATGGTAGTCTGAAGAAAGTGCAATCCAGATGGTGCAGGGCTGAGGTGTGCCTGCTGTGCTCAGCTGAGGAAGATCTGGAATACCTACAACAAGAAAGACCCAGTGGCATTTAAGTAATCACAAAAAGAAGCAGCATCTTCTGTCTCCAGTTTTTGCAGTACATTAGGTGTGCAATGAACCAGCGTAAGTGCTTCCTCCCTGCTACTTTGCTCCCTTTTTTCTCTACTTCTGTTAAAGCTTGTGGCGTGGGGCTGCAGGCAGACTCTCCTGTTAGCAAAGCTACGTTTGGGAAGCCTGAGAACACACATGCAACTGGCTCATGGGCAAGTTTTACAGGCCTTGCTAATCTCTGTCCCTACTTTTTTAGAAATATGACTGTTGATGTTTTAAAAGATACTTCTGTTGGTTATATCAGATTCACATTAGGGTCCTTGAGCTAAGACTTTTTTTTGTCCTGCTTCTTTTCTTAAACTCAGGGTTATATGCAACGCTTTAAGTGACAGGACACTAATGAAAATGCTGTAATTAATGAAAAAGATAAGCTTTTGATGAAAATTATGAAAAATAACACCATCTCATGAAAGCAAAGCAAGAATGTTGGCTCAAACTCACAGGTCTCAAGTCAGTTAAACCAATTTCAATTGATTTCTCAATTAAATAAAATAACTGACTCCCTGACAGACTGAATTAATGAATGAATGAACAATAAAAACCACATAGAAGTTATGATTGTCATGCACTGATGGTAAGATGGGGGCATCAAGTCAACATCAATTTTTAGGGAAAGTTGTTTAACAAGCAATAAATTGCTGTGGGGCCAACAATCACTGTTTCTGCTGGTTTATGTTGCAAGAGGTCCAGAAATTCCCAAGAAATCAACATACAGTTCTTGAACACCACGAATGAAGCCATGTATAAAAGAAAATCTTATTGCTTTATACAGTCCAGGTAAATTTTACATTGATAAGGTGACATTTATTCTTTACCTAACATATTTGGGCAGTTAGCTATATGATCAGAATATCAGCAGCATGCAATGTCTTTCACACTGAGAAGTAACTTTGAAAGCATGTATAAACCTGCATCATATGGGTTTTTACAAGGTATTCTATAGCCTTATTTATGGTAAAATCATGAAAATAAATGACAATGACAGTGATAGGATTTTTTTAAAGAGAAGATTTCTGTTAAGAATTTGTTTTGAATCTTTTTTTCTCTGCTCTGGCTTTTCACTGGGACAATGTTAAATCATCAATGCTTTGCATGTCATGTGCTTTATGGTTACTCAAGAAGCAAAAAAAAGGTATGTATTGGAGCTGAGGTAAAGACTTTAAACAATAATTATTTTTACTTCTAGATCCTGGTCTCTCTTCCTTTTCTAACTTGCTTCATTCTGGTAGTTCTTTATTTTTTCTCTCTTTTTTCCTTCTTATTTACTTTTTCACAGAAGACTTTCATTGCAATGAGACAACAGGTCAGAGTTTAATAAATAGTTTTTGCCTTGTGTTGGTAATATTAGCACACCTTCCTCATCCACTTAATCTTATCCTGTTTAATGCAAACATCTTTCTAATCCAGTTTCTGTCTTCTTCAACAACCTGCCTATATTATTTACATCATTGACTCTGTTTTTCCCAATTTTTTTTGCAAAATTACATGTTATGTATTTTCTTCTTTTGTTTCTACTGCCTGCCTGGTATTAAACTATTTTTTGCATTATTTATCACTTTAAAAAAAACCACAACATTTTAAGTTGAAACTTAAATTATATGTCCTATATAATTGCATTGCGTCCTCCTAAGAAGTTATGTTGACTAGATGCCAAATGTGCTTATACATTCTCTACTGGAGTTCTGCAGTGCCTGGTAAGCTATATAATATTTGGTCGTAACAGATTTTTGAACAGCTTTTGGCAACCACTTTGAAACATTGATAAGAAGCATTAAGGAAGAAAAGGGGAATAGAACACCACATGGAGTTTGCATTAGTAGAGTTGTGATAAATTGACAGTTTACTGCTTGCTCTTTTATTCATGCGCTATCACTGGGGAGCATCGGGCTGCTGAAGTAAACATCATGGATGGGAGATATACATAGAGCATGCTGCACTGCTACAAGGAAGGAACAATTTGGGAATTTATCAGCATATTTTTAGTGATTTTTACTTCCCTGGTGCCAGGCAACAATTTCTGCCCAAATACTGTTGTATTTGGTTCTTATTACCTTGCTTATATTTCTTCGGAGCTGTTACACTAAAAATAGGGAAATCCACAATAGTAGTGCACCTTTGATAGTATGAAATCATAGTGTTAAGAATGGTTATTGTACTGTATGATATATCAAAGCAGGAATATGGATCTCTGTGGAACATTTTGTGCCAGAAGGCTAATTTAAACTATTTGTTCATGGAAATTTTAAGGGACAGAATCTCTTCAGGTGAGAATGTATTATGATAATTGGCCACATTTTACCATATTCTTATAAAAAGAGGTATCTATTTACTTCAGTAGCCAGAAAAACATTGAATTCTGAGCAGAAAACGGGTTACAATAGTTCTAGAAAGGAGGTCTTTAATCAGGGTGGGGGTGGGGTGGAGGGGTGGGAGGCAGGAGCTGAAATTTTTGAAATTATGGTACCGTTTTCCAGTTTTCTCCTAGAGTACAGAATTGGGTCATATTACCAACAAGCAGAATAAGAAAGAAGAGAAAATAAAAATAGTAACACTTCTCTCCCCACAGTAGAACCTTCATTGGTTGTTTTTTGTTTTACTTTGTGGGATTTTTATTATCCCTACTTATTCACATAGGGTTGAAGGAAATGGGGCCTCTGACAACCTGTTTTGATGCTGCTTAATGCTGAAGTGATGAAGAGCTGTTGGATTCCTACTGGTTACCCCTGTGGATTAATGAAGGGTGAGACAGAAATTGCAGAGTTGCCACGCAGAATGACCTTACCTGATAAGACTGTTCTGCCTTCACCGCAGTAGGTGAGAAGGGCAAGCTGTATCCAGCAGGCTGTTTTTTCTGTACCTTATTGAGAAAAATTGACCTATTTATCCACCAGCTGTCTTCTTTGTTTTTAATTCAAACCATTTTTTGAAAAACTGTTCTTAAATGTTGAATTCAAGCAGAATCCTCCTAAGAATGGCTTATTGTCAGCAACATCTAGTGGATTGCCACGAACTATGGAAAAACATCTGCCAACAGACACATTTGTAAGACAATGACATTCACAGAATACTTCAAGAGACATAGCATTACTGACGTAATTTATATGACATAAGAAGTAATACATGAATGAACATGGGCTCCTTTTCCCCGCCTACTAAACATTTTTGTTGTCTTCTATATACTTTTTCTACAGCTTAGCTTTGCTTTTTATTTTTCTATTGTATCTCTAGGACATCTTTTGGTGAAAAAGTAAATTATTAAAATCTCTAAATTATAGTTTTTCTTTCTTCATGTAGAAAATGAGCACTTTGATAAAATCACTTTCCTTTGTTTTAATTTCATGCTAAAAAAAAATAAGTATTTTCTAATACATGCAATAGAAATACAACCTGTGCATGTCAGACTGCACAAAGAAAGTGTCTTTTAAGGTTACTGAACCAAACATTGAAAAGGTAGGAAATGCAAAAGTAAAGGTGGAATGAACAATGAAGTTAGAATTAAGGCAGAGTAAGAGTGAACAATTATCTGTTCCACTGCTCTTTTTCTGTTTTTCTGCAGTTTTGAGTCTAGTGTTTTTGTGCAGTTCAAATTTATCCCCAGATGTTCATCTCAGAATCTGATTCCTCATTCAGCCATTACACTCCTGCTGCTCTTTGATTTTCTTTATTTGTTTCCAAATGATAGAAATATAGCAGCCCTTTTCTGCCTTCTCTCTTGGTATCATACTCAAAATTTCACCATGCCTATCATTCAGGTTGTCAATAAATACATCAAAAAATACTTACAGCAGTATTCATCCCTGAGGGACATTACCGCTAACCATCCACCAGTGGAACTTTGCACTGTTGATCACAATCCTTTGCTCCTGATATTCCAGCCAAATTTGAATCTACTTTTCAGCTGACTTATCCAGTTTATATCTCAGAAGTTTGGCTGTTAGAATACTATGGGAGACCATATTGAAAGCTTTTCTAAAGTCAATGTAAACAACACACAGAGCTTTCCTTTTGTCCACAGGACCACTTGTCTAACTGCAAAATAATCAGTTGTGCCAGGCACTGCTTCCTTTTGCTAAATCCATGCTAGCTTATACTAGTCATTACCTTACCTTTCATAAGGCTGGCAACTGCTTCCAGCATTAGTTGGTCCATCATCTTCTCAGGTACTGAGGTGAGGCTGACCAGCCTGTCTCTCCCTAGACATTCCTTCCTGCCCTTCTTGAAGATGGGTGTGAATTTTGCCTTTTTTTTTTTTATTATTTTCAGGAACCTTGTCCAATCACCATGATCTTTCAGATGATAAAAAGTATCCTTACAGTGATATTAGCTGCATCCCTCGGCACCCTTGGATGCACCCATCTGATCCCATGGACCTGTGTATGCCCAACAGTCCAAAGTGCTCCCTCACTCCACCCTCCATTGCTCTGGGTAATGCTCGCTCCTGCAGACTGCTACTAGGCCTGTGGGCCTCAACGTCCACAGATCAACTATGTTTTACAGTATATACTAGCAGAAAGTAGACCAAGTTATTTGCTGCAGGCCATTTCCACAACAAACTCAACTTCTCTCCTGCTCAAAACACAAAGATTTAAGTTTGTACAAATTTTCTGAGACGTTTTTTCAATGAATGTTTTAAGCAACTAGATTTCAGGCCATAGGTTATTTTAATTGTGTGCTAAGGGTATTGCTTTTAGTGATAGCTTGAGATTCACTGATCCTCATGTAGCAGCACATAATTCCCATCTACTGTGATGTTTCAGACATCCTGGTGTTTGGCAAAAATCAGTCTTGACAGCTCCCTCAGACTCTGGGACTGTGCGTAGCATCAGCATTCAGAAGGCAGTTATGTTCAGTTAACAGATAGTGATATATGTCAGATATATTACCATACCTGCACCATGCAAGAATTAAGGACAGTCCAAGTCTCTTACAACCAATTCACTTAATGCTTTATGATATCTACAGTATACTTTTGCCACTTATGTGGCTGTTGTTATTTTAAGTTGTGGTGGATCGGTGAGTGTCCCCTCTCCAACCATTTCTGGACTAAAGTCCACAGGGCAGCAATCAGCTGCCAACAAAAATCTGAAAAGAGCACTGCCAAACACACTTGGCTAGCCTCTAGGCTTAGCAAAACTCCATCGGACAAGAACAAGGTGAGTAGTCAAAGACAGCTTTTAACAGAGATGTTGCAAAACACTGTAAAGTTTGAACAGGTAAGGATTGATGGAATATAACGTGTTTTCAGTGTAGGTGTCCAGGTGTTTCTGCTGGCAGCAGAAAGCTGCAGGGTGGCCCCTCCGAGTAGAGGCCAGGGGCTGCCCTGTGCAGGATACAGCAGGTTCCAGCTGGCTCCAATGGACCCAAGATGGTGGTCCCTCTTTAAAAATATATTTAAGGAAGAGCATAATGCCACACAGTAGTAAGAAATGAGGGTGTAAAAAATGTAAAACAACCCTGCAAACAACAAGAAGAGAGAAGAAGGAGAGGAAGTGCTCCAGGGGGTGGAGAAAAGACTCCTCTGCAGCCCATGGAGAGGACCACACCAGGGCAAACACCCATGCTGCAGCCCATGGAGGACCCCATGCTAGTACAGGTGAATGTGCCCTGAAGAAACTGCAACCCATGTGAAGAGCTGCATACTTTAGCATTAAGTTCCTGAGGTTCACCAGTCAGCACTAGCTACACAGCCCTGACTGGACCTTTTCTTACCTGGAATTTGTTAGCTTCTTAGGAAGAATGGCCTAGATATTTTGGTGGTGAGAACAGTACACATGCCTACCCTGGTAAATCTCAGAAAACAAGATGGACCTCTATAGATAACATGTACATGACATATACAACTTGATCTATGATGCTTATAGGCATGAGCTGCTCTTACCCAAACCCTTCTTTTTTATCACCTCCTCATTTTCTTCTTTCCACTAAAGGCCACATCCTTTCCCTCTAAACTCAGTCATACCCTGACTCATTCAGAGGCATGTGCCAATGGATGCTGTACATTAGAGAACAGGCTTCAGTCATCCTGAAAATAAGTGGTTTTGCCTCCAGAAATCTGGGGTAGCCTTGCAGCATCTCTGAAGACATTTAACATCATTTTTAGAGAGCGCTGTTTTCTGTATGCTAACAGAAAGGCAGAAAGCTGCAGCAGTATTTTGCAGATAAGTCCTAGTGCTGGCTCTAACATCTTGGCTAGGAAGACATTTCTGGCTATGCCAAGACATAGACTTATGACTGCAAATCTATTCTAGGACAGGAACTCCTGCTGGACTGTTAATTCTAAGTGAGCCCTGTAGGGATCATTAGTTTCTTGGCAGCATCACAGAGGCAATCTGGACATGTTCTGTGAGAGATAGAAAGACAGATAAGGCAGAAAAATGGAATAGTTACTGCCTTACTTTTTCAACAAAATTTATGGCCTGAGCCAGAAGCTCAATACTCAAACTCATTGATGTGCAGTCTGACCAAACGGGACAGTCACTGGCACTTACAAGAGCTCAGCATCACCAGTCACATCACAGCATCTTTTCCCTGCATAAACATGTTAGCAGGAAGTGTGAAGGTAAGCTGAATCATTATATGAGGTTTTGAGACAATTGTCCTGCTCCATCCCTTTGGTTGCTATGCAATTGCATCTTTTTCCAAAGCCTGGGAATTTTTCTGTGATGTGGTAGCTGGATTGGGCAGCACTGGCAAAGGCTGTTGTGGGAAACCCGAGGAGCCGTGTTCCAATAAAACTTACAGACAATTGTAAGGTTTCAGGTTGTTGGGTGTACATAGAGAGAAGCAGAGCAGTAGATCGCTACTTGGAGCAGTTCCTGAACAGTCCTGCCCACTGACTTCTGATGCTGACTTCTCACCAGACATGAGAGACTGCAGCATGCCTTCTCATTCCCCTCTTCTGTCCTCTTCTATCCCTCCACCCTAGCTTAAGTAGCTCTTCATAAAAACGGCATGTGGTTGTGATCTTAGCTACATTATCTGTAATAGCTTCATACAAAACTTTTCCCTACCTCTTCCCATGTTACCTAGGTGAAATATCAGTTCTGAAGAACTGCACATAACTTTTGTTTGTGTTATAGTTTGTTAATTCGTAGGAGGTTTTGTATTTTTTGACAGATGCAGTAAGAAATTATTGTTATTTTCCTCATCTTTTGGGTGTGAAACCTAGAAATGTGTGGCTTATTTTTTCAGAAATAAATGTAGAGATGATGACAACTAAATTTCCTATTATCAATCAGTTCTTAGGTAGACATACTTACTGAAATCAATAGGAATTTTACATAAAAGGTGTTTTACTACATAATTTTATTACTGAAATAGGGAAAATTTCTTTTTCCCCTTTTTCTGCTCTCTCATTAGTTTAAATTACAGTTCCATTTAACATTTTTTTCAAGACTGGAATTATATTTTGTTATCTAAAATAATTTACGTAAGCTGAATGTTTCATAAGACATTTGTAGGGTATTGAAATGTGGTCAAATGGAAGACAGTCATGAATTCACTTACTGTACCTTAACACAGAGAGGATGACATGCTATCAGCTACTACAATAAAAAGTACCAGCTTCCATAGCTAATTTAATATTGCCCTGTGGCTTCATTAAGAAGAAGGTATGCATACAAAAGTGTTCTGCTTTTCTAGCTGGCTTTATATGCAACATTCGTAGTGCTGTTAATGAAGTAAATAAAAGGAAAACAATTCTCTGCTGGATCCTAGTTTGTTCACTGATGTGAAAGGTGTCATTAAAGGAATGGCTGTTGTGTACAAGTATTTCACAACATTTTGGATATTAACATTAGAATAAGGAGTGCAGTTGGGAGTATATAGCATTTTCTAGCCTTATCTTACTACCATTATCTTGCTCTGAAATAAAATTGGAAACATTTAATTATTAAATACAAAATTAACATTTCTGGCTTTCCATAGCAGATTTGTATTTAATAATTAAAGATTTGTTTCAAGTAAATAATGCAAACATTGATATTTAATACCTGATTGGCAATATTGCTGTGGCATTATTTTCCGAGCCATTTAATTTTTTTCCCTACATTTATGTACTCTGTGCCACTACAGACACTCTGTGTCATCTAAAAGCTTCTGAAAACATTTTTCGTATCATAAAACCAAGAGGAATATAGATAACAGCTTCTTCTACTAAGTGTAAATATACTGCAGAAAATTCTTTGCTATTATATGGCTGAAAATATTTCTAAAATGGTTTTGATAGATGTTTATCAGCATAGAAGGAAAGAATTCTACCTTTTCTAGATTGCTTTGTTCAAGAAACTATGTAATGGTTAGGAAGCAATTTAAATACAGTAGTCATTGAGCATATTAACGCTTTAATTTTCAGAGAGTGTTAATATTTTGCTTTTAAATAATAATAGGCATGGGGCCCACATATATAGTTTTCATCTATAAAATAATGTTTCAGAAAGTTCTAAAATTACAAGGAAGTTTGATAGGGAGAGGGAACCAGTGCAAATACTTATCCCCAAGAAGCACTATAACTGCAGCAGACCACTGTTGTTCCTAAAGCTATTGTTCTTCTGTCCTGGTTTCAGCTAACATTCTCTCTAGGAGTGTGAACATTCCTGTGAAAGCAGGACCGATGAATCTTATTAAAAAAAAGAAAAAAAAAAAAAAACACTGACTCCTGTAAATATACTAAATACACCTCTACTGGGAGAGGAAAGGAAATGGAGAAGATCAATGATGCTTCAATTTGTCTTTACTATCAGCTTATGGAGCATGTAGTGCCATGCCCCATCATGTGGTCATTCAGCCCCAACTCCCTTGTACAGAATGGGTTTGCTTCCTCCTCTGAAACAGCCTTTAATCCAGGGGCCAATACTCTATGCAGACCAACTACATCCTCACTCTTGGGAAAGAGGACTTCAGACCAAGAAGTAAAAATCACCCTTTACCTTGTACTACTGCCCTGGGAGGCTGACAGCACTTGTGCTGACATATTTTCCTGACTGGTGCTGTGCTGAGCCCATAAAAGGTCCCAGTCTTCCTACCCATAACTTATGTATTGTAAACTAGAGTGATTACAGGACATACAGGGACAGATTTGGTTTACTTATTTATTCTACTTCTGATCATGAACTTGTGATTTTTCTTTTTATTACTTTGCAGGCATGGACTTACTTGAATAGTTTCAGCTTTTCAAATGAAACTGTAGTGGGTGTTTGGAGTTGCATAGATTAAGCCTCAAGGGAACGCCTCAGAATAGAACTTCATACTCTGCATCACTTACAATTAATATTTTAGGTAAAAATGAGAGCTTACTTTTTTTCTGGCCATGCCCTTCTCTTCCTAATACTTCTTTTTATCAGTCATGTCACATTGGAAAGGATCGTTAGATCATATAACTGCAAATGAGTTACATGTAGTTACTTTGCCATTAAAATGAAACTCCAATATTCATTCTGTGAGTTAAAAAAAAGCTTCTCCTGTCAAGGGTTGTCTAGTCCAGACAATCTGTAATTGAATCTTAAGCGTACCCCTCATGGAGGCGGTCTACTCTCACCACTTCCATTCGCTGCATGGTCAAGGAATCCTTGGAATTCTGACTTCTGGCCAAGATCTTGAGGTAACTTAGAAAAGTACCTGCACAAAAATAAACAGTGTCTTCAGTTTAGTGTGAATTTAAACATTTTTGGAGAATTTTAATCAGCCAGGCAGATAGGGCATACTGTTGTTCTCATGCACATTGCTTGTATTAGCAACAGTTAAATACTGAGTACTGTGGAAATGGTGCACATTCCATTCTTGTGGGGAAAAAATCAGGTATCTGACCCATCAAATACTAAACGTAGATTAAACTCTCCAAGAAATCTCCTGCTTAGGTAAAACCCTGCAAAATACTTTAAGCCTGCTTAGTTATGTTTGTGTGCTTGCATAATGTGTATACCGGTTAGTATGTGCTAATCTTTCAGCTGACATGTATGTGATATGAGACAAAGTAAGGTGGAGGGAGAAATTCTGCTAATGACTTCTGTTTGCAATAACTTTCCAAAGGGACCCAAAGACTTATATCCAAACTACAGAAAGAATTATTTTTAAGGTTTAATAGAATTTCTGCCATTTTCTTCTTTATGTAAAGATATCACTATTTATTTATTTATTTTGCTAAACTATTGATGAGCAGGCTGTTTTCTAAATAAATTCATAACTAATAGAAGACAGATCTCGATGAAGTAATTAAAAAAACATGATGAGGGACAGAATTTTTTCTCAATCTCCTACTACAATTATTTCTTTATTGGAAACCAGAGACTTTGCAGAGGATTTTTCCAAATGAATTATATAGAAGAAAAGAGTAAGATCTTAAGAAAGTGAGAAAGAATACAAAGAGTGTCTGGAGACATTTGTGTTTTGGATGAATCAGTCTAGTTATGGTTGTGTTTAGAACTAAGAAACGTTGAAAGATGATTTTCCAAGAATAAAACACCAAACCACATATTGTATTTGGGAAGTAGGGAATATGCACTTTCAACAGGAATTGCAATACATACCATAATACTTTAAAACCCTATGATGCTATCTATAAAACTGTAAAATCCCTTCACAGTCAGAATTTAAGCCTCAGGCACTTCATGAATAGTAAACATTTAACAAAAACAACTCCCATCTCGTTTTCCTCCTCTAACTGTGTGCAGTTTAACTCATTTTATTGTTTCATATTTCAGTTGATCTCACACTACCTTTTCCCTCCCCACAATACTAGTCAAGATAGTGTATGGTAATTAGATAGCACGCCTCTGGCACAACTTGCTCACTGCAGTGGAGTCAGAAGGAATTTCTTCCACTGCACAGTTTGGAGTTGCATTATGGGATAATTTAATGTCAAACTCCTATGTCTTTTCTGTGGTTAAAAGAAGCATTAAAGGAAGAAGTGTGAGGCAGGAGAAAAGAGGGAAATCTAGGTTTTTTTCCTTAAAACAACCAGAATTAGGTATGGCTGAAGGCACAGATGCCCAAATGATGCTTCTTCCTGCCTTTGCTGCTGGATTTAGTGAACCCTCCAATTTTGTTTCTACTTCATAAGTTTTGTTTTTTTCTTCCCACGTATATTCTTTCCAACTCTAGCACTTTTCCCAGCTGAATACATCTTTTTTTCAAGCAAACTCCCACAAGTAATCTTGAGATTCTTCCCATTGGAGTGCATGACTGGATTTTCCCTTACACATCTTCTAGAACAGGCAGCAGACATAGCTCAGGAACCTTTGGGCAACAGTGCTAACTTCAGGACAGTAGTCTTAACAATACTTACCCCAAAGAATGATTATTCTGGAAGACTTTTAAATATCTCCATATAGGAAAAGGCAGCAGGAATAAAATAGAAGGGAGGGTAAATTCCAACTGTATCTGTACGAGACAATCCCTTTCCAAAAAGAAAATGAAGTTCTAATCTACCTCTCTCAGGCCCCAGGTCACAAAAATCTTTAGTTTGGCCTCACAAACTGTAGCTGGCCTCCAAGCACATTCAGAAGGTATTTTTAGTGCTTGAGTTTCTGATTTCTCAGGGTCTTACCTGGAGTGTGTTGGTGATTTCCTATGGAAAACTGATAA
Source organism: Microhierax caerulescens (assembly GCA_035590215.1). Lineage (NCBI taxonomy): Eukaryota > Metazoa > Chordata > Aves > Falconiformes > Falconidae > Microhierax > Microhierax caerulescens. The sequence goes on from JAVJGJ010000014.1 coordinate 97,437,755, forward strand.
ACTTCCATTTTTCAGACACGACTATGGTTCATAAAGCAAATAGTCAATTTAGTACACAGATATATCTAAGCTAAGCTAAGTACAGGGCAAAATGTGTTTTGGGGTATATTTTCCCTTAGCTCATTTTTAGAAATGTCAACAAATGTTTGCTTTCCTCAGAATGTCCAGGTGAGGCTGGCAAGACTTTTATTTGAATATTTTTCAGATATCTTCCATGCAGATGAAGAGAAGATAAGCAGGCAGTGGACACCTGTCTTAATAGTATTACTCTGCCAGAACTTCCCTGAGGGAGCCAGCAAAATTTTCCAGCTGGCCCAACACCTGACTTTCATTAATGGTTATGTGGCAAAAGAGATACTCTTAGCATCCAGATAACGCCAGACCTGCTCCTGATTTGGCCACATCCCGGAAAAAGGCATGCACCCCAGGAGCCATAAAGAGGATGATAATGCTATTTCCAGTCTTCCTGGATGCTGGATGTTGTGTGTAAGCCAGGCTGCATGTCAGTGGGCAGGACTGTGGCAGAGATGGGAGAACTGAGTTGGCACATGAACAGGGCCCTGGCTAGGAATGAGCGAACTGACCTACAAGTGTTGTGTGTTATCCACAGCATGTGTATGACATGTCCAGATTAGCTTTCCTACATACGCTCATAAATTTACTAAAACTTGGCTTGGATAGGAGACAGTTCCATGTGGGTTTCATCAATCTGTTCCTAGCCCTCTGCCTTGCTCCAAGATCATACAACTATTTAGATTAGAAGGAACCTCTGGAAGTCAATTAGTCAAAGCAGAGTTCAATTCAAAGTTAAATCAGGTTGCTCAGAGTCGTGTTCAGTCAAGTTTTAAATATCTCTGAGGATGGAGATTCCACAACCTCTTGGGACAACTTGTTCCAGTGCTCAACAACTTTCTAGGTGATGTCCCTCACTTTATCTCCAGTTAGAATTTCCATTTTTGCAACTTGTCACTATTGCCTCCTTTTATTTTTCATTTCTGTCTGAAAATAGTTTGGCTCTGTCTTCTCTGTAATCACCCATAAGATACTCAAAAAGAGCTATTAGATCCCTTTCTAGTCTTTTTTTCCCCTCAAGGCTACCCTCTCCACCAACACTTTTCAGTTTAGCAATATCTCTCTTGGATCAGGAAGCCCACAAGCAGCACAATGTCCACGATGAGGACTCACAACTGCTAAGTAGGAAAGAAAAATCATTTCCTTCAACCTGCTGGCTGTAATCCTAATAATGCAGTCCAGTATTCAATTAGCGTTCACCTCTGCAAGATGTGCTGCTGATTCGGTCAGCAGAGTTTTTTGCATACCTCCAAAGCTAGCCAGTCCCCAGCCTGCACGGACATGGGGAGTTATGCTGTAAGTAAGCCTGTATCCAGCTGTGTCCAGCTGTTTTTGAACTGTCATTTTGCTTTACCAGTGTGACCTTGGATCTGGCTTACCACCTCAACCTGTCTGATGATCACTGGAGCATTAAAAGACCCTCTTGCTATCATTACCCCTGTTCTGCTCACCCTGTGCAGACTGTGCCCTGTTGCAGCAGTGCAACACCCTTCCTGGCCAGCACTAGGTCACCTCTGTCTCCCGACTCACTTTCCCTGGAGAGAAGCCCTGCTGCTTCCTGAAATGGATGTCAGGACAGGACTTACTTCCACTTGAACAAGTCAAAGTCTTTTCTGTTGAAAGCTGCAATCTTCATTTTGATACTGGTCTTCCTCAGGTTCTTAAATTTTGCCATCTCATGGTCACTTCAGTCAAGGCTGCCAACAGCTCATGAGTTCTTCCTTGTTGGTGTGTGCATATTCTCCAGTGCACTTCCCATTGCTGGCCATGCCTGCACATTTAAAAATTGTACCCAGCACACTCCAGAAATTTCTGTCAGCATGGAGTGAATGTTCAAAGTCTCCTATGGAAAAAAAAGCCACATGATCACGAGGCTTTCCTTAACGTTTCAGCTTAGGGAGGGACGGGGCATTCAGGAGATAGGAAGCATGGGACAGCTGTGCAAGAATACAGTGGCATCATAACCTGTGCAGCAGAGGGAATGTGCATGTCCAGCTAAAGATGGTTAGACTCCATTTTGTGTCTGTACTGCACATTGCTTACAGTTACACACAGAAATAGCAGCTACCAAGGATTTCAGAAATATGTACAAGTTTGGCACTGTATCACTTACCTTTCGTAAGCGTTGGCTAGGAAAATCTGTGTCACTGCGCAGCCCTGGTCTCAATGCTGGTAATGGATAAATGTTTACAAAGAAAGTGAGACAACCTATCTCCCAAAGCCACTGGTTCAGGTGAAAAGGGGTCCCACTATGGGACAGAAACGACACGTGATGCCTTCACAGTATGAAGGGGATTATCCTGCTGCACAGGCATTATAGATGCATGCTCTGTAAATGAGAGTTTAGTCTTCTGCCTGTGTATATTAACATAAAACGATGGCATGGTACAAACTCTGTTGTGCATCCTTCTGGGGATATTTAAGTATCTAAGACATCTTATGAAAAGACTGTTCATGACTGTTGTGTGGCTTCTGCAGCACATACTCTAATAGGTGTTCCTGGGGTGATCCATTTATAGCTCAGATGTGTTCCAGGGCCAATATAACATGGAAAGCTAGGAAATTGGCCCTTGGGAATGTATCTAAGACTGTTGAAAGCAGGCACTGTAGACATAGTTAACAACATGAAATGCTCTCCTAAGACAATCCAGGAGACTAATAGGGAATTTAATGTTGAGTCCAGGTTACCCAAGTCTAAGTCAAGTGCTTTCACACCATCACCATCATTTCTGTGACATTTACTTGAGGCTTCTGGCTGATGATTGCTTCCCACTTTCTATACATCCTCTTGTTTTCATGTGATTAGTTGTTTGGGTTTTTTTTGACATGACATTCTCAAAAGTTAGTCCTAACATTTGTTACTGTTGTTAAAGCTGATAGGAAATGGCCAGAACTACTTAAGGAAGCATGTACTAATGAATGTTAAGAGGCAAACAGCAAAACTAAGGAAAACAGACATTTCTTATTATCAGAAGCTATTTTCTAGCTCTGTAGCACTGAAACTTCTTTTATAGTTTGCATGAACTGCTGCAGCTCCAATTTTTTGTTCTTCCATAGTTTGTAGCTTAACCTGTCAGATAAAACATCAAAAACATCAGATAAAAGATTGGGGGTGGGGGTGGAGAACCAAAAAACTAAGAAACAGAAAAAAAACAAAAACCAACCCAGACAAAAGATCAGATTAAAAAATGGCATGGGATTTTGAATCTGTAAATGTTCTTTCTTCCCTCTTTCTAGAAGCTGAACAAGTCTAAGTGTTGTAAGACTGAAAGGTAGCACAGGGGAACTGAACAAAAATAATGCCAATAGTAGCATATAGGTATATTCTATTATTTAATGCTTATACAACAACTTGAATAAAGTTTTAATTCTTGCCTTTTTTTCTTTCTACTTTTTAGATTGTACTGCTATATCTTAGAATCTTCATTGCTTCATTTTAACCATTCTATTTGCTTTGTGTTTTGCAAAACTTGTGAAAAAGTTTTTTTAAAATTACAAGCCACTTAACAAGAAAACGTGTATGGTAAGCATTCCTAATAAAAATGTTGAAGAAAAATACAGTAAAGCAAAATTTAAGCAGCCATTTCAAACTTTAATAAAATATATCAAAGAGGTTCTAATTTTCTTGCTTATTTTAAGCAGACTATGGCGAGAAGTATTATTTCCACAGCTTACTTTCTTTACATTCGAAATGCAAGGTGAAAAAAACAAAAACAAAACCAAAAGCCCAAACAGTCTCATTGCCCTACTCTGATAGTTTAAAAAAAGCATGCATAGGTGGAATGTAGGCTGTTGTTGCATGAAAGCTCAGGCAAAGTACTAACATGGAGGAAAGGTGGGATTTCAGGTTACCTAGCAAATATTTACTGAGCCAGCCACCTAAGCTACCTTTATAGTCAATGGGAGATACGTTGACAATTTTTGAACAAGGTTCATCCAACCTGTTTTAGATGCCTATCTGAGGATGATGTGAACCACCATTTATAAACAAATATTTCTTTCTGACAACTAAAAAGGGAGAATAAATTGACTATTCAGATGTAGATGTCTACATTTAACAAGATGATCTGCACCCAAAAACTTACTGTCTTCTTTTATTGACTTTGACAGGACATGTAAACAGTAAAGGTCTTACTGATTTTCTTTGCCCTTTTCTAAGGCAAGAATATTTCTCTGTAATTTGCCCTGAGAGTTTCAATATATTGCACTAAACAGGATGATACATGGCCCTGGCCTCTCCTTCTGTATTGATATGACTTTTTTTGAGGGACAATATACAAACCATTCACCTTTGCACAAAGGAAACCATTACATATCCTATTAAAGTTAAGTTTCCCACAGATACACACAAGAGAGCAGAGCTTGTCCTTCAGTTGTACTTTTTGGCTGCTCTATACTAGTAAATTGAATAATGTCTGGAAGTGTTCCTGGATGCCTAAACTCAACCACCCATGCTCTTACTGTTAGAATTCTTATTGTTAGAATGGTCCCTGGCATGGTTCTTACAATGGCCAAAAGGCATTCTCATGGGCATCTTCTGGACTCATTGAGTTAGCAGAGACAAGGGATATTCCTCAATATGCAACCTACATACTAGCACCCTTTTTTGGGACTTAAGAGAATTCACCCATACAGACGCAGCCACTGCACGCTAACAGATCCCAATGCTAGAGAACAGTTAACCTTCTGGAAACATTTATTTTTCTACTGCAGACAAAACTCAACTCCCTAGACACCTAGGTGAAGGAGCCTATATCTCTCTTTCATCTTATCATGCTTGTCGGTATTTTTCTTCTTAATGATACTAAAAATTTTAACTAGATGAAAACTTCCTCTGTAATCTCCTCTTTCTCCATAGTCTCCAAGTACTTTATTTTGCAGCAAAATGACTGATCATAATGGAGGAGGCTGTAATGTCAAAACCACCTGATTTTATTATCACTGAATAAAGCAACTGGGAAAATACAGTATGTGGTAACACTTCAGCTTCAAAACAGTCAATAGGGGTAAGGGATAATAAAAGCGTATATCACAGAATGATGGAGTTTCAGTAAGTCTCTCTAATAAGCGTAGCTGTTTATTTCCACATAGGATCACTAAAAATTATTATTGGAGGTGCAGATTATTGAGATTTAGACATCCTTAACCTTAAAGTTAAAAGTTCAAATTAATTTTATGTATCAGTGGTATAGCCTTTCTGGTAGATTTTTCCATAACTGTTTTTATTTTACCCTTTTTTCTTGCCCCCTTTTTTCTTCTATTCAGATTGAATTTATTGTGTAAAATAACTTCTGTCAAATGTGCAATGCATTCCTAAAGAAGAGCCATTACCACATACTGAAGTGTTTTATACTATGAAGGGATATGTAAAATGCAACTGAGATTAGTAAAAAGGTATTGTACTTCAGGCTGCATCTTCACTTTAAATAAGTAGTGACTGCAATTAAAGGAGCAACAGAGATAAATGACAGTGCAGCATAGCTGTTACTTTCATTCCTTACATTCAGTAGTTTCCAAAAAATCCTATGACTGTTTCCTAGAAGGAGCATGAAGTTTTAGATTGTCCCTAACAAAAGGATGTAATAGAGTTTAGACTCATATTACTTTACCGTAAACAAAAACAAAAACAAAACAAAACAAAAAGACAAGAATCTGGTCCCAAATCCAATTACACTGTCACCTTAGCATCTTTCTGGATCTTTCTTGTTACCAGCTCTATAATTCATATAGGGTTTTTTCTCCTTATATACTTGTTTTATGTGGATCATTTTTAAACGAACAGTATTTCATATCTACAGCCTAATAGATTTCACTCCACTACGTGACAATGTATATTATCTTAATTTTGTTGTGTTCTTTAGATATTTGTATTTATTTCACTATTCTTATGTTTTGGTATTTTCAGTGGCTTCTTGGCATGAGGAAAAAAAAATCTTTCTTCATATCAGAATTGATTTAGAAATCTTTAAGACACTCCTTAGAGTTTTACATCTGAGGCACTTCTCTCTTAGCAGATCATTTATATTTTTCCTTCCATCTTTTATAACAAGACTTGAAAAATCAAACAAACCCAGCCTTTCTGAGGAGTGTATTCAATCTGTTTTGTAGGTTATCTTTTTTGAATGAAGGCACTAACAAAATGGGAAGGAATCTATATGTCAAAATGTAATTCACAGTTCTCTTTGGCACCAGAAGGGAGCGATACATTTATACTTTCCTAATTAGTATATTAGAAGCAGAGATATCATTAGGTAAAATTAACAAGACATTTAGAGTTGTTCTGCTGAGATACTGCTTAAGAATTTTAACTTTATATTTATTAGTATAATTCATAACCATTCTAATAAGGTTTAATGGAACAAAGCTATACTGATTTTATATGCTATGAGTGTTTTGAAAAGTTCTAGTTATTCCTGCAATACAACAATTATTAAATATTTAGCTGACCTGTGATGTATTCATTGAACCTATGAAGTAGAAATTCATAAATCCAAATGCAAAGATTACTCCTAGTGCTCACTGTTTGAGCTTTTCACCGACAATAATGCGTAGATACTGAATTATTAAACCAAGCAAGGATTTTCAATCAAAGTCTTTTGGATACTTATCATGACGTTCCTCAGTCGTAAAAAGTTATGCCATTAATGTCAAACTATGTGTTCCCAGTGTTTTTGGAAACAAACAGTGAAACAATTTTTTTTACTCACTTTGCATATTTGTGTAAAGTGCAGCTGTGAACTTGTAGCTTGTGTAAAAAATATTTTCTGTGTAGTTACATACCAAGCTTTAATTTGCCTCCTGGTCCAGTCAAAATGTGCACTCTATTTACATACCAAGCTTTAATTTGCCTCCTGGTCCAGTCAAAATGTGCACTCTATTTTGTATAGACAAGCTAAACCCCAGCTCATGACAGTTTCCTTTGCTCCCTGTGAGACATGGCTCTGCATGGCTACATCTGATGGGTATTGACATCTCCAGTTTGCAGTGACTAGTAAGTTACAGGCATTCCATTTCTAGTGTGCAATTTGAAATAAGTATCTTTTGTCACAATTTGCCATATTTTATCGACTATCACAATGCCCATCACTTCAGAACAGGATGACGAAGATGGAAAATAATGCTTCCACTCTAACCTAACAATGTTGTTAGGATATTGGTAAGGCAAATTCCAAATCTGCAAGGAAAATTCTAGGGGAAAATATCAGCAAGACTATTCCTGTTTACAGAGAGGCACAAGAGATTAGGATGCCTAGCTCCCAAGAGTCTTCACTAAGAGTGAAGAGTATTGAAAATATGTCCACAGCTATTCTTTGTACCTAGGAGAATGCAATTAAGTGTTGGCTTCTTGGTTTTCTTTTTCTTTTCTTTTTGCATGCTCAGTTTCTTGGCTTAGATTAATTTTCATATAGCTACACAATTAGATGCAAACACAAGACCTTAGTAATATGTAAGACAAAAGATTATTTCAGAAACTCATTGGAATAAAAATTGTCATTCCAGAAATATCTAATCAGTATTTCCAGATAAATGATATTTAATACAGCATGTTCAGTTCTGAAGCATGGGGTAGTTGCTTGGGCATATATTTATCTCATATTTCTTGTCTAAGAAGACTGTACTTTGCAGAATTCTTGCCAATTTCATCATGTTGGATGCAAACATTAATGAACTGAATTCGTATATTTCTCCATCTCTGAATGTAGGGCTACAGTGACAGTTTCTTTCCCCACCCCTATCCCCTGCCTTTTCTTTTTCTTTTTCTTTTTCTTTTTTTTTTTTTTTAATTATATTCCTTCAAAGGCTAGAAATATGTATACTACAAACTATCTATATTTTTCTGTATCTATGATTTTCCTTTATATCTTATTTTCTCATCATCTTGTTAAATATTCCTTAGCAACCTGTTCATTAAAACACAACATAATGTGTAACATTCTCACTAAAGAAACAAATCAATGAATTTTTGTATGAATGGTTTTTCTAGGATCTTTTTTTATTTCTTCATAAATTTTTACCCCAAGGCCTAAATTATTTGGTTTTATCCCTCGGTTTTATCCTATGATGTAAATGTCTTTTTTCACCCCTTTCTCAGTGTTCATTTTCAGTGTGAATAAAAGTTTTTAAAGAGTTTTGAATAGTCATCTGTCCTTCATTAATTGCTATGACTCTTGACAAAATGTCTTCTGATGTCTGTACTGCAAAATGATGGTTAGAGTTTTTCATGAGTTTTCAGGCATAAAAGTAGTGCTAATCCTTTTTTGGCACTAATAGAGACTCTGGAAAAATAAGTTTTATGTGGACTGTTGGCTGTTCTATAGTTTTTAGCTTAAATCTTTTTCCCTTTACTCAGTTTTTGTTTCCACTCCTTCCCCAATGTTGAAAAAAGCCACACCCCACCTCTTGCAAACACACAATGAAACTGTGTTGAAGCTCCTTTTACTTTACTAGTCCTTCCTCTAAAATCTGAAAATACATGTTGCATTTTTTCATATTTTTTGTTCAGTTGCATTAAGAGTACACTTGTAATACAGATGTTTTGTATTGCAACAGATTGATAATATCTTTTACGCTAAGTAGAAAAGTACCAAGAATTATGAAAGGGAAATGTAAATGTAAGTAAGATGAAAGATAATCATTTGATAAGCTGAAAAGTAAATAATTTCTTCTTGGCATCCGTCAGTTCATATATTGAATATAGCTTCTAAATTTGCTTCTTGGTATAAAACTTAAGCCAGTGAATATTTACAGCAGGAGGAAGAACATTGTATTTCAAACTCCACTAGAAAGTTACAATTTTTCTGATTGCCATCCTTCACTTCATTGCACCTCAAGAGACAACAAGGAACTATTGTTTATCAGTAATACTGATAGTTATTACTTTCAGATAGAAATATTGTCTCTAAAAGTAATTTCTGGGTAAGATCAGTTGTTTACATAGTGTTTGTTTAGCAGGAATTTATTTGGTGACTATATCTTGACTAACAAATTTGGGACAGAGTGTTTCTCACTAAACTAAAATTAAGACTTGTTGCCATTGAAAGTAATGTAAAAAGTCTGCATAGCTGAGAGATTGCACCTTCATTTGTCATCACCGCATGATTGTTCATCTGCAGTCATCACCTGAAGATTGCATTCAACATCAAAATTATGACCCCAAGATACTGGGAACTGAAATTTTTTCCATTTCAAAGAACATTCCTTGTGGGCTTTTGAGCTTAATAGGAATCCCTCAAAACCCCCACTTCTCTCATCATTGCATACTGCGCAGTACCTGGAAACTCAACTGGTGACCTTCAAGTTAAAGATACAGACTACCAAAGTTTGACTTTTGGTGAGCTGATATTCTAATTTATTTAGAACAAGAAAAGAGCACACCTTTACATGAAACTATCACACAGTCTGGCTTATTAAATAAAACACATTTTACTCCTACATATTTTTCTCTGTGATGTAATACTTTCCTTTCCAGTCTCTTTTCTGTGAACTTCCCAACAGTTTCCACTGTTTCTGTGGAATCTGACAAACCTGATCACTCTTTTCTAAGAGGGTAAATCATTGTCAACACAGTTACATCCACAAGGTTAACCAACCTAAACCTGTGACCTACTGATTCATTTGATTGAGGCTGCATGGTATAGTATTTCTTTCTATGATAGTTGGTATAGATCACCTATTTTTTCTTCCACAGTTTCTTTTTTTCCTGCCTTCTGACATATAATCCTGCATCATCATAAATCTTTTCAATTTATCAGAGGCTAACCTCAAAATTGTCTTAGAAAACCCTTAAGACTTTTCAGTTTGGGATTATAGAATTTACACGTGATCCAAATTCTTCTTATCTTTCCAGGCAGTTCCATATAAGAGCTTAGCACATGTCCAAACATCTGTAGTGCTGGGTATCTTCTCTCTTTTATTTCTTTCTTGAAAGCTAGTATTCTGTAGATACAGATTACAACCCTTTTAATATAGTCTGAAAAGGCGGATAAATGAAGATGCAGCATTTGCTGGAACAGTTGCCTTGGAAAAAAGGCATACCCGGTGGCATGATTTTGAATTAAGTAGGCTCATCTAATAATTAACTTTGGCTCTAATGAGTACCACCAAGCAAATGTTAAATAAAAAAACCAAACCAAACCAAACCAAAAAAACATTGTTCTTCTTGCAAAAACAATCAATGTCAGTACTTTTTTCAAGAGTCTAGCACAGAGATACAACTTATATATAGGGGCATAAAGAGCTAGCTCCACTCTCATTGCAGTTCCTTTACTAGTTAAACAGAGCAAATATCACAGCTGTGCTTAGTTCACACTGTCTTCCATCTCTCCTCTTCAAGGGTACAGTCCTTCAACAGCGACGATGAAAATACTTCCATAGTCAGAATCCCCCCCCACTGATTTCAGGACAGCACCATCCCTGCCCTCTTTTGCAATGCACAATCTCCCTTTTCCCTCTCAGTCTTCTGACTGCTTAGGGAACTAGGACAGCTGGCCGTGCTAAAGCAGTAAGGTGCATTTATGATGTTGGGTGCTGATGATCAGTTTTTGAGCAGAAGGTTCATTATGCATCACTGTTTCCAGAGGTAAAAAATAACTTATTGAGGTGTTAGAGCTCTGGTCAGTCCTTTGAAGGACTCTAAAAACTCTGATTTAACTCTACACTACCTACAAGTTTATGCCTTTCTCTAGTAGCCTGAGAATTCTCTTAAAATAATTCTATGTCTACAGCTTTATTCTTTTGTTATTATTTTTATATCTTAATTCTATGCTATTAAAATGTTGACTGAAAGTACATTTAAAAGTAATTTAATACTTTTTAATACTACTTTTTACTATTAAAACAAATATGGTATGAATGTGTAATAGATCTAATTCAAAATGCCTTAAGAGTGGTAGGAAATTGCCTTCTGATTTTGATGGCCACTGCATAAAGCCCTTTTTTTTTTGGTGTGTGTTACTTGTATTTTGCTATTTGTTTTTAGTTGTTTGCTCTTGTACTGTTCTGTCTGCTGATGAAAGGCTGAACTACAGCAGGAGGTTTTGGCAAGCTGGACACTTCTAGTTCCCTCACCAGTTCTCTTTCCTCCCCTGATCAAGATCTTTCAACCTCCAGGTCTTTCTTCCTCTCAGTCCATAGACTGAACTGCCCTTCTGGGCTCCTTACATCTGCTCTGCCACAGTTGACTTCTTATCTCACCGAGTCAGGAGCAGCTGCCATTACAAATCTGCTGTACTTTCCCTTCCTGGCAAACCCCAGTGTACTCAGGTGCCAAAGTTGTGCACTGCATTCAGCTGTAATATTGCACTTTTGGCCATAGCTGCCTATTTTGAACTATTTCTGCACAGAAAAAGGCTTCCTGCTCCATGGAAGTTGTTTAGACTATGAATGTTTTTCCATCCTGAAATGGGACAGGACATAGATATCTTAGGTTTTCATAAACACACTCCCAAATTAGAAGAATTGATCAAAGTAGTTGAAAAATCTCAAGTTTGAAATATTTATTCTTTAACTCTTTTTTAAATATTACTTAATATCATTCTCAGAAGGAATATATTACAAACCGATGAAGGAAACAGACTTTAAAAAGTTAAAATAAAATGGTTTAGAAAATATTTTTTTTCCTTTTCAATTTTCTTTTTCTTTTATTAGGACACTCACTTCAATGAAACCTCTCTCTCAGGGTGTATAGTTTCTTGATTAAGTCCACAGTTTCTATTAAAAAAGTTTAATGGAATATTTCCAACCATTTTACCTGTATGATCAGTGATTCTTTATAGATATTTGACAGGAAGAATGTACAAATGCTGAAGTGTAATCAGAAACCTGTAAAGAGTGGAATAAAATTTAAAAGAGAAAAAATATCATCGTATTTGAAATGATTTATGAACAAACTGTCAAAACTAAGCTGTTGGGAATACTAGACATGCAAAGAACTAAGATGACAAAACCCATCTATGCTGTATTTTCCAGAACTGTAATCCTGAAATCATATCTGAGAGTCATGCAACAGCTTCTAATGGTTGTAGAAAATAGTTTCGAACATTTAGAAAGATGCAGGATTACAGGATAATGGTAAATCTTTGCTTTGAATGTCAAGGGAAAAAATAAAACAAAACAAAATTTTAAAAGAACTAGGAAAGTTGAGAAAATGGAAGGAAATCTGAGAGGCAAGCCCTGTAGGAAGCAGTCCAGGAGTAAAAATGAAATTAAGTAGGTGCACAACTGCTACATGTTCAGGAGTCAGAAACTAGTAAGATTGTTTGCCTTTACATATTGATTGACCAGAAAGAAAAATAAAACAATTGACATTAAAGAATAAAAGGAATAAAAAAGTAATCTTTTGAATGAAGAAGATGGTATCATTTCATTTAAGTTCTATGGCATTTATTAGGAACAGCTGTGTTCCTAACTGATCTCAGTTGTCATAGATTTCTGTTAGCAGACCTAAAAGAGTGACAAAATAACAGAGAGAAAATGATGTTAAGGGAAACTTAAGATAATTAATTTCCAGGAGAGTAACAATGCATCTCTTTGATTTTTTTGGTATCTTTTGTAAAGTGCAATTAGTTTGCCTGTTCTAATACTGCTTTTCCATGTGCTGCTGGTCAGAGTAGAGCCAGCAAGAACTGAAAATTCCTAAATGGTTTCTTATACGTATTTTTTAGTCAGATTTTTATATTTATCTTTCTCAGTTGAGTCTATAAGTTTAGCTTAAAATTATTAAAGTGTATCTAGTAACTAGTTCCTCTATTGCCATGATAATTTTACTCCATTACTTGTTTCTGCTTTTAACTTTTCCTCTTCTACCTAAGTATTACAGGTTTGTCTGTTAGTTTTGTTTCTGATTAAGACTTTCCTGATTCAAATATATATTTTAATGCACAAAGGTATTTAAAAACTGAATTTCACATCTCATGATCTTCATGCACTCTCTGCAAATGCAGAAACTGTTTTTTCCTCTGTGATTTTACTTGGAAAGAACAAAAGTCTGTAGAGGAATCCATTGAATCACAGTTTTGGTATCTGCCAATTCAATCTGCAAAGATACAGGTGTGCTTCCCCAGAGAGGTGGTCAAAATACCCATGTGTGGAAATATTTAATGCTTTGAAAAAGCTTGCATTTCTGGCTGTAATGAAAATGTAAATTTAAATGTAGAAGTAAAAAACCCAAGCAAACTACAATCAAAACACCTAAAACATAACTTAAATCTTTGATTTCAAGTACAAAGAAAGTCTCTATAGAAGATATTTGTCCAAAAAAATATTTTTTAACTTTATTTTTTTTTTTTTTTTTAACTAGAAGACTCTCTGGAGAACTGAAACCATCAAGTATCATAAAGACAGGTCTGAAAGAAACACGACCATCCCTCAGGGCAAGCTGCCAGCTCTTATGCCAGGCTCTGTCTCAGTCTTGTCTTTTAGCAGAATTTATCCAAAATGACTTTTGTTTTGTTTTGTTTTGCAAAGACTAGATTTTGCACAAAAAAATATTAGGAGGGGTTTTTTTTTTTATGTTTTTTTATTATTATTTTTTGTTTGTTTGCTTTGGGGTTTTTTGGTTGGTTGGTTGGTTGGGGTTTTTCCCTTTGTTTGCTTGACCGATTCTATTTCCCAGGATATTTCCTCAGGAGATGAGTAGACCTGCTTTGTGTAAGGAAGGAAATTAATAACTCTAACTTAGCACAAACTAAAGCACAGTGCTGCCTAAGACAAGAACTTTCTCTTCATTGAAACAAGTCTTTCACAACCTAAAAGGAGAGTCTAGTCATGATGGAAATAATCTAAGCAGAAAACACCCTTGTGCTGATTACTGCAATAAATACAACCCAACACACTCAAAGCCACAGAGTCACTGTGATACACTGTTTTCTGCTTGATTAGTTCTAGCTACATAGATGTGGTGGACTTACACTTATCCTGTCATTATCAGAAGGTGACAGAAAAGTCAGTAGTGCTAAAAGACAACTGTTTCATGCTATCTTTATCTTTAAAGACTTCTGGATACTGAGAAACAGAAGAGATCTTTCTTAAAGTCAGCCTAGCATAAAAAATATGATATTGGCAGAGGAGAAAAAAAAACCCCAAAAAACCAGAAAAACTCCTCTTCTCCAATGTGAAGAAATGTGAAGTACTATCTTTCTATAAATCCATTACGTATCTGGATTAATAGATAAACAAAACATTAGGCAAGAGGAGGGATATATAGTATAATTGTCTACCCTTAGGGATGGTACTTACAAATGCAAGCATTCTGAGTGCTTGTCCTGGCTTCCTTACTTTCTTAAACATTCTTCTCTGGTAGTTTGCACAAATGAAATACATGAACAATCCTAGGATCAGTCAGTAAAGCTTTATTCCTCTTTCCATGTGAATACTTGGTAAATCAAACAAAAGATATTAATCCTTGTATTTCCTATGTCTGAATGACTTTTGTACTCTTGTCTGTGAAGTTCCAGCTGGAGCAATATTGATTGCTTCTAATATTGAACATTCCAAAAACCCCTGTAGCATACTGATTAGCTGACCCACCAGGAAATAGGAAGAATCTGAATTTCTTCAGGCAGAATAAAAACTTTGATCTCCCACATTCTCAGTGGATGCTTTGACCATTACACTAGACTACAAAAAGATCATATTGGAGAGTGTGGTTGGAAGTCAGTTTGTGGGTCAGTCCAAGGGCATTTTGCTCAAGGAACTGAAATAAAAGGGCGATCCTGCTAAACAAGGTTTCACTGTAACAAGCATAAGAACAACAATGTGCCATCCAGGTCTTAAAAATGGCCCAAACATCACCAACACCTTCCAGTGTATTAGAAAGAAAGCAGTCAGTTAATTCAAAAGCATTTTTAGATCCTCAGCAATTTCTCTTACAGGTAGAAACTCACCAAAGACAGAAACTTAGGGCAATTAAAGTCTATTTCTAAATCTAATGAGCTGACTGCCCCACACAATCCTTCCATTTCAACATCATAGTTTTATCATCATTCTGTGAAGAACAGTTTTCCCACATCACTTTTTCTTATCTAAACATGCATGTACTGAATTCATACAGCCTCCTACATATATAATTAACCATAAAATGTTCATATGAGAAAAAGATGCAACTGTAGTTATACCCAAATACTTTATCTTTTCCCAACACCACACCATTTTCAAAATGATTTCTTATAAGTTATGGTTTTTGGATTTAAAAAAAAAAATAATCTCCTATTACTGTCAGTCTTTCAATTAGCTCAGAACTGACTGGACAGAAATATGGAGTGGAATAATTTAGCCAGTGAGATTGTGAGTGTCAGTCACAAAGTGGTTTTAAGACATAAGCTCCATGAATATTGATATAACATCATCTTCCTACCAGGAAGAGGTTTGTGTAATACATAGATCATGGATAACAACAGTTTAGAAGTTCTTAATAAGTTATTATAAGATTACTGTTTTCTTCCTTAATTACAAAGATTTCATAAAATGGAAATTACAAAAAAACGAGCAATTTTTTTTTTTTTTGTAAATGTCAATGAATAGGTAAATATAAAGTACAGAACTTTGGTTTCTAGTCCCATATAAACAATTTGTTTCAGTTCTATTGATATCACTATGAATGCATTTATAGCAAAATACTTTTTTTTAAGACACCGTTTGTTACCAGTTTTAATAAAAATTACAACCGAGTCTTAGTAGCTATATTAATTACCTATATAAATTGAAACATAAATAGACATTTAAGTCCAATGTAATTGTTTGATACATATTTGTGTGTCAGATATCCTACACACACCTGTATATTACTGATGAATTGTGTTATTGTTAAATGCAAATTGAGGGAGAATTTCATAACTGCCTCAGGTATGCCTTGCTAGAACACATGCAAGTTATCATAGTCTTTTTTAAAAGCTGAATATATTAATAACATGTAATTGAAGTAGAATTTTAATGAGCTCTAAATGGAGTTGGTACAGAGGAATAATTTGGTATGATGGTATTTAGAAATGTGTACATTTGTATCATAATTGTCTGCAACAATTCCTTGTAGAGACCACTTCTATACACTTAGACTTTTCTTTATCAACCGGTTTATAAAGTACAAATAGCCAGTCACACAATCTCACTGATTACTGCATGTGTAGTCTCACACACAAATCAACACTTCCCCAGAAAATGACCAGTGGAAGTCCTAATATTTCATTTTCTGGACTGTGTTTTAGCATAGTGTCAAATCAGGAGGGCATATGGAAGTAGATGTAAAGAACTGGAGACTATGGAAATATTTCTATTATGCACTGCCATGTGCTGATGCACCAAATGTCTCAAAATGACCTCTCTTCACCCCTTCGCTTAATACAACAATGGATGCAAAAAGCAGCTTCTCTCATCAAGCTTTATGAAAGTGCTTTTGCGCTCTATGTGCCAAGTAAATCATACATTTTTCAATGCTAGCAGTGTAAACATCCCCTGTAGCAAGCATATAATCTTTCACTGAATGAAGGAATAGGTAAGGTGAGTCCAGCAAGTAGAGCAGAACTGAACCAGAGGTGAACAGGACAAGAGAAGATAGAAGGAGATAATGAGCTAATGCAGATCCAGAGGTACATCCAGATCCAGAATTGTCTCTCAGCCACCTGCTCCTTGGAAAGGAACAAGCAATGGTTTATGCCTGCCACTGGAAATGCCTTCCCAGCAGTTAGCACAGTTGCTCCTTTTCACCTTAGCAGGAAATATTTTTCAGCTCCTGTAATTTCCTAGGCACATGTGCAAATCAATCCAGAATGCCAGAACATGGTACTTGGATTTTCTACTTCCATGCAGACAACACAACACAGATTTGCCAGTCTCACCCTGACTTAACCCGTCCATCTGAGGTAAGCACCTCTGAGGTTCTGTAAGAGAAGGCTTACAGCAAAACTAAGAAAAGATTCCTCCAAGGCAAAAAAAAGAAAGATAGAAGAATACTGGTTAGAAGATTGGAAATAAAAAGCAGCATGGAAACTAATAAGAAATTATATTTTAATTGGAACTTTACAAGCACTTGCTCCTTTAGTTGCTAAATCTCTCCTCTCTAGAATTTATGGCATAGTGCAAACAGCACAGCTGGGGATTCAGTGTTAGAGTAATCCTCTATGTTTCTAGGTATTCTCTTCTGAATGAGCTTCCTACTTCCCTCACTTCCATACCTTTAGGGTTTGGTTAGGGTTATACATCTAATTGCCCTTGATGATCAAACATGGAGAAATGAGTCACACTGCCTGATCAACTATTGAACTGAATGATAAAATGTTTTATGAATTATTTTCATTTTTGTTCTGAGTCAAAAATTATTTGCAGTCCAAACACGATCTTTAAGTTTCCCAAAGCTGCATTTTTAGCACATGGACTGTATATTCATATAAATAGTTTCTGGTTTCAGTAAGAAAAAGCCAGATCTGTCTTAACTCAATCTTTTTCAGCCATTAGAGTCTAGCCATTAGAAAAACTCTAGCCATCAGAAAAATTTAAAACCTATATTTAAGCTATTTGGATTCATTTCCCTGCAACAAGCATGTTATATCATACTTGGAAATGTTACAACTAAAGATCTATCATTCTCCTCAACTGCCCCACCCTCCACACACACACATTATCAAATTGCTCTTAGGGAACTAAGATGAAAAATATATTCACTCAAGTGAATGTTTGAACAATTACTACTAAAAATAAGGAGACTGAAATTTTCCCGTGTATTTGTCTTGAAGTTCTGTTGCAAACACAGGTCTAGGTCTGGTTAAGGTTTAGTGCTTTCTGTTTGTGTATTGTCTTACACCGTGTAGCCTTTTTCTCTTAAGAAGGACTCCTGTGAACCAAGACAAACAGTAATGAAGCAAAGCCAACTAAGCCCTCAGAGCGAAATACCAGCTGCAGGAAAAGTAAACACTGGACGAAAATTCATATTGCTGGCAAAATTAACCTTAGTTACGTGGCGTTTTTTTCTCAGGGCGTTTCTTCCTTTAGAGCAAACAGAAATAGTTCTATTTCAAGGTCATGACAGTATACACAGGATCACAGGATCGGATTGTAGTAGTAGCATAACCACAAACTGGACCAGCACAGAAGATCTAAGACTTCAGCAATTTTTTGGTTTTGTTTGTTTGGTTTTTTTTGTTTTGGTTTGCGTTTTTTGGCTTTTGTTCACCTCGGCTTTAGTAAATCTTTAAAAAGAGTCAAGCTAAGACAAGAAACTAACACTTCAGCATGATTTAAAATATCTAAATTTGTTCCCAAATATTTGATCACTTCACCTATGGTTGCTCTGTTTTCACATAGCATGTATGTACCTGTATTTAAGTTAATCATATAGATACGTATGCAACCACATGTGCACATTTAAATTTTAATATTTCTCTCTGTGTATTGACAATACCTTATTCACAGATTTAGACAGACACCTTTCCCTATAATATGATCTTATTAATAGCGTAAGTCTACCAACTATTTTCTAGTAAATTAATTTTTGTGTAATCCAGCTTACATGCTTTGCTTTTCTGAGCAGTATGAACTTTTATGAACAGTACAAACAATATGTGTTTCCTATGGGTTTACTACAGCTACACCAACACCAAGGTTGACTCAAGCTAATTTAGTTGCCTTCTTAGCGACTTTTGTAGCCCATGGTAAACTCTGAAAAGTGTAGGTGTACTGCTACTAATGCCCAAAACTGATTATAAAAAGTTTTGTCTGCAGTACAGTGAAGGCAGCTTTCTCATTGTAGCTACTCTGAGCTTTATGGAAGTGCATAATGCCCATCAAAAATACTGCATTCAAGAAACTGCATTCAAGGCCTAGTTCTTCCCTTAGACCATTATTTTTCTGTGTAGATATATTTCTGACTTAACATTATTTCAGTTCATGCGTTACATAAGAATTTTTTTTTATTTATTTCAGTGATTGACATATATAAAACAAACAAAAAATCTCCCACAAATAAACATAAACCAACCAGTTACAAATAGAGAAAACCACGTAACTGAAAATTCATATTTATTTCAAGGATCTATAAGTCCTTAACAGTTCATAACAAGTTTCATTAAAGAATTGTTTACAGTATGAAAACTATTAAATACAGATAATATTAGATTACTATGAACAACTAGTAATAAAATAATATTTTAAGAAAATATATATCAATCCAGTAAAGGAGTATAGAGGTGAACAGAAAAAAAAAAAAAAAAAAAAAAGCAGCTACTTGTGAAATATTACAGGTGTGAAAATTATCTATCTAAGATCCTGACAATGTCAATGAATCAATTATCTAGGCATGTGACAATATCCAAACACAAGCACATGGGATACCACACATCTGAGAAAAAATTCAGGCACTGGAAAAAGCAAAGTGGTAATATAATCATTCAGTCCCAGGGAGTCCCTAACTGTGTTTTCTCCATATATCAGTTCTGTATCTTATCATCAATATCTTATCATCTTATCATCAGTATCTTATCCAAATACCAGTATGGATAAAGATTAATGTAGTCTTCCATGACTTATGGCCCTTCAGAACTTTTCATATTGTGGTTTTAGAATAAAGACAAACTTAACCGTTACATGTATTTGCAGAAACTTTCTGAAGAATTTTCAGATACAATTCGCTTAAAAGAAACAAAACTGAAAATATTTCATCCAAGTTTAAGAAAATGAATTATGCAAAATTTTCTGTCTACCGCAGTGACAAAATGAAAAAGCAATTGAACTCACTCAAATTACAGGAAGTACAAGTATGACATAGTTAATGAGCTCAGCACGGGTCACGAAGATGACCAGAGGGCTGGGACAACTCTCCTGTGAAGACAGGCTGGGAGAGTTGGCATTGTTCAGCCTGGAGAAGAGAAGGCTCCAGGGAGACCTTATAGCAGCCTCCCAGTGCCTAAAGGGGGCCTACAGGAAAGCTGGAGAGGGACTTCCCATAAGGGCATGTAGTGATAGGACAAGGGGCAATGGCTTTAAGCTGAAAGAGGGTAGATTTAGGTTAGATATTAGGAAGAAATTCTTTGCTATGAGAGTGTCAAGGTACCGGCACGGGTTGCCCAGAGAAGCTGTGGATGCCCCATCCCTGGAAGTGTCCAAGGCCAGGCTGCATGGGGCTTGGAGCAACCTGGTC
>JAVJGJ010000014.1:97458048-97509017 GCA_035590215.1 Microhierax caerulescens
GGTCTAGTGGCAGGTGTCCCTGCCCATGGCAGGGGGGTTGGAACTAGATGATCTTTAAGGTCCCTTCCAACCCAAACCGTTCTGTGATTCTGATTCTATGACCATCAGGCTCTCTGCTGCTACTATGCAGTCAGTTCATTCGGAACTTCAGCAAAAGACCGGTTTTCAGGACCACAGTTCAGCAGTACCTTAGAACAATGATATAGCAAGTTGTTGTCTGAGAGGCCAATTCCTTCTCTGTATTTATTCTATAGGGCTATTCACATATCCTGTTTTCACTAACTAAATGTATACAGTAGGCTTTTAACTTACGGTCAATGGAGAGAATTAAACACTTCTAAATTGTGATTGATTTAATTTTAAAGAGATATTGGAACAAACTGATACATTCTCTACAAGTGTCTATTTTTTCTTCATTGTCTTTAAAGGAAACCCAGGTTGATCAGCTCAGATGTGGATGTCTGCACTCTGGATGCCTATTTACATTTAGTTATTGCATTCTTAAAGATCTCCATGTCCACTTCCTTCTTTCCTGAAGTCCTTCTTCACAAAGTTTTTGAAAAAAAATCATGTCACATTCCTAAAGATATTTCACTTTTCCTTTATTTTGCTTCTGGGTCTGCATACCACACATGGACCAGACTACATTGCTAAATGTGTAGGTTCCAGAAGATCATTCTTGGTCCATAAAGAAACAGAGAGAGTCATGTTCCCTCTGCTTAGGGATAACTCCCTCTGGTGCAGCTTAGTCCCGGGTCATCTTATGAATGCCTGGTGTGTTTACATGGCTATCATGCATATGTGCTCCCTTCCTTTTGATTTAGTGGTGAAGGTGTTTAGATATTAGTAATAGAGACATTGGTGGTGTGTACAGATAGAAATACAAGATATTTACCTTGGGAGTACTTTACTTTGTTTTAGAACAAGTCATGATTCATTAGGTTCATTCTCTCTCCTTCAGAGAGCATGTCATTCAGTCCCCATCTGTGGAGGCAACATCCAAGGATCTCCTTTGCCTACCACTATGCACTTCTCTTTCTAGCCTCATTTTGAGCTGAAGTCTGAAAGGCATAAAAGTAGTCTTCATTATATCATCCTTTTCCTATTCCAAAATTGTGTTTGCTTATGTCTAGGAGAAGTTATTCCTTGGCCTATAGCACTTCACTCTAAACAGAAAAATAGTCAAATAATTTAAAATATTTATATGGTTTGATCCTTCAGAATGCAAGACATACATATTCCCATGACTGATCATAGTCTTGGCAGTGTAATGTCTCAGACTGTATCTGTGAAGTGTAAATATTTTTTAATTATACTCTAAATGAAGTTTTATGCAACATTCTGCCCTCTTTAGCTCATCTACAGACATTTGTGCATAATTCTAAAGACTCAGCGTTTAGGAATGAATCATAGCCCCAGATGTTCTCATACAACTCAGAAATTTCAAAATACTTGTTCTAGACATGGACTTCAGAGCAATATTAGGCAAGATTTTGATATTAGATGTCTATTAGGTGTAGCATTTTAGAAAAGCATGACAGTAATTGCTTTATTTCCTCAGTGTCAGTGCACGTCTATCACAAGAAGATCTGATTTTCTTCATCAGGTGAAGCAGATATCTGAGTTCCTGAATCACAGTCCTAGTGCCTAAAAATTTAAAAATAGGCCACAGGATTTGATGCAATTCCCCAGAAGTCAGAGCCTGAAGCCTGGCCTGATTATTTTTAAAGTTTGACACATTCAGTGAAAATGGTGTGCATAATGACATAATTATTTCACCTAAACCAATAGTTTATGATCAGAGCCCAGTATCTGTACCATTGAAGGTATTCTTTCTTATACTAGTTCTCTAAAAAACCCTAACATTCTAAATTTTGTCTTCTACCTTAACCAGTGTAAACTAGTTTTGTCTGCTAAACTCAGATGGCATGTTCCTACTTGTGTTTCATAAACAGGACAAAATGGACACATTCTGTCTTATGGGTAGTTTACATACTTGGAAGTGATTAACTTAGAAATGCAGTGTAATTGAAGAGGCCTCATTAAGATTATTACCCTTTTTTTTTTTTTTTCCCCCAGACAAATACTTTATGTAGCAGAGTACAAAAGTATAAATAGGAAACCTAGTATTCATACATCTTTGTCTTTGGTTTCTATTTCTGACATACTAATCTTTGTAGTTAAAAAAATAAAAAATTAAATAGCACATCTAGAAATATGTGTTTGGCTTCCAAGACTGTGTCCACTGACTGTCAGTTTTCTGTTTTGTAAGGCACGTAATGCTTTCGTTTAGATGGGTGCTCATGTCAGTCCAAGATGACCCCTTTTTTTGGTTGGTCAATAACTTGCCAATGGCTTAGTGTGCACCTGCTAAATGAGTTTCCTTTCAGAGAAGTTTTGAAGAGTAGTGAAGTTGCCAGATGGCCGTTTAACTTAAAAGCTGTCTCTGACTGAGGCCAAAAACAACTGGCAAAACAAAGAGAGGAACTGTCCGCACCGAATACACAAGCAGATGCAGGAGAAGCACAAGCAGAGTTCTTTCCAAAAGGAAAACACACAGGTCAGATATGACAAAAACAGGGGCTACATTCTACAATTAGCATGATATAACAATGGGACCTATTTTGACAGCTCCATCAGAAGTGGCAGTTTCTGCCTCCTGTCCTGCCTGACTATTGTATTATCTGCACTTCTTACCTAAATTATAGCTTACTGGAGGTTGAGATTTGATACACATTTTTCTTTACCAATTACTTGGTGGATGTATGATATTAGAACAAACATAACTATGAACTTGGGTTGTTAGAGCTCTTGACCTGTGCACACCCAGTGCATGTGGTACTGGGAAGATGAGACTCACAGCAGCACAGTACAGTTAGACCTGATTGTTCCACAAATGAGTTAGCAGTCCTCTTTCAGTGAGGAAGACCCACAGAGAGGTGTTCATAGTACCCTCAGTGCTAAGGGTCTTGTTGTTTTTTCTGTGTCCAGAAGTCAGACAAGACGTATTTGAGGTATTTTTCAAAACTGTGTTTTAGTTGAGAATGAAGAAGCATTTTAAAACATAAAGTTCCAGTCTTCCAGAAAGTATCTTATGAGCACTGAGGAAGTGAACCTCAAAACTAATAAAGGGGTATTATTTTTATTTCAAAGAGGTGTACATTCTCTCTCTCAATTTTCTGATCATTTCATGACTTAAAAGGCCTAAAATCGTAAATTCCCACTAAGACAAGATTTCTTAGTTGAGCTTCCAGGATCAGAACCATGGTCTCCCTTAGCTGCTAGTAGCTGTTGTGAAGTTACACATTTTTCAAGATTACAGAACATGAAACAAGATGTCCATATAAATAATCTCTGAGTTATAAGTAAAAATAATTAGCAGTAGCACTGAAAGTCATATAGATAATTGATAGTATAAAGCACTGTTTAATAGGTTGCTCTAGTAACCATCCTTCCTCAAGAACCATTGGCTTGCTTCTTTTACAAAACATCTCCTCAGGTCTCATTTTATACATACTGTAAAAGATGGAGCTATACTCATGAAAACTTTATAGCTTCCATAGATGGCAGCTTATTTAGCTTTGCAATAATATAACCAGAGGCTTCTTCCTTCCCCAGAGTAGTTCATTACTGGAAGGAACAAAATTATCACAGCCACCCATACTCTTGGCTTTGGTGTGGGAGGGGGAAAATTAATTTAGGCTATTTTCATTGACATAGAAAAATGATTGGAAGATAAAATAAGAAAACTGAAGACAGCTATATTTTTTCCTGGTTATTTTAATTTTTGTCAAACTTTTTGAATAAAACTAGAAATCATTTAATGAGCAAAATAAAAGTAATTATTTCAAAGTAAGTAGCAGGTATGTTTATTTCTTTATTATTTATATAAAAATAAAATTTAAATTATTAATCATACTATGGCATATCAGTAGTCATTTACAAATTTATCTTACATAATACTGCCACAGACTAGTTAAGAAATAGTGAAAACATAATCAGTTACATAACTTAAAATAAAACAAACCTATACTTCTATTAAATTCAAAATTTTTCAGAACAGAAGATAATTCTTAGTATTACAAACTACTTAAAGAGATTAATGCAAGGGTTATCTTTTGAAATAAGAACCACTTAATTTTTCTCACAGAATTGTGTTTTGAGCATCTTTGAATTTAATTTTCCAGGTTGAATCAAGAAACATGGCAGCAACCCACAAAAGCTGTTGGAAAGTGAAGCAATTCAAATAACATGCAGAACAACTCATCACATTGTGCCATCTCTTGTATGTTGGTTACATCAGTCTCATACCATACTAGAGAAAGGGATAGGATAGCAGTGGATGTGAAGAGAGAGAATTAAGGGGGTGCGTTATCTAGAGTTTAAAAATGAGCAGTCCTCATAACTTTCCTAAAGTCTTTCCTAAAATATTTACTTAAAAAAAGGCTTTGATCTTATTTACTTCCCTCAAAGGCTTCGAAAGAGGGGGAAAGTCTTGTAAGAATAGACCAAGAAATAATAGCGCATAATTTGTACTTGGTGCTGAAGATCCCCAAGTGCTCTACAAACATTGAGATACTAATCATCTATAAGATCATTTTTGAAGGAGAGGTGAATGTTTCTATGCTAATAAAAGAGTTAAAAAATACTCACCAATGTTGTGTCTTGACTTAAGGTGAAAAAGTCAGAGAATTCAGAACTTAAATAGTCACAGGTCTTTGACCACACCTTGTGTTTAATCTAAATTCAGCCTTAAAAGTGCCTTGTAACTAGCAGAAAAAGAGAAAAGTAATTACATTGTTGATAAATGTTATTGTCACAGAAACTTACGATTATACAGTTTGAAAACTTCAACATATTACATTATAGGAAATATTTATTTATTTATCGTTATTTATTTATTTTAATCCATGAAAGTTAAGGCTCCAATTCCCCTCCGTGCAAAGCAGAAGAGTCATTCCAGCAGCTAGAAAGTTGATAGGTCCTCCTATGAATACATTACCTCCTTTTCCTCCAGAGAATACCAGGGAGTTACCACATGCAGACCCCCAGGTTAGGGAACTGGCTGTTGGGTACATTGCTCCAAAACACCATGGGTGTCGCCTTCAGTTATCTACACCTGCTGCCTATGCTGGCTGTCAAAAGAATTTGAATTTATATACCAGGCTGTCCTTTTGTTATAGAAAGTGTTTCATCCCAACACAGGGAGGAGATGTCCCTAACACTATAATACTCCGCCACCCATGTGGCACGATGGCTTGTCACAGAAATCAAATGGAGACAGAGCAGACCTCGCACAGTGAAAAAAACCTTCAGCCAGATCTTTTAGGAAGCTCCACTGGTCCACTGGAGATTCCATGGAGACAATCTCTCACCTTTCTTTACAACAGAGACACCTTTCCTGCAGCTGCACTTCAAAGGCTACAAAAGGAAGGGAAGGGGGCAGGGGGAAGGAAAAATGAGATTTTAAAGAATTAGGATGTGTCTACATGGAAGGGAAATCTTAGACTTCCTCTTTGTTTGTCAACTCCAAAACTGAAGACTCAGGTGACAACTGTTCATTTTATATCTACAGGATATCTCGTCTGTGAAGGGTGATTATTACTGCTTTTTGTGAGCTTTTGAGCTACTAAAGTCTTTCCCTGAAGTGAAAGAGAAATAATCATCACCCTTCACTGAAGAAATTTTATTTGTTCTGCAAGAAACCATGTCTTCATAAAAGCCTACATTTTAAGACTGAATTGGTAAGCACATCAACTTCAGTCAATCAGCTTTTATTTCTGCTTGCTAGCACTAAGGGGAAATGCTAGCCTTTACCTCTCCCACAGAAGGAGGCTAAGCTCTCTGGCAGAAGGAGGTGTCCTATGAAACATCAGGAACATATATGTCACAGGGAATAGCAACCCACAAGCTCTGTGGAGCTCAAACTTTTCCATTAGCTGAAAGCATTTTAAACTTCGAATGCTTCTTCAGATTAAAAATAGGAACAATTTCTTAACAACTTTTCTAAATACATTGGCCCTTCCCCCATGTCTTGGAAAGAAAATTTTCTATTTTAAATTTACATATTAACATTATATGATTCCTGTAATGCTTTGAACAACTGTTTTTTATAAAACACAAATAATTTGCAAAACTATGTGTACTTCTTGATGACTGGCCTGGGAAAAAAACAGTGTGCAGCTATAATTTATTTTCTTGACATCCACTCAAGTACAAATTAATTTTCTGGGCTACATTTCTAAAGGAGCATTATGTGCATTGTTAAAGGTACCTGGACTGCACAAGCATATGAAGTTCTGTATAATATTATTTTATATTTCTGAAATACTACTGGCACTGAATATTGTCTTAATACATTAACACACTGGGTATCATATCATTGCTGAATCAAAAGAGGTTGCACTTATATGTTTCTAATTTGAAAATGGATGTAAGCTATAAAGTTCAGAGTAGGCTTTCAAGACTCTAATCCCTTAAAGAGGAATGGTAACACTAAGCCTTAAAGAGTGCAAGCAGTATTTGCACAGTATTTTACACTTTATACATGAAATAGAATTATATTAACTTCACTGAATTTAGGGCCTATCTTCCCCAACACCTAATTCTAGTGTCTTGACTCTCTAAGTCTTATCTTATCATGGATGATGTCACATTTCTGTTCTTATTTTAGTTAGCCATTTGCTGTTTTAAACATTTAACAGCTCTAAATGCACTTAGGAATGTGGAGTTATGCTTTCAGGATCTTAAGCTTTTGCCATGCTGCTAGCTGAAAATGTAGGTACTGACTCATAAGCTTTGTAATCTGGGCCTTCCTATAGGTTACACTTAGTGATTTGTCCTGAAATTTGCATACTGCAAAACACCATGTTATTGCGCAAATTTCCATTTGTAATCATTGGAAAACCATAACAATCTATCATATTCATGGTAAAGCTTTCCTCTTTTTAGCACTTAGAAAGCAGTGAAATCTGTTGGATATATTCGCAGGCAACTTCACTGCTACAAAGCTGCTTCTGAAAGCTGCCCCCTTGAAGCACCCCAGTTTTGATTCTTATCACTGCAGGCCCTAAAGGAAGCTCCAGAGACCCCAGGAGCTTCCTTGCTGCACATAACAATATGTGCCTGGTCCCACCAGCTACCCCAAAGCCTCTGAAGTGCCAAGAAAAGCCCTGTCAGTCATCTCTGAGCTTATTTGCCTTTATCCCATAAACCCGTCATGGAGCTCCAGGTGGAGGGCCCTTAAATGGCCATCTGTGGTCTGCAAAATGACCCTATTGCAATAAGATCAAGTGAAACCATTTGTAGCTCACGAGCTTGAGAATGAAAGAAGGAAGACAGAGCAGCAGAAAAGACAGCTTTCATAAAGCTGTCACCCTTTCCAAGTCAGCACATAATGAACTCACTACCCAGGGAAAGACTAGGAAAGATGCTGCTTTTCACCTATCTAAATGCAGCTTGAAAAGCTAGCGATTCATTCAAATAAAATTTTTGAATATTTCTGATCTCACTATTGCTTGGAACAAAGAAATAGTCATCATAAAAAGCAATCTGAACCTTTCACTCCAGTCATATCCAAAATGTCAAAGTATATTTCCCATAATGCCATACTATATACTACACATATACCATGCTATGATGTGGTGGTGTGACCTTGGCTGGCCACCAGGTACTCACCAAGATGCTAACTCACTCCCCGTCATCAGAACAGGGGGATAAAATAAGATGGAAAACTTGTGGGCTGAGATAAGGGCAGGGAGATCAATCACAAATTACTATCTTGGACAAAACACACTTATCTTTGGGGAAATTAATTTGATTTATTGGTGATTAAAAATAGATTAGAATAGTGAGAAACAAAAAAAAAAAACACCTAAAAACACTTCTCCAACCCTCCCCTCCTCTCTCCTCCTTCTTCCAGGCTCCAGTTCATTCCTGACTCTTCTAACTCCTCCCTGCCAGATGCACAGAGGGGGCGGGGAATGGGCGTTTGCAGTCAGTTTATAACACTGTATCTGATGCTCCTTCCTGCTCACACTCTCCCTCTGCTCCAGTGTGGGGGTCCCTCCCACAAGAGACAATCCTTCATTAACTGCTCCAACGTGGGTCCTTCCCACAGGCTGCGATTATTCAAACACTGCTTCAGTGTGGGTTTCTTCCTCTTGGTGCTGTCCTTCAGAAGCGGAATGCTCCAGCGTGGGTCCCCCACAGCGTCAGAAGTCCTGACAGAAAACCTTCTTCTGAGTGGGCTCCTCTCCATGGGCCACAGTTCAAACCAGGACCCTGCTCTGGCATGGGCTATTCGTGGGCTGCAGAGCACACCCACCTGCTCTGGTGTTCTGCACAGTCTGTAGTGAGGATGTCTGCTCAACTACGGTCTTCTCCACAGGCTGCAGGGGACTCTGCTCCAGTGCCTGCAGCACCTTCTCACCCTCCTTCCTGACCTGGGTTCCTGCAGGGCTGTTGCTCTCACGTATTCTCAATCCTCTCTCTCAGTTGCTGCACAACATTTTGAACCCTTTCTTAAATATGTTATCACAGAGGCACCACCACATTTGCTGATGGGCTCAGCTTTGGGCAGCAGTAGGTCTGGTTTGGAGGCAGCTGAAACTGGCTTTGTCCAACATGAAGGTAGCTCCTGATCTTTTCTCACACAATCCACCTCTCTAGACTCCCCATTATCAAAACCTTGCCCCATGAACATAATACACACCACTTAAAAAAAAAAAAAAGAAAAAAAAAAGTCCTGCGGTGACAGGGAGGATTCTCAGATCTCTGACGTGATTGCTAGGTGCCCATTTCCAAGTAAATGTTTTGTAAATGTATTGATCCTTAAATTTATCAGGTACACAGATTAAAATATGGCTAAACCAGCAAGTTGTGTTGTCAGAGTTGTGACATACATGGGAAGGAACATTTTATCTAGGAAGAACAGTAAGTGTTGAAAAGGAAAAAGAAAAGAAATCTAAGTATTAGAAAATGAATCATACTAGCTTGTTATAATCTGTTTTCACTGGAAATAGACTAGTGAGCAGAGTGATAAGCATATTTGCAAGAATTACAACTGGTCATAAATCAACATCCACACTTCTACAGTCTTTAGAACTGAAACTAGAGCTTCCTTTTTGTTAGGTAAGGATAAAAATTTAATATTTTTATTGTATAATTTATTGCATTATGTGTCCAGATGAAAAGAAACTTAAAATTCATGCCTTTCAGATAATTAACTAATGCTTAATGAGGAATGACACCTGATATATCCATGGGTTTTTGTGTTTTTTTTTTTCCATTTTGCTCCCTCTGCTAACTCATAAAATGCACTGTGTGCAGGGGACTAAATTTGTTTGGTGTCTAACAGAAATTATTACTTACCATATTTGCTAATTATTAAATATTGGTCAACAGGTATACATCACCAATGACACACTGCACTTTTCATTGCAAACAAAAGTGAAGGAAAATACATTTGTATTTAGAAATAAAAGATCTTTCTGTAAATAGGAAAATACTCATTTCAAGTGTATTCAGATGAAACACACCGAAGAGCTGAAATATCTTAGCGGATGCAGTATAAGATTTATGTACAGAGGGGAACTTTCCATGGCCAAAATTTTGGCTTTGAAAAAATATCATGTCAGAACAATAAAGAGAAAATCCAGAGCTCTATAGTTTTCTGTCAGACCTTGTCACTAAGCTGGTGCCACTCTAAAGGAACTAAAAGCTTTTCTCAAAACCAGTATATTTCTTTTTCAGTATTTTTTAGTAAACGCTGCATAACATTTGGAACTTATTAGAAAACAAGTCAAAAATTGTCAGAGGTTTACAGTGGTTACCAGATTGTGTTCTAAGGGACAGAAAAAGAAAATGCTGCAGAAAATAAGTACAGCATGTGAACACAAATGGCTTAGTTGAGAATTAAATGCACAAATCTCTATTTTAACTCTTCCTTTTTTTAACAGGATAAGAGAAGTAATCAGCTAGAGATGAGTCAGGAGCAAAGATAACTTGTTTCTCAGCATGTCAAGGAAAAAATTTATATATATAAGGTACTTCAACAACAGAACAAGAAATAGAAAAGCTCTGAAATCACTCTTTGGAGACAAGACACCTCATCAGAGAAATCAATTCCCCAAAAATTCAGAAGGATTCACTAAAAAAACCAGCCCAATAAGAAATCCTTTTTGCCTGAATACTCTGTGACTCTAGAAGAGTCTCAGAAGTAAAAATTGTATACTGAACAATAGGAGCTATATACAGTCGGATAAAAATGGTTTTCTAATTTTCTCATTTTTGAAGTAAGTCCTGATTAAGGAAAGCTTAAGTTAATGGTAAACTCCCTTATTTCTCTCAGTCCTACACAGAATCCTGTTCAGACAAAACATGCAAGATGATATTTCCCCATCATGATCTGGTAATAAATTGAACTTTAATGAAGGTGAAAATTACAGATTAATGGAACCCTTTACAAGTTCACTTTCATCCTATTTCCCATTTCACTTATATGACACCAAAAGACAAAAATAGCACTAAAATATACTTGGCTGTTACTAGTATTTTGGCTTAACTGAGTGATAAAAGTCTGACATATATGAAAGAGGTGCAAGTGTTCTGGATAAATATCTTAGCTTGTTTTATAACTGCATTACTTCCCTCTGTGCAGGTAAAAAATCCACTGACTTCAGCACTGTTATGGTAGCACAGACCAGCTAAAACAATTGGTCCATTGAAGGTTTCACTACTTTGTCAGCTTTCCATTCACCAGTTACAGGTATATTTAAGATTTAAGTCTGCTGATATGTATGGCCTTATTAACCTGAGTTCCCATTTCTGACTGAAATGGATTAGTCACACAGGAAAATATGGTGCCAGGACCTTTGACGAATGCTTTCCAAACTTAATTTCTTTCTGCAAAAAGTACTGCTACATTACAAGGAAAGCCACTTTGACCAGTGGTGTGGATTACAAAGGATTGACTGGGAAGGGGCTAGGAAAAAAGGGAGGTGCCCAAGAATAGACCTTCTGGTTCCTCCTCAAGATGTCTCATTCACACTTTCCATTCAAAGAAATACCGTAGTTGTGCATTTTTGCATTTCATAGTGATTTCACTAGTCAGGGCTGGAGGATGAGGAGAAACACAACTGATTTCTAGGGTGTGATTCGCCATCATGTTATATGGCCATGATCTGAAGATACTGGAGATGTGACTATCTGGGTTATGAAAGATTGGGGGTTTTTCCTACAGGGATTAAAATACTGAAACTTTACTAATTTGTCTATCTTTGTTCACCTCATTTTCAGCAATATTTAGTCCATCAGGATTAGAACCATATAGGTTTGTTCTTTATAATGTATACTTAATGCCCAGTGTGGGCAAAGGAGCCAGGCCATAAAAATGGAAGAGCCCTGAGATAACAGCGAACAACATAAAAACAATAAGATTAGAGCCTGATAACCCTTCATAAAGCATTCAAATGCCTTGTATGTGAAGGTGAGAAGAAGGAAGAACGGAGCATTCCCTTCTTCATTGTTGAGTGCCATACTGTAATTTCATTAATTAACTCTCTTTGTCAATATTAATTTCCATATGTGTCTTGATGCTTGCCTTTTAATTTCTGATTCTTGGAAACAGGTTACTGAATGCAGTAAAAAATGCATTAATAGAACATGAGGACCAAAGCAGTAGAAACGAAAGTCACTGGCGAGAACGTGCCACGCTGCAATGCCCTTGCTACTGCAACATGGTATTTTCTTAGGGTACCTCCAGGCCATCGCAGTCCCAGTCTCATTTCAGACGGCAAAGCATATTACTGCAGATTGCACTTGTATGTGTACGCTCTCCTCGTCTCTTGTACTAGTCTACTTCATGCACTACTGCCTTCACCTTGTGGTAGTTTAAAAATAACTCATAGCAGAGGCAATGTTTATTGCATTTTTATGCTATAGACTTAAAAGTTTGGATGAAGGATGAAGAATTAGCACACTTTTGTTTAAAATACAATTAAAAAACTTATACAATAGACATTCTTGCTTACATGAAACAGCGATGTTTATTCGCCGAGAAAGTATTTTGATTACAAATACCCTCTCCTTCTTCCTTCTCTACTTACTGCAACCATGCACACTTACTGCAGCCAGCAAGTGCAGACTTACTGCAACTAGTTGAGAAACAGTGCACTTCTGACACAATATAGAGAAATAGATATGCCTTTCTCATGGGATCTGTTGTGCTTTAACCCCAGCTGGCAGCCCAGCAGCACACAGCTGCTCACTCACTCCCCCTGGTCTGGAGGGGTAGGGAGGAGAATGGGAAAAGAATGTGAAAAGAATGTAAAATTTGAGGGTTGAGATAAGAACAATTTAGTAGTTTAAACAAAATAAAAAAGAACAACAACATTAACAACAATAATAATAACAATAATAATGATAATGATAATAACAACAACAGTTATAATGAAAAGATGGGGGAAAGGATAGAATCCAAAGGAAAAGGGAGAAAGGAAAACAAGTGACGCACAGTACAACTGCTCAACACCCACTGACCGATGCCCAGCCAGTCTGTGGGCAACAACCCCCCCCAACAGCTAACCCTCCAAGTTTATAAACCAAACGTGACATCCCATGGTATGGAACACCTCTTTGGCTAGTTTGGGTCACCTGTCCTGGCTGTGTACCCTCCCAATTCCCCGTGCCCCTCCAGCCCTCTCACTGGCAGGGCCCAAGAAAGCAAAAAGTCCTTGACTTAGTAAAAATATTACTCAGCAACAACTAAAACCATCCGTGTGCTATCAACATTCTTCTCACACCAAATCCAAAACACAGCCCTGCACCAGCTACCAAGAAGAAAGTTAACTCCATCCCAGCTAAAAGCAGGACAGGATCTTAATTCCCAGCTGTCACAATGACAGTAAAACATGCCATGGCTTACTGGAACAGATTAAAAAGATACTTGTTTTGAGTTCTTTGCGTGGAAGCATTTTACTATTGTAATATTTATAAAATGTCATTAAATAACTGAGTTTTTGCATGGAGTGATCTTTTAAATTTAATAAACAGCACAAAGTATCATTGTTTTCTCATTATTTAGGATTTTTATTTTAGACTATATTTTCATTATTTAGAGCCCTGAGACTGCAAAGAATCCAGTTGCTCAAAAATATTGCTCATATAACTAGATCTACTGTACTGCAAATATAATGTATAATGCATATTTGTATGTGTGTAATCCCTCTTCAATAAGAAATTGTTTAAACTGTTATGAATATATTGTTGAATATAATCTTAATTTAACTAGCAGCTATAAAGTACTGATTTTTCATTCTTATCTCTCTAACAAACTTTTTTTTTTATACTAGATTTATTTCAGAACAAATTGCAGAGAATAATTTTTGTGGGTTTTCCCTATTTTTCAGCTAAACAATAAAAATATGCTCTTGTGTTTCAAAACAGGACAAAGGCTCACAAAACTCTTTCTTGACTTTTAACACTGACAAGTTGATCAGGAAACAAGCTTCTTAGATCTTTGATTCTGAACGTTCATATGATGCAAATTATATGCTCTGTTTTATAGCCTTTCTTTGAGCTCATAACTTGTACATCCTGAGAGACTCATTGATGAAAACTATGAAAAAATTACTAATTTTAATAAAATAATAAACGGAAATAAAAAAAAATAATATCAAAGTTAATCAGAAAATGTGAAGGTTTTATTAAAGCTGAAAAAGACCACAGGAAAAAGCACATATTTTCAACACAAGAAATTACTTTTCAATCAAAATACAGATGAGAATGACTCTTAATCAAACCCACTTTTACTACCTGTTTATAACACAAATAGATAAGTAGTTCAAATATCTAAGTCAGATGCCATTCTTCTCATATATGTAAATTCCCCAGTCTCCTACTTCATCCTTGTAATGAGTATTTTAAGTTAAGATACTGTCTGATCTTTTGGATATCAAGGGTCCCAAGCTGCTACTCTATAGTGTGTTTTCCAACACCTCTTTATCATTTGATTCTTGTTTCATTTCCAGAGGTGGCTCCATTTCTATGCTTCTGTAAATGTTTGAGCAGAACATTTCTACATAAATTTCTATAATTACAAAATGTGTTATTTTCCAAGTGGAAGTGACAGAATTGTATGTGTTGAATGAGGTATATGATGTAAATATAAGGCAGATGAGTACAATTGTGAAAGGACATTTAGCTCCTCCTTTCAGCACAGCAATATCCATATTTTCTCTGAATCAGAAAGTTAGTTTTGTAGTAAAACCTATCTGAACTGTTTTAGCACCATGTATCCCAGAAATTAGTTCACTGTTAAACACAAAGGTATTTTCAGGTTTTGTAGTGGAGGACTTTCAATTATTCGAGTGGTAATGTTGGTTGGCTATGTGAAGCAAACTTTTCTGACTTGTTTTAAAGGAATGTGGTGCTATTAGCTTAGACAAAGATTATACTAATATTTCCATGCTGTTCCATTTGAAAACACTAGGTCCATAAAATTCTATTAGATGTACAACTCTTTTTATTAACAGAAATTAGAATAATGATGTTTGAAACAAACACCAGCTCAAAAGTAAAAGAACAGAAGATCACATTCAAGTTCTGGGAAAATCATTTCTCAGAAAAACAAAAAAGTAGTCTTGCATTTAGATGAAAGTAATGTAAAATATATAAAATCATGTCTATTTCTGTGGAATAGCATTCTCTTGCACACTGTGTTTATAGCAAAACTAAGATCATACTTAATATTCATACTGAATAAAAATATAACCTTAAGTAGTTAATGTTACCATGAATCTGTGCCTGTGCTCCACTTCACCTGAGTTCAAATGTTTATCAGAGAGAAAAGAGACAAAATCATGCATACACAGTTACACAGCATCACGTTTGCCTTGTTAGCATACTCTACCTGGGATCCAGATCGTGCAGAAAAAAAGGTTCAGATGTCCTGTAAATCCTGTTTTGTATCTGTCAGTTCCATCCTGAAGTCTTTGGTACCAACACTAGGTGCACAGGCTTAGTCTGCAGAATCACTTCTTCAGATGACTGCACCACAGGGAAAGGATTCAACCCGAGAATAGCCGCCCTCATTGTGGCAGGTGTAGAAAGGCATCAACAGATGAATTAAGCTCTATATCAATGAAGGTGTAATCAAAATAGATAACGTAATCTAGAGAGCTATCAGGTAACACTGAAACAATTACCTACTACTCAGTTTGACCTTCTGAACATACATAGGCTTTTAGTAATATTTGAAGTGACCTAATGTATCCTGTCTGACCTTGGCTGTACTGGTGTCCCATAGATCCTGCATTACTTCTGCTAGACGGACATCCTGGATACAACACGGTCTCTCAAATATTGTTAGATTCTTCTGCTTAGAGTTAAGCCAAACTTTTCAAGTTTGTTAAGGTAATCTAACTAGATCGATAGCATGAGCATCATGCCATTTAACCTGTGGATTCTTAATTCTGCTCCCTCTTTTGAACAGTGAGGTAGTTAACCAAAGAAGGTAAATGCTTCATAAGAAGATGAGTTAATTCTTCAGGTGAGATACTTTGCAGCAACTTCTTAATATACAAATATCACCTCTTGCATGCTTGAGAATACTGAAGGACAGCTTACAGAAGCTTTGAGCTTGTATTTACTGTACACATTGTGGGTTCTTAAACTATCCAAGATATTATTCAGTCATCATTGAAATACTAAATTCACTGACGTACAGGAAGTATTTCTGATTCATTCCATACAAACTCATTTTAGTATTTGTATAGACTTTTGTTTCCATCTCACAATGAACTTATTTATAAATTTTTACTAGTAGTCACATTGTCTAGATGTTGGTTCCTTTCAGCCCATCAAGCTGAAATTTCTGTTAATTAGCTGGCTTCAATTGACTATGGCTCTCAGCTTTATCTGCTTAGAAATTAGGCTCACCGTCTTGTTTTCTCTAAAGACAAACATGGGAATGTCAAAATACAGTTTATTCTACCTAATGTTAAAAAAACAAGGTAAGTTGAAATTTAATCTAAGAGTAACACTGTTCCCTATGTTTGTCTCAAAATTGCAGAAATCAAAATACTATTTATTTCTGCATTACCTGTCACATACTCTGCCTCTACTTGGTTCCAAACAAGTGTATCTAGGCAGAGCATGAATTAATTTTGCTTCAAAGGAAAGAAAGAGAATGGCCTAAGTTATAAACTGCAGAGGAACTTTTTACAGAAGTAACAAACTTAAGTTACGTGAACAGGATTTTACTCTGGAGGTTCATAGAGGTGTTTATTCCCCTGCTGTGACAGTGAAAATAAACTAGGCGTTTCCTTTAAGAAGTTTACTACTGTAGAGAACCAGAATTTGGATTCAGATACCTGTATAATAAAGATGTTTCATTAGCAAATAGTAAGCTAGACTAGACTAAGAGGAATCACATTTAAAAATCTTAGGGATTTTAGACCTTTATTGTAACTAATTCATTAAAACTTTTAAATTTTGTTTGCCCAATGCAGAATGCTGTTTCTGGTATTTTATATAGGTACATACCAGAAGTCATAAACTACATAAACATATTTGGGGACATGTGTTCTACATCTTTTCAAGGGGTATTGAAGACATACTCTTTGAAAGTCAGCATACATACCTTCAATTCCTGGATATTTTTAGAATTTCACTGCTAACTGGCAGATGGAAACAAAAGGTTTTCTCTCGAAGAGCTAAGAAGCTTTACAGTGATGTTCAGCAAAGTTTACAAAACCTTCAGATGACTAGCACAGATGCAACCTCTTCAGAAAACTCAAAAGACACAACGAAGCTCAAAAATCTCCTAATTCCTAACAGCTGCTCTTTAGAAAGTCTGAAAATTTTGTTGCTAGAGACCATAGGGATCATAAGCTCCAAAAGCTCTAGCTATGATTTAAGGAACTTAAATCTCCATAGACAGTCTGGGCAGAGGAAATCAACTTTGTAGACTAAATATCTGTGATTTAAGGGGTCTTTAAAGTTTTAGCTGTACTTGACTCAAAAAAACTCCTTAGGATACATCACTTAAATAACTTAAGGGGAAATTCCAGAGCCCAGACACATTTGTTTTCAAAGAACTACAGGTGATGAACAGGAACCATGGTTTCACCATTTGAAGCGTTCAGTGGCAACACTTCTGTCGCAGTGCTCACCACTTGGCTTCTCACTCCCACGCTGTTGTGTGACACCTCCAAGTTATGCCAAAGCAACTGCTTCTGAGTTCAACCTGGAAGACAGCGACTGACGCATTTTAAAAAGTGATTTTCCACTTCCACCTCTCTTTCAAAAAGTTTTTTGTTTTTTACACAGAGCAGTTGCTTCATCTCACAAGTACTGGTGTGACAATGACTGAGAAGTGGCTTTCCATTACTGGCAACAAGGATCCAAGGGCTGGTAGTACAGTGGGAACCCCTTGCACTGTGACTATCAGAGGCATCACTTGTAAATTCATGGTGTGAGACTGTCCAAGACCATGCTCTTCTGAGACTTGGACAATTGACCTGAAGGCAAAACTAGCAGTTCCTTCAAACCACAGACTGGTACACAAAGCTTCTGAAAGTTGTCATTCTGATTTCCAGGACGCTCAGAAAAAATACATCTTTTTCTCCAATACTTAATACTTTTTAAAGTAATCTTACAGTGGTGAAATCTAGTCATGAGATGTTCCTAGGCTAGAATGGCAAAAAAATTACCTCCACCTGGCACTTGTAAGTGTACTTGGCTTGCTGAGGGGCAAAACAAAGGAGATTCAGGTCCATGCTCTCGGAGCAGTTGTTGAATGAATTATTCTTTAGTGTGGATCTACGTTACCATGGTGTCAATCTTCTGTTTTTACAATTTACTGTTTTTACTGTTTCTCTTCTATAAAGAAGTTGAGGAAAAGTGCTAAATAAATGATACTCAACTGTTATTCTTCTATAAAATAAAATTTAAAAATATAGTGGCAGACTAGTTATTTTACTGTTATTCAAGCAAATTATTGCTTAATTGCCTTCCCAAGGCTCCAGCCCCCTATTCGTTTTAACTACTGTGTTGATCGCATTTGTTTGCAGTTCTCACTAGAGAAGCTGGTCAGAAACCCAGGTTAGAAAAACAAACAAACAGACTAACAAAAAAAATCCCCAAAACCCTGGATAACAGAAAAAATGATGATGCGAGATGAATTTGGAGGAAAGGAGTTATAGAGTCTGTTTTAATGTTATGAAAATTTCCAGGAAGCCATTGCTTAATTGACATACACTTTGTGCGTGTTTATAGAAGGGTAGTTAGAACAAAGTTGAAGGTGAAATATTTTTGTGCTGACTAGAAGGCTGGATATACTCTTGGCTACCTACATACATGGAAATGTATATGTGTATTGCTTTATTGACCTTGCTCTTCCAAGAAAAAAGTAAATGCATTAGTAAGCAAATTACACAGTCTTTTTTAATAAAAAGCATCAAGTGCATACTATGCTCATACAATAGACAGTTTTTCTCTTCCACTGTTATTGTAACAAGAGATGTTTTCAACCCCAAAACACAGACTAGCTTTTTGGTTGCTGTTCTGGTTTTTATATGGATTTTAAGTAAATTATGCAAGAAAACTGTCTTGTATTATCTTTAGAATCAGTTTTTCCTAAATTTTCACACCTATTATCACATCCAATATTTAAGTAATTACAGTTCCCAAGAGAAGTTCTTGCCTTCCAGTATGGTTCTCCTATCTTTGATAAGATTTTTTATGCATGTCTGTTAAATGAAAGCTTGTAGGAATAGAATCACTTGAATAAATTAATTTTCCTCTAATAGACAGTAAGTAGCTTACATTCTGTTGTTATAACAAGTAGCTTCCCTCCATAACAGAGTCTATTATTATAAACCCAGTTATTAAAAAGAGAAATGATATCACTTATTATATAGGTAAAATGCAAACTGGTTCTCACAACAGTTAAAATACAGAGAGAACAGGAAATCTGTCAGGAAAGAAAAACGACAGTGAGCATGCAACACAATAATATTAGGTAACATATTTTCTGTAATAATATACATTATCCTTTGTCATAGCATACTAAGAATTATATCATTACTGACAGTGGCATTGTAGAATTTCAGGATGGTCCACTACTTTGTTGAGATCCTCGAAGACAGGGGAAGCACTATAAGATAATGAATAGCAAAAAAAAAAAAAAGTGCTGACTTTCAAAAGCATTGAAATTAATATATGTCCAGCCACCATTTCCAGCTGTCCTGGTGATTGTACTATGTGTTCATTGTAGGTCCCTTCCAGCTGGAAGTATCCTATTCTGTTCTAACCCTAATTTGTCCTTCCCTAAAAGCAGTATTTGTCAGAAAAGCAAATTAGACTTTGTGACCAGGACATTTGCTTTAGAGACAGCTTGCATACACCGCACATTATCACTCTCTCTCCCTCACTCTTGTATTTATGTGCCCTTTACATGACTTTATATAAATTTGCTAGATTGTATAGTAGCTACTAGACTATACAGTAGAGTATAAGAAAAGATAATGCCCTAAACACTAAAGAGGAGACACGAAGACAGACCTGCACAGGAGAGTATTGCTTCCAGGTGGGCAACAAGCAGCCAGCAGCAGGGCTGAGGAACAGCACAGCATGGCCAAAGCATGCAGGTCTGGCTGCAGGAGTAACAACATCAAATCCAGGTTAGGGGTAAAAATTTCATCTTGTAAACCCATGTAATGAACACACAGCTGGTTTCCAATCCCTGGGTCTAAAAGGCAAAAAGAAAAAGTGACTGGTCACTTTTGGTCAGTGAAGAGTAGCAGCACCCTGACAGCTCCAGGCAGAGCTGCCAGCCAGGACAGCGAGTCACTGCGGCCAGAGACAGGCTGGCTTCAAGCAGCTGACAGGCAGAGAATTACTTACAGAAATATCTGAGTGAATAAAGCTGATTAACAAATGCATGGAATAAAGCAACAAATGGCAGCCATTAGTTCAGGCAGATAGGTAGGTTTGACTGTAGGAAGCAGTCATCACAAATGACACCCAAGGAAAACCTGTCAGCACAGCAACATTTCAGGAAAACACCTGAATCTCATTTCAACCCCTACTAAGCTCAGATTTTCAAGGCAAATGTAATTCGGTGGAACATGCATATCAGAAAAGGGATTAATAACCAACCAATATAGGTTCACTTCCTGGTGAGGAAGTCATATTAGAAGCAATTTGTTGGATGAAATTAAGAAACATCTTGGGGGGAGTGATTTGGCTAGAAATAGTCAAAAAGAAATAATGAGAAAATATAGGAGCTGGATTTCTTTTTCTTAGCATGTAGGATTTCTCAAAGACATTACTGTTAGTGTCAACACAAGATAAAATGTATGGCTAATTTAATTTTTCTAAAACAGCATTTTAGCTGTCTGTGTGGAGAGTTGTACTGGATTTGGCTGTGATGGAGCTAATTTTCTTCACAGCAGCTGGTATGTGTCTGTGTTTTAGGTTGGTGACCAAACTCAATGCTCATAACATAATCATGTTTAGCTGTTGCTGAGCAGCGCTTGCACAGTGTCAGGGCCTCCTCTGTTTCTCGCTGTGCCCCCACCATGCACGAGAGATTGGGAGGGCACACAACCAGGCAGGTAGCTTGAACTGGCCAAAGAGGTATCCCTGCCATATAACATCATGCCCAGGAATAAAAAGGGAGAAGAGGGGATTTTAGGGAGGTTAGTCATCTTTTGTTCAGGAACTAGCTGGGCATCAGTCTACCTGTAAGACGTGGTGAGTGCTTCATTTTGCATCACTTGTTTTGTTTTCTTTCTCTCTTCCACTTCTTAAACCATTTTTATCTCAACCCACAAGTTCTTTTGCTGTCTCTCTTCCTTTCCTTTTCTTCCATCCCACTGGGGGTGGAGAGGAGTGGACAAGTTTTTGTAAGTGTTTAGCTGCCCACTGGGGCTAACCCACAACAAAAGGGTACAGGGACAGAAAACTCTCTGCATAGATACATGGCTAGAAAATAAAACTGTTGCAATATGCAAAGAATCACAGGAATCAATACCCCTTAGGCAAGAAAAGAGGTATGGGGGTGTCCCAAAGCAGGATTTATAGTTGTAGCATCCATTCATTTATCTTTATATCTATTTAATTTCCTATACGGAGTTAATAGATAAATAAATTGGGAATGTGATTCCAATTTAGTTAGTAAAATGATACCTTCAACACTTACATACATCCCCAAAGTTATAAGTTTCTATAAACTTCACAGTGATTTTTTTTTTCTTTGCACTGTAGTGACAGAATATGCTATGAATTTGAAAAAAAAAACCCCACATAAAAAGTACATACATCAGTAGTGTAATGCATTTAGTTCTAGATTGTGCTAATCACGAAGCATTAGTACACGTTCTGCCTGCTTAACATGTCGTCATTTTCAATCTAATCCACTTCAGGAAAAAAATTAGAATATCTCAACATTTCTGATTAAACATTAAAGAGAAGAACCAGCTAATGTTTTCAGAACTTAGAGGGTTTTTTTTCTTTGTAAAGATGAATATATTTAGTAGCACAGCAAAGAACAATGCCCTAGCTACTAAAAAAGGTTAAGTACTTGCATAATGTTTCCATTCTTTCATTTTCTGAAAGAAGTCTAATAATAATAATTATACTTTATAATAGAATTTAGTGGCTGCCTAACTGTGTTTTGATTTCTTAGGATCAGTGCTGTAATTGTTATTCCTTCTGATTGCATGAGGCACAGCATTTAACCAGTCGGTTCTCTTAACATTTCCCTTGCTGCATCCTTTTTGAGACTGATTTACAGGTAATGAAGTCATCTATATTTAGGTATTTTTCAGGGGATGATTCTTTTGATATTTTTAGTTCAAAGTTAAACATGTACTTTCTAGGTACTAAATGAATAATGCTGCTAATATGCATAAAGTTATGGGATTTTTTAAAAGCTGGGATTTAATGTATTAGTAATTTTTAATTGTGTTAGAACAGAGAATAGAAAATAGACTTACATATCTGTATTTTATTTAGTTGGAAAATTTACCCTTTCAACACACACAGTATGCAAGAGCAGATCAACTATTAGACTCATAAAATGGAATATTATAATAGTGGTTAGGTGAATTGATAATAATTTCAAACAAATCTATTAAGTTGTTTTATTTCTTAGCTCGTATAGCACCTGTCTGATATTTAGCAAAGCGTGACTGAGAAAGGATGGATGGACATTATTAAGGTTTCCAGTTTTCCTTTCAGTTTGTCTTTCCCATAAGGTAAGTTAAAGCACCATTTTGCTCTTGCTCTTGCTCTTGCTCAGTAACAAATAACATTGCCTCTCCACCCAACAGTCAGGGACAAATTCCCACTGATCTCCTTATAAGAGGCAGCCAGGATTCCACCGTTAAAATTGAACACAAGATTTGAATCAATAAATTTTATTTCAGCCTTTCCAACATTATTTACTGTTTTAAACACCACAGAATTGTGGAAATGTTGGTGGGGGTAGGGGGGGATCTCTGGACATCACTATGCCAGCGCTCTGAAGCAGGGCTATTGCCAAGATACATCAGTTCATTCATCATAGCTTGGCCTAATCTAATCTTGAAGGCTCACAAGGAGGGAGGTTTCTGAGCCCCTATGAGCAAGCAATTCCAGTGCTGTACAGTGGATTTTCTTTCCTGATGATCACCTGACTTTCCCAAGCTGAAAATTGCAGCTGTTGAACCTTCTGTTTAGTGCCCCTTGCACTAACCAGAAAGGTTTAGCTCTGTAACTTTGCAACTGCCCTTCAGATAACTGCAGGCCTGTGGCAGATCACAGTTTAGCCTCCTCATTGCCAGACTAAAGAAGCCCAGCGTTCTTGGCCTCCCCTCTTGGGTGGTGCTAGCTAAACTGTGAACACACTGGTAACTTCCTCTGGGCAATCTCCAGTTTCTGTCTTTCATGAACAGGAGAGGTCAAAACTGCACACAGTCTACTGGTGTAGCCTCACTAGTGCCTAGCAGAGGGAGAAAACTTCTCTTTATCTAGTGGCCGTGATCTTGTTACAGCAAAGTATGTGGTTTGCAATTTTACCAGGCAAACTCCCATTACCTATAATGTAGATGCCCATGCTATGTCCTTGTTCTATAATCAACGGTAACATGAGTTCCATCCACCCCCCACCCCCCTGCTGTAGTGTTGCCCCCTACAATAAGGAATGCCTGTTTCTATCCTTTGATAACAAAGGATATCACCCTGTGGTAATACCTAGCTAGCGCCTTGTTGGGTATCCTAAGGCTTCTAAGTCATCTTCACGGGCTGGCACAGGATATGTCAGATGTCTCTGTATCTTAGAATCAATACTAAATAGTGATGCTGGAAAAGATACTGTACAAGAAATGTTGGATCTACTGGAGATATACATCTGATGCACAAGCTGTATGCGGTCAGTATGCAGTGATCTTTTCTGGCAGATACATACTACAGTTCTAGCTGTATTTAGTTTAGGGTACACACATTCTAGATTTATACATAGTCTGTATTATTCTTGCCTTCGTTTTCTGTCCTAGTGGATTACAGTGAAATAAATTTGATCTGTTACAGTTTATTTACATTTCAGTGCTGGGATAGTTGCATTTTATTTCCTTTATGGCACTTCAAATAGTATGATATAGACAGCAACAAAGGAAAAGCTTTTTGTTCTCTGGAATGAAAGTCAAAGGACTCCAGTATTAGTAATAATAAACTTGAATGGGGTCAGATGGAGTCTTCATACCCTCTGCTTTTCTATTAGGTTTCCAAGAACAAAGAGTTACAGCTTTGAAGTACATAAAATTCCAAATAGGTATATCTACCAATCTTTTGATTCTGTATCACTTGCAGACTACTACTAATGTCTGTGGAAATCGTTGCAGTTACAAAGGTCCACCTAGACAGAATGAAATGTAGGATGTGAGGATGACCTGCGCTGTTACCCCTACGTATTTTAGGGCACGACACTTTCCAAAGGTACGGGAGCACCTAAAGCTGCATACACTGACATAAACAGTTACACAGTAAACTGCAGTGGATCAACACTAGGAAAACTCTTCTGCTACAGCTATACAAACAGCTCACCCCTGTGTAATGCTTTCAGGAAGAATATCTGCTAATACTAGAGGGTTTTTTAATGGGCATCTTTATTTTGCTTTGACAGTCAGTTCATGCTTTTTAAAGGGCAAGTAGAAGGTCTATGGACATTCAGGTCCCATTTGAGTGCTCAGAGTAGAACCAAATGGGAAGTAAATGGTCATGTTATGGGCTCAAGGTAAATTCTGCACTGATTAAACAGACCATAGTGTCTCAGTGAGAGACAATGGTTAGCAGTAAGGGCCGAAAAAAGCTGTTCAAATGATAATGTCTTCCTAAAAGTGCCCTCTTTTCCACTTCAGATATGTAAAATTAAGCCTGATGAATTTAGGATCTTGATTATAGCCTCCACCATGAAGAACTTGCAGAAATGCAAACTGCTATCAGGTAAATTGGTGTTTAAGTGCTATCACCTA
The DNA here is from genome assembly GCA_035590215.1 of Microhierax caerulescens. Taxonomy (NCBI): domain Eukaryota; kingdom Metazoa; phylum Chordata; class Aves; order Falconiformes; family Falconidae; genus Microhierax; species Microhierax caerulescens. The sequence continues at coordinate 97,482,567 of JAVJGJ010000014.1, forward strand.
ATTTCACAGAGTACACGTACTTTCCAAACCTCTCTGCTGGTCTATGTTTGTATATGCCGTTGCTTTCTCTGTCATCTGTTAATCCACTTGAGAGACTGTTTTCTGTGTTGTCTCTCACAGAGCCTGAGTATCACACTCCTGAGAATTAGTACTAACAGCTCTAATTCTTAGCATTCTAATTGTATTTTGAAATTAAAGGTTAAAATCTCATTTTAATAAAATAACCTTCTATATAAACAAAAACTTCCTCTTCTGTTGACTCTTATATTTTCAAAATATTTTCAGATTTAGAGCAATTGTATTACAAAATAACTGGAAGATCTGTATCATCTATAAACATAACACAAGGTCTGAGCACATTCATAAATTACCACATATATTTTCTGTATGTTTGAACAGGTGATGAATGAGCTGTAGAGGACAATTATCTGTGGATAATCCAAATGCTTCCTCTAAAAGACCCATCTAGTAAGTATTATTTTTGTTCCTTTAATTTTAAATTGATTATTCATACTGTCTAGCTGAATGGGATCATCTTTATACATAGTCCTCTTTGATATTTATGGGATGAGATTGTTCTCAAGAAAAGAGACAAAAAGAAATTATAAGGACACAACTCTATGGTATATGCAAATCAGAAGACCTCTGTGTGCTCAGCTTTCTTATTTCTTTCTAGTATCATTTGTTTAAAGCAATGTGTATTAATATTCTTTTTTTGTATAGTAAGTTATCACAGTTCTGTGCTCAAGAATTGTTATTATTCTGTGATTTTAATTAGTTTACCCACTGGGAAAATGAAATACTTCAATGTGTATACAGAGAAGTAGTGAATGGAGATGGATCCCCACAGAGATTTCCTAGCAAAAACTTTGCATTTACTTTATGCAAACTTGGTGGCCAGTTTCTAATTCTTGCAGTATTTAGTTTATAGTCGTATTTATTCAGTGCAGATTTTTTTGAAACTGAGAGCAGTGATAACCTAATGTTCAGAAAATGGTTGTCAGCATTATTGGTAAATGCAGTTAGTCCATCTTTCCACCTATCTGTGCAGAATGCCAGCTAACATTGCTACACTAGTCATGAAACGTGAACAGGCATCGATAAAGCCATCAGTGTAAATGTGAATAGTTTATCCAACTTGAACACTGCACTCTGGTATGTAAGCTACTATCCTAGAAAATAATAATGTGTCTGTGTTTAGCAGCATTCCAGAATGAGGTACCATCCATGAACCACTACCCTCTCTCTTTTTTCCACCTGTTTCTGAGATCTCTGCTCCCTGAAACCTGAACTTTTCACATTATTTTTTCCATGTTACCTGAGATGCCTGTTCTCTTTTACCATTTTCTTAATTGTTTCTGTTGATACTATTGACCAAACCCTCATTCTGGTGTCCATTGACATCCTCCATTACTTCCTTCTGTATTACTCACTCCCATTCAGTAAGGGTTTCTCACCTTCATACATGTGTTTTGCTGTCTTATTATCCTCTCCACTGGTCAGCAGTGGGAAGCTCTTACGGTAAGCTCAGTTGTTATTACACCTTTAGTTACTAACTTGGTAAACACCTCTAAGGGTGGTAACTCTTCCTCATGTCTCTTCCCCTCCTTTCAGATCATACCACTTGTCCCTCTGCTATCTTAGTCCTCAAACTAATCATGCTTAAGAGAAATTTCTATCCCCATCTCCTCAACTTTGCAACTTAAAATTTTTGTGTTGTCTACATTGAATCTCTCATGTTTATGTCTCTTTCATACATGACGTTCTCCAGAGTGTTCTGGGTAATATGCAGACCCACAAACTTCTGCAGGAGTCATCTGCCATTCTCAGTTAGCTACTTCTATGGCTTCATTTTTTAATCTGAGTTTCCATGACATAGCTGAATGATCCAAAAGCATACTGCTGTGGGGGAGGTATCCTTCATTCCTGGCTACAGGGTGACATTTCTTGTGTTTCTTGTGGGCAGGCACATCTGCCACTCAGTAAGCTAGGTCAGACTGGCAGAATCACAGGACGGCTGTGTGGTGTATAGATAACACGGACTCCAAACGTGAAGACCCTTTATTACAATCAAGCAAGCCTTTTAATACCTTTACAGCGGGCTGACAGCCTGTAACTGTGCTCCAGTAATTTTCCACTATAGTACTTGTCCACTATAGCAGACATAGCAACTTAGCAACTTCCTTATCTACAAGGCCAGTAACTAATCTTTTACAAACATTTGCTGAAACAAACCACAAGTTCTGCTGAAATTGTTCCATATCTTAAAGTTTCACTTCTCGCTCCCATGGCTTCCTTCCAATGGGCATAACTGTGTCCTTTTCCCAGGGCTGGTTTTCATTCACTGATGCTGTCAAGCTGGCTTGAGAAACACCCACAGCTGAGACTGGAAGGCACTTCTAGAGATGATCTAACCCAGCCATATGTCACAGCAGAGTCAGCTAGAGCAGGTTGCCTAGGACTGCATCCAGCTGGGTTTTGAGTGTCTCCAGTGATAGAAACTCCACAACCCCTCTGCACTATCCAGTTCAATCACACTCATCCTTTGGTCAACCTCACAGTAAAAAACAAAACAAAACAAAAAACAGACAAACAACAACAACATCAAAAACTCAGACAGAATTTCCCGTGTTTCAGTTTGCACCCATTATCTCTTGTCCCTTCACTGGGCAACACTGAAAAGAGCCAGATTCCATCTTCTTTGCTCCCCACTTTGGATATTTATATCTAAGGGGTATAAATATCAGTGTGGTTAAGATCCCCTTGAACCTTCTATTCTGAGGGCTGAACAGCTTCACCTCTCTCAGCCTCTCCTCCTATGTCAGGTCCTCCAGTCCCTTCGTGGTCTTTGTGGCCCCTTGTTGGACTTGCTCCAGTGTGTGTTTTGTACCAGAGAGCCCAGAACTGAACACATCACTCCCAATGTGGCCTCCTTAAGGCCCAGAGAACTCCTGAATTTCCTGTCCTTCTGTGATGTTGGGGTATTTTAAGCTCCCCATGAGGACCAGGGCTTGTGGACTTAAAGCTTCTTCCAGCTGTAGGAAGAAGTCCTTGTGTACTTCATCCTGATCGAGAGGTCAGGTAGCAGACATGCAGTGGACGTTACCCACATTGGTCTGCTCACTAATGCTGATCAACAGGCTCTCAGCTGGCTCGTTACCCCTCCTTCAGCAAAGCCTCATGCATCCTCACCACCTTCTCACAGAAATGACAATTTCTGCCACCAGGTCACTCTCTTTTTTGTCATTTTTGACATCCTACAGCCTCCTGACTTCCGCCCACAACTCCTTTCCTTGGTGACACAGAGGTTCCCCCACTGCACACCTGCAGATAAGTAAACTCTACCTCAGAAAGAGGCACTTGAAGCTACAGAGCTGCACCCTCCCTTGGGAGCTCGCTCTGCCCCTTGGTCCCTTGCCTCTGCCCTGGGGCTTGGCTGTGGCAGGGGTAGTTGCTGCAGTGCTGGTTACAGGGACCATGCCTATGGTGTCACCAGCACTGCAGAGCCCGTGTGTGTCCTTTTAGCAGAACTTCTGGCACCACTTCTGTGTGCCCTTCTGCACAGGGTACTGCTTCCATTAGCTGTGCTCTTGGTCAGGCACCCCTAGACACCTGCTGAAATGTTGTTTGGCTCTCACTAATCATTTGGAACAAAGTCCTTTGACCAGGAAGAGCTGACAGCGTTTGAACTCATACTGTCTGTCTCACCAAACACACCTCCCAGGAGGGCAAAAAAGGAAGGAAGGGGCTGCAGACTTCCACTCGGCCCAGGAAACAGTGAAAGCTCTCACCTCAAACGCTCTGTGCAAAAGGAAGAGTTATTGTTTCCTCCAGGCAAACCTGAGGATGTGCTTTCCCACTCATGCACATATTTTCCTTCACTCCCAAGTTTCCAATAGAAGTGACTCATAAGTATAACTTCAGAGGAAGTTTCAAGGACACAGAGTTCAAGTCCACACAAGTGTGTCACTGAAGGTCTGGGTGATGATGCTGAAGTCTGAGAGCTAAATGTTTCCTATTTTAGATCCAGTTTAGAGGTACTTATTTTCCTCCCAAATATACCACTGGGTCTGTCAGAAGAGGCAAGACCAATATATCTAACCTCACAGATAGTAATGCTGAATACCACAAACAACTTCACTAGATAGGAGTGTGACAATTTGCAAAGATTTTGTCTAATATAAGACACATCAGCTAACTTCAGCTGGCTTATCACTTTTCAGAAAGCTTTTTCTCACAGGCTAACTAGGCAATTAAATAATAGGGGTTTTTTGGTGTTTTGGTTTGGTTTTTCTTAAGCTTATTATTAAATTAATATTATTATTAAGGTTATTGATGTTAGGTGTGAAAAAATCAACTTTGCTGATAAAGTATAAGGCATTTATTTTATACTGTTAATGGAAACAGGGAAGGATAAAATAAAAATATAATGCAGTAAAAAAAATCATAAGAATTAAAAATAGTCATGTTTTTCAATTTAAGCTGTTTGTTTTTTCTGCTCTGGTCAGTTCATTATACGAGCCTATATCTTTTGTATAGTAATAGGCTACATCTGGGAACAGCCACATGGATGAGTCATATTTAAAGGTATGATTCGCATGTATTTAAAATAATAAGAAAAGAAAATGCACATGATTGTATTTAGGCTGAATGTTGTTCAAAGTTATGTAGCACCATAAAAATATTTAGTTATGGCTAACATCTTTTTTATGTTTACTTGTGCTAGATGTTACAGTTCCACTGGTTAGAAGTATCCCTAGAAAAAGTAAAAAGGTTGAGGATCTTAGTCTGACTTGTATGTTTTCTATTCATGAGAACACTGGAATTATATCTTGATTCATGAAGTATGTATTAGATGCTTGATGTAAAACACTTCAATGCATTGTCACTTCTAAGGTCATATGTTAGAGAACTATTAAGTTCTTTTTACATGTCTATGAATTAAAAAGTAATCTTAAATCATTGGAATAAATCAGTCAAAATAGGAATACAATGCTGAGCAGATGCAGTGAAGGCTTCTGCTTTTGTGTCTAATGCCAACACAATTATATTGTAAAGAAATTCAAGCTGTTGTCCTTCGTCACTGTGGGACTTAATCCATTTGACAATTTAAATGTGTGTAATTTCTGGTGAAAGGGTTAGTACAGAAGGTACCTGTCCATTTCAGTCACCATCTGAAAGGTTTCAGTTGTCAAAGTAAACTAATTAAACACATGCCTATTTCAGTTCAAGTCGTCAGCTCTTCCTAGATTAAAATGATGCAAACACCTGAATAACCTTAAGGTAATAGAAAAAGCAACAAGAATATTAAAAAGATAATTTTGTGTAGCTTAGAGATATTTTTCTTTTGAGGAAAATACAAAAAAAAAAAGGTTTGCTCATTGGCAAGTTCAGGAATTGATTGAATTTGTGCTACATTATGCAAATTCTTTGTTTAACAGCAAAACAGAAAAATCAACGGAACTTAAGATTTTAATCATGAAACATTAGATAAACAATTACGGTTGCCAGACCAAAATTAACACTGTCATATTGATTTATATAATATTTTGTCTCAGATTTTATAATAAAGCTCATCATTTCTTGTATATAATCTGCTAAGGTTATTAATGAATGCTAACAATACTCCACTATTATGCAACTGGGAAAGGTGAAGGCACTACATGCATTTGCCAAAGGTAACAACATCTGTATTTAAAATTAATAGGGCCAGGATGAGAACTCATTTATTATTTAGTGTTTGATGGAGCTCACATACTCATTTAAACACTAACATATAGTTTCTATTTATTGGTTAGCAGAAAGCTGTCAGAATATTTTTTGAAGAATATCTTGTTTCTCATTTTGTTGTTATAAAATACATGTATAAATGCATCTGAACAGTTGCAGAATAATATTGGGTTGATAACATCTTAATTGTGAAGCTTTCTTAGATCCAAGACAGACAAGAGAGGTGGAATTATGCTGGAATGGGAAATTGCCTGGTAGTTACAGCCTTCACCTGAGAAAGTAGAGAGAGAGGCTTGGATTCGAGCTTTGGTTAGCAAATGCAGAGTATGGTCATAAGGGCAGATGCAATCTCTTTTCCACTAGCCTTCTCCCTCAAGAAATAAATTAGAAAGAGCCTAATCCCCAGGCAGAAACACAAGAGCCTGCATATTGCATGCCAATTCCACCCAGTCACTGGATTATAACTATTTTGGATGAGACATATCCTATTTGCATTTTCTTGTCTATTTTTTCAAAATGAAAGAAAAAAAATCACAATCTAATCGCAGTATATTATTTAACTGAGGTCTGTAGAGAATATTTCACATCTGTTTGTATGTCTGAGGCAATGAAATTATTGTGACTGTGGAAATTCTAAGTCTAATGTAAGTGGGACCTGGCACACCAATTTTCATCTTCTGGACTATTGGGTACTTAATTCATGACACCTTTTTTATTATTAATTGATTAGGATTCACTATTAATGGGCAATGTAGACTTGTTAACAGGGAAGGTACTATTTTGTTGCAGAGCATGGCTGAAGGGGTTCAGCAATGAAGTCTGGAGAAGCTCCTGCTTTGCTGCTTGGCGCTGAGTAGAGGAGCTCTCCAGCTGCGCGCACTCGAGGGTGTAGCTTGACGTGGGTGAGGAGCAGAAGTAAAGCATAAAGTTGCTCCCTGCAGAGTCAGGAAAATGCACTAGTGATTTCTGTGGAGAGACCTGCTGGGCAGTCAGGTGGATAGTGCACCAAGAAAGGGGCAGGGAGGATTCAGGGCTCAGATGATTGAAGCCTGGTTGGGGCAGAACAATCTGGGAACAGGGATTACAAAATTGCAACACATTTTGAGCAGAGAACCAGTTTGACATAGCATATAGAAGAAACATCTGATGACTAGTGTGAGAGTTAAATGTATTGAAGTGTCCTGGAAGGTGAATATCGGAATAAGATTTTTGATGTCCATTAATTGTCCATGTTGTATGTTTTATTCTGAAATTCCTTCAAGTGCGCCTGATGCACCTTTTATCACAATTTTTATAATGGGATTCAGATGGGTTTATTTCACTTTTCTAACTTCTTGGTGTCTCTCTTGCGGTATTTAGACTTTGCAGGAGTTAAACATTTGATGTTTCTTCATGGTCTATGATAATATTACTTACTTGACAAGTCAGCACTGTTAGTACTAGAGTTTTGTTTTTAAATTTACATTGAAGAGCTGTGCCTGACTGAGCTACTTATGATGTAAGGCATACACTCTCTCCAGATCTTTCACCACCCTTCAGACAAACCCATACAGGTAGGAAAATGTTTACAATATCCTGGTATGTTATACTATTGGTGTTTGCAAAAATTAATTAAATTTGGGTTTATGTATTAAAGAGTAAATACTACAGAGAAGGCACTTATAGACTGAAAGGTTTGAAAACTGTTGCTCAATGCAAAAAATGCTGTAGCAGGTGGGAAAGCTGGGTGATTGCTTCAGGGAGGTTGGAGTTGGTTCCAGGTCTGTCCCATGAGGGATCCAGGAAAATCAGTCAGGTGGGAAACATGTTCTTGTCATTTCATTTGGGGGGAAAAAACAAGGAGAGAGAAATTGTTTAAGACTTTTGTTTGTTTGTTTCCCCCAACTGTGTTTTCAACTTTTAACAAGCAACAAACTTAGAACATTTTTGTATTTGGAAATGGGGCTAATTTTCATTTGGTGAAAGATGGAATTATAAAGAAAGTCTAATATTTATTGCTAGAGAAAAGGTAAAAAATTAAGACATCAGTGAAGTTACATATAGCATTAGAAAATTGTTGACTGGCAGAAAACATAGATGTTGTCTGAGTGAAGGTAACTCAGGTGTCTGCTATCATGGCACACCTAGTAGCAGTCCAGCCCCCATTTCTTACCTATGTGCTGCTAACCTGGCACCCATCAAGAAAAGCTCTATCAGATCATGGTTCCTACAAATGCTTTCCACAAAATGCCTGTCTGCATTAAGATGTAAATGTGCACATTAAATGTTTGCAAGCAGAATGAACAAATTGTTCCTTTTCTGTTACTTTTCACTCACACTGGCAAAGGTTTTATCAAGACTGACTTTCATAAAAGTATGGGGGGGGGTGATTACTCAGCAATTTTATTTAAAATCTATAACATTCTTTATATATTCAGGTAAAAATTAAATAACATTTATTTTTCTTTCCTTGACTTTTCACTTAAAGCAGATAAAAAATTATGATTATGAATTATTATGAATTATTATGAATTATGAACAGATTATGAAGGGAGGATTAATGGAAAAATGTTGAGGATCTCCAGTCAGAATAATTGTGCATACTTTCTTTTAGAGTGGTGGTATTACAGAAAAAACTATATTTGAGAACATGTTTTCCTGTTACTCATGTTATTTCCTGTCATTTTTCCTTACTGTTATTCATGTTTCCAATTATGTTTTAACTGTCGTCTCATACCACCACATTTATGACCTTTAATCTGTTGCATATGAAAATCAGTAGATATATTTTTGATTATTCCACACCAACATCTGGGAAATCACTGAAAAAATCTCATGCGTTCTTATAAAAACCTAGCAGTTAGAAAATTACCTTTCTTTTTGTGGTTATCACAATATGAGTACCATGTCACCAGGCAAAAATAAGATATTACCTGAACTACTTAAGATTAACTACTTAAGATTAACTACTACTTAAAGATCTGGTCATTCATTTTGATAGAAGTGGTTAAACATGAGTAGATTCAGAAGGGGCTACTAGGAGATATAGAGCTTATATTACAAGAGTACCTAAAAAAATGTTGCTTCTTCGGCTTGGTAAAAGAAAGCTTGGGGAAGAAAAAAATTGCTTTCCACAAATATTATTAAGTAGTTTACACCTAGCCTAAAGCCTAGGCTCTAAAAAGGGAGTTTGTTGTATTTATGAAGGGATTACATTGTGCACATGTCCATGAAAACAGAAAAAGGGTTGAAGTTTCTTATCTAATCCTTACTTCATGTCAATTTAATTCACCTCTATAGCAGCTATGCATTTACTTTTGCTGTTCTATTCTGCACCTTACTGTTCCTTTTTGCAAGGAAAGAACAATTCTTATTATAGCCTTCTCACAATTTGTGTACTCACTCTCCTACAACTTGAAACTAGCAAATATTCCTAGGATTTACTTTATTTACACTGAATTTCCTTCAACAAATCTTTTTTTTTACTGGTCCATGGAAGCTGAACACAAAGCCTTCTGTGATTCTAATATCCTGCCTTTTCCCAAGTATAAACTATAAGTATTTAAGTGGTGGTAAGTACATAAGGGGTATTCAGTAAATAAATCCTGTGTTCTTAGTAATCAGAAAGCTGCTATCTACCTGTCTTGAAAAATACATGGTATTATCATTGTTCTTTTTCTATTTAGAAATAATCAGTTCCATAGTCCCTAAACAAGTAGGATTGGTAAGGATCCATTTTCCTTACCTGCAGGTTTGTTTGTTCATTAGCATGCGAACATCTGCTGCTCTGTAATTATTGAATGTAGAGAATGTGGAATATGTATAATGTACATATAATTCCATTTTACCTTTATGAGTTTTTTTTTTTTTTAAAAAAAAAAAGTTAGCTATGTGTTCTTTAGAGTCAGGATTTTTAGTTTTCAAAATATAAGTTAATTGTTTTTGTAGACTGCAGTTAAAAGGCACCCAGGGTTGTTATGTGCAGTTATTGTAATTGAATTTTTGTAATTTTTATTAGATGATTTAGGGAAAAAGGTACAGCTGAATAACCCTTCAACTTTATGATAGGAACAAGCTGAACTGTACTCAAAGAGGAATATAATGCTCAGATCATTTCTAAAATGCTGATAGAGAACTCTGGAGAGGAATCAGAACCTCGTATTTCATATTAATAGTAATATTGTGGTGTACATACAGTGTTTTGTATGATATTGAAGTCCCTCTCAATATAAAGTTATTCTTCAGCAATGCACTGAAATGAGAGATTTTGTGCTGTATTACGTTATCAGTGTAAGTTAGAAAAGTTTGTGTATAATACAATACAGATTTAACCTCTCTTTTAACTTGATGTTGACTTCATACTTTGAAATTTCTGTTTTCGGGGAGGGAAATGGCACTGCATTTTAAAAAATAAAAATAGAATGTTGTATCACTTTTGGTATTAATCAAGATAGATATTTTTTTATTCTGGCCTGAACTGAAGACAGAAGGTCTGCCTTGAAGGCACCTGCTGTGAACAAAGGGCGGAGACTTCAAGACAACTGCTGTGGCTCGTTAGTGTTGGGATTTCAATTTGGACCTCCACAGCGGGGCTATAAAGAGAACAGAAACACAAGAGAGCTGCTGACTCAGGCAAGGTAAAGTCCTCTTACAGTATTAATATATTTTTCAGGTCACTTTAGAGAAATCAAGATGAGAACTAATGAAAATATAAGGTAACAATATTTATGACATTTTTGTGCAGTATTTGTGTTAAGAAGTTAATAAATTGAGATCATACTAAAAGCCAAGTTATTTGTTGTCCGTCTGCTGCCAACGAACATTTCCCTTTTAAAGGAGCAATAAGAACAGGTTAAAGACCAAAATTAAATGCTGTAATCTTTATATGCTTATTCAGTTTTGCATAGGGTAAAACTACCTTTCCTGGATCATAGAGAACTCTAGAAAATTAGAACTCAGAAAAAAATAATAGCTAGCTCTTTCTTTTTTTACTTTTTCTTTTCTTTCTTTTTTTTTTTCTTTTTAACCTTCTTAATGGCAAATGAGTGATGGAAGAGGAAGGGACCTTACCAGGCCAGAAAATTTAGCAGTCTGATATATAAAAAAGTGCTGAGAATGAGGAGTTGTCCCAAAATTAGTTTCTTCCTATAAACAGGGCTAAGAAAAGTAAATAAAAGATTGCTTCAATGAATACCTAGAAGGGAATGAATTTGCCTGCTTTATAGAACACTGAATGCCTTTCTGAACTTTGTGTTTGACTAATCCAAGAGGAACAAGACCAGTTCATGGAATTAAAAATTACATAGACAGAAATGGAAGAAAAATTAAAGCACTTGAAAAACAGGTTTTTAATAAAGTCAGAAAGAAAACTTAGGGTCAAAGATGAAAATCACAGTACAAAACTAGCAAAAAGAGATTTTCTTTTTGCCATCGTCTACTACAGGAAGGAAAATAGGACCATCAAAGATGTTCACCTGGTTACATATCTCCCATCATATATTTTGCTATGGTTTTCTGTGTTTTTACATCCATTAAGGATGCCAGAAATCAAGTGAGGAGAACACAGAACAGCTGGGAACTGCTGTAAAAAAGTGGGCATAGGTTGGTGGGGGTGGGGAATTTGTGAACTCACTCTATGCTCCAGAATGCCAGCATCCTGATTCATGATAATTTTATATAATGGCCTGCAAAGGTGATTTTCCAGTTCATGTTCTGAATTCTTTGCATCCCAAATTATTTACAGTGACATTTGTTTTCCTCCCTCTTTGAACATACGCAACCTCTGTTCTGTTCACACATTCACAGAAACTCTCCTTTGGAGAAGTAATGACAGTATGACCTTACTTTTTGCATAGGTAATTCCTTCTTCCTGGCTTCTGTGTCATTACCCTGACCTGTTCTATGCTGTTATATAGACACAACTTCTAATTCATAGTTTTCTTCTCAAAATTATGGAGGTTTCTGATTACTTTTATTTCTCTCTCTTTGCCACTTAGCACAGAGCAAGCCTGCTGCGCTGAGCTCTCCAAAATCATAACTGGAGTCTTAGGTAAGGTTTATATGCTAAAATATCTCCTTAGTGCTAGTTTAGATACCAGCTGTTCTATATTGACTATAAAGGTATGCCTAGACAGATAGGTTTGGTGTGAAAACTTGAGATCTAGATAACTGTATTTAACTCTTCTTTCTAAATCTCCACAGAGCTGAGGCTGCAGCTGAGAGGGCAAAGATATGTATGTATACATATACGTGTCTACACATAAGACTCTTCTGTATTTCTTGTAACAAAGTCTACTGAACTCCTGCATGGCTCCTGGACCATGGCTTAGCAGTCTCCAAAAGACATTGGTTTAGATGACTTGCTAATATCACAAGGATTACGCCTCTCTGAAGCAAAATGTCAAAGCTCTCATTTGTCTCAATAGTACTCAGAGGCAGGCATGAATGTTTAGAATAGGTATCTTCTATTTACAATGTTTTTCGTTTCTGCTACTGCATTTGCTCAAGGGCTGTAGTCTATGCAGTTTTCATTGCTCTCACTTAAGGCCACTGACATGTTGGTTAGTCTTTTACTTCACCTCTGACCCAGACTAATGGACAATAGTCACTATTCATAAGTGGTTGAAGAAGCTTTTTTATGGGAAAAGAGAAGTAGCATTGTTGGTGTGGAATCATCCTTCAGCTTAAACCAAAAGGCACTGTTTCAATAAATATCAGCTAGACAATTGCTTACCAGTTCCAAATGCAAAAGCTAGAACACAGTTTAAGTCTTAAATTTAAGTTTTATGGTGTAAGAATAATAAACCAAACCTAGAAATGTCTTCTTGAGAGTCCTAGTTATAGTCACTTTAGGACAACTCTATCTACATAGACATTGGTATCTACTGTGACTTCATCACAGTCTACACACCTTCAAGGGGGCAGCGTAAGGGGGAGGTGTTGATCTCCTCTCTCTGGTGACCAATGATAGGACATGAAGCTACTTCAGGGGAAGTTCAGATTGGATATTAGGAAAAGGTTCTTCACTGGGAGAGTGGCTGGTCACTGGAACAGACTCCCCAAGGAAGTGGTCATGGCACCAAGCCTGTCAGAATTCAAGGAATGTCTGGATGATGCTGTTAGTCATATGTTTTAGTTTTAGGTAGTCCTACAAGGAGCAGGGAGTTGATGATATTTATGGGTCCCTTCCAACTTGAGATAGTCTATGATTCTTTGCTACCATAATTTTTGCTCTTCAGGTACTCATCCAGTAGGCTGCTTGTCTATTGTTCCTGTGTCATATCTGCCACATGTAGGGGTTTGAGATACCTGTGGCATTTCACATGACACTCAACATTCATAGACATGGCAACTATATCCAGCCTGGTAGTTTCAAACTTCAGGTTTTCTTCTGATTTCATAATGCTTATGGTATTGGCGACCCATCTGGAAGGAAGGAAATAACTGATACTTTGTACCCTAAACCTGGGAAGGAAAACAAATGCAGTTGGAGGCTCTATCTAGTTGTCCGTTATAAAGTGGTTTTTTTTTTCTCCTTTTTCTTTTTTTCTTCCTTTGGAAATACCCATACTATATAGTGTATATATTTATATGCTATGTACATGAACATGTACAGAGTTTTCTATTTGTATCCATTTTATCCAGAACTAGCCTACTGTTTTGGGATATCTAGGGACATAGAATGTGAGCAAGTAAGACAGTAAGATTCATATGCTGTTTCACTCTAGATCCCAGTTTTTCTTTATTGTTAATAAAGAACCTAGACAAATAGATTTGATGTGTAAGTCCATAGTACAGATGTCTGAATTTAGTCCTTCTTTCTAAATACTGGGAGAATTCAGGGTAGAATTCAATGCAAAGGTAGGCAGCAGGGAGTTCTGCTGCATGGGGGTGGCACTTGGCTTAAAGTTGATACTCAGGGCTGGGAAGCTGCAGATTTAGGCATCTCCAGCATGAGGCTTTTGTTGAAGGGACCTTTCTAGATCCCTTTCCTGAACTTGGAACTCAATTTTTACCTAAATTTAACTTTTAGTGTGAAAGTATACAGCCTCCCACTTGTTGAAATTCTTATCCTACTTCATCTTAAGATCATAATAAATTACCTATATACTGGGAATTATACCTATGGCCTTGTCATCCACTACTGCAAATTAGAGTTTGAATGGCATTGACATTGATAGAAGCACTGTCACTTAAACCAGTTATAAGTCAGTATAGCTGCACATAAATTGACCGTATCTTTGCTGATTTTCATCAGCAAAAGATCTATCATGCTGAATTTATTTAAAGTTTAGAAAATTCTATTGAACTGGTAACTGTTATGTGGTAATTGCTGTGATTTGTGTGATATGTAGAAGCTTTCAGTGTACTTAAAGTCAATTAAAATGCAATGTAATCCTAGATTTTTCTTGCAAATGCAAAAGAGATGCTGAATTTTTGTTTGCTTTTTTTAAGAAAACAAAGTATTTATCACTGGTTCTGGAATGTAAGCTCATTGTTATTGTTTTATATCTGCTGAAGAAAATCAAGGTTTCATTTCATACATTAAGCAGGGTGAATCAGATTGCATATGACACTTCTCCTGTGTGACAAATGGGTTTGTAAAGTAATACTTGCACAGCATAATGGTAATTTGTCTACTCGGTGGCTGTAACAAACGCATTACATTTTTGTTTAACGGTTATAATTCATCATTTCAATACACAAAATACTTTATTTCTCAACAGGGGATAAATAGGATGTCAACATTAAAGTTATATTTGTTTCCCAAAAGCAGTGCTACTAATTCATTCTTGTGTCTCCCCATAAGTAGGATACAGGCTGTGACTGTGGGACTGCGTTTTTAAGAACAGTCAAAATTTATACTAAAAAAAGAACTGTGCTTCATGAATGCTCCATGTTCACTTGAGCAGCTGTAATGCTATGTGGAGATGTCATAGGACACATTTATTTTTAAGTTTGAGACAGGAATTGTGACTGCTTTATCTACATTTGTTGATATAGGCTTAAAGAATAAATATCTAAGTAAATCTAAATGATTAAATCTCTTTTTCTCTGCACAACTCCTTAGAAAGATTTGTTTTGTCAATGTCAACTTAAAAAAATCAAACCCTGTCTTTGGCAGACCTTTTAAAATACAGTAATGCAGCCAAAGAAAAACAATATTCTCATATTGTGTCAAATATCTGCAATAGAAAGTCTCAGTAACGATACTTAAGATAAATGGAGATATACACACCCATTGTGGCTTTTCTGTGAGGACTCAGTAAGAAATGTTTTAAATCTAATCTATTATATAAAACATGTATGATAATCATTACTAATCTAATTTAATATTACTCTGAGATGATCTCAGCTGGATTTTAAGAGCTCAACAGGTTTAGCACAGCAGTGGTCATTTTTATATGAGTGAATGGGTAATTAAGAGTTGCAGAATTCTGAAGTGGATTTCCTCTCGATCAGAACTTAAGAAGCAGGTTTAATATTTTTTCAGATGCAGTTTATGACTTCATTCTTAAAGGCACCAGTTTAGATTTCCTTCACGTGTTTGGTATGGAATAGACTATTTCAGTTGGAGGGGACCTGCAGTGATCATCTAGTCCAACTGCCTCAGCAATTCAGGGCTCACAAATAGTTAAAGCACGTCATTAAGAGCTTTGTCCAAATGCTTCAAACACTGACAGGCCTGGGACACCAACCACCTCTCTAGGAAGACTCTTCCAGTGTTTGACCATCTCCTTGGTAATTAAATGCTTCCTAATGTGCAGTCTAAACCTCCCCTGGTGCAGCTTTCAACGATTCCCATGCATCCTATCACTGGATCCCAGGGAGAAGAGCCCAGCACCTCCCTCTCCGCGTCCCCTCCTCAGGAAGCAGTGAAGAGTGCTGAGGTTGCTTTTTCTCTCCAGGCCAGACAAACCCAGAGCTCTTAGCCTGAGTCCACTTCTCATAGGACATTCCTTCCAGCTCTTTCACCAGCTTTGGTGCCCTTGTCTGGACACAGCTAAGTCCCTCCATATCCTTCTTAAATTGTGGGGCCCAGAACTGCACCCAGTACTCAAGGTGAGGCCAAACCAACACTGAATACAGCAGGATAATCACCTCTTCTGACCAGCTGGTTATACTGTGTCTGATGCCCCCCAGGATGCAGGCTGCCCTCGTGGCTGCCAGGGCCACTGCTGACTCCTATTGATCCTGCTGTCGACCAGCACCCCCAGATCCCTTTCTGCAGGGCGGCTCTCCAGCCACTCCTCTCCCAATTTACACTTGTGCCCAGCATTATTCCATCCTAGATGCAGAATCCTTTTGGACTTGTTAAATTTCATGCCACTGATGTTCCAATATATACAGATTCCTCTGCAAGGCCTCTTGTCTCTCAGGAGAGTTGGCAGCACCTCCCAGCTTGTTATCACCAGCAAACCTGCTAATGGCGGATTTAACCTGCTGATGGTGCATTCAACTCCTGCATCCAGATGACTGATAGATATGTTGAACAGGCCCTGGAGCTGAGCCCTGAGGAGCTCTGCTGCTGGCTGGTCACCAGCCAGATGTAGCCCCATTCATTATAATCCTTTGAGCCCTGCTGTTCAGCCACTTCTTCACCCAGTGCACCATTAACCCACTTATCTTACAGCTGGACAACTTATCCAGAAGGATACTGTGAGGCACAGTCTCAGAAGCCTTACTAAAATCCAAAAACACTTACATCCACCCCCTTTACTTCATCCACAAGGTAGGTGACCTTATCATAGAAGGTTATCAAATTAGATAAGCAGGGCTTTCCTTCTGTGAACCCCTGTTGTCTGTGACTGATGACTGCATTGTTCTTTAAGTGCCTTTCAATAGCACACAGTGTAATCTCCATAATTTGCCCAGGAATTAAGGTTAGCTAACTGGTCTGGAGTTTCCTGGGTCTTCCCTCATAGCCTGTCTTGTAAAGTGGAATAACGTTGGGTAGTTTCCAGTCAGAAAAGACCTCTTCAGACTCCCAAGACCTTTGGCAGATTGTTGAAAGGAGTCTTACTGTAACATCTGCTAGCTCCTTCAGTATGCTGGGGTGAATCTCATCAGACCCCATGGACTTGTGAATATTCAGCTGATAAAACTTGTCCTTTACAATTTCAGCATCCACAGAAGGAAAGTCCCTGCAGTTGTGGTCCTCAGAAGATCGGGCAGCCCAATGTCTATCAATGCTATCAAAGTACTCAGATGAAAATATTGTTGAATGCCTCCACCTTTTTTTAATTTCTGTTTCTTAGGTAACCTTCTTCATCAAGCATTGGTCTAATGTTTTCCTTAAAGCTCTTCTTGCTATTGTTGCACTTAAAAAAGACTTTTTTTTGTCTGACACAACACTGGCCAGTTTAACTCTAGTTCAGCTTTGGCCTTTCATCTCTTCTCCTTGAACATGTGAACAGCTCTGTAATTTTGCTGCAAAGCCTAACCTCACTTCCAGACACCATACGATTTATTTTTCCTCTTGAGCTTCATGGGCAGTATCCTTTTCAGCCAAATTGGTCTTCTGACCCACTTGCTTGACTTTCAGCATCATGGGATTGCCTGCTTCTGGGCTTTGAAAAGGCCGTTCTTAAAAACAGACTGGCACTCATCGACTCCTAAACCTTCAAAGGCAGATTCCCAGGGTACTCTGCTAAGTAACTCCCTGAATAGCTTAAAGTTTGTTCTCTTGAAATCCAACGTAGCACTCTGCTGACCTTTTGTCTCATTGCACAAAAAAATTAAACTAAATCATTTTGTGATCACTGTGGCCAGCACAGCCATCTACAATTGCATCTCCCATGAATCCTTCTCTATTCAAAAATAGCAAGTCTAGAAGAGTGTCACAAGTGAGTGGTTTAGATTAATTCACTTAAAGAATCACCATCAAAGGTGAGTGAAATAGTTTGTGGGAGTGCAACTTTGCAAAGTTTGATGGCAAGGTTCACTCTATTAATTATTAAATGAATAGAATACACAAACAAAAATCAAAGTAAAAATTAAGTTAAAAGAAAAGTCAAATTAAGAATCAAGCTAAAATTAAGCCAAAATTATTTATACAGAGATCAAAGACATAAGGACTGAGGGAGACCCTACTGTTGAGTCACAATGTTTAGAGAGAAACCCCTTGCTTTCTAAACTCTTTAATAGCATTTAGGTGTAACTGGGTAAAATCTTAGCCTCAGCCTTGGTCAATGGTTTATGTGTAATAGAAAAGATATAAAGAGTAGGACAAAAGAGTAAAGGAGACCATTCTATTGAGTCACGAGGTTCAGAACGGACCTCCTTGCCTTCTAAACTCTTTATAGAGCTTAGGTGTGGCTAGATCCAATCCTAGTCTAGCTCTTGGACAGTGGATTATATCTAAAGATATATATAAAGTCAGTGTTTATTCATAGTTTAAAGTTGATCACAAAATGGTAGCAGCACTTAATCAATTAATTTAACATTTACCAGGTGATCCCATAGGTTTTACTTCAATCATAACAGTGATTTGATTATAGATCCACTGTATTGGTGATGCGGTATCTAAATCAATTTGTGCACACACACACGTGCACACACAAATACAAGGGAATGGGTGCATAGTAATACATGTACAAATATACAAAAGCATACCTATTCAGAGTTCCCTGTGAATTCAGTGAAATACGTTGAATGCCTTTGCGTTTCTCAATGGGCAAAGGGTTGAGCATTGAGGAGCAGAACGAGGCCTTATCGTCAGCTTTTGACAGTGGTTCCCCTAGTATCTCAAACTTGGGAGTTCACAAGTTCTGAGCGGCATCCCACTTGGACGCAGATGCTGATCACAGCCTGCTGTGGTTCAGGAGAGCTCAAAGGATCTGACTTGGGCCACTGTTTATAGGGTCAGAGAAGATTTGCTTTAGTCATCCATAAAATTCTATCCTGACTGTTATCTGAGTTGGTCATTTTTCAATGATGGTGGCACCACCACTCCACTCAGGCTACAGTTTGGGTCAGGAATGTCCCAGGGCTTTCAGGGGATGGCTGATCATCATTTTTGTTTCCACCTTTGCCAGGCAACAAGAATTCCAGGTACAGGCAATACCGCTCCCCACCATGATCATGCAAGAGCTGTTGGTATGATCAAGTGGTGCCTAACCCTCCAACTCTTTACTCAAACACCAAGGCCCAACAGGGATTTCTGACCATAACAGGTCATGGAGCAGCCCAGGTAAAGGGGTGAGATGCACAACCACAGAGAGCATCTTTCCTAGTTGACTCTGAATACTTGTGACAAGAAATTATCTTCAACAAACTTCAGGAATTTCCCAGGCTTGCTCATCATAGCAGAATGGTGTTCCCAGTTGATGTCTGGGAAGTTGTAATGTCCCGTAAGGACAAGGACTATTGATCTAGAGATTTCTCCTAATTACCTATAGAATAACTCATTCTGCCTGGCAATTGGTAGTAGACACCCACAATGACAGTGGTGGCTTTTTATAGTAGTTTGTAAAGAAAAGGAAGGTTTTATAAAGGAGTAAGTTTTCTAGTCTGATTCTCCCCTCTCTTTATGCTGGCCCTCATCATTTTTACTCCTTGTTCCCACAAAGCAAACAAAAGAACCTTATTAGCTGCTTATTAGCTGTTTAATAAAGTTATTTATAGATGTTTATTAAAATAGTATGCAAAACAATTTGATTCTGAAAATAAATATGAGCTTAATTTGATGAACAGGAAGGTATGATTAAGTCTTACAAACACATTTTCTGTAGAGTTTCCAGTATCAGAAATGTCATAACAACATGATATAAAATGTTGATCTGATTGATATAAATGCACTCTGCTAGTTCAAATCTTTTGAGAAATTTATGGTGAGTTATCATTATACTGTCAAGTTTTATGTAAGTTCAGATATTGTTTATTCATGACTTTATGCTAAATCAGGTATAGTCTGTCCTCCTACAATTGACAAAGAGAAAATAAAAATTGTATAGGCCTTGGCTATTTCAATGAAAACGTGGTGTGGATCAAAGGTGTTTATATGATGTGTGCTGTTTGATGTAGTGGTTCAACAGATGTAGGATTAACATTCATGAAACAATTTGAAAGAACCCCTGCTCCATGAAGTCAGTAAAACTATCCACAATCTATTATGTTATATTAACACATGTTTCTGTAGAATTAAAGTTTAATATGCAGCAATCAGTGTCAAGGGCAATATAATTTCACCTAGCAACTAAGCAGAGGTTGGGAAAGGCCTTATCTAAAACTGCTGAATATACCACACAAGAAAATGTATAACAGTTTCATGTATATTTCTTCATTCCTTCATGTTCCTTGGGAAACAAAAAAATACATCTATTGTACATGGTTGAGGAAGATGGGAAAAAGTCTGTGAGGAAATTAAACAACAATTTTGTTCTAACAGTGCCTGTCATCCCAGCTAAAGCAGAAAGATATTCCAAAGAGACTTTCTGTACTTTTATAACTATGTGACTCAGTTTAAAAATTAGAAATGTTAGGTTTATGATTAAAAAATAAGAAATTGTTTGATTATATTGAAATGAAACTGAATGATGGAGAAAAATTATCATTTTATGGTATCAAAGTAACTGATTTGTCAGAGAACATAGCAGACAGAAACCCCATTGATTTTATTACCTAGAAAATAGGCTAAAGAATTTAATATTGGATCTGAAATTCTGCTTTGTTATGATGGAAATAACACTGAAATTATCAGGAAAACAAGAAGGATTGAAATGGACAATGAATGAACACATATAGTTCCCTAAATGGGTAAAACTAGAGAGCACTGATACACTGCTAACTGCAAATATGAGCTAAGATGCTGAGGGTTTAGTTAAAAAGTTTTGAAAAGTTCCAAATTTGAAAAAAGGGGTGGGGGGTGGGGGAAACAGTGGAATGTAAATGTGTAAAGCAAGTTAGACACTATTTGTTGGTTAACAGAAGTGGCGACCAGACAAACTAACAGAAAACAATCAATATTCAAAATTTTCTCCTGGCCAACTATCTATCTTTCTATTTAAAGGCAATACTAGAAATACTACTTAATATGTTCCCTTGAAGCAGATAATTTACCATGTCTTTGTGAACAACAGTTTGGAAATCTCTGATTTATACTGATGAACTTTCGGGAATTGAGTAAGGAACTACATTCTTATGCTATATATATATATTAAGTAAAGATCTCAGGATAGCAAAATTAGGATTTTATAGAGCAATTGTTATGATGTTTCTTTTGCAGGAGAAGAAGTGGGATTTAGATTTGGGAAATAAAAATGTTTTTCTTTATTCTTGTCTAGTTGTCTGAATTCTCTCAGCTCCTTAATTCACAAGGGCTACAAATACAATTTTCTCTCAGGTGGCTCTGCAGAATTATGTAAGGTAGTAGACACAGTAGGCAAGGTCTTGTCAGCATCCATGCTGCAGCTCCTTAAGGGCATCTCATTTCATAATGCAAAATAAAACAAAGGAAACTGGAAAGGGAGATCAGTTTTTAAAGCTGAATTTATCTTACTGTTTTCCATGGTAAAAATTAATTTGCAGGTCTCTAAAAAATCAGAGAATGCATTGTGGTTTTAAGTTACCTGTATAAAAAGGTGGTGTCACTGATACTTGATTATACAGAGAGAATGAGAATACATGCACACACAGAGGTCATATGTAACTTTCATTCTTTGTAGATAGGCAATAGTATAGTACATTCCTTAGGGGAAAAAAAATAAAAAATCCATATATGAGATCTATAGGTCTATCCACATGAATGGCAAATTTTTACATCATTACTATCACATGATTCTCTTTTGCATGTTGCAAATTAGTTCCCTTGCATGTGCAATATCACCTTTGAGAATATTTAGGGGGTATTTTACTTGTGTGCACAGTCTGGAATTTTAATTACAATAAGCAAAAATGCAGAATATTCAAAGAAGCTATACAAAGCTCCAAAATAGAAACAAATTCTACAAATTCTCTTTTTTGTAAAGAAAAATCTGACATCTCAGAATTACTTAAGCTGAAGTGAATCTCTTCAGTCACATATTCTACATTTGAAAAGTCATTGGATCCTTAAAAGCGTACCATGTTTCTAAATACATACCTTAAAACAGTACCATGTTACTAAATACAGCAAAGTTGTTTGTCACAGAACTGTATGTCAGTGACATGAGGCAGCACAGGGTTATGTTTAGGGTAAATTATGTCATTTAGAGGAGGAGGAAAGTGGTCTAGCAGAGTCACAAGAACATAAAAATCTATCTGTAGTTCTTCTGAGTCCTAACTCATCTAATGAAAAATGATTAAGAATTTGATAATGTTCAATGGGATCCAAACCATCCAGCAAGCTGAAAAATGGTTGCTCATATGTAGCCAGTGGGCTTGCTAACTGGTACAGGAAAGTTCTGTAACCTCACCTTCTCCTCATTTCCTCTGTGTCTGGCTGCTGTTTGTGAGAATTTGCTTTTGTTTACTTGAAATGCACAATCTGCAGTCCCTCTTCTCATGTAGACTTCGCTGGCGGTATTTATGCAAAGACTGGGTAGTTGTGTTGTGATAGCCAGAGAGCTGTTCAAGCTGCTGTCCCCTATCTAAGAGACCGAAAAGCCTAGATGAAGTTCCTGTTCAGGCTTAGTAAATTGAAGGTCAGTATCTTGCTTCCTATGTTAATTTGGATGAGGGAATGGGCAATTGGGAATTACTTCCTCCTTTTGAAACTGTGCCATTACATATACACACACACATATACATAATCAGTATAAAACCACTATTAATGGGGTTAAAAGAAAATATATAAATAAAAATACATTCTTCAGGAATACGTTGGTTTGAGTTCTGCCAAATATTTGATATTACATTTAAATTTAATAACTTGGCACTTAAGGATGTATCATGGAGATAAGGAGATTCTTTTGAATATGAGGAAGCTAATGAATAATTCTGATGGTGGAAATATAAAGCAATGAAATATTGCTTAGGGAATCTAAGGAGCCTTAATGAACAAATTTGGAGAAATAAGACACTTGGTAGTTTGAAATGGTGAGGATTTTTTAGGGTGATGCATTCTGAAAGGAAAGTGAGGGTTTTTTGATTCTTCCTTTACAACAGACAACAGTGATAGTAAGGAACTATTTTTCTACTAATGCAAAAAATTATCTCCTTTCTATCTGGGTTGCATCCAATTTAAATGCTTACTTCTCCAAGTGGATGTGGGCACAAATTTATGTTAGATGAGCTTCTTCACAATGGATATGTGCTTATGGATGGTGTTCAATAGCTCTGTGTAAGAGTCATGACAACACAGAAGCACAGAATGATGGGGATATGAATACAATTTTTAGAAGGAATTCTAGCTAAATTGAACAATTAAACCTGAAATAGGTAGTTAATTATCTTTCCAGAGGGTCTCTCCAGCCTATCTTCTATGTCAGTATTATCATGTAGGGACATCTATTTGACGGAAGTATATACCCAGCACAAGTTGATGGGTGAACAGGGTATTTCTATACCTTTGATATTTATACTTCTGAATGAGAATAAGAACACATGATACCTGACAGATATCTTTGTTTGCATGTAAGGAAAAAATATTTTCAATTCCTTAATACCTTCTATTGGACTTTCCAAAAATAGTGGGGAATAAAAAGAGGATTTATCTTCCTAGTTCTATTTCAACAATAATAAAGAAATTTACTATTCTTTCTTCACTTATAATAAAATATATGTATTTGGACCTTGTTGCACCAAACTCATAGAAGTATCACTCAGTTTATGCAAATACCTTTGAAACAACTTCTGTAAAATGCATGTAAAGAAATTACAAATCGGAATGAGTGTAACAAAAATGTGTTTAAAAGTGAGGTAATTTTGACAAAACTTAGATTCATGTAAATATTATATAGCGTATTGATAAAGAACTGGAATAATGTTTCTATAATTTCAAAACCACTTGGAGGGAACACTTTTTCAAGAATATTTTTCTTTATTATGCATTTTTATGTTAATACACATTATATTTATGTACCATCATCTCTAGTTTAGATGAGAAGGGTTTAAATCACTCAGGTAGAGAAGGAGCTTCAAGCCTCTCATGTACTAGATGAATACACTAAGCACAAGACAAGACCAGTGTTAGAGGAATGAGATAACCCACGTTCTGACTGACAAAAACCAAAGTGGGTTTACTCTTTCAAATATGTTCTTTCTACTATCACGGAATAACTTCTGTATGTTTCTCATGAAAGCCAATATTCTAATTTGTATCAGCAATCTGTAAATGAGAAAATGTGAGACTACATGAGATCACGTTGGCAAAACATGAGAAAATACTTTAATTCCCCTCCCCCCCTCCCTGCCCCTTCTGAATATAGAGGATGTACTAATTAGATGCATTAATAATTTAACATTTTTTTCTTTAACAACTAGATAAATCAAAACACCTTTTTGGATTTTTATCCCTGAGTTTTGCTGAAGAGGATTTAATCTCCCTGAATTAACAAAAATCAAAGCTAATTTGAAAGCTTGACAGGATAAACTAGATTTGATTAAGAGATAAAGAAGCCTTATATTAAACGGTTTTTCAGTCGATATTTGTGAGACCTATAAATTATGTATCACCGCTTTGAAAGTCTGTATAGAAATTCAAGTGAGAGGTCATTTCCTTGTGGACAGGAGATAACCTTTAAGCTATTTTGGAATGGGATAAAGAGAAAAGAGGATAGAGAAGGAAAGACCTGAAAGAAGTTTAGGTTTATTCCACATAAAACTTGATGTGATAAACATTCACCACAACCTTTCTTCTTTTGTTAGATATGAGAAAACCTTATTTTCAACAGCTCCTTTTTTTTTTTTAATTTTTCTTTATTCAATTATAAGATCTGGAGGTAAACCAACCCAAACCAGGATCTTTAAGATGTTGGAAGTCAGATTTCAAAGACAAAATAAAGTGGTCTGGCTGCTGCCATGTCAGGTATGAAGGCCATAATTTGCTGTTCCCTTCCTAATTTGCTGTGAAAACTAGTTAATGTTAGTGGCAACAGCCTACTGGTTTGGATCCACCAGTGAAGGGGAGAATGTTTGATTTTCAGCTCTCTTGGGGTTGTTTTCTTAGAATGAATATATTGACTTGGCCAATGAAAAATGTGATTCCTATAAGCACGTATCAGAAGGCTAATGGTAGTAAAAATATATTTGTGAAGGAGGGACAGAACTAAAGAGTTTAATGCCTAAACTATAAAACTGTTTTGGAAAAATATCCCAATTCATTAATATTAGAGCAAGGGAATGAGGAAATCTGCATAAGAGAATTTGTGTCTGTGAGCAGTTTTATCATTTCAGATTTCTACTTCAGGATTGTAGAAGTTATAATTAAGACCTCCATACCTTAAAAAAATATAACTCAAAAAACCTTTGGCAAATACCAAGTGTTGAATGATAAATCTCATTTGCATCTCAAATTTTTGTTTTCATAAATACAGAGAAAAATAAGTTCTACTTCTTGATTGTTCAGTTTATGTTATACTTTGGTTTACTCTTAATTTATATCCATATACTCAAAATTAGTTCCAAATTCAATAACTAAAAATATTGCTCTTCATTTACATGAATACATTTAATATGAAGCGATAAAATCCTTGGTCTCTGATGGATAGAAGAGTGCCCCCACATTCCCGTTTGTGTTCAAGCGAAGTCTTGATTTTGAAAGGTTTTTTGTTGCTTGTTTTTAATTCCTTTGGTATTTCTGTAATCAGGACTTACAGAATTTGGCTTAAGAGCTGCTAATGATTCTTTAGGAAAATGTAAAATCCTATGACTGGACTTAAATTCATGGTCAAAATCTATATTTGCCTTTGTAACCCAAGTCATATTATGATTGGAATACACACCCTTCCACATAAACATCGACAGTCCTGCAGTTAGTCATCTAAAAGAAACTGGCTCATGATAAGTCAGCTGAAGAACTAGTATCTTCCCGGTATTCAAAGTGACTCTTGAACAGCCAAGAACAGAAAGTTTCCTTACAGAATCTCACGACTATTGCAATTTTTTTTCTATCCTATGGGTACATGTTTCCATACCTGAACAAAAAGAATTATGCTATACGCTATGAAAAGAGCATGTTACTTTTTAAAAGCATCTTTCTTTTGTTTTAAATGAACTTGGTTCCATTTCGTATCCATTTGCTGTATATGTTTTTTTGGAATAAAAAGTAAGAACACCCAATACATTATGTTCAGGCTCTGATACACATGTAAACTACTAAGCAAACCTCCGTGTAGTACAGTTTATTTTCTTTCTGGAGAAAAATCTAGTTGAAAGAGTCCTTCTGGAAACCCTTACTCATTACAAGTCTCTGAGTAATTTTTATGGTCTTGACTTGCCTTCATACCTGTTCACACATTATTTCTCTATCTTGTTGTTATTACTACATTGTCTTTATTGTTTTAATGATGTGTTTACCTATTTGATTCAGTAACTTTGTGAGACAGTTATCCTAATTTTACTCTAGTTTAGTTAAGAATAGATACTTTATTCTTCCCATGAGAAACATACGTTAAATCACTACCCTGTGATATTTTACCATTCTGTTTTTCTGTTTGTTTTCTATTTGTGGTATGGTACTTGTATTTTAAATTTACACAAGAAATAACCAAGGGTTATTTTGGAAGGGCTATTCCCACCCCCCCACCCCCCCCACCCCCCATGAATGTGGTTAAGAAATTTAAGGAAATCTGCCAAGGAAAATTCTTTTCCCCCCAGATAATA
>JAVJGJ010000014.1:97509117-97528307 GCA_035590215.1 Microhierax caerulescens
ATTCTTTTCCCCCCAGATAATAGGTATACTGAAGCCACCAAGAAATGAAAGAAGGTACAGACAAGAAGCTAATCATAATTGTTTCCTGGAATGTAAATGGCACAACACCACAATCATATTCAGTTAGGAGATCTTCATTAGAGTTTTTGGAGAGTGTGGTAATCACCACTTCTGCTGTAAACTTTTGTCCTGGTTTCAGCTGGGATAGAGTTAGTTTTCTTAGTAGCTAGTGCTGAGCTGAGTTTTGGGTCTGATGTGAGAACAATGTTGAGAGGACACATGATTTTAGTTGTTGCTGGGCACTGTTTATACTAAATCAAGGACTTTTCAGTTTCTTGGGCCCTGCCAGCCAGAGGGCTGGAGGGGCACGGGGAATTGGGAGGGGACACAGCCAGGACAGGTGACCCAAACCAGCCAAAGGGATATTCCGTACCATGGGACGTCATACTGAGTATATAAACTAGAGGAAGAAGGAGAAGGGAGGGGGACACATCTGGCATTATGGTGTTTGTCTTCCTGAGTAACTGGCTGAACACCTGCCTGCCCATGGAAAGTACTGAATTAATTCCTTGCTTTGCTTTGTTTCCATGCGCAGCTTTTGCTTTGCCTATGAAACTGTACTCATCTCAACCCTGGAGTTTTACATTCCTTTCCGATTCTCCTCCCCATCCCTGTGGGTGAGGGGGAGTGAGTGAGTGGCTGTGTGGTGCCTGGCTGCTGAACGGAGTTAAACCATGACAATTCTCTTGCTTCAGTCTAGCAAGAAAGTAAAATTATTTATTGTCAGTCCACAGTATTTCAGCTGCCATGAGAAAATTTGCAACTCTTAATAGGGTTCACCACCTCTTATCCCTCAGCCTTGTTTGGTACAGTGTGTGGCATGTTTACACATGCAGCCTGTGTAACACTGGCACAGTCCATTTGCTGTGTGTTATAGTTGATTTTTTAGACTTTAAAGGAAACTAAGCTGAACATTATAGACAGAATTAATTTGCCATAAAATATAACCCAGTGTCTTAAAACACAGATAAAATAGAATCTACTGCAGTTATATATGATTTCAGGCTACTGCCAGATCTGACTGCATAGTGGTTATAAAAAACTGGTAACAGTGATACATTGACCAGCTGAAATATATAACGTGTGTGGGTTTCTACTTTTTCCCAAATTTTAAGGTTGAAAGCACAATGTATTGCTCCATTTCTACCCGTTTTATCCTGCACGGTGCTTCTTCAGGCACAGCCAGTTACATGAAGTCACTCAAAGAAAATGCTTTTCTAGAACAACTTACCAGAGAGCTTCAATTTTAGTAGTGATTGTTTTCATAGACTTTGTATTTTTCAGACCTTTAAGAGATAATGCACTAGCTGGTAAAGACAGTGCTGAAACGCTTCACACTGTGACTTGTTCCATTTACCACTGTCTTCATTCCTGCTACCCCTAGGATATTCAGGCATTTTCTCCTTGTCTTTGTAAAGTCCTATAGGATCATTCCAAAGACATTTTAAGTCTTCACAGCTTTCAACTACTTTGGGGAAAAGTTTCACTGAGACATACTGAAGGTTCACCAAGGCCATCATTCTTTCACTGCCAGAACAAACTAGTGATGTCTAGGCAATGTATAGGAGAAAGGGCTAATACACAGTGATATATCAGTACATTTTCCCAGCATCTCAAAATGCAATTTGTATGGATTTTATGGGTAGAGACACCAGGATCATACTTACTAAGCATTGATAGATCTCGCTTTTATGAATCTTGCTTGCCTAATAGTATGTTTGCTCTCAGATAACGTGACTTCTGGTACTGTCCTTGTAAACTGCGCGTCTTTTGATACAGACTCAAAACTGCAAGAACAGTGGGGCTTGATACTGAACTAAGGCTTTTGGATTAGCCGGTGAAAAGCTGACTTTTCAGCTGATGCTTTTCTACGGTGTTAGAAGATTGTTTTGGAGATACCGTCTTCGAAATGAGGCTGGGAGAACCTGATCTCAAGGCAGGTGGGGTAGAAATTTTGCTTGTCCAAATTCTCTAGAAAATCTCCCACATCACTGACTAGTTAAACATTATTCAGCTAATGTTCAGTAGACATCTAGGCTCTTTAGAATAACCTGAAATTACAATAAGGGGTCATAGGACAACAGGGGGATTACAGATATTTGCAGTGTGCCAAAAAGGTGCATGGTATTCTGCCAGGTAGAAGACTAAGTGGTAGATTATTCTCATTGACATTTTCCGTACTTTTTGTCATCAGTATGACTAGTAAGCAATATGGTAGTCCTTCCTGGCTTAAAGATAATACATAAAAGTGCAACAATTAGTAGAGCAATTTTCCCCTCTAGCCCATAATTTTATTTTCAGGATATTGTTTTAAACATTTTGCGGTATTTTTAAACTTTTATAATGACTGTAATTATGCCTTTTATACAGTTGTGTTTATTCTGTTTACTGTATAGATGTAATTAAAAATGTGATAAGTAAAAAAAGTAGTAGGTAGACTCAGGAACTGGTAAGACACTGAAAACTACATTTTTTATGTTTTTTAAACTGGGTAAATCAAATCATATATCTATTACTAGGTTTTCATGCTGAAGATGTCATATAATGATTATTCTGAGGCAGAGAGCTTTTATGAAGGGCATTTAGACTATTTCAAAAAAAGGTGAAGGACACATCTATGGGCACAATAACAAGGTAGTTTGAGTCACTAAAACTATTTAAAGTAAAGAAAAGCTAAACAAAGGAATCTGGGCTTTTTTTTTTTTTTTTTTTTTTTTAGTTGCTCTGATCTATATTGATTTTCATACCTAAACTAAAAATCAATAATGTGGCTTTATGCTTCAGACTTTGCCTGCTGAGAGGCCACAGTACTCCAGGCCTCACTTTTAGTGCTCAGTAGCCTGGTAACGAAATGCTGAAAAAAGAATAAAATATATGGAATATAAAATCTAAGTAGCAAATGCTTGCCACATATGGGGACTCATACGTTACATTCCAACTATACTTTCACTGCAAGTTCAGTAAAATGTGCATGGAAAGGGTTTGAAATGTTTTATTTAGTATACACTTTCTAGAACAATTTCTATACTTTAAGAGAGGCTAAAACTGGATAAAAATTTCTTTAAACAGGAGAGGACCCTTACTTTAAAGTGCTACTGACAGCACTGAAGAAGCCCATGCGATTGTGAGACAAATACTTCAGAACTGTGCAGTAGAGCTGAATAGAGAAACTGAGCTCCTTTAAGGTCAGGGTTTAAGAAAGTTAAATATTCACCTAATGTGAAAGGGAAACTGTCCAATGTTCTTCTTCAGACTGTATGTGTTGTTCAGTATCCAGATAGAGTGAGACAAGGAACTAGGAACAAAGATTGGAAATATTGCAGGTACTTCTTCCTCTCATGGCTTTCTGAATAACTAAACTGGGAGCTATGTTTTATAGGAAGATATTTCATTTTCCAAAACCATAATTTTGGGGGCAAACTACTCTATGTATGATGATCACAAAAGTCTATAGCTTTAATTTATAAATTCTACATAGAAGTTGCTTCACCATTGGACTACAAGAAGAAAAGTTGAAATATATTTTGACAATGCTGATAGATTATATAAAGCCTGCAGATAAGTTTACCTTCTATTCCCAAAACTTATTTTCTGAGCATTATTTTTTATCACATGTAGTCATGGTACACAAAATATATAGTATTGAATAAGATAAAGAATTTCCCTAAAACCCCTCAGCTTTATGAGCAGAAATTTCAGGATCTATTTCCTATTTGTTGCAGGTCTGTAGCCAGCTACGCTGAAAACCATTAAAATACCAAAATATTTTGTTGGATTCTCATTACTTTATAACTGAAAGATGAACTATCTAATGGTTTTTCAAGACAGTAGTGAAATTTCATTATGAATATTTCAAAAAGTATTAAAGTATATGAAAGTATAATAAAATCAAATGTTTTGAACTTTGACGTTATGTCCTTGTCTGTAGTTATCAGGGCTAATATTAACTTCAGAAAACATCATTCTGTCTTCACAATACCCACAGTGAAATGAAAATTATTATTTGCTTTTTTGTAATTGCCCAGATTATTTATCACATGATACAACATAACAGACTATCATTCATTACTTGGTCTTGACTTGAAGTCTGTATAGTAAAAGTTGTGCTCTGTTTTTCTGTATCTTCCAAAAAAGACACTTGCAATGGGAGAACACTTTTGAATATTTGGAGAGGTTGAGGTATTACCACGCTAATATTTTTGGCTTGATGTACTCACGTCCAAGAGAAGTTTAAGATGCTGTGGGTATTAGAAGTTGTTTTTCATGCCAGTTGTCAGCATTTCTAAGTTTATCAGAAAGGATAAGAGATATTTTCAGTGATTTTTACTTATGTGTTTCTTACACAGTACTAAAATTTTGATCTTCTGTACAGACAGTTCTAATTTTATTACCCAACGTATTCCCTTTTATGACAAATCATTGGAAGTAATTTGTCATCTACTATTTGATCTTACATAAAAATACATTTGGTAAACAAAAGCCTTTCAGAAAGAATTCATGTGCATTACATTTTAATTATCATACCCAACAACACGATTTTAGAAAACAAAATTTAAACATTAATTATATGCTTTATTTGTAAACAAATGCTAATTTTTCAGAAAAATCACATTATTTATTAAAAGAATAAAACCTGACAAAACATATGACAAAATAAATTATTTGGTACAGGTTTTTTGCATGCGTTAGGAATTCTGTCTTAGAAAATGATAGAGCATTCTATCTTCAGATCATGTGTTTCTCCATTTAAAAAAGCTCAAGGAATTATTCATAATTTAGGTGCAGTAACAGAAATAATAATGGTCTTACTTGAACAGGAAATTTTCCTGCTAGATAATGATTCTTTAGAACTGAGCTTCAACCTGAAGTTTATTTCAGGTATAAATATAAATAGTCATTACTTGATTGAAAATTATATTGAAAACTATTTTTAGAATAGTATATTTTATATGTGTATATGTATTATTCATATATTTAAAAAAGAATATAAATATTCTCCCTTGATCAGCCAACACTGGCTTATTCTGGTATATACTTTTTAATAGCTAGTGATAGCTTAACCATTGGTAATGGAAAAGTTACTGAGTTATGCAAAGATCACACTTCTTATCAGAGTTATTAATGGTGGCAAGTGAATGCAGTTCTTTTTTTCTTCCATCTAGCCACTAAATTTGTACTGAATTTGCTTTCCCAAATGTCTGGACATACCCTACTTCAACCATCCAAGGGCTGTGGTTCTGTTCTGCTTTACAAAACAAAATGAAACAAAAGGGTCACCACCAGGAATGTGCCTCTGTAAACCAGAATTAACGTTCATTTTTCACATGCTCTGCACTGACACCTTGTGTTACTGTCACATCTGTTTGTCACAGAGCACAGAAACAACATTTTGAGTAGTTTTCAGACAGGTTGCTTTTGATTATCTGCTGCTCCGAAAGGTAGATGAGGAATTAGAGTTCTTTGTTCATTTCTCTTGCATGGTTATCAGTAACCCATGTCGTTTCAAACTAGACTGCCTTAGTGTCTGGCCATGCTGGGGTTACAGTCGATCTTAACACGCCATGGTGTTTGGGGTTTGCTGTCTTCTACCTGTTTTCATGTGCAAGCGGTGCTTTGGCTTGATGTACCGAAAGCAACGTACAGAAAGCAATTTCTTTTACTGTACCTCTCCAATATTTGGGGAACACTGAAAAGTATCTGTCACTCCCCTGATGATACTTCACAGTCTAAAAAAATGGGCAGTGGATGTCAGAGCATTTGTTCTGAAACATATTTGGTTCTGGGATTTGGTTTACTTTGAGAACTTGAAGATAAGTATTAAATTTTGCCAGGCCCAACTGATTCTGGTTAGTAATTCTGGTGTTGGGCTTTGGGTTCTTGTGTTGTTTTTTCGTTTGTTTTTTTTCATTTTCTCTGTGGTCTGGAGACTATTACAGCGTTGTGGGGAAGGACAGTTCTTTAGTTCTCTTTCTTCTGCGAATCTTTGAAGCAGAAATGAAGCTAGTGATATGAGTGTATTTGCAGATTGAATGGCATTTGCAACAGTGATTCCAGAGTAATAATAGTCTTTATCCTCTAGTGGAATTAAAAGCAGCAAAAAAAACCAGTTGAAGAAATGTGTGTGTGTGCTGCTCAGCAATTAGTGTTCTGGATCAAGGGTTGAAGAGAGAGGTACTGGGATTTATTTCCACAGGAAATACTAAGAAAGAACTTAATCTGAGAAAAAGTAAGTAGAGCCTTTTGTTATTGGGTTCCTTAAGTTCCTTATGTGTGAAATGCACTGATAGGGGTTTCATCTTGTCTTCATTCAGCTTTAAAAGCAATTCCTGAGGTCAGATTGCAAAAAAACTTCCAAGAAAGACAAATATTTCAAGGAAGTGATTCAACATAAAAGTTTTTGTTAGAAAGTTGCTATTCCCAACTTCTAGTGAAATCCACTTCAAGAATACCTTTATTAAATAGATCAGTCTGGAAAGTCAAAATCTGGAGGAAAGTATAAAAAGTATCAAATACACAACTATCATGCTTACTAAGTTTCCAACTTTTGAAAAATTACATAAATAGTTGAGGAAGGTCATTATTATTAAAGTGAGGTATTGCAATTGCAACTAGTAGTATCCTCTGGAAATAAATAAATATTCTATTTTTTGTATAAAATGTATAATTTTGAGGTATTCCTAGATGCATTCAACTCAGCTGAAAAATATATAGTATCATTGACAATGGCCAAAAAGTAAGTCACATAGAAGCACAGAAACGTTATGATAAAATAACATGTTAGTCAGTCTGTAGGAGACACATTTTTTCTGAGTGCTCTGGGCTGTATTATATCCTTTATAATACTGTTTCTTTAGTTGTTCTGAGTAAGTACAATGGAATTTTATTTCCTTTCAGAAAAAAAAGGAGTTGTGATGAACCTGCTTCCTCTTGAAGGAGTTTTGGTGAACTCCTTTGCATTCAAGACTATATCTGTGTTTCTTTTTGATGAATGTCCAATATTTATTTAAAATAATGTCTTAAAATGTATTGACCAACATGCAATCTCACTGAAGCCTTAAGACAAACAATATTTTACAACTGGGAATCCAACAAAAAAAGAATAGCTTAAAATCTGTCATCTTCATGTAGAAATTCACTGCCTTTTCTTTAATAGTGTCTGTAGATGGTAAGAAGAAAAAAAAAACAAACAACACATTTTCGGCAAATAAATATTTGGAAAATCATAAAGCAGTGCAATCATAAGACTACAGTGGGCTTCTAACAGTCACTTCATTCACTTTTCTTCCACAAAGCAAGATTACCTATACATTTATCATTTTTAACAAATATTTGTCTAGCGTGTGGCTAAAGATAGCCAGTGATGAAGGTTAGGTAGCTTGCCTTAGTAACAGATTCAGTAAATCTAATATTATGAATAGTCTGATAGTGTCTAACCTGTGTATTGTGGCAATCAAAAGCCATGTAGTATTTTTGTGCCTAAGATTTGCATGTCAATACACTGTCATTTGCTTGCCTACTTTTCTACCTCCTGTCCGTGTCCTTCATTTCATGTCTGGTGCCCCTTCAAACTGCTTGTCCCCATCATAGTATCTGAACAGATGGGGTTTCAGAATTGAATACTGAGCTACCACCCTCTGATTCTAGAAGTCTGCTCTATGGTGAGCTGAATCAGTTCTTTGATTGAGCTGAAAATTAATAATCTTATTTTAACTTTTCAGTGTTTGTTTTCAGCTGCAACAGTAACGATATTTCTGGTGTTGGTTCAAGGGACTACCAAACAAAATGGAAAACTGAATGCGGCTTACATCCCTTTTGGAAACCAGTTCTTTTAACAAAATAGCAAAATAAAATTTGTCAGCCCCAGTGGAAGTCCAATAATGTATTTTTTTTATTAAGACAATTTTTTTAATTAAGAAAAAGAAAAGATAATTTATCTGAAATTTATAACCTATATGAAATTTAATAAGTTCTCCATTAGAAATATAAGAAATACTCACAGTTTTTAAAAGAGTATTAAATACTGTACCTGTAAGGACTAGAAGAAGAAATGTTATTCATATATACTAAAATATTAATAGTAGAGCAGAAAATATTCTGAGAGTGTTGAAACACAGGTAACTACAAAAATCTGTAGGTGAACCTCTAAATCTTTTCCCTATTTCTTTCTTTAAATTGCTTGAACCCTGTATTTTGTTATTTTATTTTTAGTTTGTCTTTCTTTGAGTCTTCTGCTTCATCACAGCTAGACTAAATTTTATTAGACAAACTTGCTCAAACAGTATCGCCTCTTGAAAGCCCAAAAGACAATGATCAAACTGAGGGTATCTCAGTGCTGCAAAGAGATTCCTTGGTTCAGATCTGTTTTAATGCTTTTTGTTTGATTTTTTCTTCTCTATAACTTTAGCAGGGTGAGAGCTGGGATTTCTTTGGGGGTGCTTTTCCCTCCCCCAGGATCTGGGAAGCATACTATAGGTACTAGAGTGCTGGGTATTATGCAAAACTGAAACAGTTTCATTAATACCTACAATACCAGTCTCACTTTGGTACCTGGTGAAACAGTGAAGATTATACTGGGAGCTATTGAAAAACACTTGAAAGACAATGCAGTTTTTGGTCAAAGCCAACATGGCTTTATGAAAGGAAAGTTATGCCTTAATAAACTAATATTCTTTTTTTTTACAAATATACCTACCTAGCATACAAAGGGAAGGCAGCAGATGTGGGTTTTTTCGATTTTAGCAAAACTTTTGATACTGCCTGTTTTAGTACCTTTCTGGACAAAATGGTCAACATGTGGATAGAAATGTGCACAATACAATGTCTGAACAATTGGCTGAAGAGTCAAATTCAAAGAGTTGTAGTAAATGGGGTAACATCCGGCTAGTGGCCAGTCACTAGTGGTGTTCCCCAGGGCTCAGTTTTTGGAACAGTTCTCTTCTGTTTTTTTATTAATGACCTGGACACAGGATTTGACCGCACAATAAGTAATTTTGGCTATGATACTAAATTGGGAAGAATCATTGATTCCCTTAAGGGTAAAGAGGCCTTATAGAGAGAGATCATAATAGATGAGAGCTCTAGGCAATCATGGGTATATGTATAGGCTGGAGGGCAAGGGAATGGGGTGCAGACCCTGCAGGAAGGGCCATGGGGGTTTAGGTAAGCTCCATATAAGTCAACAATGTGCCCTGTGGCCAAAATGGTTAACCATACCATGGGGTGCATTGAGCACAGTATAGTTAAATGATTGAAAGAATGATTGTCCTGCTATACTTAGCATTAGCACAGACTCACCTCAAGTACTGTCTGCAGTGTGGGGCTCCACGATGTAAGAAGGATATGAAAATGTTAGAATGCATCCAAAGGAGGGCCACAGAGATGGTGAAAGGACTAGAGAGCATGACTTCAGAGGAGCAGCTGAGGATACTGGGTTTGTTCACTTTACAGAAGAGGAAACCTCATTGCTGTCTACAACTTTCATGAGGCGGAGCAGAAAGGGAGGTAGTGGTTGCCTCTCTCTGATGTCCTGTGACAGAACACAAGGGGATGACTTAAAGCTGAATCAGGGGAAGTTCAGATACAAAGTTAGGAAAAGATTCTTCTCTGAGAGGGTGGTCAAGCACTGGGACAAGCTCCCCAGGGAAGTGATCGTGGCCTCAAGCCTGTCACTGTTGAAGAAGTGTTCAGACAACACTCTTAGATACATGGTTTAGTTTTTAGGTTACCCTGTGTAGTCAGGAGTTGTACTTGATGATCCTCACAGGTCCCTTCCAGCAAACCAGCAGTTCACCTAGGCCAATGGGCTACCCACATCAATGTCATTTAGAAGCTATTTAGGAATACAACAAATTTGTAGCCATTTTTTTCAGGTACCCTAGGCTTACTATCACAAAGGTAGGTAGAATACACAATACATTCCTACACTCTCCCTTTACTGTCTATTTACAGAGCTCCTATTCAGAAATTCAGTCACTTTTGAGCTGTGTTTTCCTGCCTCCACAATCTGCTGTAGCAGTGAATTTCAAAAGTTTGGCACAGCTCTATTAAAAATATACTTTTTTAACAAAAGAAAATCTATTTTAAATAGATCTCCTACTAGGTTCAATGCATGTCCTCTACTTGAAGTGCTGTGATATTTGATGAATAGTAGTTCTGCATTAACTTTATCCA
Source organism: Microhierax caerulescens (assembly GCA_035590215.1). Taxonomy (NCBI): domain Eukaryota; kingdom Metazoa; phylum Chordata; class Aves; order Falconiformes; family Falconidae; genus Microhierax; species Microhierax caerulescens. The sequence continues at coordinate 97,519,348 of JAVJGJ010000014.1, forward strand.
CTGACTTTCATTTTATAAGCCTCAGTCATACCCTCTCTCACCCTTCTCTCTCTACAGAGAGTCACAGCCTTTTATTCCCTTCTTGACAGACAAATTATTCATCCCCTTACTTTTTTTAGTTGTGCTTTTCTATACCTTCTCTTGTTCTACCATGTCTTTCTTGAGAGATGAAGATCAGAGCTCTACATATCAGAAACCAAAAAGATATCAGTGAACCAAAATTTTGCATAAACCTCTACCTTGTTCTCAGTCCCGTTTCTGTTAATACCTGAGATTTGTTAATTATTGGGTTACTACTATATATTAAGTTGGTGATTTCAAAGAAACAGCGGCAACTACAAACTCTTTTGTGAGATGTACCTGCCATAATTGTTTTCCCTTTCCAGTAGTACTGCCTTCATCTTTGCATATGATAAGCAGAATACAATATTTTTTTTCAAGAGTAACATTTGTCTGTTTTTGTTTTCCGGTGCAGAATCTGTCAATTCAGGTAAAATATACAGATATATTAATATACAATTGATGTCGTATTTCACCAAAGCTTTTACAACTTTTTCTGATCTGGAACGAAAAATGTCTAAACAGACCAAGATTTATTTTTTTTTTCCTTTAACAAATGTTTTTAACAGATCTGCTTTGCATTTGGAGTTACAAAGGCCTCCAACATATTATACAAACCCAGAGAGTTAATCTATATAATACAGCTTGTCCCGAAACAGAATTGCTGTATGTGTGTTTGATTTGCCCACTCTGCTTCTGCCAGCTTTAAGAGTGCAAGCTTCCTATTGAGCCCATGGTGCAAGTTTGTAGGAATATCACAAGTACTTGATAATGCTGTGTAAGTAGAAGTTGCTCGGAAGTTTGTCAAACTGCTAAGTTTTCACAAATCATACTATTGTGGTTAATCATTATTTCAAAATTTGACAATTCAGGTTGACATTACCCAGATGAAAATCTACTTTCCAGTTAAATGATTTTCATAGCCCTATTATAAAAACTACAAGAACATGCCTCAGTTCCCACCTTCCTCTTCTGCCTTCTCAGGTTTCCTGGGTTTTTTCCTTTCTTCTTTCTTTACACCCCCACCCCCCCACCCCCCCTTAGCTTGTTTAGTACAAAGCCATCAAAACAATGTAAAAGATGTTTTAATGTTGCACACAAAAGATTTCTGTAATTTTCCAGTGACAATACTGGAATGTCATGGTAGAATTTGATCACAAATGAACACAGATTAGGCATCACCACTGCAGGTTGTCAGTAAGCTTTTCCTTTTATTGATGTCTGATTAGCATTTAAATTGTTTCACACCATTAGTTGCCTTAGATTTAATGATCATTAGTGGGTCTGAAAATGAACAAGATAAAAGGAAGCTTTGTCTTCAGTTCAGGGGATGGTTTACTCTTTCCATGCAGCGTCATTTACCACTAAAGAGGTGTGTGGTGTTGATTAAAGTTTAGTTTTATGCATTGTTATATTCTGCTATGAATATTAATGGACGTTTCAAGTTAGGCAGGGTATTCTTCACTTTCTCCTATAAATGTTGTGCATTTAGTGGTGTGCATCTGCATGAGTTTGATGTAGTTTGCTTTAATGATACTATTCACATTCGTTTCCACCATCAGCTGCATTTCAGTACTGTGCTCTGGGTATATTTATGCCTATGTAGAACATTTATCAACATAAACCTGCACAAAATGGATGGTACAGTTTCACACTGGCTTCTGTTACTGGTACTACTGTCTCTGAGCTAAGGTGCGGTGTACCCCACATGGAACTGAATTACTGTGAGGTTGGGTACTACTGATGTGAGAGCTATACTTAATTTTAATTAATATTCAGGTCTTCACTGTCAGTATGAAAGTGTAATGATCCTGTAAAATTATAATTAATATGCCATTTTTAAATGCAAAAACATGGCACAGAGGTTAATATAGTTAGGGATGTTGTGACAAAATCACAAATAAAGTTATCTTGACTTTTGAGTTGGTGGGTTAGTCCATTAGCTTCTATTGCCTCTTTACTTTTATCTGTATGAGTAGTGTTACAGGTTTTATTTCTTTTGTTCTGAATTTAACAACAAACAAAAAGAAGTAAAATATATGTTTGTTTTTTACAAGGCATCCAGAAAAGAAAGTGTTGAGTATCTTTTCCTGAATCTCCACCAGAAATCTGCTTGCCGTTGCCACTGTATAGCACTTTTAAAGGGAAAATCCAGACCTTGAAAGTTACAGGCTTTTCATTTATTACTAGATGAAAGATATTGACTATTGTATTTGCACTTAGTTGGTGGTATGGTGGTGAGGTGGAGGAGAGGTAGAGAGAATTTTTTATTTTTGTCACAATGGTTTGATCCAAGGGCTATGAAAAACTGTATCTGGATTAGACAGGCATTTAAAATTTGCTCTAAGTAACTGTTTGTGTTAACATATTTTTTAAAAAAGAAATTTAGAAAGTGATTGTTCAGTAATTAGAAGTTGAATCTGATAAAAAAAGTCTACTGTAGACCGCTTAGTTCATGGAGTTTTGGTTCAATGACTCTAGTAATGTATTACAATAAACAAAAAATACACCTTGTAGTTTATGATATTGCTGGCACTGTAAGAAGCAAACAGTGGCACACGGAGACAGTTCACGTGCAAGAAAACATAATTGTCTTTTCTTTTTTGCTTGAAGAAAGATTCCTTGAGGTCCCGACTCTCTGATGATATTTTAGAGTTACACAATAAAAGAAAAGTTCCATGTTCTCCTTCTTCTTCATCACTGTCATGCAAAAAAGACATTCTTGTCAACTTCACTTGAGATAATCTGTTTGGCACTTCTCATTGTAGAAACTCTGTAAGCAGAGGAACCCTCTGTTATCCTTTCAGCACACAGTAGAGCATAAAGGTTAATATGGATGTTGTTAAAATGCAGAGGCATGCAATTTTGCTGTATGATTGATACATGTCTTGCTGTGGTAAATTCGTATAAGCTTTTGAGAATGTACAGCAGCAGCCAAAGCTAAGAGACTGCTAAAGAACCCTGAGTATCTTTAAGGAGAGGGAACATAAGTTTGCTGAAATTGCCTATGTGAGTATATAGATGTGGATAGCTGATCTTTGAATTGAACTTGATTCTGGGTTTGATTGAAACTCTGAAATCAGAGTTCGATGTCTAGAAAAAAACTGGGAGTCTTACTGAGCATTTCCAGGAGAAGTTACTGCAGGTCTCAGTGGAAGTGTTATGATATTTGAGTAACAATCTCAAATTGGAACCACAGAAGTGATTAAATATAGCCACCCCCTTCTTGAAACAGAGCTGAAGAGAAGCGTCTTCCAACACAAATTTAGTGTGCATATGCAACAGTTACTTTCCAACATGAGAAGGATGTGTAATTTTGCCATTATGTATTCACTTTTTCTTACCTGGGGTGATAATGAAGCTATCGCAGAACCATTAAAGGTGCCTGTTGGTGGCTCTAATTTCAAGCTTTCAGAACAGAATAGTGTGTTGTCAACACTTACCTCCACAGACATAAAAAAACTACAACTGAAAAGACACCTGTGTATAAGCTAGTCTTAAGTTTGTCTTACTATGCACCACAGCACTGCTGCTAGGTTTCATATCCTAAAAACATAGTGCTATAATTAATTTTCTAGTTGTATAAACATTTGATTTGATTTAAGAAGCTGCAAGTTGTCTGTGCTAAAGGTTAGGCACCTCTATTTAAACACAATTTTCACTTCCTACTGTTGCTTTGATCAGTATCTTTATAAGAAAGAATTAGGATCAAAAATACTATTGTAAAATGCATGTTTAATTGTGACATATGCCATAGTATCTCTTTTGCAATTCTGTCTTAATTGCTGAAAAAGGTCAATAATTAAGTTCTGAACTTGAAGCCCTGGGTTTAGATGGTACCGTTTGTTAAAGGAAAGAGGTTATAGCACTATAGGGAGTGTGAGAATTTACTGACAATTTTGAAGAAGCACTAAATTTTCCCTGATTTTCTCTTTGGTGAAAACATGGAGAATTACTTTGATTTAACAGTGATTAAGTCTCAGAATAACCGTAATTTCTGTAGGCTAAGCAATTACCAGGAGAAAAAGGGAACACAGAGTAAAACACTTTGAAATTCAGAAGTAGAGGGTAGGTCTCAATTCCCTCTGCCTAACCTTAGTCACCAAGTTCAGGAGCTGCATGCGGTAGTCTTGCTCTGTAAGGAAGAGATGGACTCATTCAGAGATGGCTGAGATTACCTGAGATCTGAGTAATTCTGTAGAAGCCTGTCTCCGTCTAATCCATATTGGATGGGTACTAATTTTCCACCTAGGACTTTTCAGCCTATTGTGATTTTCCACAGAAAATCACAATTTTTGTGAATGATTTGTGCTGATCCAAAAGCAAGTAATTGTTGAATGATCCAATCTCTCTAGCTCTTCTCTCTACTCTTGGATTATCTTTCTTACCCCTTTCCACATGCCAGCACTGGCATTGGTTTGAAGTGATTTAGGGAACCAAACATTCAAGAAACTATTGATTTTTATAATGTTAGGTTTTGATGCCTTATGTCGTTGAATGACTCCAGCACATAATCAGTTGAGCATTAAGGGTCTCTTACAGTACTATCCAGTTGGTCAACAAGCCCAGCTTTCTCATAAAACCTTATCCTTAGCTAAAAGGTGAAGAGATCGGTACAGGAATAGTATGTTATTTGTATGAGGAGAATTTGAGGTTTGAAACATTTACATTTGAATCTGTAGAAGGTAAGATAAATTAATATTACATATCAAAGAATCACTGAGGTAAAAGAAGAGATAACTTTTTAATAACTAGAGTTCAGTGTCCCAGGTTAAAACTGACAGATATAATTCTCTGGTTTTTCTGGATTCATATTTGTTCAGAATGTCTTTTGCAAGTACAGAGATGAGAAAATAGCTTCTTTTAGATGAAGATATAACTGTGAAGTCCAGCTTTTCATTTTCATAAAGAAGTGCCATTCAGCAGAGTGACACAAGCAAATTATTGTGCCACATAATTCAAACAAAAGTTTTGCATAGGTCATGCAATTTGCTACATGTTCTATCACTTTACTAAGTGAACTGGCAATCTATATATATTTTTTTTTCTACCGTGACCCTAAATAACAAAGTCATGAATTATAAATTTGCCACAAAGTTTACCATAAAACCCTTACTCTTGCAAACAATCAAGAATTGCAGGAACAGAATACTTATAGAAAACTGCCAGTTTGATATTCCGTGTTGACATCTCTATCTCCTATTTCCTCTGTGTGACTCCACTTTTAAGAACAACTTCTAAACAAATTTGAATCAAAAAGAACATAATTCAGACTTTCAATTACATTTAAAATGAAAGACAGACTTTGCAATATTTGGACAAGCTAGGGCAGTATATTTAAAAAGTATAGAGGCTTTTGACAGAAAATACCATAGCAGAACCTGAGATGCTTTTCTGAATTTATGAAAAGCTTGAAAATACTGCCTGTGTTACAAGGAAGTTTTTGGTTTACAATATTTCCAGGTCAAATTTGTAAACTCATCAAATTTGGATTGCTTGCATTGAGAAAGTGAAATTGTAGTAGAATAAAATCTGAGCCTTTCATATTGATATTGTTCTTCTTCCCCATGTCAAACTCATTAAAATATTGATAGATTTCTCAATTCAACTAGTGAGTACAAAACTTTAAAGTAAAAGGTAAGATAAGAGCTCACTGAATATTATTTTATTCTGTAAAAGATTTCTTTGTTATTATTTATTATTGGGTTTTGTTATTGTGGGTTTAAAAAATCATCAGGAAGAAATATTTTGATGTTAGTGCATCAAACCAAGCTAAGAAATACTAATGCTTTTAAATAATATTAAAATAATACTAATACTAATAATACTACCAATAATAATAATGTGCTTATGAACATCTCTGAAAGTTCTTCAGTGTTAATGAAACCTTGATGGTCTTGTATGTTACCTCACGAGGAACAATCACAATGAAATCTACTTGGTGTTTTGGTATCCAAAGATTATTTCATTTTCTGCTGTGTCTGCAATTAAAAGTTTTAGTCCACAGAGATGTTTTTAATACAGATTTATCAGAATAATCATGGCATAATCCCTGCCATGATATACTCACCAGAAGGGTATTTATGAAGACTAAATGCTGACCGTTTTTGCTTTTGAATACAGGCTATGAGAACCCTGCTAAGGAATGTGTAGTCCAAAATACCTAAAGTATCACACATAAAGGAAAGATACTTAAATTCAGACAGGCTATACATAATAAACAGTATGTGTGAAGATCATTGGTTTTCACTATTGGAATTATTTTCCAAAGACTGCAAGGCATTTTTGGATTTTTTTAATATTTCAAATATTCTCAAGAAAATTTATCCTAGAAACTTTTTCACTGGTTTTGAAATTGAGAATGTAATAAAATAAAATGTCAAGATCTTTGAAACTCTCTCCTGATCTCTGCTTAGTTGAACTACATAAGTGAAAGACCTATGGCTTAAAACTTGGGGTGAAGGAGGAACAAACTATTAGGTGCGTTGAACTTTTCATTTTCAAAAGGCTTTCTGTTTTAAGAGCAGCATCCCATTCCAACTACATGTATCTTCAAAAATTTCATACTGTAGTCATTCTCATCTGACACTACTATATGTATATCTTCCAGAATGAGAAACTACAGTAATGACTCTTCCTCCCCACCAACTGTCTTTGTCTATCTTAACTCCTCGTTCCACTTTTGACCTCTGAAAACTTCTTCTGTTTTCTCTCCCCTTCTACATCATCTATATAAAATGGTGACAGTTATTTTTACAGAAAACACAGACTGCATTAAGTCATAAATAGAGGATAATCTAAAAATGTGATTTTAATTGATCAGAAATAAATTTTTGCATCCAAGAATGCTACTGAAGTTAAAACATTTTGTAAACATCTTAATTTTATTATTCCTCCAGCCTATTTGTGAGACACTGGTTTGGGCAAAAATTCTAGACTACAGCAAGAGACAGAATGCTGGGTGGAGGGTTGTGTTTTTCCCCATATATATACAAATATAATTATTTTGTCTGTGTCTAGATATGCTCTAAATGAAGTCATTGTTTGTCGTAGAGAAAAGAAAAATTTCTTGACAGTCGTTGAACTCTGTTGTTAACAGGGTCCAAGACAAGTGTATATAGCTCACATTAAGGTCAACCGTTTTCACAGCTTACTTAATGATTAAGTGTGAAATAGATGTCACAGATGTCAAAAGGATTAAAAACACTGGAGAAGTCCTTTCACTCATGCTTATAGGATGATATCTTTCTAAGATTTTCCTGGGAGACTACAGAAAAGGTTGAGTTTACCGAAAAAAAGAACAAGGGGGGGAGAACAATCTGAATAGCTATAATGAAAAAATAAACTCTTTGCTATAGAGTGCTTATCTTGAATTCTGCTTTACTAGTTTAAGAGCATAATTTGTATCACTACTTTCATAACTTTCTTTCATGGATTATTAGGTTAAAAAAAGTATAAGGATGAATATTATTTTACTTTAGCATGAACTTTTGTTTATTAGCAATTTCTTACCAAATGATGCGGTGTCAAGCACACGACATCTGGTGAATCAAAGCCGCATTTTTAGAAAAGGTACCTTACCTTGATTCAGAGTTTGCATCCCACCAGAGAGGTGTGAGACACTGGAGATAGCTATAAAGGTTTATTACTGCACCACACTTATTCAGGAATACTAGTTTCCAAACGGAAATTTCCTTTTCGGTGACTGGCTCTAGGTTTAGCAAATTGTGAATTGCTTATACACACAGCAAAGCTTTCTACACAGCTCCTTTTAATGCTTTCTTATTGTCTCAGTGGTCTGTATCACTTCGTTAATGCACATACATTTCAGGAATTTCAAAATCTAATTGCAGAATAAATTAGATTGTTTTATTATGGTCCCATCCTCCTCATCTTGGTTATCAAAATCACCACGTCTTGCCTGCTGGTACCTGAAATGCAGTTCCACTTTCTACAGGTGAGACCTGTATTTGTAGTTCCCAGATGTATGCCTTTTCATTTAACTGTATTGAAACACAGGCATGAACGTGTCCTAGCCAAAGGAAATAACCTGTCTTGTCTAGTTATCACTCCAGCAATGCCTGCAAACTTTGTATGTTTTGCTGGTGTTCCAGTTTTATTTCAGACATCTGATAAGGTTTTCAGTAGACACAGTCAGAAGCAGCTTACTAAATATGACTAAAGATAGAAGTTTTGCTTATGGTTATTTCTTTAAATGTATCATGGAGCTAGAGTTTAAGCTATTGAAATTCGGTTTTGATTTGCACACTGGCAATAGTTTTAATAAAAAGTCTCGGCTGTCTCTTCCACACCTTGAATAAGTTTTGTGATATCTGAATAGCAAAGCAGATCTGCTGAAAATCTCCAAATCCTAATTCTAAGAGGTGACAAATAGATGCAAATTTCTGAAGAGCTCTGAACAGGAAGTGTTGCCAAGAAGAGTTACAGACAGGAACAAAGAAAAATTAATTTGCCTCTTAGTCTTAGTGCAGTAAGTTCATTTCTTAATTTATTAAGTAAGCTCATTTTAAAATGGTAATACTCAAATGGTTTATGACAAAATTTCCTATCATAGACAAAAAAGTGGCTACTGTGACAATTTAGAATTCTTTAGACCCCACTGCCTGGTGTAACTTTCTAAACTTAATCACTTTCACAAATCAAGTTTTTTTAAGTAATGATTTCCAGAAATCAGTCCATGTACTTCTGGAAAACCCCACACCTTAGGATTACACCGGAAATATTTCTTCAAATGAATTACACCTTGTGTAAGTGGACATTCACATAGACATTCATTCAGTTAAGTATCTGTGTACTTCTAGTAGTGCAGCTATCACAAAGCTATTTACTTTCATTTTTCAGAAAAGGAGCCTTGTATTGGAAGGAGCTACCTGGTGGTT
>JAVJGJ010000014.1:97528407-97545060 GCA_035590215.1 Microhierax caerulescens
GGGGGGGGGGTTGGTCAGATTTTGTCTTGCTCTTATTGAAGAGGAAGCACAGATCTATATTGACAATAAAAAGAAAAATTCTGAACTTCTTCCTAGGGACAAGTCCCAAACCTAATCATTTCTAGAAGTTCCCTGTGAGACATTGTTTAGATCTATATTGACAGTCTCTACAGAAAGGGACTGATATTTGTTTGAATTTGCAGACAGGAAAGAATTTATTTGGAAGATTTAAGAACCAAATAATCACATAACAAGCCTTCTAATGCAGCTTCCAATGTTATCTAACAGTGACTGTAGACGCTGTCATCAGAAAAAGGCACTCTAGGTAAAAAAAAAATAATAATATTTTACTGAACTTCTATAGATTCCAACGCAGAGACTGAGGGAAAACAACAAAAACACCAGGTCATTTTCATGGAAAATTCTAAATGTAAATGTTCTAGGAAAAAAAAAAAATCTAGTATGATTGCAAACCTCCCATACAGTTCTGGTAACTGAATTTGGTTTTGCATGCCTTTTAATTGTTGTTATGGTTGTCACTGTTAATAAACCTGGCTCAGCCTAGTAGATAATACGGTGACTGTACCATAATGCCTTATGCATTTTCCAAGCTGGCACATTCAGCTAATAATGTCATACTTCATACTCTCACACAATGGAGAATGTTACCAAGAATTTTTGCAAATCTCAGAGTTATCTAAAAGACTAACTGGATTATCCAGGATGGGGAATCTTTTGTTTGCTCAGTTGGTTTGTCCATGTAAGTATTTACAATAGAAGATTCCTGCAGCTGCAAGCATGGGTTTACCACTGTGTGCAAGGAAGAGACAGGCCTCGGTACCCAATTAAGAGATGCAGTGTAGTGATTGCTCCAGGCTGGAAAGATGTCAACATCAATTTCAGGTTCCTCACATTAAACCAATCAGCAATAGACTTTGTTTCAGCTTCTGGTCTCTTGTAGGTTTTTGGTTAAATTAAATTTTATAACAGGTAAATTGAACTGAGCCCTTCACCGTTTTGAAGAAGGTTTTCTGTTTGTGCAATTGAAGGTTAATAGGATGTGCAAATATCATAGGCATACCAATAATTCTTTTAAAATGTTTCACCTTCTGCACTCCCCTTCAAGTCAATTTCCTTCCACATAGAAGTGCTTCACACTGAGTTCCCTAGAGTTTAGCCATTTGAAAATATATAGCCGTCATGAATATAAATTGTATTAAATATTCCTGGTTTTTAAGTGATACCCAAACAAGATGTGTTGTCCAATTTCATTTAGCTACAGTGATTTAATGGTTTCTGTAATTTAATCTTGTTTCAGAACAACTTCCCCTGCAACACAGAGATGCAACACTTTCCAGCTCTTCTATTAAATTCATCGTTGCTATAGTAAAACATCTGAGGAAAAAGCGGTAGAGACATTCCCCTTCTCCCAGTATGTATGTATAAGGTATAAATATAGGCTTCAAGGGCAACTTTCATTTTTTTTCAGATGAATATTAACTCCCAAGTACATCTGTTGTACATTTCAAGGGCCTTATGTGCTTTTTTAGCCCTAATGATGGTTTCCTGAGGAAACTATCAGATTATGGTCTTCCTAGCTCAGACTTCCTCCTGCAAGTGTGACTGTAACTTTTCAGTGTAGGAAAAAGCTCAGAGGAAGATAGCACACTCTTCCCACAACTAAATCCTCAGATAAAATTTTCCTTCCCTACTAAACAGACAAGCCTTTCAAGCTGATCTAAAGAATAAATCATTTGGATTAATCTGATCCAGCCATGCATCAAGGCTGTTCTTCCTGTAAAAAAAAAAAAAAACAAAAAAAAAAAAACCACAAAAAAAAGACAGGAAAGAAGACTCATCTGTTATATTATGGCATTTTCAGGTCTCTGGACTATAATCATCACAACTGCTCTGATCAACCCATGGAAAGGTGTCCTCATGAGTTGTACCGCTAGAATTATGAATGTAATTTATGAGAAGGTTTCTATGCTATGGATGCATCAGAGAAGTTGTCCGTACAAACATGGACAGAACCCTCCCTGTCCCATGGACAGCATCTTCCCTGTCAGACAGTCCTTAAAAACTGTCCAGATTTCTCGATGCTATTAGAGACATCATAGGGGTGAGGATTTTATTTGAAAAAGAATTTGAAAAGAATCTGAGCACAGATTATTTCTGCTTCACACACTTCTTTTTCATGGACATTTAAAAACAATTTTTACAAAATTTGTCCTACAATCACATTTTCTCCTGAAAACACCTTAGCACCTAGTCTTGTCCTTTCCTTTGTCCTATGTAGCTTAGTTGTAGACCTTCTGGCTGAATACAGATATCCTCTGCAAACAGGTGATTATGTGATCCTTTCAGAATCAAAACTTTTAAATTTTATTTTATATATATATATATATAATATTTATATTTTTCATTGAGATACAATCAAACATGTCATTAGACCACAAGATCATTTCTAGACAAGACCTTGGAGACTAGATACATATTCTCTTCAGCTCTTAAGGGTTTGTCTACTTAAGACTATCTGAAATTTACATCAGCAAAGTATTGTCAAACGAATGATGACCTAATTTGTGTACGAATGTAGGTCACTCAGTTTGCTGCTCCTTCTCATGAAGTTCCTGGTGCTATGGCAGACTGTAGCACCTTAATGCAAGCTTAATGCTAGCCTTGCCGTTGTTAGTAGTATCATGCTTTGTCTTGTACAGTTGCTCCCGAATTAAGAAACTAAATCCACTAAGATTACATGTTTGCGAGAAAACAGCTTTTTGTGAGTGTTTTGGTTTTTTGCTTGCAATAGGAAAGTAAATGGAAAAATCCAATTAAAAATATGCTTGTCATCAATTGTATGAGCTGTATGTTTTTTCACAGAAAGCAATAAACCTATACTCTAAGGAATCTTGTCTTGTTACCTGATTTTTTTCTAGTACTTTGGAGTATGCAATGTGTCTCCTCCATTCATATTCTAACATCTCTGTATGAATGCAATGTGAATGTTACTCTCCTTTGGCAAATGCTGTGTTGCTCCATGTGTATTAGCTGCTGGATGCAATGACTGAATGCTTTGACTGTTGAAATTACCTTATACCTTTCTACCAACAGAACATATTAAGCTTAAAGATACTTATTGGAAAAAGAGTTTGCTACTTTTGAATGTAGCAAAGGTATTCCATTAGAAGATACAGACATGCTTACTTCAGGAAGAAATTCTTGCTTCTTATTTTACATTTCTGAGTTAAATACTTCTATAATTTCTTAAGAAAAGAAAAGAAAAGAAAAGAAAAGAAAAGAAAAGAAAAGAAAAGAAAAGAAAAGAAAAGAAAAGAAAAGAAAAAACACAGGAGAGCTTTAAAGAACTTTTCTCATCAGTTCAGGGTTATCTGGTTCTGAATTTCTTTTCTAAGGAAAGGAGCTGCATACACTCCAACTAGTCTGAGCTACTCAAGTTCATGACAAATGGAATAAGTAGAAATTCAGGCAAAAATAAGATAATGAAACATTTTGTCATTAATATTTAATATCTTGGTCTGACAATAAGACTACTCCATCTAGAAAGATGATTCCAAGTATAAACAGCATGAGATACATATAGTTTAGTTAAGGAAAAAGCAATCCTATTACCCAGCTTCTTAAGTTGAAGGCTGCATCTAGGCGATTATGTTTAAACACAATGCCCAACAATATCTGACATGTATTGTTGTCTTTGGTATACTTCAGCAATGCATGTGCAATGCAGTCATCCTCTACATAAAAAAAAAAAATAAAAATATTTCCTTTTTTGCTGTCTTGATATTATGTACTTTCTTAGATGTCACCCCTCTTCCGACCCCTCTTCCATTCTGAGAATAAGTATTTCCTGTTCATTCTCTGCATACCCTTCGGATAAAGAGCTCTTCAGTTAGGACATCTGATTTCTAGAATATTTAGTCAGTCTACTGAATTTAAAATAAATCACTTGCACAGAATGCCTCGTCATCCTTGATGATTTCTCTGTACCTTTCTAGTTGCAGGATTTTCTGTTTGAGATGGAGTAGCCAGAGCATAATATTCAAGATATGGACTCACCAGCTACTGTTAACATCACAAAGTTGTTTTTTGATTTATTCTCAGTACCTTTCCCAACGATTTTCCACACTGTGTTGTCTTTTTGAACTGCTGGGGAAAGCTGAGCTGACATTTTGAGAGGTAAGCAACTGTGGCTTTGAATTCTCTTTTGTAGGTTATCATATCTAATCTAGAGTCTACTGCTGCCTATAGGTACAGTGATGACTCAGCAGTTTTTTTCAGATTGACCTCTTTTAGTGAAAAATAAGAACGCTTCTCCCTCCCAGTATAGTTTCTTGCCGCACTAGGATTAAAAAAGCAGTTGCCAAAATTCTGACTGAATTCCTCCATATTTAAAATTGTACTTGCATTGAGGCTTCCCTCTGCAGATCTCAAAAATCCTCAAAAGACAGTAACATTTCTGATCCAGTAAACAATTTTTCTATGTCTCTAAAATAATCCATATTTTTTACTCTGGCTTATCTACTTTTCCTTTCTTAAACTTGTTCATTTCTTCTGTTTGTTCACATTTTGTATCACTGTACCAAATGACTTTGCCATGTTGTATCCATATTTCTTTACTCTTTATTTGCTCAGTGTGGTATGAAATGCAGTTGTTGAACAACACTCTTTTCATCTGTTACTGTGACAGCCTTTCCCTTCATAAAAAAATTGTTTGTGCTCTACTGATTTGCAAGGTCATGGTCAACAGAAATGGAGGTCTGTAAGAATTTGATGTTGGGGCACTAGACAATATTACGATATTGTTTGTTTGTGTATATATGTATCTTTTATATTTATATTTAAATTTATATTTAAATATACAGACAACCTCTCTCATGTGTTTATATGCTTTAAGGCACAATTGGTGTTGATATACTTGACCAGAAATAATTAAAATGAAAAATTATTTAATAAAAATTACGTATAAAACCTCATGGATTTATAAATTTTATGTTTGATATGTACATAATTGTTTAGGGAAACAGTTAAGAAAGCTAAGAATTGTAAATGCATATCAAGAACAAGTAAAATAACAGGTCATATATGTTCATTGCTAAATACTAAAAACATTTCAGAAACCTTTGACAAATGCTTCTGTGCCACATCTGAGTCAAGCACAGTCATGTATAGCTTCTATATGATGCTGTAGCAAAGAAGTGAGAGACATCATGGCTAAAATTACATATTTATAAAATAGCTTGTCGATATAATGCATGCTAAAGAATCTTAAAAGAGCATCTCAGAATTCTCTGAATCCCTCATGTGAGTTATTAACACAGTGTTAAAATCTTAGGTAATGGTAAAGAATGAAGCACAGGGGATGACCCTGGGAAATGCCATGTGTTTTAAGTAGAGTTACAAATTTGTTCTTCTGGTGCATTGCATTTCAATTAACCAGTGGAACATGTTACCCAGAAACCCTGTGGAAACCATCTTTGGAGTTTTCATACCATGACTTAACAAAGATCTAAGCAGCTGGTCTGAATTCAGCATTGACCATGCTTTGTTCATAGAATCATAAAATGGTTTAGATTGGAAAGAGACCTGAAAGATCATCTAGTTCCAACCCCCCAGCCATGGGCAGGGACATCTTCCACTAGACCAGGTTGCTCAAAGACTTATGCAACCTGGCCTGGAGCATTTCCAGGGATGGGGCAATTATAACTTCTCTGAAAAACCTGTTCTGATGTCTCACCACCCTCACAGTAAAGAATTTCTTCCTAATATCTAACCTAAATCTACTTCTTTCAATTTTAAACACTTGCCCCTTGCCCTTGGTCCCCACAGGTCCTTGTTGAAAGTTGCTCTCCAGCTTTCTTGCAGGCCCATTCTAGGTACTGGAAGGTGGCTAGAAGGTCTCCCCAGAGCCTTCTCTTCTCCAGTCTGAACAACCCCAGCGTTCTCAGCCTGTCTTCATAAGAGAAGTTCCCCAGTCCTCTGATCATCTTTGTGGCTCTCCTCTGGACTCAGTCCAACAAGTCCATGTCCTTCTTATGTTATTGCCCCAGAACTGGATGAGTGATCCAGTATACTCCAGGTGGGGTCTCACCAGAGCACAGTAGAGGGGCAGAATCCCCTCCCTCGACCTGCTGGCCACACTTCTTTCGATACAGACCAGGATTCAGTTGGATTTCTGGGCTGCAAGCGCACATTGCTGGGCCATGTTGAGCCTTTCACCTACCAGCTCATCCAAGTCTTTCTCCTCAGGGATGCTCTGAATCCATTCTCTGCCCAGCCTGAATTAATACTGGGGGTTGCCTTGACCTATGTGCAGGACCTTGCAGTTGGCCTTGTTGAACTTCAGGAGGTTCACACAGGCCCACTTCTCAAGCCTGCCAAGGTCCCTCTGGATGTCATCCCTTCCCTCCAGTATGTCAACAGCACCACTCGGCTTGGTGTTGTCAGCAAACTTGCTGAGGGTGCACTCAATCCCACTGTCCATGCTGCTGACAAAGACGCTGACCAGCAGCAGTCCCAGTACTGACCCCCCTCATTACTGGTCTCCATTTGGACATTGAGCTGTTGACCACAACTCTTTGAGTGTGATCACCTAGCCAGTTTTTTTATCCACTAAGTGGTCCACCCATCAAATCCATGCCTTTGCAGTTTAGAGGCAACGGTGTCATGTGGGACTGTGTCAAATGCTTCGCACAAGTCCAGGCACATGACACCAGTCGCTTTTCCCTCATCTACCAATGGTGTAACCGTTTAAGCAGAAGGTTAGTCTCAATTACTAGTTTGAGGATTGCTCACTCTTTCTCTATAATTTATTGCTATTTTATAGCTGGCGCAGAAGGACATTTGGCAAGGTACTGTACTGGTGAGGAATGACTCATGTTATGTTTAGATGAAATTTGGAGGGAAGTATTTATTCACAATATTCAAAACCTACAACAAAGATAAAACTGTGACACTGACAAAGAAACATACAAGTGTTCAACCTGTTCACATGAATGCTTTGGTTCTGCGGCAAATGAGTAGATATGTGAAACAGGAGATGGGTGTACACAGTATCTCCCTTTTACGGTAACAGTGTTAATCATTGTGGAACTCATCTTTAACCTTAAAATCAGAAATCTCTCCTGCTTAATTTTCCCAAAGACCTATTGTAATCTTTCTTAATGCTTGTTTGAGGTCCTGCCTCTCTTGCTCCATATCCTGCACCTCAGATTGGGTACTGCTTGGAATAGCTAGAAATATCCCATCTCACCTTTAAATCCCTCCAGGAAGATTTTAATTTTCCACCCCAGTTTAGTTTAACACTTTCATATGCAAGATGTTTTCTAGTCATTCGTCTTTACTTACGGCTCAAGTGCCTCTTTGTGTCATCACATGCTTAACTACTAAAATACCTCTCCTTGTCTCAGTGGGGCATAAAACTCTCTCCTCCTACTTCGCTGTTGGTAAAGTAGTGTGCACGTGCATGTGTGTTGTTTAATATGAAGTACTTCCCTCAGCAGATTCCTTCTGAATCAGTCTGCTCTTTAACACACTTAATGCCATCATCTTGATAGAATGAATGCACTGATTTGGATGAGAGACAAGCGTCACATTTGTACACCTCCAGGTAAACAGTGGGTTTGTGTGACAGCGTCAGCATCTCTTTCTGAGATACCGTGCAGTAGGAAATCAGATTAGATAGTTTCCTTGTGCACATTAGGTTTTAAGTGTAAGAAACTTAATTCTTACAGATGTTGTTTTGTGTGCCTGTTCACAGATATCATTCACATTCTGGGAACTGTCTTCACAGGTCCTTACCATAACTTGTTTCTCTATATGCTATACAATGTTTCTCTATATGCTCATACAATGCAGTCTCTCATTTGCATGTAAAAGTTATATAGCAACATCTCTTTATGCATTGTTATCGTTACTAGACTGATGTGGTTTGGTGCATGACAAATAGAATGAGTTTGTTCAGGCTTGAGCCAATGGTTTCGTAAAAGACATTTTGTAACTCCCCATCAAGAAGAATGAGTAAACACAATAAGGAAGCGTAAGTGTTCAAGGCAGTGAGATAAATCTTCCACTTTTTTTCAATAACAAAAATATATTTGCTACAATTCTCCATTAACTCAAGGCAGAGATGATACTGACTTATTAATACACACTGGGAATTCATGCAGATGACATGTTTTTTCTTTCACAGTTAAAAATGTTTTCTTTAATTTCAATAGCACTGCTTGTGCTAAAAGGACTAGATTTTTAAGATACGCATATCTGTAAACCTTATATATTATTTCTGCTACTATTATCATAAAATATGGTTTGGTATGAATGCATATTCATACCAATCAAAACTGAGCTATGTAAGTTTAATCTCATTCGTGTTGTCTTTGGTGAGATCAATAGCAATCTTAATTTACTAACAGAAAACATTAAAAGACTTTCCATGAATATTAAGTAAAACAAATCAATATGAATTTGTAATTAATTACTTGTTCTAGACAAAAGAAACGATGGTTTTAATTTCTTGAGATGTCTTTCAAGTTCATGACGATGAAACAGTTCTGTTGTGTTTATACTGTGTTTATACATAATGCTGCTGATAGGGGGAGGGCTACCAAACCCATACCCTACCAGAAATCTTGTACCTTTATGTGCTTAAGGATATGAGACAGAACTAGCTAAATGAAATTGCAGACCTCCTTTCTCTCTATCAGTGAGAGGTAACTCATGTAAATAATAGAAGACAGCAGCGTGAATTAATACAGTTCAAGAATTTTGTTTGTAAGAAATAATTCTCTGGAGGCAACTGTTTTATGGTTGGTCTATATACAGGAGGCGATAAAGGTAGTATTTATCATATTTTCTCAGTTTCCATCTAAATAGAAGTTAGTATTGAGTCTGCCTCAAACTAAGAGCTTTTCAGGAAAGGAATCATTACTCAGATTCCAATCAGTCATCCCATTGTAAATCTGGATTGCCTCTATTGAGCGCACCAGTGTAAATCTGGAATTACTGCAGTGTAATTTGGCACACGCAGTATAACAAGATAAAACCCCCAGTGGCGTGATACAAAATATACCTATATATGCACATCAAAATCATAATTCCTTCTGCAATGCATTTAGCAGATCTGTGTAAAGTTCTTCGAAAAAGGAGTGTGCCAGAGAAGCAGGTTAAATGATATGTACAATGTTCCAAGCTACCACTGCAGAAGCTGATTTTTCTACAGCTGGTCTTTTTATCTGCTCACTACCACAGTAAGCAGAAGTATAGACAGCCTAAGAATCGCTTCAGGAACTGCATGATATAATGGGAAATGTCCTCATGTGTACACATTCTGTAAATAATTTTAAATGGTTTAATTAGGTAGTATAATCCAAATGGTGCTATTTATTTTTTTCATAAATCTCTTTTTGAACTTGAAATATTTGTTTTTGCCATCACTGAACCTAAAAAATATTTAAATCAAGCCCCAAGATTTCATAGATTACATTTGTCTTTCAAGTAATGAACTTTTCCTCGTTAATATTTCTGTGTGTATATTCAAAATATATACAGTTGTGTGATAGGAGATAAAATATTATTCACATGAATTAGGATGGCTGAAATTCACAAGAGAGGCAAAATTGCCAGTGATTTATATAGTTTATCCTTGGACTATGTTTCTTTAAAGTTTTTCATATTATGTGATATCTGACCTTATTTCAATATATGAATTCATGACTCAAAAAATCTTATTATAATAGTTTCCCTAAGTAAAAAGGTAAAAAGGTCTATTTTCCCAGGTGCTTTAGTTCCTGTTTATCAGTTTTGTAAACAAAATAAAGCTAAATGAAAAGCAACCTCAATTTAAAACCTAAGATAGACCTTACATGTGTAAAGGTGACATCCAAGAAATATAGGATTTTTTTGTAAATACAATTTATTTTGGAAAACTGTTTTGGACTCTGTGTTTGGGAAAGGTCATTGACAAGTGAGACAAAAAGACTCTCCTTGTGCAATTTGACAGGACAATATTCCCTCCTAGCTTTGGAATCTGCGTTAGAATTAAAGGAAAATAGATACCATAAATGTATACATGAACATTCTGTGGGGGGAAAAAAATGCACAACTAAGTTAACTCTATCTACAGTGTCTTTATTAATTTTCTAGCTCTAAAAATACATGAACCCCACTAACCAAACTAAACCCATTCCACCAATAATAAACAAATTCTAGAACATTTACAAACCATTAAATATTAAAAAAAATTCTAATAGTCTTGAAATCTGCTGTTCATTACCTCCTGCCCCTGTGCCAAAGGCAAATATACACAATGTTCACTGGCTAGTTGCCAGTATCCCAAACAACTACCCACTTGTTAAATTATATGTGGCATTTTTAAACTGACAGCTTTGTCAAGTCTCTCAAGTCTGCATCTAGGAATCTATCCAGTAAAATATGTATTAAATAAGAAAATGTTGTATATTGTGCTCTGAACACAGTGCCTTTCATAACAGGAGAGTGAGTATAAATGAAAGAAGTGGAAAAAAAATTAGCTGCTGTGCTGCTCATGGAGCTGGTGGTACATTCCAAATGAATTGGAAAGAAGCAGCACCTTATTTCATGAGCTTTATTTAAAGATGTCTATTCATTCTATTTACAGTGCATTTTTTTCATCCTTATTTGCACATATCACTTTCCTATGTTCATTAAATATTTTTTATAAGCATTGAAGGATAAAATCTACTTTTATTACAAAGGCATAGGGGCTTGTCTTTAGTTAACTTTTATTTTTAAAAGTGTACTGATTAACAGAAACTAATGGAATCAGGTCTGGCATCTTGAAGGGGTTTTTTTGGTTTGTTTTTTTTTGTTGTTTTTTTTTAATTGAGGGTGGAGGGAGGAGTTTGTATAGTAAGATTTTTGATACCCCCAACTGGTTTCCCAGTTTCCTCCTATTTGAAATTATTGGAATTTCAACAGCAAGAGACAGAATTTCCAATTTAAAAAGAGTTTTGAGGGCACTTTGTCATCCTGTTGTCCATCCATGTGTTGTCCCATTCGCCCTGTCCCTCTCCCTGTCCAGAATAGTTAAGATTTTGGGGGTGCTTAACAGTTTAAAACCATTATGAATAAATTACTTTTAAAATTAACATAACACTTTAGATGAAATTGTGATGTTTTCAATAGATCAAATAAATCAAGAGTATTTGGTTTGCTCAAGCATTTTGTCTCTAATCATCATGATAGTCTAGAAAAACAAGCTAATGAGAGAAACAAAATCCTTCACTTGAATCATTGACAGATGTTAGAAAAGTTTGCATCTGAACTTTGTGGATCACACTTTTTTTTTTGCTTAATGAGCTCAAGCTTTGTTAGCCTACCTGGAGTAAAATAGAGGATCTTCAAATGCATTGCATGCATACCAAGGCTGTGGAAAAACTTTACTGCTCCTGAAGTTAAATACAATGCAATTGATGCATCATTAGAGATATAAAGTTGGAAGTTAAATTAGTTATTGAACTACCTGCAGGCTGATATCATCTATTTAATTGTGACTGTAAGACTGACAATCACATAAATCCTCATATCACACCAGAACTAGTTCAATATCTCAAACAGATAGATACTGTTGTCCTTGAAAACAGTGTTAAGACAAAAAGGTTGTTTTTTGTGGGGCTTTTTATTTATTTATTTCTAAATGACAAATAATCCCAGCTGCAGAAGGATGGCTGTACTGGATTTGAAGAATAAAGGGTGCATGTGTCCTGTGTCATGACATCACAAGAAAAGTTATGTCTTATAATCATGATGGTCCATGTGGTCCATGTAAACATAGAATCGTCACAGAATCATAGAATGGTTTGGGTTGGAAAGGACCTTAAAGATCATCTCTTTCCACTGCCCTGTCACGTACAGACACCTTCCACTAGACCAGGCCGCTCAAAGTCCCATCCAGCCTGGCCTGGAGCATTTCCAGGAATGGGGCAATTATAACTCTGGGCAACCTGTTCTCATTATCCTCACAGTAAAGAATTTCTTCCTAATACCTAGTCTAAATCTACCCTCTTTCAGCTTAAATGACTTAAATGGCTTAAAGCCATTCCTCCTTGTCCTATCACTACATGCCCTTGTAAAAACTCCCTCTCCAGTTTTCCTGCAGGCCCCTTTGAGGTACTCAGAGGCCGCTGTAAGGTCTCCCCAGAGAGCCTTCTCCAGGAACAACCCCACTCTCGCAGGCTGTCTTCACAGGAAAAGTGCTCCAGCCCTCTGATCATCTTTGTGGCCCTCCTCTGGACCCACCCAAGAAGGTCCATGTCCTTTCCTTGTGCTGGCAACCCAAGAGCTTTCCTTTTAATTTCTTCCTATGAATTTCTTTGTAGTATCTAGTCTAAACCTACCCTTTTTCAGTTTAAAACTACTAAGCCATCATCTCGTGAATGCACACGCACAATTCTACAGTGACTCTTCTAAGTTAAAAATTTTGCTGGCTTTACTTCCTTGTTTTATGTGATTGCATTGGTTAATATTTCCCCCCCCCCTTTTTTTTTTTTTTTTTTTTTTTCCTTTCTTAATGGCATGGCTATTCATACAAGATACGGGATAACATCAAACTGGTCTAGGACTTGCCCCAGTCTACACCTGGTATCCTAAGAAAAGTGGTATGCTTATCCCTGTTCCACTCATAATGCTGAGAAGACCCTGCACATGGGTAATAACAGAATCAATAGTTAACATACTGCAAACCCATTTTCTAAGTTGCTACTTCAAACTTGCTTTTGTTAGGAAACTTGGGATAATGTTGGAACTGGTAAGACAGCGTGGTTTAATAATGCATTCCAAATGAGTTGTTGGCCATGTTCCTTATGACAGATTCAATGGCTCAGTTGCAGGCCCTTTTAATAATGCATTCCACCCCAGTTATCAGCCATGTTTTCTGTCACAGATACAATGGCTTAATTACAGTCACTTTTTTAAGCAACATTTTATCTACATATTGCTGTCTGTGTACAGTGAAGTAGAGGGTAGTGTCCTACTCTGCATCTTTAGAAAAAGAAAGCCCACTCACTGCGTAAGTTCATGGATAATAGAGGAGTTACTACTGTGTCTTCCTCAAGCAGTTGCATTTTCATAGAGCTTTGTATCAGTAGTTTGCAGATTGTTTTATACTTTAAAAGATACTGTTAAACATAGCTTGCTTAATATACTGAAACAAGACAAACTTTCTGAAAATGCTGTGTCATGATGTGCTATTTCTTGCTGAAAACAATTTTTTAATTACAAGGAATGATGCTTGGGAGATAGGTTTATTGCCATGTACACGTTCTTTTATTTCAAATAAATTCCTTTGTGATGAAACAGGCATATTTCAAAATTTCCACCAAATAAAAGACTGTGTCTGGAAATTAGCTCAGACAGGTTCCAACCAGGAGCTGTCACAAATTACTCCTATGACCACCAGGATATAGTGAAGTGAGGTGAATCTCTGGCTTCAAATAGGGTTTCTAACTTTTTCACAGTAAGTTTTATTGCAACATTACTATCTCTTAAAAAAACAACCAAACAACAGACTTTAATACATCTGATCTTTTCCTACTATTTTAATCCATGTAATTCTCAAGAGAATTACAAGTGGTTCAGACTGGTCCAAAAACTGGGCAGGCAAACTAAAGAATGTGAAGTATAAAGCATGCTTTTGCTAGTGACCAGAGGAGCATGAGCCAGCGATTTCCTGCAAACAGCTGTGCTTGTAAAGAGACACGCCATCATGGAGCTCTCTCTTCATCCTCTTTATTGAAAGAAGAACCCAAAGGAAGGCAGCGAAGTGTGTCCCCCTTTTCTCTGCCTTTCTGTACTCTATTGACTGCTGTCTACGTAATAGCACAAGCAAGATTTTAGTAAAAGAATATGCATATAGTTAGCTGCTGCTCAGAGAGAAGCATGTTCATTTCAAATTACATAATTACAAAAAAACAGTCCAGCTATATGGCAGCCTGAAGCCCCACACTCAGATTCTCTTTTTTCTTAGCAAGAATTGAATGTCATGAGTTGAATGATTTTGATATCTAAGCTAGCATTCAGTTCATTCAAACTTCAAACAGCTCCATGCAGAAAACTATACTCTGGATATAGCCATAACAGGACAATGAACTTGGAACAATTTAGAGATCAGCCAAGTCAACGACCAAATACAGATAATAATTTGGAGGTGTGAAATCTTCTAATGGTAGTTAGGAATATTAGTGTTCAGATTTTTTTTTTTCTTAAAAAAAAAAATCATTCTCTGAGCTTCTTTTTTAATTCATTTTTGTTATTTTTTTAATTATTCATTTTTGCTATCAGTTATTTACTGAACAAGCAAGATTAAGTAAAAATGAGAGAAGAGTTTTTGAAGCTTCTTTTAAGGATGTAATTTGTGTTTGACAGCTTATATGTATTTGTATGTGAGAGTGTGGTGAAAGGGACAAACTAAAAATGCTAATATTGCAACTATAACTCACATATTCTTTTCTTTTCCCTCATTAAATTTATACATAAAAATTGTTCAGTTCCAGTTCCACTGCAGAGTAGACATTTTTAATGATAAATCAAATAATTTATGAAAATTAATGTAAAAGTAACATTTATTTTTTATAAAATTATGTTATTTCAGTAATCTTTTTCTTTCCTCCTGAAATGTTGTAAAAAATCATGGTTGCTGAATTTTGTAAATTAAATTATTATTTTCTGACAAGTTTTGTATGAGTCATTTAAACTACAGCATTGAATAATTACACTAGCTTATTTTATTTGCTGCATGTGATGTAAAGTATGATTAAAAAGAAACACAGTGACAAGTCTTTGTTTGAGTAGTGTTTCTTTTTCCCTTATTGACAAGGGTTTTTTTCCATTGGGCATCTTCTTCTCCCTGATAAAATAATATCCAGTTTAATGAATGTTCAGTCTGTCTCAGCTAAAAATCTACATTTTTGGGCCTGATCCAAAAAGAAGTAAAATCAATGAAAATCTTTCCATTTGTTTCAGAGGGCTTTGATTCAAGCTTTTAGCTAAGCAGCTGTTTGGTACTTCTAAGCAGTATAAATCACTCTTTTGGAGGATATGCATTTTCCTGTACTATACAGCTACTTTATGTAAATTTTTAGTTTAATGACAAAATGTCTTTCTACAGGTGACATTCTCCAATTTCATCATATGTGCCTACTCTGAATAAAACTTGTAATAGGGATAATTGTTAAAATGTGATAACTAATTCGACTAAAGTAAAAAACAAGACTGTCAAACCAGAAATGCTAAATAATACTGTTTCCAGGAAGCAACTAACACTGGTGACATTGTCATCTATTCCTGTAAAAAGCTATGACGAAAACGAAAGATCTCAAATACAAATTCAGATGATTCATGTCAAATGCAGCTTTTAAAATACTGTCAGGATAAATGAAAAATGTAATGTCATT
The DNA here is from genome assembly GCA_035590215.1 of Microhierax caerulescens. Taxonomy (NCBI): domain Eukaryota; kingdom Metazoa; phylum Chordata; class Aves; order Falconiformes; family Falconidae; genus Microhierax; species Microhierax caerulescens. The sequence continues at coordinate 97,543,854 of JAVJGJ010000014.1, forward strand.
TGCAGCCAACTCTACATAGTTCTGCCATTAGAAGCACAGTTGAGGTTATAAATAGCTATTTTTACACAAAGCCAATACTATATGTGAAACAGACAATGTAAGTTTTCTCCCATCAAAAACAGTCCTTACACACATACAGTACGTCAGGGAGAAAATGTTAAATACAACAGGAATACACTGGGAAGGGTAACAATACCTCCATTCTTGAAAAGATATTGTAGCAGAACATTGCTAATAACATTATTGTTCTAAAAATGGTGTGCAGGTCCTGAATGGTCCTAAATGAGACAGACTATTGGTCTAACACTCCATGGACTAATAGTATACCGTAGTACATTGGCTAGCACAAAAGTTTGGCTATATTAGCATAGCACTACATTCCAGAAATAGGGGAATGGTTGAGTCACAGACTGTGTGTATGGCCTCAATCTGCTGTAGTTCTGTACGGACATTGTATTGCTTCCCTTCTGCTCCTGAATATGGATGGCTTTTCTCTTCCCATGCCCCATTTCTTTATTATACTCTCCAAACTTTCAAACTATGAAATGACATGGCTCTTAGAAAAAGCACTGCTTATATTCCAAGTTTTAGGTTTCTTCCTGATCAAAATACTTCAGATCTTGTATACTATGCTGAATATTAATCTCTTGCATCCACTGGAACAAAATGCTACAATATTCTTAAACAATGTTTGCAATTAAAAGAGCATGCAGAACAATGTTCTGTCCAGCATTGTCTAGGTCTGGGAAATAAACTTTTCTCTTAATTGCCTAATGGGGTTAAATAGTCTTTTTTCCGTTAAAAATCAAAGACCTATGTCATTTTAACTTACAAGGGTGCTTCTGAAATTCTGAAAGACTTTGCAGGAGCTCCATGCTTATTTTTAACCTTCTCAGTGGGAAATAATGATTTTGTTGTTGTTGTTGTTTTAAAAAGTTACTGGATGTTAGTAAAATGACTGTTTAAGCCCATTTTGCAAAAGAGGGTTGAAATGTCAGGCCTACAGCTAGGAAAAGTTTCCCTTGCCTATCTCGTACCTTGAACACAGAATAGTGCACAGTGTCGCAGGGTGCTTGAGGCTGGAGGCACTTCTGGAGAACTTCCAGTCTAACTCTGTGCTCAGAGGAGGGTCAGATAGGGCCGGTTGCTCAGGGCTATGTCCAGCCAAGTTTTGACTGTCAGTACGCATGGAGGCTCCACAACATCT
>JAVJGJ010000014.1:97545127-97570121 GCA_035590215.1 Microhierax caerulescens
TGTTTCAGTTTGTGCCCATTGCCTCTAGTCCTGTCACTGAGCACCGATGAGAATAGCCTGGCTCTGTCCTCCTTACCCCCCCAACGGGGTATTTATACACAGGGACAAGATCTTCCTGAGCCTTATCGTCTCCATGCTGAGCAGTCCCAGATCTCTCAGACACTTCTTACACGCCAGATGCTACAGTGCCTTAGTCATCAGGAAACTACAGCAAGGGCTGTTTCTTGTGGTATTCCTATACAGTATCACCACAAATGCTGGCACGCAAGTGAGAATGGGTGGGTGGGTAAAACAATATTTCAGTAATGTCAGAACCAGTCCTGGCATGACAGAAGTATCACTTTATGTCTATTGTTCAAAATAACATATTTCCAAACCCATATTAATTCCTGTATGACCTACTTTCAACAACAGCTCTTATTTCAGGAACAGAAGATTCAGATCTCTGAGTAGTTCATATTGCAACTTAGTTAAGTGCCAGCTTCTCATAATCACACCAAACACAAGCAGCAAAATTAGATGTGATCGTTGTCGCATTCTACTGTATTCATACCAACACACATTTTTTCTTCTTGCCCATACCTAAGGCTTTGCCCTTTCTGAGTCACTAGGAAAACTGAACCTGATAGGCATAGTTATTGAAGTAACTCCTAACAAAAAAAAAAAAAAATGTGGAATGGAAATCTGTGTCCATGGGAAAGTTGAAAATAACTGAAATTTCAAGAACTACAGCCTGTGTAGCACAGATTGGGAAGCACTCACAGTAACAAATTTGGTTTTGGTTAGATGAATACAAATGACTGACTTATTTGGTAGCAGTTTTCAAACACAATTTTGTGAGGGATTATTGATTTTGATTTTCTGTTCCCTGTTTGTTATAACAAGGTAAAAGAACTTAGGGCAGATGGGAACCCACTAAAAACTGGTAAATTGTTTCTGAGAGTGTTCTTCCATCTGTTTCTATTTTCTTCTATTTTGTGATTTTGTTCACTCCCTTTAAATGGTAGCCAAATAAGAAGGAACAAATTTTTGGATCTGTTCTTAGAAGAAGATTTTTTTTTTCTTTGGTTCAAATGCAAAGTCTGCAGATCCTCTCCTCAACAGCTGCAAGACATGACATAAATTAGGCATCAATATATATAATTTTAAAAATACAAAACCCACTTTTCATTAAATATTTTCTATTATTTCTTTTCTACACTGAAAAAATATATATTGAGAAAAATATTCATCCTTCTGCTGAAACATATTGTACTTGTAGAAGGCAAATAGAGCATGTTTGTTCTATGAACTTTTTCCTTGAACTTTTGTTTTCATGCCATGTGATGGATATGGCCACTGAATATACTTCTAATATTAATTAAAATTTGTTAAAATTACTAAAGAACTTACTATGCTAATTCAGTATGGATTGTAGGACAGTGCAACAGTAAATTATAGCTTGTCTATACAGAGACTAGTTACTTGACACTTTTCTAATAGTAGTAAAGACATTAACTGTTTAAAAGGCTTAAACCACACTCTTCTGGTATTTAATAGAAATTTCAAAAATGGAGCTAAAAAAATTGATCAAAAATTTCTTCTTCAGAGCCTTTGGGAACTTCTGGAAAGTTTATTTTGGTATAGATTGCTTTCATAAATGAACATCAGCTCAAATACTGTCTGTGAAATGATCCAAAACTATGGGGGGGGGGGGGGGATAGGTAACTTTTCAGTTTCCTAGTACTGTGACTTCATGACGTGTATATATATATTTATAGTATCATGCCTCTTTCTAGAATGAACAGATGCTATTCTGTTGTCATGATTTCATCACTACATAGAGAAAAACACGATTTATATGAACAAAAAAAAAACTGAAAATTTGAATGTTGGCTGGTGGGGTTTTTTTCAATTCAGCTGACACATTTGCTGCTATTTTTAAGGCTGAGTGCTCAGGACAGTCTAAAAAGTTAATATTCATTATACTTAATGAAGTGTGTGAATTTATAGGATTTCTGTAAAGTCAGTTGGGGGCAGTAGAAGTAATACAGTATAATAATTAACAAATATTCTAGATTAATCTCTTCTTCTGACAATGTGAAATCTAGCACTACAATGTAAGGTTAAGAGTACTTAAAAAAACTAAAAGCTTCTAAATAAAAGGTAGGGAACATCTGAGAATTCAACATACTCTGTAAACTGTTAGAAGAACAAAAGACATTTCTTCTGTAAAAGCACATCATCTGGCACAGTGTGTGGTTAGGTGGGCTATTTTACTCTTTCATTATGTGAATATTTAAATGTACAATGTCCTTTAATACTCAGAAATCAACATCTGTGTTTCGTGTAGGGATAGTTACTGAACAGTAAAGCTATAATGGCATAATCTAGCTGTAGCGCTGAGGTATAAGTTACAAATAGACTTACTGATTTGTTCTTTTTTTTTAGGTAGTGTTATGGTGAACTAGAAAGAAACATGTGTGACTATTAAAGAGATTTTTAAAAAAATGAACAAATTATTAGAAATTTGTGTATTTATTTGGTTTGTGTGGAAAGGTTTTGGTAGCAGGCAGGCTGTAGGAGTGGCTTCTGTGAGGAGCTACTAGAAGCTTCAGCATTGTCCAATACCAAAGATGAGCCCACCTGTGACACTGGTAGCACCTCTGTGATAACATATTTAAGAAGGGAGAAAAAACTGCACAACTGCAGCCAGAAGAGAAGAATGAGAATATGTGAGAGAAACAATTCTGCAGACACCAAGGCCAGTGAAGGAGGAGGTGCTCTAAACACCGGAGCAGATTCCCCCCCAGCCTGTGGTGAAGCCCACGGTGAGGCAGGCTGTGCCCTCAGCCCGTGGAGGTTAATGGTGGAGCAGATCCCACCTGCAGCCCATGGAGGATCCCACACCAGAGCAGGTGGATATGTGAGGGAGATTGTGACCCCAATGGGCAGCCCTGCCTGGAGCAGGGTCCTGGCAGTACCTGTGGCCCTATGGAGCCCAGGCTGGAGCAGGTTTGCTGGCAGGGCTCGTGACCTCCCAGGGAACCCGCGCTGGAGTAGTCTGTTCCTGAGGAGCTGCACCCCAAGGAAAGGACCCATGTTAGAGCAGTTTGTGATAACTGCAGCCTGTGGGAAAGACCATGTTGGAGAAGTTCATGGAGGACTGTCTTCCATGGGTGGGACCCTACACTGGAGAAGAGAGTGCAGAGGAAGGAGCAGCAGAAACAATGTGTGATGAACTGACTGCAACTACCATTTCCCATCCCCCTGTGCCACTGTGAGGGAGAAGGCAGAGAATTTTTAAATAAAGTTAAGCTGGGAAAGAAGGAAGGTATGAAGGGAAAATGTTTTAAGATTTGTTTTTATTCTCATTATCATGAAAAAATCACCACCATCAGCCAAAATTTACCTTTTGTAGTGCTACAAGAATGCAGTAATTAGTCTTTGTGCCTCAGTTGTGGAGCACATAGTGAAGTCAGTTCATGTAGCGTGACAGTATACTACCTTAAATGATAATTAAGGCAAAGAGCTGATTAGGATTTTACTACACACTAGAATTGGTACAGATCTTCATATGCATATACAATTTCATCTTCTGAATTCTGTCTGTCCTACTTTTGTGAAAAGATACCTTTAGTAGCATGGCCTTTACCTTCTGGATGTAGTGAAAATGTGGGTGTGATTATAGAGCTGAGTGTTAAGTTAGCAATGGACATATATATATATATGTATATACATCCATTGTCCGTACATATATATATATGTAGATAGTATAACATCTATTTTGAACACCAGTTCACAAATTTGACACCTGTCTGGCATACCATTCCAACTCTCCCTAGCAACATACCAACTCTTCACAGTAACAGTCCATCTGTCTGTGTTACCAATCCAACTGTTCACAAGAAAACCCAAAATCTTTCCAGGATCAATCAGTCCTGATATCCTGCCAAGCTATGTTCCCCTCCATGCTAAAATGACACAGGTTCTTATGCAATAAACTACTGTATTTTTTAAAGGTCAAATCTGTTGTGGTCCACTGGTCTTCAGACAGCCCTGTAGCTCAAATTTCAGTCACAAAAATTAGATAACTAAAAAGGACAGAGGAAAACTAATTAAAGTTGGGCACCTGTGCCAGATAAAACACAATATTTTTTTTAGAAATCATATACTCTTACAACGCCTTCAACACTGGGCACACCTCCATATGGGAGTACAATGCATAACTTTGAACTGAAATTGAAAGGAAGATAATTTTTTGCAATCACAGTGCACATTTCACACTAGAAAATATGCAATATTTCTTTGGGTGAGTGCTGAGTACTTCAAATATATTGCAAAATTCTAAATGTAATTATCTGTATTCATTTCTCTCTCTCTCTTTCTCTAATGTTATGAAAATAACCATTTATGCATGTCATTTACCCTATTTCTAGTCTTATTTATTCTGTCTTTAAGCTCCAGTGACTCTGTGGTTCCCTGTTCCATTTTTCTTTATCTCACAATACCAGATCACAGAATAATTCCAGTGCTTTGTTTTCTATCGTCCCAAAGGATAAAAGAATCTGGCAGGGACCTGAGGAGATCTCTAGGGCACCCCACAGCCCAAAGCAGAGCCAGCGATGGGGTAAGACCAGGCTGTTCACAGCTTGGTCCAGTTGTGACTTTAAATCCCCTAAGAACAGAGATACCACAGCTTTCAGAGCAACATGAACCACTGCCTCACTGTCCTCACAAGGAAAAAGTTTCTTCTTATATCCAGTCTGAAATTGTCTTGTCTCAATACGCAGCTGTTGTTTCTTTCTTTCTCTCCCTGCACTTCTGTGAGGAGCCTGGCTCCACCTCCTTGATGGCCCCTGCCTCAGCTGTGGGGTCTGTTAGGTGCACTGAGACCTCCCTTCTCCAGGCTGGCCCAGCCCAGTTCCACTAGTCTTTTGTCACAGGACAAGTGCTCCAGCCCCCACCACCTCGGAGGGCTTCTGATGAGCCACTGGCAGTTTGTCCATATCTTCCCTGTCAGGAAAAACTGTGAGAAACTGTATTCTGTATCCAGATGTCTGAAGAGTGCCACGTGCAGGGAGTCAAGCCATTCCCTCAACGTACAAGTTACTCCACTGTTCATACAGCCCAGCGACTGTTGGCTGCCTTTGCTGCCAGCACACACCATGGACTCATGTGCATCTTGCTGTCCATCTCCACCCCAGGACCATTCCCGCAGAGATGCTTCATGGCTTCCCCATCCCCAGACAGTGTTGTTGCAGCGGCTGTTGTCTCCCTTTAATGGGAAAAGTTTCCTGGGGTTTGCAGAGCTTGGCATTTGCCCCTGCTGAATTTCATAATGTTGCTAGTGGGCTGTTCCTTGAGTCTGTTGACTGGTACCCCTGATTTGGTATCATCTGCAAAGTCGATGAGAGTGTGCTCTGTCACCTCCTGCTCATCATTGATAGAGACGTTAAAGAGAAAAGGTCCTGGTGCAGACCGCTGTGGTAGTCCATTTGTCACAAGCATCCAGGTAAACTATGACCCATTAACTACCTTTTGAGACACATCATCCAAACATATTTGAACCACCTGGTTGTTTAACTGTTACATCCCAACTTCAACATCATGGATGACAGTGTGAAAATCTTGCTGAAGTACTGTTCCCACATCCAAAAATCTAGTAATTTTATCATAGAAGATGACCAGATTGGTTAAGCAGAATTTACTCTTGGTAAATCCATGCTGGTGACTTCTGATCATGTGCTTAACGTCATGTGCCCAGAAATGTGTTCCAAGAGGACTCATTCTATGATTTTCCCAGGAACTGATAGGCTGACCATTCTGTAGTTCCTGGATTTGACCTTTTGGCCTGTTTTGAAGGTGGGTGTGACATTTGCCGCAGTCAACAGAGACCTCACTTTCCTTCTCAAAGACTATGAAAAGAAACTAAAACCAAATTGTGATTTTTAATTTTTTTCAATGCTTGCACATTTGTCATTGAGTACATATTTTATCTTGTTGAATAACAATAGAAACATTGAAATTACACATTTCTTCTGCAGATGGCTTAACATTTGATTTCAGCTGAAGTTCTATATATTTTCATGGTACATAAATTCTTCTAGGTATGAATAAGTGATATAAAGTTTCTGACTACAGAACATAGTTTGGAAATCTTGGGGGGGGTTATTGTGTTGGCTCCCTGTCACGTGTACTGTAGCTTGTAAGATGTCAGTGGAAATTAGACATGTATGGGCATTAAAATATGAACAATCGGCTGAGGAACTCCTGAATGATCCTAAGTTAACCTACTCCTCACTCAAAGGAGATTCAAGCACTGTTTCAAACAAGCAGTCTAAAGATTATTCTTATAAATTAATAATGTAGGCCTGAGTACACAGGTTTGCTAATTTCAATTGGAAAACAGTAGCAATTTAATATGTTTTCTGAGAGTTTAAAAACCACTTTTTAATGGTTTATGTTGCTCTCATTACTGCAATACATCTAAAGTTCAGTTTATTCATATTCTTTAGTTTACTGGCCTTCTAAGAAAGGTTGACACCTTATTTATTTAAAATTACAGGAAAAAAGCCAACATGACATATACTAATAAGTTACTTTCCTGCCTAGTCCATTGTACATAACTGGTATTTAGATCAGTCTTTAAACTGACATGACTGGATGGCTTTTTAATCCCATTCACCTGCACAAGAAGATGGCTTTGCATGTTCTTTGTAAGCAGAAACCTTTATTTAACCTATCTTCTGCTGGTTCTGTCAGCATTCAGTGGCTAGAGTACTCACCTCATGGTGTCATCCTCAAAAACCTTGGCAGCTGGGAAACTAAGGTGGGAGTGGGCTCATTTCTTGTGCATGAATTTTTGAGGTGCCTGTGGAGAACACTGGTAACACAGAAAAGCTCTAATACAAGGTTTTCCACTCCTGCTGCTGGACAGTGCTAATAGGAGAATTTTGTGCTTTATTTTGCTTGATTGATGTATGAAAACCAGTTTTATTTATGCTTACAGCACAAGAACCACATCTTATTGGTCCTACTGGTTTTTAGATATAGCCATCTCCTTGTAAAATCTTTTGTGAAAATTAGGTCAACTTTATTTTTGACTTCCAAATCAGCACTGAGATGCTGGGGATAACACGCTTTTTGTCCTTTATGCAAGTTGTTCCACTCATGCACATTTAATTATTATTATTTATATTTCTCTACTTTTTTCCCAGTGTCCAGCATCTCCTTAAAAGGAATTAGCATGTTAAAAAATGTACCATATAAAATATGTAGTGAGTGAAAATATACTTTGAATGCAAAAAAAAGCAAAACTAATCAAATTATTACTAATATTATAAGTAGGTCCCTAGATATTCTTGGCATTTGATTAGTTAGGAAGATTTAAGTCTGGAGAAGTAATCTAATACTCCTGGTTAGTAGAATCTAGCTCTCAACAGATGTCTTTAGTCAGATGAGTTGCCCTGTACATCCTGAATAATTAGATTGTACATGGGTGGCTTGAACTTCATTGCTTGGTGCAAAGAGCTGACTCACATCTCTTCAGGTCATGTGAACTTAATTTGGGATCTATAATGTAATGGAGGGTAAGCTTTGTTGCACAATTCACGTGCCAGACTAACAACAGGATTTGTAGGGGTGAGAGGGCTGAATGGATGAAAGCACTGCTTTATTATAGACTCACACTTTAAACCTAATTTGGAGATAGATTTTCACCTTTTCAACTCTTCCCTGCATTCAGTCAAAAGGCACAAGTGCTCAAGCTTTACACATGCCATGAATTTGGCCCTGCAGTCATAGGCAGAGATGTCACAGTCAGTTGATCTAAAATGTGTATCAGCACTAGGCACCACTTAGAAAAATGCTTAAAACCAAGTATAACTAAGTGCTGAGCATTCACTTGTGGGCTACTGTGTTAAATTGGTGAGACAAAATGTGTTACAGAGTCTTATGGGAAGCAAATGGAGGAAACAGCTGTAGAGCTAATAGTACAGACCTGTTCCCCTCCCCAGAACACTACAGAAAGAAATAAAAAGCAGGGGTGTTTTATTTTCCATGTTCAGTTTTACAGGTGTTTATATTTATTAATTTTTTCTTATTTTTTTACAGTAATCAAAGAAGGAAACCAATATCATAGTTATATTTCCCTTTGCTTGCTTGTTTGCTTGCTTTCTTGTACAATGACAGGGGATGGTTTCAGTGTTTCACATGCCCTTCTCAATTATTGAAGGATAAAGAATCACATGGGTCTAAAAACTAGGTAGTGGCAGACAAGAAAAGGTGATTTAAGAAGGAAAAGAAAGGTAGATTGAGGAAAAAGAAGAAAGCCAGTGAGCCAGAAATATAGCCTGATTTTTTACATCGTCAAAAACACAGGAAGAGTAAATTTCCTACCACAGACAAATTCTGTAGGAAATAATGGGGAAAAAAAAAAAGATCCTACGTTACACTACATATATTTCATGTATGTGATCATATGATCAGGCTATTTTCTATCTTTCTGATGAAATTACAAATAAATGCTATAATAATAGCATCCTCTATTAATGAACATGCATAATATTTATTTAATCATTTTACATTAGAAAAGGGCCTGGATGAAGTAAGATTTTCTATTTGAGATCTAATTCACATCTCATCTTTATAATCAAATTGACTTGTCCTGTTGTGTTTAGATAGAACATGGATGGGTACTAGAAAACAGAGAAAGAGAAGCAAATTGGGACAAATACCACAAGAGAGTCTCATGAAATTAAGTAAGACTTTGAGTGCTTTATCTGAAAAAAGCCAATAAATATCTCTTCGAATCTTTGATTTTTGCTTGTCTTAATTAGATATATTTTGTGGAAAGTTGATCAAAATAAATGTTTGGCATACATTTTTACAATCACAAAAACAGTCCTTACTGTAGTGAAACGGAATCATCTTGAACTTGAAAGTATGATGCAAATTGCTACACTTATCCTATAGCAAAACATTCTGCATCTAAGAGCTGTGCTAGACAAGACAACAGTCAATGTTTAAAACTAAATAATGAATGCAGAAAATAAAGCTTACAGCATGTGGAAACATAGATAGTTTTTTTTCTGTGGGGTTACATTCTTATTCTCAAATCCAGACCAAACTTTAGTCTTTGATCATAGTCCCCAACTCTGGAAGATCTGAAAAAAGAAACGAGAAACAATCAGAAGTTTTCATTTTAATATGTTTAAATGGATGTCCTGGGATAACTCTTGAAATGGTACATTTGTTTATAAATTAGATTTCCTAAAAGAATCACAAAGTTAGACTATTGAGGTTGGAAGGGACCTCTGGAGGTCATCTGGTCCAGCTGTCCAATGCAAGCAGGGCCACCCAAAGCTGATTGTCCAGGACCATATCCAGATGGCTTTTAAATATCTCCAAAAAGGAAAACTTCACAGCACCTCAGGGCAACCTGCACCAATGCTCAGTCACCATCACAGTAAAAAAGTGTTTTCATATGTTCAGACAGAACTTCCTGAGTTTCAGTTTGTGCCCGTTGCCTCTGGTCCTTCCACTGGTCACCACTGAAAAGAGCCTGACTCTCTCTTCTTTGCACCCTCCCTTCAGGTATTTTGGAGATGTGGATCGGATCCCCCCTGAGCTTTCTTTTGTCCAGGATAAACAGTCCCAGTTCTCTGAGCCTTTCCTCACAGGACAGATGCTCCAGTCCCTTAATCATCTTTGTGGCCCTTTGTTGGATTTTATCCAGTATGTCCATGTCTGTCTTGCACCAGACAGCCCAGAACTGGACACAGTACTCCAGGTGTGGCATCACCAGTGCTGGGAAGAACCACCTCCCTCGACCTGCTGGCAGTACTTTTATCTAATGCAGACCAGGACACCATTGCCTTCTCTGCAGCAAGGACACATTTCTGCCTCATGTTTCACTTGGTGTTCACCAGGACCCCAGGTTTTTTTCTGACAAGCTGCTTTACAGCTAGGTGGCCCCCACCATACATTGGGTCATGGGTTTTTTCCTTCCCAGTTGTAGAACTTTGCACTTCCCCTTGCTGATCTTCATGAGCTTCATATCAGCTCATTTCCCTTCCTGAAGAAGAACCCAGAGACTCCTGCAAAACCTGCTGCCTCGGTTGGCTGCCTCTGTTACCTGTGCTATTAGAGAGATACCTCTGAATAACCCACCACAGCAGCAGGACAGCTGAATTGTTGTGGTACCCTTCACAGGTCAATTAGTTCTGACAAGAAATAGACTCTGTTAACTTTGCTGCATGTTCTAGCTAATGTGGCCATCCAGCTTTAGCGTGTACTGTGTAGACACACAAGATTTCTCAGAGCTAGGTTATATTTCTGCACAGTAAGTCTGTCAGTGTAGAACAATATTGTAACCAGATTGGTTAAAAGATCAGCACCTGCCTCTTCCATTCATTCACTTTCATTCTGTTTTCTGTCACTTAGAATAGCCAGTTGCTAATTGTGTGAAGCAGTTCAATTATGATTTTATTCTTTTTATTTTTCTTTCTTTTTTTTTTTTGGAGGGGGGGAAGGATCTGGCAATAATTGTAATTTTCACGGGGGTTTTTTTGTGTTTGTGTATTTTGCATTTACAAAAAATTGCAAGAAACTTTAGAACGCATGCAAGGATATACGAAAATAAGCAGCTATTTAGATGTAAGACTTGTAACAATTGTTTGGAGTGAGGCAACCTGATTCTTAAGGGTATGAGAAAGGCTTTTGAAGGATTTGGTTCCTCATTGGTATACCTAAGCTTTATCTAGTAAACATAAACGTCTAATTGTAAAAATCAGGATGAGAAGGTCTTAAAGTCTTTTAGTCCATTCTGATATGTTTCCTTTTCTTATTATTATCACAGTAACAAGAAAAACTTCTGCTTATATATCATCCCCACTTACATCAACCAGTATAATTTGTAGTTCTGTCTACTACCTGTCTTGGCCAGCAGCTCTTGTTCAAACTTCCTGATTCCAACTTTCTGTAACTGTTGTCTCAACTCAGGTCTTTATTGTGAACTTAGATAATATCAACAATTTCATTGGAACTGATAATTATGCACAGATTTAACTGTAAACACAAACATGTGCAGGCCTGTAACATCAGTCTCTTTTTAAAAAGAGATTGTTTCCTTTATTTATTTCAGGGAAAACAGGAAGTCAATGCCATTCCATTTTTATTCCAAACTTCTGACATATTTTTTTAACAATTTTAAATCTGGTGAGTTTCGATAGTGAAAAGCTTGCATGGAGACAGGCCCCTTTAAATAGTATGTATTTTATTTTTGTAAGGTATTAAAAAAAGAAGGCAGAGAATTTATTTGTTCTGATTTTCCAAGATATGCAGGTTGTAAAGATTCCTGACCCCTGGCTGCAGCGAAAACTGTAAGGAACAACATTGCTGAAAAGTAATCAGGGCATCTGGGGTCTGGGAAGGTTTATAAAATGAAGTGTTGTGAGTGTTGTGCATGAGCTCCTAGACACCATCAAAAGGTTGGAATGAACTTTGCTTCAGTATTTCTCCTAAAATTCTGCAAAGACGACCAGCAAAAAAAGTCTCTCTCCTTCACACCGCATGAGCTGTTTAGGAGAGAGCATTCAGGCAAAAGTACTTCTTGGTTATGGAATCATCCTGTCGCAAGCCTCACTGCGTTTTATATTGCTAATGAGTTATAACTCACTGTCCTTCTCTTACAGCCTTTATCATAAGTTGACTTCTTACATCCCCTTGCTTCTCAATGATGAAATGGAAAAATTCTTTACTGGAAAAACCAAAAAATCCAACAAAATTGTGGAGCCAGATGTTAATGATGTTCTAACCCTTTTTTCATGCAAGAACTGTAATACGCTCTTCACTTACATAATGAAATGCTCCTTCTCATGTAATTTATTCTTTCTTGAGACCTTAAAAACTCTTGAGTTTGATGTTTCACTTTTTCTTCCACATAGAAGAGTTAGTGCTTTTAAACAAGCAAGCATTGGCTGTACTCTGTTATACCTGAATTTTTTTCTTTGCTCTTCTTTGTATTAAAACTCCATGGTTTTGTGTGTTCAACATAGTAGGTAACTACCCTTTTAAAAGTACTCTTCTTGAAAAGAGATGTTTAGATAAGCACTGTCTTCAGATAGCCTCTGCAGAAACAGGGAGGGAGTAGCCATTAACTAAGGTGAATTTCTTGTTTTATTACCACACGCAGAGATAAATCTTATGCCTGCTAAGTTGTAGATGCTTTTAAAGATAACTTAGAAGTCAAAGATATGAAATATACATTTATAAATTAACTACACTGCTGGCAAAATGGTTGTCTAGCTAATATACAATATTTTTTCTTTTCTTGGCAAGCAAGATCTGTACTTTTATTCAGGTTACAGCTTTCCAAGTCAAATTTTGTAACCTGTTAGTTATAAGGTACTGCATAACATCCAAGGTATCAGCCTCAATTTAAGACCAGTAAATAAGTAATTTACTTTATTTATTTTTTTAATTTCCTTCAATTAACATTCTTTCAGAAAAAAAAAAAAAAAAAAAAAGGAAAGTCAGTTTAGAGGCAAAGTTAATCTTTTCTTGGACCACATGGACCAGAATAAATAACTCTGATTTTTCACTCCTTATGAAGGCAAAGATCCCTTTAAGGTTATGAGTAAAGGCTACAACACTGGGTCAAAGATTCTTTGAAGGGAAAATAGATAATACATTCTCGTGATGGATTATGTCTGCTTTAGGAACACCATTAGGTGTTCCTAAACATTTAGGAACATTTATAAAAATGTAGTCCAGACTTGCCTGTAGTCTCAGGCTCATATGTACAGGTCTGATGGTGCAAAGTACATGTAAACCTGCACAAAAAGGAACCTGAATTCAGAATAAGATAGATCATGACACCTTTATCCATAGCCAATATTTTCTTACTCCAGGAGGGGTTTCACTGTAATCCAACATACCTCATACTGGTAATATATGCCTGCCTTCTGCTGGCGTGCCTCTGGGAAAAGTACTTTCTAGTCAGAGTAACAGCAGCTGATACTTGTTTTGCGCAGGTGGAAACAACTACAAAACAAGAGAGTCAAATCTTTATTAAGGACATTATATTATTTGATAATGTCCAAAGCAATTATCTGCAACAGCACATACTAGCGGGATTGTTTCCTCTCCTGTGAATTTTGCCTGAATTTCAATAAAGAACTGGTGGTCCTGGTTTCATCTGGGATAGGGTTAGTTATCTTCTTAGTAGCCGGTGCAGTGCTGTGCTTTGGCTCTGGTGTGAGAACAATGTTGATAGCACACTGATGGTTTTAGTTGTTGATGGGTGATGTTTATACAAAGTCAAGGACATTTCAGTTCCTTGGGCCCTGCCAGTGAGAGGGCTGGAGGGGCACAGGGAATTGGGAGGGGACACAGCCAGGACAGGTGACCCAAATAGCCAAAGAGAATGTATTCCATGCCATATGATGTCATGCTGAGTATATAAACTGGGGGAAGAAGAAGGAAGAGGGGGACATCCAACATTATGGTGTTTGTCTTCCCAAGTCACTGTTACACGTGATGGAGCCTGGCTTTCCTGGGGATGGCTGAGCACCTGCCTGCCCGTGGGAAGTGCTGAATGAATTTTTTTTTTTTAATCCTATTTTTGCTTTGCTTCTGTGCACGGCTTTTGCTTTACCTATTAAACTGTCTTTATCTTAACCCTCGAGTTTTCTCACTTTTACTCTTCCAGTCCTCTACCCCATCCCACTGTAGGGGGGGGTGAGCTAGTGGCTGTGTGGTGCTTGGTTGCTGGCTGGGGTTAAACCACCACACTGGTAAAAATGCGTATAATACATCTAAGTATACGTTGAAGTCTATGTGATTTAAGCATTCTCTGTTACAAATGTCAAAACCAGGTCTTGTGCATATTAGATACTTGGGCATTTCTATTTGTGCATATCAGGTACTTGGCATTTGTATTTGTATTCTCTAAGTAACATGAGGAAGGCTACAGACTGGTACATATTACAAAAACTAGGGGAAAGCAGGTAACTGAAGCTACTATAAAACTCTGATGCAAATGCAGGATTACTAGGTAAAAGATTTCTCTCAAACTTCTAGTGGGAAAACCTTAAAAAATCACTGTAAGCAGAACTCCGTGATACTTCTATATACTTAATGTGTAAGTTTCATGTGGCATAAATGTTTTAATAGCTTTTCTCCTCTTTTCTTGCTTTATATGATGTATTAATAATATACTGAAAGTTTTACAAAAATAAATGCATCAAGGAAGAGGAAAAGAGTTGTCTGGCACAGCATCCCAAAGGGATCTTGATTTAAATTCTGGTGGGCATTTCAAGACTCCCCTCTAGGAAGAAGATTTTTAAAGCAGTAGCTTCAAAATACACTACACTTTTATTTTAAAAAATGGTCCTACAGTATTCCTTTTAACAGAATTCCTTGTATTGCCAACCCTGGTAACCCTATCAAACTACACTGTAAACAGCTCTCTCATACCTACTATCTTAAAAGGAAATCTTGTATCTTGTCCCATACGCATAACTCTATGAACAGTATTTTTCTGTTCTTGTTTAGTTTCTGGAATGCAAAATGACAGTGTGTTGGAGACAATTACAAGTCATGATTAAGAGTATTCTGCATGATTCCTGCAGAACTGCTGCAGATTATTACTGAATACAAATGAATAGCGCCATGGAGAAGATGAAGGGTATTTTAATCCTTCATTCCAAAGTAATGAAATAACTGTGAAACCCTCTAAGGAGCACAGACAAATGTTTTAGCACTGTTGTATAAAAAATGTACATTTAAGTCCTTGCGGTTTACTAATATTGACATTTCAAGGTCGAAGTTCTCTGAAGTAGGGACGTATCATGTAAAATGCAAACACATGAATGGACATAAAAATTTGAATTGCAGACCTAAGAGCAAATTTTCAACACAGAGTACAGAAAATACACATGCAGTTACAAGAAATAGTGAGAATTGTTGTTTCCATTTTCTGAATATTTTGTAAATTAACTCCACACTGGATTTTCGTAATGAATTGTCAAAAAAAAATCTTTCTTCATTCTATTTCAAGGGTATTTGTATTTTTAGCAAGTTAGAGAATATTTTTATGAGTTTAATGAAACTTTTTGAAGCCTTACAAATTCCCTCAAAATGACACCTGAAGTCTAGGAATGCCTAAATGGTACATCTAGTTCCAATCACCAATTAGATCTTGTATCAGCTAAGTACTACCTTTCACATTACATCTTGGCATTAATTTCTCTGACCTTTTCATCGAATAACATATAAAAAATCTCTTCTCTAGTCAGTGGAGATGAGCAACTGAGGTGTAACTGTGAAAGTTCTGAGTCTCTTGAGAGGTGCCTCTCTCTCACCAGTGCCTATAGAGGGAGCCTGGCTGCCACATTTTTAAAAATCTGTAATTAGGTGAGATAAACCTCCATCCCTAATATGACAGTATATGACCTAACATTCCTAACAGTTAACCAATTAACTTCAAATCCCTACACCAACAGATGGCATGTGTTATCAAACATAAAAATAAGGAGCTTTTCCTAAGAAACACCACATGTTATTAGGAAAACAATAACACAAGCAGTATATATGATTGTTATAATGTGATGTTAAATGGCCCATGAGGTGAGCACAGATTTTACCTGTGCTTTACTTTCTATCTGTCATTAGTGGTGATTAATGTAAAATGATAAAGCAATGAGAAAATTGTGAGTAACAAGGTTTGGGGACACGTGCCATATCCCATTACACTAGTCAGGCAAAAAGGCTTCTTCTCAGACAACTGGGAAAATATTTTTTTAAGTATATAGCAATAACAAGGAGATAAGTAATACCAACACGGTTTGTCAAGAACAAATTATGCCAACTTAATTTAGTTTCCTTTCAAGACAAGGCAACAAATGTTTTAAGCAAAGAAGAAACAGTTATCACATATTTTGAATCCCAGGTCTATTCTGTGTTGAAACTTGCAAGCAAATGAGGGAAACACAGAAGAGTTGCTAATCACTCACTATAAAACCAAAAGTATATATTGAGTAATGCTACTCAAGATTCTGTCTTGGATCTCATTTTACTGACTTTATTTCTGACTTGCTTTCTGTTGCACTAAATTTCTAGGTAAAGGCAGACTGGGAAAGACAGTAGCAATAGTAAAGGACTGGAGTGCAAGACAAAGAGTTCTTGACAGATGTAAGAAAAAGGCTGGAAACAAAGATTAAGAGGCAATTCAGTAAAAATATATGCAAAATTCCACACTTCCCTGTAAATACATCTAAATGAACAGACTGGACATCAATGAAAATTGGTGGCAATGGTATTAGTTAACCTAAAGAAGAAAAGCTTGAAGCGAAACATCATAACAGTTTTTGTATATTCACAAATTAACTACTTATTCCTGATGTTCAGTGCTGCTATGACAAAAAACCGTATGGATCAATATGTAATGAGAGAAACTCAAATTATGCAGAAGAAGGAAAAAAATGATGATGATGACAAAGGAATAACTTTCTAATTCTAAGGCTAACAATGCCTGGGAATCTCATGGGACCTTGTTGGTCGAGGAGCAGTGGACAAGATGTCCTCTTGAACTTTTTTCTAAGCTTACATGAGACCATGACTCTTTACTTTGGAAGTAGAACATTGTGAGTTACATTTCTTACTTGTTTCTTATGATGAAAATGGATTTGTGTTTCTTCCAAAAATAAAAACTAACTGGTGAAAGAAAATCTTTACATTTTGAACTATGCTAATGAGGTCATCTGCCCTCCTGTTATCTTTAACCCTGATGGTTAAAGCTGGATCATTAAAACCACAGAAGATATATCTTTTGTATCTCTTCCTATGGAGAGTCATATTTTCCTTGCACTATAAAAGCATATGTGAAGACCTATAGCACCTTCTTTTTAATGTTGATCTGGGAGGAAAAGGACACCTTTTTTTTGCTTTAACTTAGGAAATGCTATTTCTAAATTAAACACAAATACATTTTTAAAAGGGAAAATCCAGGAAAGCTCCTTCCTTTTTTGGACTTAGTGTTACCCATAACTAGGTTGGTAATAATTTAATGATGACTTTGATAGCAGTATGATTAGTCTTATTATTTGTTATTTCTAAGGACAATTTAATAGGGGTATATGTACAATTGATAAAAACTGATGCTGCAGCAGTCCCACCATCAAAACATGCAAAATCAAATCCATAGTCTTAAATCTGGCACAAGGTTGGCTCTTTTAAGCACATGCAATGTTTCTACTGTTTTAAAGGGAATCATGCAAACATATCTAAGATAAGATTTCGTTGCAAGCAACAAAGAAATTTCTTCTCTTTTTGGAAGCAAAGTCTTCATTATGAATTTTCTTTTCATACATTCTCTGTGGATAAGCACAGTAACTCCAGAACTATATGGAAATATGATCTTTCAGAAACAGCTGCATAATTATTGCTATCCAGTGGTTTAAAATGTCCATGAAGATATTTTTGCTCTCTTTTATAACTGAAAAAGTCATGGCAAATTTTAGTTTTGACACATAGCCATATCAAGTGTTCACAACACTTTCTTAATTATGGTATTATAGTTCAATAAATAATTAGAATATAGAAATCTTATAGAATAATCTATTTTATACTCTTTTCAGTACACCTCCCTAACTCCTCAGAATTTATATTGTGCTTCTCTGTGTTTGAGGTGATTAAGTAACGTGATTGACCAAAGAGAATAAAATGTTGGACTGAAATGTTTTGTGTGACCAAGCTGACTGAAATGGCAAAGATGATTACTGTTTATTTCTTGCTGTGTCACAATAAGTCTCTAGAAAGCACATTTCAAGGCATGGCCAGTTAGCTGGCAACCATGCCAATAAGTGCCTGAGGTATAGGCAGGTACTACAAAGAGTCACTTTCTTCTGTGATTTTTTGAAATCCAACTTTGCAAAATCTGCATCTTTAAATAAATAATTCATGTTCATTGATTGTGGCCAGTGACTTCAATACAGAATGATGTTCAGAAAAATGTCAGAACATTTAATCTTTAATCATTAGATTTAATACTTAGTGACTTATTTAGAAAGGAGTACAATTTTTTTCTTCTAAATCTGAGTGAGAAATATAGGACCTACCAATAATTTATTTTTCTATTGTACTAATGTTACTAATCATTAATGCTTATCTGCTGAAACAGTACATTTCAAGTTGCATAACTGAAATCTTGTAACCACAATACTGTTTTCTGCTGAATAAATAATGACGAATATGTATCTGAATATATAAGCATGTATATATATATATATATATATATATATATATATATATGCTTTGCTACTAAAGGTAAATAAACTTCTCCATTTATTACAAACAGCAAACATGTCTGTTGCTGTACTATGCTGCTGAGCATTTGGAACCTAGCCATGTGTAATCCAGTGGCTGTTAGAAAAGAAAACAGAATAAATAGTTTTATTTTGTGGCTTCTTTGCCTGACATCAAAAGTTTAAAAACTCAAAGTCAGACTGCCTCTGTGGTATGCATTAATGCTGTTGATTTCTTAGACTTTGTGTTCTCTTTGTATCTATAAGATAAAGAAGATTCTAAGAAATATAAAAATATAGAATAAATATGTAGACTTGTAAAAGCAGATTATTTCTTGGTAACTTAGCAGTAGAAAAGTTCTATGTACAGCAGAATTTGAGAAAAAGAAAACCTACAAGATAATTAAGTCTTAGATATTAGCAGAGCTCAAAAGCAACAACAGTGTTGAAAGCTGAGTGAAACAAAGCAATGTATTATCCTGGAGATTGATCTCGTGTGTTTAATTGTATGCATTCTAAGTACTTCCAGCAAAGTCATTGAGACTACTTGGAGTGCTTGAAGCATGTGCATAAATCTTTACAATAGCAGGGCTCAAAAATCAATACGGTATGTACCTAATCATTTTATATTAAGAAAATACTGTCATAAAAATATAAAGTGCCTCATCTGTCAGGATCTGAGGCATATCCCTGATTAAAAATGACTACTTATAGGGCATGACTCTCCAGTAGAAGAAAGCCATCTCCTTGATCACTAAGTAAATGATAGTGAACAGATTTTAAAGATTCTTTTGCTGGTTTTGTTTTAATTATTTTCCTGTACTATTTTAGAAAATAGGAGAAAGCAACATGTCTTTCTTCTTTGTGAAAATAGTGACAGCTTCAAAATTTTGCAAAAACTGAGGGGATAGAGCAATTCTTTACTTTGGCAATGACAAACTCAGCAACCTGTTTATTTTCTGAGGAAGGAAAATATGAAGAACTGTCAGGAAAACTTACTAATGATATTAATTTAATATCTTCCTTCTGTCTTTTAAAAAGAAACTTTAAATATAATTTAGAAAAATATCCTGGGATTATTTTTATTTTTATTTTATGTATTATTTTTTATTATTATTATTTGAATTGGCAAGGATGAGATTCTATTTAAATTTTAAAACAGTTTATGATAATGGGCTAAACTTGCCAGAGTTTGTTGCAGTTAAGTATATAAAAGTCTGACAATGCTGAATGGTGAATGATCTTCAGAGGTGGTAGTAGTGGGTATATATTTATAAGGATCAAACACATCTGATTATTGAGTTCAGACTCTGAAATGCTGTGTATTTCTACAAGAGAATTACAGTAAAGTATCAATATTGCTATAGTTGAGCATGAAACCACCTCTCTGTATCAAGGTCAAGACTTCTATCTAATCAGATATTAACATATTCATTCAGATTGTCTGGCAATCCTTTCTCCCTCAAGGACTGCACGATAGGTTTAGTGACCCCTAATTATGGTCACAGAGAAAGTCATTAATGAGATAGTGCCCTTTGGCTCACATACACAGAGCAAAAACAGAAGCAAAAAAACTAAACCCAACAATAAAACAGCAACAAAATGCAACCAAACCCCAACCAACTAATAAAAACATGCTTCCAAGCCTCTCCAAACAGAATTAATTTGAACCCAAAATTTACAGTACCTGAGAGTGTATATATATACAAATATATATACAAATAAACAAACAAACAAAACCTAACCACTCCCAAGATTAAAATGCATACAGAACTCAAGAGAAATTTAATTTAAAACAACTTTACAGGAGGGACATAAAGTAGCTCACTGTCTTAGTTTAAATAAAACTCTATACAGTAAACTCTATACATTTGCCAAAAGTAGGATAAAAGAAAATTTCACGTACAAGCAATGAGTGTGTGTCTTGCTGTGTTTCTCTCAGAAGCTAGGGGAGTGAGTATTGCTGGGGAATGTGAGAAGGGTGACAACAAACTCCCTAGTTTTGAGAATCCTCACAATGACATCCAGAAAATTTCCCTGCAAATAGATCGTTATCTTTTTTTTCATGTGCAAAGTTTTGTACTTCCTAAAGTATATACTGGTACACATGACAATGGGATATTTTGCAGGTGGTTTTGAACAAACGCTGGGAGAAAACTGTGTCACATGAGTGCTAGACAAAGGCATAGATACACTGTTAAGGGATAAAGCATAGATATACCATTACGGGCTAAATAAATGAATGAGTTGGGCTACCATGCAAATGTTTCTTCAGGTGGTCCTATTTCTTTGTAGAAAATTAATTAAGATGTAATCCCAAAATTTTTTCCATATGATATTTTCCTTTTTGTTGAGTACCAATTAAAAAGTTGTTACAGGAATAATCTACAAGATATGTCTACACTCTATAGGGTGTTAACATACTCTTTTGATGTAACAGGATTTAGTAATGAAGGATGAGATAAGAATTAAAATGTTGGTAAGGAATTTTTTAGTGTGTGTTTTTCGGTAACATAGGGCATCACATCAAAACCTAGAAGTCTACACAATATGTGTTCAAATTCCAACACAATTTTTCTCTGAAAAATTTTCCAGCTCAAAATGAAATTTTGGATATAAATAGGTGGGCACCTAGGGCTAACCTAGCCCATCACTAACCCAAGGGTGTAAATGTGACTCACCTGGAACAATGGAGACTGAAGGTTGTCTTTCTGTTCTGTCTTGAACCTGCATCTTTTATATTCAAAGTGAATACCATTACCAGTGAACTATAAAGTTAATCTCTTTCTCTGACCTAATGAATATTCACTTTATAAACAAAATAGAACAGTCTCAGTAACAATAAAGGAAAGAGAGAGAAATGTAGGTTATTCATATGTATTATACTGATTACAGGGGCCAGAAATTCAAAATGAAAGCTGACATTCACTCATTCTGCCAAAGAGGAATCACAAAAAGCATGCTAAATGCAAATAAGCAAACAAGACTAGTAAATACTGATAAAATTACATGTTTTAAAGACTCTGCATGTCTGTAAGAATGGCTTGTTTCAGTAATAGCTTGAATTTGTAATTTCCAGCAAATGGATTCTTCTGTAATCCTTATGCCCCCTCTCACACCCTTCCTGTTAATTTAAACTCTGCTTGTGCTGTTACCGTCAGCTCATCGCAGCTGCAATATCAGTCCTTAAAAGACACAGGCAAACTGGATGCATCTTTTCCAGGATATATGTTACATCCATTCATCTGTCTTGCATCATTTTTTTACAAAAGAAAATTTACAATCTTTGCAAGTATCCCAAATGTAATTTCTTGTTCCAGCCAGGTTATCAGTCTCTAATGCTTTACAAGATACTTTTGTATGTCACTCTTTCTGGTTTGGATGCCTAAATATAAATTACTTTTGTTACTATTCATATTGATATAAACTTTCTTCAAAAGCTATCATACCCATTTTAAGAGGAAAAACTGTCATCCATACATGCCAGAGTTATGATGAAAAAACGCCAAAATGAAAAATTAGTGGCACAAGTGAAAGTTTCAATGTTTCATATTGCTAAAAGTCATAATATTTAAAAAAGTGTAAAGAAAGGTAAAAAAAAAGGTATTCTGTTTAGATTTGGGTTATTAGTGAAATGTATACTTGTTTTTATAGATGCTTCAAAGTAGTGAGGAGTGGAAAACCACTTTGTTGCAGAACTTTTATACTTTCAAAACATACCCATATACTGATGTCATAATCTGGAAAGAAATATCCTTAATGTTTATCCCTAGAAAATAAATCAAAGTACCTAATTATAGGTTTTGAAGATCAATATTTTACTTTAAAAGCTCCTATATTCTATTACTTAATGTCTCATCTGAAGGCCTGCTCCTCTTGTGTGTGAGTTCCCAGCATTTAGAATTGTAATCTTGCTCTTATTGTCCCCAGTCACAAAAAAATTAATGGATTTCCACTACAATGTCATATTCATACTCACTTAGCAACACTCATTACCCCTAACCTTTTGCCTTAATGGTTCTTATATGTTAAATCTACATTTGAATTATTTGATGTAATAATATACACCCATTGATTCAGCTCTAAAGGCCACCCAAAGAAAGAATGTGAGCTAAAAGGAGAGGGTGCAGGACTATCAACTGTTCTATGTTAGTTGTCAGTTTTCAAGTCAGGATACTTTAGACACGTTTTTAGTCCTTTGCATCCTGGTAAATGAGTTTTAAGTAGGTCAGATGGGTTCTCAGCATAAAGGTGTCTGTCTCTGTGTAATGTGGTTCAAATGGCTGTAGGGGGGCGTGATTCATTGTACATTCCACGTCGCTTCCAAATATAACCCTGCTTTTTTTGTGTGCAGATCACTGTATAAAGAAGTTACTTAAAGAAGATTTAATAATAGTGATACCATATATTTTTCTGTATTGTGCTATATCAATTTCTTCATATTAAAGAATAATCAGTTTATTGCAATGATGTATTTTTGATGGATTGAATTGAATTTGTCATTAATTATTATAAACACTATTATTTAAGATCATATTAAAAATAGTGTAACTAGCACTTTTCTTGTTATCTAGTATTTATAATTCATGAGTATATATATGTGCCTGTGAATATGAAAGAGACGTAAACAAAGTGATCCTAGGCATGTGCGGAAATCATCTATTGTGTTTACACATGCCTGAACAGCAACAAATTTTCTAAGCTAATTGGCAATGTGTGGTGCATTTCAAGGGCAGGAATCAACATTATTAATAAGCTGAGAAAAGATAAGGATATTTCCAAAGAATAGATTTATTTAGCTAAGCAGAGGTTTGATATTAAAATTATCCACAATATGAAGGTATTAGTGTAATAGATAATATGATTTTCTTTCCTGGGTAATTATTATTTCATTTGTACTAAACATTTAAGTCAATAACAATTATTTTTTTTTTTTTAATGGAATTTTTGCAAGGGAGGTGAGACAAACCGTAGAGGAATGTAAAGGACTACCTCCCCAGTTAAAGAAGAAGAGGTTGCTATCACCTTCATGGTTAATTTCACTCAGAATTAGATGGTTGAAGAAAGAAAAAAGTGCCTCTGGGCATAGCCATCCATAGGAGATGACTGTATAATTATTGTGTTTGGCTTTTAATCAGTTTTTGCTTAATAACTGTTTGCGTATCAAATGGCTGCAGGCTTCATGTTGAAAATGTTAACTCCAGAAGGGAGCCCAAAGGTCCCCTGGCCTAGGGCTCTCTCTCCAAAAGCAGTCAATAACCATTGCCTAGCCAGAGGAACATAGTGCAAACGCAGGGTGATTCTCCTCTCGTATGTTCTTCTTGCCACCTGTCAGTCAAATATCTAAGCAATTCCTACGCCAGTGCAGCCATCCAGACAGCTGTGGTCTTCCAAGACTTCTTGTACTCTCCAGCCTCTTAGCAACATTCACAACACAATTGCTCACCACCAGCTGACTGACGCCCAAACGGTCCCTGAGCAGCAATTGGTGGCTCTGAACACTTCTCCCCAATACATATATTAAATATGACGTTCTACGCTATGGAATATCCCTTTGGCTAGTTTGGGTCACCTGTCCTGGCTGTGCTCCCTCCCAGTTCCTTGTGCACCTGATCGCTGGCAGAGCATGAGAAACTGAAAAGTCCTTGATTTAGGGTAAGTGCTACTCAGTAACAGCTAAAACATCAGTGTTATCGACATTATTCTCATACTAAATCCAAACCACAGCACTACCAGATACTAGGAAGAAAATTAACTCTATCCCAGCTGAAACCAGGACAAGAGGCTATTACTAGGCCATTACTAGGTTCTTTCTTGAGTTAAACTGTAACTGAAGGGGACATAGGAAATAGAGGAGGAGAGAAGAGGAGAGGAGCTGCAGGCCCAATGGCTGATAACGCTGTCAGAGTTGCAGAGCTACAGACAGCGCCATAAAGAATGTCTGTATTGCACCGCTGGTAAAGGAGAGGGTAGTGCAAGAGATGGACAAAATCTGTAACTGGAGGGGATGGTGAGGGGCTCCTTTTTGGACCATACTATGTACGTCAAACACACTTTTCCAGTTAGGAGGACCAGAGGGGAGAGGGTGCTTTCTCTGACTGGGAAAGAACCACTTGGTGTGACCAGTGTTGATGGTCATATCCGATCTGAGGGTGGTGGCTTCTTCTAAATCTCTTCCTGATAATGAATGAGGTGAGTTTTTTACAATGCACAAGCTATAATTTGGGGGTGGGTCTCAGCTTCTCATTGATGTTATTTGTGCAGAGAGATAGACCTCCAGAAAATGAAGTTTTGTGCAGCCAAAGCATCTCAGCAATAATCCATCTTTGCAGCCTTTAAGGTTGTATTGCAATTCCCTCGAGTGCTTTTAAAACTCCCACCCTTTTCAGAGATGCTGTTTGTTTTTGGTTTTACATTGCAGAAACGACATAATGAAATGTAAGAAGTTAATAATGAACATCTTGTATTTTTGTTGTTTGTATCATTTACAAATGGTCACTGCACTTTAGTTGCAGCTTTGCTAATTCACGTTACATATGTGACATTGCCCAACAGCAGAAGGATATAGCCAATTAGTCCTCTTGGATATGAAGCAGTGACAAAGTGAAGATTTTCACGTAAGACAAAGGGGAAAAAGAAAGAAAGAAAGAAAGAAAGAAAGAAAGAAAGAAAGAAAGAAAGAAAGAAAGAAAGAAAGAAAGAAAGAA
>JAVJGJ010000014.1:97586759-97597247 GCA_035590215.1 Microhierax caerulescens
CAGTGAGCAGGCTGGGGGGACACAAGGAGCTGGGAGGGGGCACAGTCAGGACAGCTGACCCCAACTGACCAAAGAGGTATTCCATACTGTATGAAGTCATGCTCGGCATGTAAAGCTGGGGGAAGAAGAAGGAAGGGGGGATATTTGATGTAATGGCTTTTGTCTTCCCAAGTAACCATAAAGAGTGACAGAGCCCGGCTTTCCTGGGGATGGCTGAGCACCTGCCTGCCCGTGGGAAGTGGGGAATTAATTCCTTGCTTTGCTTTGCTTGCATACGTGGCTTTTGTTTTACCTATTAAACTGTTTTTATCTCAGCCTGTGAGTTTTCTCACTTAAACCCTTCTGACCCTCTCCCCCATCCCACTGCGGGGCGTGTGAGTAAGCAGCTGCACGGGGCTTAGTTGCCATCTGGGGTTAGACCACAACTGTAGTTGATTCCACAAGCTCAAAAGCATTACTAAATTTATTTTTTTTATTTCCCTGGGTAATTTTAGATATTTCAAAGTTGGTAAGCAGCTTCATTTATTCTAGAAGTCCCAGCAGCCAGAATATTTTTGTAACATTATTTTACTCTTATATATTAAGGTTTTTATGGAGGAACTAATTTCATTTTCTAGCCATAAAAAATCAAAGCAGGAGCTCAGGGACCGTTCAACTTTATTCTAGACCAACTATCAGTAATTTGCCACATTTGCCAAATGCTCTGGCAGCAATTACATCCTAATCTTGCATTCTTTGAGTAAATCCCTTGAATTCTCTGTCTAAGCCTTTCCTGACATGAATCTGTTCAATATCCATATGCAATGAAGAGCAAATGGTTTACCAGTAATTTTATATTGTTTCATAAGGAATTATGAAATTACAATAATTTGCACTGCTACAGTGTCAAGGAATCTTGCTCTCAAATGATAACTTATTCTTGCTAATTGCTACATAAATGCAACAGACAAAAGTAGTACTTGTCTCAGAGACTAGAATACTGTTATAAACCAAAAATGCAGTGGATTGGTACACACTAAACAAGCAAAGCAAGGAAACATTAAGGTCATTGACATAATTTTATTACACTGGTCGTCAGGTAGCTGTCAAGTTTAAGGGGCATCATAGCAACATAGAACTATTTCATTTAAGTAAATTATAGCAGGAACAATGAGTGTTTCTAATGAGAATTATAGCTTAGTGGACTCTTCAAGGCCTCACTATCTCAAACAACACTAAATAAAAATTTAAGTGATCTGATGAATTATTCCTTACTGAAGTCTTACCATTGCAGCAGAGAAGCATGTCCAAAGCCATATTTGTTTCCATCATGGCACAGATTCCAAGACCAGAATTCCACAGATATAATTCTTTCTAACATTTCCTATTCTGACATTTGTTTTTACAAAGAACAGTAACAGGAAACCAGAACATATACCTATCCCATTAGTTCCTATTTTAAGTACTAGATCAAACAGACTTGAGTGCTTTTTAAGGGCCTCTATTTTCTCCTCAGTCTGTTCTTTCTGCAAAGATCCAGAGATGTTTTGATTCCCATAATATACATACTATTAATAACTGCAAGTATATTAGTATAAATAAAGATCTTGTGCTTAATTATTATTTTTTTTCAAGGTACTTACCTTTTTGGGATAAAAATGGAAGGCTTAGAGTGCAAGTTTTTGATCGACTGAGATACAGGCAAGATTGCTATGTTCTCTGGTTTTTATTTTTTTTACAAAAGTAGTTTCTCTCTTATAGCTGCATTCAAAATCCAATAATTTATCTGTACTTTCTGAATTTATCTCAGAAATTAAGCAAGGTGAATACATAGATATCTTGAATCTGGAACAGGAGAGATAAACCAACTTGTTTTGAGAGGTTTATATCTGTGTCAATAAAATTAGTGAAAGCATCTGAAATATTATTGTTGTACTGAAGAACAGAGAAAACTGGGTTGTTTAATTCATGTAGCTATCTTTAAAAAACTGATTTATAAGATTTTGTGTTCTTTTTTTTCTGTCCCCCCCCCCAACCTGTGCCTCTGTCTGTCTTTAGATTTCCAAAAATCAGATATCACCTTGGACTGCCTTTAAAGTCAGCATGAAGGACTACAAAATTACTAAAGGAATTAATCTCCATGATTGCATGCACATGTTTTAGGATGAGAAGAATGGTTTCCTGGAAGTGATAATTTCTTTCTACTAACTTTTAAGGGAGTGTACAATGATTAGCATACATATGTCATGTTTAGCCTCCTAGGTTAGAGTTAATGAATAGCATCATTATTTTTGTGTATATTTTCAAATCACTTTATAGGAGTTTTAGGCATTAGTATATTAAATTATTAATTATAGTTTATGTATTCTCTAGTGTTCGTGTTCTTTATTGCCATGAACTCTATAATTTTTCTTATGGTTCTCTTATTTTAAAACCTCAAGTAGGAAAAGGATGCGGTTTTTACTGCTTGAAAACATATTTAATAGAAATATATATAAAATACTATATTTAGTAAACTTCCCTTCAGTAGACTTTTCTATAATATTTGTTCATCCACCATCTCAAGGAATTAATTGCTCCTCTGCTTTCCAGTCTCAAAAATAACATAAAACTCCTTCACTTCTTATGAACCCAAAGGTATGTAAAGCTCACAATATATTTACATTTCATTCTATTAATGTAATTAAAATGTTAATAAAATCTCTCTCAAAACAATCTGTCAGAGAAAGAAACACTGATTTAATTTTCATGGTGCACTCTGTAGGCTGCTAATCTTCCATTCTAACAATAAAGAATACGCATTAGGAGGCTGAAATGCTCGTGGATTTATCCACCCACAAAAACCTCAAACACCTCCTGATGTACATTTTAATAAGCTTTTCTATATGCCCTTTTATTTTACTTATTTTATTATAATTCCACATTTTTGAGGTACAGTCAAATATGCTACTTAGTAGCAATGTTATTGATAACAGAAATACATAAAGAAAATAAATATTGAGCATGAGGCACTGTGGTTTGATACTTTTTCCTTCACAGTACAATAAGATGAAGAATTTACCAGACTACTCATGTTTCTGTTTGGTTGGTTGGTGTTGGGATCGTTTATTTTGTTTTGGGTCTTTTTTTGTCTTTTGGATTCAAGGTGAATAGTAACTATGTTCTTTATCTCCTGATGTGGGATTTTCATCTTCTAGTGGCTTTAAAGCTGACCACCTGGCCACGTAAAAAGGACAGGAAGTTAAAAAGAAACAGGGTTTGATTTTAATAAGAAGCTTACCAGGCAAAAAAGAGGACAATGATGTGGAAGAAGGAAGAAAGAAAAAAGACAAGGTCATCAGACAGAGTGAGTGACTTTGTAACACTCACAGAAGTTTCCAGTCTTAAGTGAGGAAAGCAGAGTCAGGTTAACACTTTAGCCTCATGAAAAATAAACAGTTCACTACAGGAATAAAAATTTAAAAGCCTTGAAAAATGTAAGACAAATTTTTTTTCAGTGCAGTTGTGTACTTCTTGGGTTTAATCTGTATCTAGTCGTACCAAAACTAAGTATGTTTGATAGGGCTCCTGTTCTTGGGATAGGCACTCTTACATCTGCAGAAGGCATATTGTAATCACAAACACCTAAATGTGGGAAGTTAGCCTAATGTTTGGGCTGGAGGCCTCAGGATAGTTTGTGTCTAAAAGTAGTACCGAATAAGGCCTCTGGAGGTGGTGGCTGGATACTGTTCAGAATTAATATTGGGGGTTTGGTTTACTTTCCTTTTAAATGCACATTTAGGATCAAGATGTTTAAGCCAAGCAAAGTAGTCTAATATGCATTCAGCAAAAGGCTGTGACAAATAGGGAATTTTTTGGCTGCCTGGGTTCAGAGATGGGAATATCATCAGTGTTAGGATTGTCTTTCAACTTTTCTAGGAACCATACTGAAAAAAGTAAGATCTTGCCTTATAAGCTTTGCTTTACTGATAGGTTTAGCCTATCACAGATGGAAAAAATACCACAATAAACCAATCAACCAACCAACAAACAAAAAAGAAATCAAAAACCCCAGCACAAATTGGAGGATTCTTAAGACAAAAGTACTGCTTTTAAAGACTGCATTTTTAACTTAATTTCTTAAAGCAATTTAGGTTTCTTTCTGCTGATTCTGGTGCTTGAGCAGTTGATCTCTGTAGCAATAATAAAATAACTTAGACTATTTGAAAAAAGATGGTCACTTGACCCTGTACCATGCATTCTAGTTGAACTTTTGTGATTCAGTGCCTACTCATTTTTCATTGTAAAACTTGGGTACATACAACAGCTACTCAAAGACAAATACTGTCTTTGTAAGCATACATAATCCTTTCTATGTAAATGTTCTGCAGTACTCTTACTATTCTTAGCTTATTTCTTCAGGGAAGTGTGGTAAGACCCAATGAAGCGTGGACTGCTTTAACAGCATGGATTTGAAAAGCTTCACATTTCTGACTCTCTGGGTATAACTGAGATAGCACTTCAGAAAAAAATAACCGGAGTTTTTTATTTTTCTATTACCATTTTTTTTCATATGTATATTCCAGCATGCTACCATTTTTTCTTCACCTTGAGAGTGCCAAAAAACAAAGTAAAAGCTTTTCCATCAATGACTGTCATCAGAAATTTCTCAAAGGAACCTAAATGAAAAAAAAAATAAATTATAGACATACCACCCAAATTTGCAAGTGAGTCCTGTACAAGACTTGTCTTTTCTGTAACTTTAGAAGGCATAACAAACCTGATATATTTTAGAGCTGTTGGCAAGTTACATGCTGGGCCCAGCATTTCCATATTTGCTGTTTATTCAGCTCTGCAAGAGATCTTTCACACCCAAAATAAATTATCCTTAAAAACATGACAAAGGGTTGATTTATTGACTACTTGCTTTTCTACTTTTTCCTTTAAGCCTTTTTTACAGAAATTTGCTGGGACCTGCCACCCTTATTTATAACTTATTTAGTATATCCTTCAGTACAATAGAGATGGTTAGAAAATATTTGGACCCCATCCAATGGAAAATGGAAATAGAAATAGAAAACTCCCTTTTCACATTAAAAAAAGCATTTTCTGTTTTTATTCTATTTTCTATTTCTATTCTATTTTCCTTTCCAGTGACTGAAGACTGAAATTCCTTGGCCAAGAATGCCTGAACTCCAAATCACAGATAAGGTAGGTTGGAAGGGAGAGGTCGTCAAGTACCTTCCTTGATTGCTGTGATTGCTAAACTTCAAAGATGACAGATGGTAGCTTTCCAGTGTCATTACCCAAACCACCCAGCACCTTGAGTGTCCTACTTCAGGTCCCATGGACTTTTATATGGCTTATGGCTTGTGATGTATGACTTGTAATTGTGCAAGTACTCTTTACCCATGTCTTCCTCCACAATGGATTGCTAATTTGCTTCATTAATGTCTTACTTCTTGTCCTACTTTCAGCTGGGATAGAGTTAGGTTTTTTCTTGGTAGCTGGTGCAGTGCTGTGTTTTGGATTTGGTATGAGAACAATGTTGATAGCACATGGGTGGTTTTAATTGTTGATGGGTGGTGTTTATACAAAGTCAAGGACATTTCAGTTCCTTGGGCCCTGCCAGCGAGAGGGCTGGGGGGGCACGGGGAACTGGGAGGGGACACAGCCAGGACAGGTGACCCGAACTAGCCAAAAGGATATTCCATACCAATATGATGTCATTCTGAGTATATAAACTCCGAAGAAGGAAGCGGGGGACATTCAGCATTATGGCGTTTGCCTTCCCAAGTCACAGTTAGCCCGGCTTTCCTGGAGATGGCTGAGCACCTGCCTGCCCATGGGAAGTGCTGAATTAATTCCTTGCTTTGCTTTGCATGTGTGTACAGCTTTTGCTTTACCTATTAAACCGTTCTTATCTCAACCCTCAAGTTTTACATTCCTTTTCTAATCTCCATCCCATCCCTCTGCATGAGGGAGAGTGAGCAAGTGGCTGTGTGGTGCCTGATTGCCGACCAGGGTTAAAGCATGACATTTCTACATACACCTTATATATACATATGGGATGAAATAAGTTTCTATTACTGACTGCAACTCACTTTTTTCAGTGTCATGTTTGCTGAATCATTAACTCTTTGATTAAGCTGACAGAGGAAGACTGAATATTCTTAATAACCTGGTATGCTAATCATGACAGATCAATAATTTTCAGGTTTCCCTGTTCCAGCAGTGAGGGTATCAATTTCTATCTGGAAATCCACGTTTTAGTCTTCTTACCCTTCTTCATGTGTTTTCGACCCTTATGAAGACTTGGGGACTATTTATAAAGTGACAGGTGCTTATTCTCTAATATTGCCAGGACACATTGAGCTTTTTGTCCACCAGCTCTCTCAAGTCTTTCTCCTCAGGGTTGCTCTCAATCCATTCTCTTCCCAGCCTGTACTGTTACTGGGGCTTGTCCCAACCATGGTAGAGGACTTAGCTCTTGGGCACAGGCCCACCCCTCAAGCTGTCAAGTTCCCTCTGGACAGCATCCTTTACCTCCAGTGTGTTAACTGCACCACCCAGCTTGGTGCTGTCAGCAAACTTGCTGAGGGTGTGCTCTGTCCCTCTGTCCATGTTTGTGACAAAAATGTTGAACACCAGTCCAAGTATGGATCCCTGAGGAATGCCACTTGTCACTGGTCTCCAGATGGGCATTGCATCTCTCTGAGTGTGGCCATCCAGCCATTTCCTTATCTACCAAGTGGTTTGCCCATCCAATCCACGTCTCTCCAGTTTAGAGACAAGGATGTCATGTGGGACAGTGTCAAAAGCTCTGCACAAGTCCAGGTAGATGACGTCAGTCACCATTCCCTCATCCACCAATGTTGTAACCCCATCATAGAAGACCACCAAATTTGTCGGGCACAATTTGCCCTTTAGTATTGGCTGTCATCAATCACCTCTTTATTTCCCATGTGCCTTTAGCATAGTTTCCAGGAGGATGTGCTCCATGATCTTGCTGGGTACAGAGGTGAGACTGACCAGTCTTTGTTTTAAGTTTTTTAAAAAGATATTTTTTAGCCTGAGAAATGAGCCTCAGATATGTTTATCCTAAACTGTTTAAACTGCTTTTGAATCTCTTTGTTCTTGTGGTACTTTTTTTCTTTTGTCTTTGGTTATTACTCACAGTTTTATTCTTTAACTGAGCTTTGAAATCATTTGCTTAGGAAGATGTCATTTTACTTTTTCTTTTTGTGGTTTACCACAGACATGATTTATACTTCACTTGCTCTGATAATAGAAGGAAAGCCTTCACATTACCAGTATTGCATTATTTTTCTTGGGAAAAGAAATGTCATGACTGCCTGTCAGCACACCCCCAGGAAACAGACTAACTTTTATACCTCTCATAAGGTTAACAATGCTGTGGATCTGCGAGCATTATTAATAAACTTACAATTGGCTTTAAAACTACAAAGTGCTGTATATATCACAGCTCACCATCACTGTACCCATGGGAACAGGTTGGTGATCTGGAGAAAATGGCTACCCATCTCAAAAAATAATAATCGAGGAAAAAAAAAAAGCCTTCTACCCAAAATTCATGAAGTTACTGTTTTCTGAAAATAAATTCTTTTGTCTACTGTATATTTCTATGACAAGTGTTCCTTTAAATTCTAAAAAGAACAAGCAAAACTACTGGATTAGTGAATTGTGATTAGTGTGAATGTATTTTTCACTCTGTCAGCTATCAGGTCATTGTGGGTGAGTTGGACTGAAGCTGGGTGATATACACTGACCATAGGCTAGGAAATCATTGTCTGGAAAGGACCTGAATTCAGAAGGCATTTTTATTTAGTAAAACACTGTGACTCATTCTTATGAATTCGTGCTTTGCTAAACTGAAACGGTCTGAGAATTTTCCCAGTGGTTTCCCTAATCTGTGTTCCAGTAAATTTCACTTTCCAAATGCTAATAAACTGCAACATCCCAGTATTACAAATTAGCTTAAGGTGCTAAAGTATGAAAGATATAAGGTATACCAAAAGATCATTAGTCTGTTTATGTTTGGGAAGTAGGCATTGGAATGCAATTCTCTAGATTCATATCTCAATATGTCTTGTGTGACAAAGCCTAAATATTCCATGCAAGAAAGAGAAGGAAAAAAAAAAAAAAAAAAAAGGAAAAAAAACAAAAAAAAAAACCACTCTCCACCCCAAAACCCTAAGATTTAGAAATTTTGCTGATATCTGAGTCTTCATACAGCATAAAGAAATCTAAAGTTATTAGCATGCTTTTTTTTTGCCTTGCTCCTATATAAAGCATTGTATAATGCATCAACTTTTTTACAGACTCCTAGAAGATAATTTTGTGTTTTTCTTATAACACAGATATATAAAAGAAAAATAAATTGAAATACAACTTTCAACAATTGTATCCTGGCAGAGCTATTTTGTGAAGATCAATATGTTGTCTTTCCTTGATAATTTTGAAACTGGATAGATTCAGACTTGAAATACGGTGAAGATTTTTTTAAATGACAGCTGTTTACCAGGGCAGTTATATATTGACAGTGTTGCATTATCAGATTTTGTGGTGCATCCTCTATCAATGGTAATTTAATATCATGAATAAATATTTTTCTGACATAGTCTTACTGAAGGGAGATTTGATTCAGGGAAGTCTTTTTGCTTCTGTTATATAGATCAGATGATCACAGTAAACACAGGTAAATTACATATCAACAGATAAGAAAATACATGCAACCATATCTCAGAATACAGTGCATATTCCATTAGTACAGTCAATGAAAGGCTTGTTCCAAGATATATAAAGTAAATAGATATATATTTTTTTTTTTTAGAGGTTTTGGTTGTAATTATTGCAATAGTTTAGGTGAGACAAAAGGTATGCAAATGAAAAATAAAAACCCACAAACCCCACTCTTTGGTAAAAATCAATTATCTATCTCCAACCTTTTATAAAAACATCTGTGTGTTATGTCCAGCGGAAGGTGGCATTAAATAAAAGTAATGATAAAAATGGGGTCAGTGCACTCATATCAACGTGCAAATCTTCACATAATGACTACAGCGACACACCATTATAATTTTAGGCATAGAGTATTCAGAGTTCCCCAAAGTAATTAGAAATTACAGTGTAATTGACTGTGCCATATCTTTAAAAAGTTATTAGTATGATTCTTTAATAAAATCCATGTCAATTATATTGCAGGAACATGCTAAACTGTGGGTTGTGATTTGGAAAATGTAATCATAACTTATAAAACAAAATGCATGACCACTAATAATTCTTTTAAGAAATTATCAGTACAGCAAAATGTGGTATTGTTTGAACCTGAAAAGAAATAATTCTTCATCTAGAAAAGCTGTGTTTTTCAAGTGTTTGTTTTCCTGTTTAAAATGCAAACAATCAATGGGATTTACCCTTTTTCAGAACTTCTTAAAGAAATAATTTTATAAATGACCTCTAACAAAAAGGATAATGTAAAAACTTACTAGTTGCCACAGTTCACGGGCAGATATTCTTCTGCCAAGACACAATTTAAAAGTACAAAAAGAAATCATAGGAAACATTTTTGTAAGACACTAGTGGTAGTAGCCAGCTCCCACTTGTGCATTTGAAAATTTTTTTTCCATCCATCTTCCACTTAAGACATTGATGCATCCATATTTTTACTATTTCTGATATAAGGATAAAATGTCATGTGAGACAGACATATGCCCTAATGGCCTAATCATACATACATAGCGGCTCATCAGTGACTGATGTAAGGACCCATTGCACTGGGGTTGTGTCTGATTCAGAGCTATGGGGAGGAGTCGATTCCAGCTACAGCTCAGAAATGTCACAGAACAGATGCTTTTCTGATATTTTTTTTTTTTTACATGTTGGGCTCAAAAGTTTTATGAATACTGCTTAAGCGTTTTGGGCCCATATAATTATCTACAAGATCTGGCTAATGAGATGTTATCATTGAAAGGGAAATTCGACTCTGCATTATGAACATTTATCATAAACTCTGGATTTGTTCCAAAGCTTGCTGTGGTTGGTGGAAGATTTTCAGTTTATAACAGTTAGCCTTGGACAAAGCCTTCCTCTGTACTAATAGCTCTCCTAAAGAAAGCAAGAAACTCCAAACACTTTTCTAAACTAAAATATATTTTAGAAGTATGGTCGGAGTTCTGTTGTCACAGACTAATCTAATTTTTCTTCAGTTGCATGAGAAGGTTTCTGTCTACTTTTCCCTTTATCTGACAAATATCAGGTTTGCTCTGTAAGAATTGGGTTGTATTTTCTGTATTTCTATTTTCATGCCTTACACAAGTAAGTTGGTCTCCCTCTGTACACTATATACAGTGCTAGTTTAGATACAAAATAAAGAAGTCATCTCTACCTGGGCATGTGATTTCTGCTGGGTTGACCCTGGCTGGATGCCAGGTGCCTGCCAAAGCTGCTCTGTCACTCCCCTCCTCAGCTGGACAGGGGAGAGAAAATGTAAGAAAGGATCATGGGTCA
>JAVJGJ010000014.1:97597347-97615074 GCA_035590215.1 Microhierax caerulescens
CCCTCCTCAGCTAGACAGGGGAGAGAAAATGTAAGAAAGGATCATGGGTCAGGATAACGACAGAGAGGGGTCATGCACCAGTTACCATCATGGCTAAAACAGATTTGGATTGAGGGAAATTAATTTAATTTATTAGCAGTAAAATTGGAGTAGGATAATGAGAAATAAGAATTAATTCATAAAACAACTTCCCTCATCCCTCCCTTATTCCCAGGCTCATCTTTATTCCGGATTTTTCTAACTCCTCCCTCCAAAGCGGCACAGAGTGACAGAGAATGGGGGTTGCAGTGGATTCACCACATGTTGAGTGCCACTCCTTCCTCCTAAGGGTAAGGGCTCCTCACACTTCCCCTGCTCCAGGCCAGGGTCCCTTTCATGGGTGACAGTCTTCCATGAACTTCTCCACAATGAGTCCTTCCTGCAGTTTTTCATTAACTGCTCCACTGTGGGTCCTTCCACAGCATGCAGTCCTTCAGGAACTGACTGCTACAGTGTGCGGTGGGTGTCTTCCAAGGGATGCAGGCCTTCAGGAACACACTGCTCCAGCATGGGTCCCCAACGGGGGACACAAGTCCTACCAGCAAACCTGCTCCAGCATGAAAATCTGTCTCCATGGATTCACAGGTCCTGCGAGGAACCTGCTCCAGTGCAGGCTTCCCACAGTGTCCCAGACTCCTTCAGGGGCATCCACCTGCTCCAGTGTGGGATCCTCCATGGGCTGCAGGTGGGATCTGCTCCACCATTAACCTCCACGGGCTGAGGGCACAGCCTGCCTCACCGTGGGCTTCACCACGGGCTGGGGGGGAATCTCTGCTCCGGCACCTGGAGCCCCCCCTGCCCCTTCTGCACTGACCTGGGGGGCTGCAAGGCTGTTCCTGTCACAAATTCTCACTCCTCTCTCCGGCTGTGGTTGCTGTTGTGCAGGTGGCTTTTTGCCCCTTTTTAAGTATGATGTCCCAGAAGTGCTATCACTATTGCTGATGGACTTGGCCTTGGCCAGTGGTGGATCTGTCTTGGAACCGGCTGGTGTTGAAGCCACTCCCACACCCCCACCCACCAAATCTTTATGTCTCAATGGGGAACAGTAGAACGGGGAACAGTAGAACTAAGGTCCATTTTTTATGGACTTCTTACATGCATTCTGTTTCACAATAAAATTACTGCAAATCCTACCAACTTGCATGTGTAAGCTGGACATGTAAATCAAGTCAAATAAATATACAATGTAGTGTAGTGTAGTGTGGTTTGATATGATACGGTATAGTGTTGTTTGTACAAATACTGACTATTACTAGACTCCTAAAAACAAAATCAGACATACCAGACCAAAATTTCAGCTCAGCCTACTCCAAAACTAAGCCTGGTTCAGAGAGTTATCCTCAAACAATATAGTTATTGAACTATGACCAGCACAACTCTGACCTAGAATTGAAGTGCACTACCAATATGAGTAAATTTGTACAATTCTGAGTTAATATTTTTGTTAAACAGTCACCAAATCTCATTCTGTGTAGAGTAAATCTTAAGTTTTCCAAGACAAAAGACCATTGAATTGACAAAAGCAACAGAAACCATGTGTTATTCAGAAACTTATTCCTTATGGTTAGTTACAGAAATCTGTAAGATACCTAACTTTTCCCAGCAGAAACTGTGAAGACGTATTTTAGAATAGCACATAATAAATTACAGTGGTTTGAAAAATCACCTAACAAACTGTCTAGACCCCCTAAAACTAGTGAATACCCAACCTTTTTACAAGAAAATAAATAATAGAAAGCCACTGTTAAGCTGTTTTTCTTCCTTCCCTCGTGCTATATGACCCCCAAGGAAGCTTCTCTTTGTGTCAGAGAAAGCAGGGAGTATTGCTGACAGTGGATAATGGTCTCGTTTAAATCACCTACAGGAAGAGGACGTTAGTATTTCTGAAACAGCCAACAGTAGTCAGTATCATGAACAAATCATTTCATAGAAGGGGTAAGGGCTACTCTTTAATTAATGTGTTGAATAAATATCTCTTCCAATTACTTCTTTTGCAATGACAGTAGGGATGAGTTGCTTCGCCTCCAGTGTAATTTCTTCTCCTTACAGTGAAGACTCTTCAGTTGCTGCTGTACTGTACTCTCCTCACAGGCAAGCAACAAGCACTAGGTTGCTCTGTAGCCAGGATATCGCTATCAGCTAGTAATCTTCACTGGAGGCTGAAATCAACAAATGAAAGATAATCAATGAGAAAGTTTTAATCCAAAGAGGGGGACAGCAGTGATTGATTCTAGTGGTACGACAAACCTTGAAATCTGTTGTTAACGACTAATCTGCAGTACTTTTTGAGGAATACTGTAATCAAAGAGAGCTTCTGGAGTTCTCAACTTTTGGACAGTATGGGGTATCAAAATTACCTTCTTTCACTAGTGTTTACTGGAAATGTTATTTATCTTTCTGTTGTTTAATGACAGGGTGTCTTCTTCTTAATGATTTCCTTGCTGAGCTATTATTGCAAGTCTTTGTACTTTATGTATGAGCACAAAGTTACTTAAAACTCTCTATTGATTAGTGGCCCTGGTTTCCTTTGAGAGCTGCATTTTACAAAAATGAAAATATTAACTGTAACAATTTAGTGAAAAAAAGACAAGTCCCAGCTGTCATGATTGTTAGAACAGAATCTAAAATAAACTTAATTATTCTTCCCAGACTACAGCAACAGCAGCAAAAGAAGCTCAAAACAGAAATACACACTGAATGGGGGGGAAAAAAAAAAAAAGAAAAATAGAGAAGGAAAAATCCATCTCAATAACTTTTTGGAGTAGGGACAACTACAGTTCATTTGTTCAGCTGTATCTAAATTTAAAGCTCCTTTTTATAAGGCACTCAAATATGATAGTGATGTTCACTTGAATAGAACTCATGTAGACAGATCTGAACTTTTCTTGAAGTAGAAATGATTGATGATGGTTGCTATTACATGAAGAATGGGTAAGTGGCTGTGAATGCTGTTTTATTGACAGTGCTTGAACCTTGCCTGATCTCAGAGGAAAAACAATGGATATGTAATGTCACTGCATCACACAAGGAGCTTTCAAGACACTTCATAAATTATTTGTAACAATGTTTTACCACATTATTTAAGATACTACTTTACTATTATTTGTTTTTTGTATTCTAGTGCAGAAAAATTAAGCATTGATTAATTATTAATGTTTATTGCTTAGAAAACTAACGCCTTTTGAGAATGAATACCACATGTTATTATTTTAATATGTACTTCAGAGACTAAACTTTTAATGTGTGCTTTGCAACAATGATCGCTACCAGGACTCAATTGCTTCTTACACAAAAGCCCTTCGATAAAATTCTGACAACACAAAAAATGGATTAAAGTGAAAATTACTTTAATGTCTTCTTAGATTAAGATATTACCTCACCAGAGGTACAAATGTTATTGCAATCAAAAAGAAAATAATTGTTTTATTAAGGTGGCCATGCTGTTTTTTGCAGTACTAATTCAGCTATCAGTCATGACTGAAAAAAATGATTAGAAAGTTACAGAAGCCCTATTTAGGCAAAAACTAGGCTTTACAAAAATACGTAGCATATCTTGGACTTCTGACGCAGTCATATCCTAAGTTTATTCCCTCCA
Source organism: Microhierax caerulescens (assembly GCA_035590215.1). Taxonomy (NCBI): domain Eukaryota; kingdom Metazoa; phylum Chordata; class Aves; order Falconiformes; family Falconidae; genus Microhierax; species Microhierax caerulescens. The sequence goes on from JAVJGJ010000014.1 coordinate 97,600,982, forward strand.
CCCATGCTAAGCTTCATTTGGATCAAAAGCTAAGCTGTTTAACTTACGCTCAAAACCTTTCAAAGGTCAGTTTGATTTTGATTTGGCTTTTTTTCTGTGTGTGTGTTTTAATTGGTCTTTAGTCCACGCAGTGGACTTCAGTTGTCAGAAGCTTATCTACAACCAAGTCAGCTGTCCATGAACCAAAGGGTGGAGATGACCGCAGAGGAGGTAACCTTCTCAACGCTCTTTTGCTAAATCATCTTCACTCACAAGCCAGACTCTTAACTGCATGTACAAACACTGGACATACAATGTCAGTTCCTGCTCCAAATCATAAACACAGCACCTTGCACTTCTTTACTAGTATTCCTAATATAGTCACTCCACCTAAATGTTAATCTACAGAAGGAAAAGTTATTTCAGTTAATCTTAAATTTTTTAATTTTATTAGTTACTTTTACTTTAGGCAGTCAGAGTTAATTTTGATGAGAAAATCTCTAGCATTTGTCACGAAGTCTCTTTTTCCTTGCTTCCTAATTCCTTTCACCAAGGGGCATTAATCCCCAATTATTTCAGGGAACTTTTTTCTGGTGGACTTTTTTATTGAATAAGATATTTGCTTTGATTTTAAATGCAGTTTTTAGAAGTTTTTAATCTTTTGATGTCACTGAGATTTAATCCGCAGACAAGAATGCTTCAGTTAAAATTAATTTCACATTTTTTAAAGCTGTAGATATAGATCCCAAATATATTCCTTCCCATCTAATATCTGGCACAGTTTTACCTCATGCCAATGAGCTCTTTCCCAGACACTACCTGAGCATAGTTTGGAGGTTATGAGCCCAATGCCATTCTTACTAGGTAGTATGGATGATGCCACCTCTTTTTTTCATGATTAGGGAACATGGTGAGAGGGAGAATGTAGTGCATTTTGTGAAAACAGGTGACTGCCTCATTTTTAGTAATGTAGGTGTAACCTATAGGAAAAATTAGGGATTAACATTGGTGAATTTAGGTGAAAGATTCTTAACCTTATTTTGACCTTGAGACAAGACTGTGTTCTAGACAGTGTCTGTTTTTACAGTGTGTGACAATGTAGTGTTCTTCCCTGACTTTCACTCAGCCTTTTCTATTGACCTTTGCTCAGTAACTGTTCAGGGTTTAGGTTTTTCTGGGGGGTATTTGGTTTGGGTTTGTTTGGGTGGGTTTGGTTTGGTTTGGTTTGGTTTTTCCTTCTTGTCTTCTATGAATTCAGTCTGAGATTAGAAAAATCGGTCTATTCTGTCTCTTTTTTCCTGGACACTCATCATCTATAATAAGGATTCTTGAATCAGAATCAAGAATAATACCAACATAAATAATATCAACATGAAAAAGAGAAAAATCCAACATCTTCTATAGCTGAAATAGTACTGTAGTGTATTGTAAAGCCTGCTTTAGACAGGAAAGTAGCCATGACTTACACAAAGAATAGCCAACATGTTAAATAATGAGCTCCACACTGACAGCCACTTTTCTGACTATAACCACAGCTTTCAGCAGTCCAATCTAACACTTCTTCTGATGGAAAATTTACCTAGCAGGTTGAAATAATAAGGCAAGAACATCTATCTTATTCTGAATATACCACTTGCAGTGCCACCAGCATTCATGTTAAAGTGATAACAGAATTCTGCCCCTGATAACATTTAATTGGATTTCATAGTACATAAATATCCCAGAGGCAGGAAAGATTCTGCGAGGGTCACAGACATAGGTATAGGTGATCAACAACTACCAACATATTTATGAACACCTGTTTGAATAGGCTGCAGGTTTTACCTTTGTACTTTCCTGTCCCTGCTGTAGTCCCTGGGTAGTGCTAGTATCTGAGACCAAAGCAGCTGAGCAGCTAACCTCAAGTGTACCAGAAAGTATGATGAGGAAGAAATTAGGTGGGTAACAAACTTACAGCAGTTTCTGTTTATAACCACTTTTCTGGGTATTGCATGACAGGGATAACTCCTGACACAGCCTTTCCCCCTCAATATGAATGATCCTAAAGAGACACAGTTTTGGCATTTTTGATCTATTAACCCAGAGTTAGAGTGATGACAATGGAAGAAGTGCAGCACCATAGCACATAGTTCAAAGCAGGACACATGGTTGTTGCCACAGTTGGATTTCTCAACAGGCAAATCCTGTTCCTGAGCAACAGCTAGAATCACAGCTTCTACATTGTGCCCTGTATCCTGTGAAACCTATTTCTTTTCCAGCTTGAATATCCACTAAGGGTTAGAATACTGCAGTTTAAAATTAATTGTGTATTAAGAAGTTTTCATGCTCTCAGCTTTCTAAAACACTGCAGGTTTGAAAGGAAATAATTCAGTGTTATAAGTGGGTTTATGCCTCATTACGTATACAGAGTGGTGTTAGAGTGCTCACCTGAAATACAGGTGATTGTTTAAAGTGTCTGTTTTAAGGTGTCTTGCTATGTGAGTCCTGATACATATTGAATAGCTACTTTTTTTGGAATGTCAGCCACAAATTAAGAAAGAGTTTATGATGCTGATCTTAACTGAATAGCTTTTAAGTCCCAATTTATAGGATCATAGAATCATAGAATTATTTAGACTGGAAAAAACCTTTGAGATCATCAAGCCCAACCATTAGCCTAGGACTGCCAAATCCATCACTAAACCATGTCCCTAATCGCCATATTTATGAATTTTTAAACCACCTTCAAGGATGATGATTCTATCACTTCCCTGGACAAACTGTTACAATGCTTGGACACACTTTTTCCTAACAGCCAGTCTAACTAACCCCTGGCGTAGCTTGAGGCTGTTTCCTCTGGTCCTGTCAGTTGTTATCTGGAAGAGACAGACCCCCACCTACCTACAGCCTCCTGTCAGGTAATCATAGAGAGCAAGAATTTCCCCCCTCAGTCTCCTTTTCTCCACACTAGTTCCAGACACTCCTCTTAAGACTTGTGCTCCAGACCCTTCACCAGCTTCACTAACCTTCTCTGGGCATGGTCCAGCACCTCTACATCCCTCTTGAAGTGAGGGCCCAAAACTGAACGCAGTATTTGAGGTATAGTTATAAATTTGTTATTTGTAACCCAAGTGCCAGGAAGATTTGTAAATAAAAACTTTTCATTTAGGGTTTATTAGCAAGATTTAAAAATATGTAGTAAAAAATGCATTTTACAGACTTACAGAGCTGAGTTTTAACTAGAGATTGTGTTTAAAATAATTTTTAACTCAAATTCTTCTGTGGGTTTTAGCACAAGGTTTTTTTCTGAGATAGAACATCTGAGAAAGAGTTAGTTTTCTTATTAATAGCTGGTGCAGTGCTGTGTTTTGGCTTTGGTGCGAGGACAATGTTGATAACACACTGATGGGTTTAGCTATTGTTAGGTGATGTTTATATGAAGTCAAGGACTTTTCAGTTTCTCAGGCTGGGGGGGCACAGGAAACTGGGAGGGGACACAACCAGGACAGGTGATGTAAACCAGCCAAAGAGGTGTTCCATACCATGGGATGTCATGCTTGGTTTATAAACCGGGGGGATTAGCTGGAGCCTGGGGATTGTTGCTTGGGGACTGGCTGGGCATTGATCAGCAGATGTGAGAAGTTGTACTGTGCATCACTTCTTTTCTTTCCACCCTTCCCCTTGCATTTCATTCCTCTCCCCCTCTACCTCATTTTCATTATATCTTTTTATTATAACATATTTTTGTTGTTGTTATTGTTGTAATTATTTTTGTTGTTGTTGTTGTGAAATTATTAAATCATTCTTAACTCAAGCTTTGAGTTTTACATTCCTTTCTGATTCTCTTCTTCATCTGCAGTGGAGGAGTAGTGAGTGAGTGGCTGCGTGTTAGTTACTGGCTGGAGTTAAACCACAAAAAGTTTTCAAAAAGCCTATGGAAAATACATTATTCAAACTTTTTAAAGTGTCCTTTTTGGGTACACAAACAAAAAATCAATAGGAAAAAAATGCAAGCATCTATGGTGTTCATTTTCCCTTTTGTATAGCCAACCTCTAGGAATATTTTTCCATATCTTTCTTTTAGAATCTTTTACATGGGAACTAATTAGCACTGAAAATTGTCCAAGTTACAGCTGTCTGAATTGGGGTATTTAAGGGCAATCTTACAGAAGTTGTATTTTAAAGATATTTACCTTGTTACTAGTTTTGCTGTTCAGCAACCTAACAAACTAAAACAACCCAAAGAAGATTAAAAATTCAAACTCTGTTTCAAAACAGTGTGCTTTTCTATCCTAATTAAATAACCAGGTTAACAAAGTAGTAAGAAGCTGCTATCTTAATTACAGCTTTCAGTATATCTTAATTGAGAAACACAAGGATGTTACACTTGTTATGCTTTCTGATACCAATGACAAAGGACTGATGAAACTACATTTTTCTAAGATTATACAACAACTTGTATGGTACATTAGGAATTAATATTTTCTAAATGCATGTAGCAAAACTCCCACATATACAGAAAAGCAGTGTAAAGCCATGTCCTACTTAAATCTTCCTCTCCTTTAATATATCTGCATAGGACTATATAATTATATAGTTCTTAAATCTCAGTAGTAATAGAATGAATTTATGAAATATGTATTGTCTCTTATTTTAAAAAAATTAATCATTGTTGTAGTCAATGACTAAATATTCCCAGATCAAATCAGTAGTCCTTGTCTTCTGTACACTATCTAAATACCATCATTAAAAGAGTTTTTTTCCCTGACTGTAGAACTATATCTAGTGTATAGTAAAGCCTGGAACATTAACAAAAGAGGTCTTTAACTACTTCAGCACTTCTTTGTTCCTAAGATTTCCTACCTGTCTTGCACTGTGATTTTGTCTCTGCAATTTTCTGAAATCCTATGAGCAGAAGGTTAACTTCTACTTGTTCCAAATACTAAATTGTAGTGTCATAGAAACAGAATGGTTTGGATTAGAAGGGACCTTCAAAGAGCACCTAATCTAACCTCCGTGCCATGGGAAAAGGCACCTTTCACTAGATCACATTGCTCAAAGACCTGTCCAATATGATTTTGGACATTTCCAGGCATGGGGCATCCACATCTTCTCTGGACAACCCGTTCTAGTGTCTCACAACACTCATTGTAAACAATTTCTTCCTGCTATCCTTTCAGTTTTAAATCCTTGACCCTTGCCCTGTCACTATGAGTCCTGGTGAAAAGTGTCTTTCCATCTTTGCAAGTCTCATTTAAGCACTGAAAGACTGCAATAAAATCTTCCCAGAGCCTTCTCTTCTCCAGGTTGAACAACCCCAACTCTCTCAGCCTTTCTTCAGAGGAGAGGTGTTCCAGCCTTCTGGCCATCTTCATGGTCCTCCTCTGGACCCACTCTAACAGGTCCATGTCTTTCTTTTGCTGGGGACCCCAGAGCTGGATGCAGTACTCCAGGTGTGGTCTCACCAGAGTGGGGTATAGGGGCAGAATCACCTCCCTTGACCTGCTGGCCACGCTTCTTTTGATGCATCCCAGGATTCAGTTGGCTTTCTGGGTTTCAAGCACACATTGCTGTCTCACATCCAATTTTCATTCACCAGAACAGTGGACATCAAGCCCTTCTCTGTAGGCTGCTCTTAATCTATTCATCTCCCAGTCTGTATTGATATTGGGGATTGCCATGACACTGATGCAGGACTTTGCACATGGCCTGGTTGAACCTCATGACATTTCACACAGTCCTTTCCCTCTGGTGTATCACCTGCACCACTCATCTTGGTGTCATCCACAAACTTGCTGAGTGTGCACTCAATGTCACTGACTAAGTCATTGATGAAAATAAATACTTTTGGGCCTGGTATGGACCCTTGAGGGACACCACTGGTTACTGGTTTCCACTTGGACATTGAATCGTTGACTAAAACTCTTTGACCATGGCAAATCAGCCTGTCCCTTATCCATCTAATAGGCCATCCATCAAACCCATACCTGTCCAATTTAGCAGCAAGGTTGTTATGAAGGACCATGCCAAAGGCCTTAAAAATGTCCAGATAGATAACATCAATTGCTTTTTCCTTGTCTACTGATGCAGCCACTTCATCACAGAAGGCTGACCAGATCTGTCAGATGCAATTTGCCCTTGGTGAAGCCATGTTGCTGTTTCTAAGGACCTCTCTATCAGAGGTGAGGCTGAGTGGTCAGTAGTTCATAGGGTCCTTTTTTTTAACCTTTCTTAAAAATCAATGTGATATTTCCTTTTCTTCAGTCACAGGGGACTTTACTTGACTGCCATGACTTTTCAAATATGGACAGTGGCTTAGAAACTGCATCAACCATTTCCCTCAGGATGCTGGGATGAATCTCACCGGGTCCCATGGACTTGTGTATGTTCAGGCTTCTCAGGTGGCCTTGAACCTGATCTTCTCCTAGTCCTAGAAAGAGGACTATACTTGCTCTATCCTTGCTGTCTGTGTTATTTGCAAAGCAGAACAGATTATGATTCTGGAGAGAAGAAAAAAAAAAAAACAACTAAAATGCCAAAGTGCTTGCAGTATTCCATGCATTCAGTGATAATTTGTTTCTTTCCCCCCCCCCCCATATTTCCACTTCTGTTAAAGATGTCAGCAATTTAGAAAAATGAAACATAAAAAAATGAAAATTTCTAATTGTATTTATCACACTAACTGGTTCTCAAATACCAACCAACGAGTACACTTTGTCATAGAAACTGTACAAAAACTTTAGTAGTTTCAAAGACATGACATATTAAATAGGCAGACCAAACCAAAATATAGGAAAGGTTAGTACTCAAGTAGGAATCATAGTGTTTGACAGCAGTAATGTTGTGCTTAGGTCATTTATTTTTGTTTCATTTATGAGGTGTAGGAAAGTATTTAGGAGAGTAGTCATATAGAAAGGAAAGGGAAAAGGACTTCATAGGGTAGAGGAAAATGCCAAGAATTACACTTTTGCACAAAGCAAAAATTAGTCAGAAATATGACATTAGAAAGGCACTGGGTTGAAAGCAAAGCCAGAATTCTCAAACTTCTGTATTTCCACTGATTGGAATACCTTTTTGATCCTTTTATATCTCTTCCAAATGCCATGTTATATGAAGAGGGAAAGTTGTTATTTGTGAGGTCCTACAGTGAGAAAAGTCTTGATAGGGAAGAAGCTAAATAAAGTAATGATAGTTTGTTCTTAAGATATACTGTGAAAATAGAAAAGTGGCCACTTAACTAGCAAAGAATATTGAATTTAATGTACTCATGTAACAATAGCCAGAGAAGCAATTCATGACAGAATTCCATTTCAATACCCATATACAGTATCCATGATTATCAAGGGCAGACAACGAGGCCAGGTTTAGGTCACAGTGGACAGAATAGGTGTAAAAGCAAACCAAAAAAATTTCTTTAGCTTTACTTTAGATCCAACAGGAACACTGGAGTAATAAACAATTGATTCATAAGCATAGCAATACAACCAATCAAAGCCAACAGGGATTTATCAGGACCTCTAACCAATCTTTTGAATAAAGGACAAAGTTGATATAAAATAAAATATTTTTTTGAATAAAGCTCTAAAATTGATCTGACAAAGCAAAGCTGATTCTATGTTCCTTATTCAATAGAGAACTAGGAATTCAGGGAGCAAAGTTTACATCTTACATGTCCAGTTTTGGGCATCAAATGTCACAAAAGATATAGGTGGTCCTGTTTTGTGGTCCAGAGTACAACAGGGAGAATGATTAAAGGTTTATAAATGATATAAAATGAAAGAAAGAAAATGAAAGACTTATGGGTCTCTAATTTACAGAAGAACACAAAAGGAGAGAAAAAACTATGCAAACATATAAAAATGTCGCTGTAATAAGGAAGGGAATAATCAAAGGTAACAAGAACAAAGACTCAGAGTTTTAATTCACAGGCAGGGAGATTGATTCAATTTAAGAAAATCTTTCTGGTAAAATGAACAGTGAATTATTAGAGTGGATTGCCTGAAGAAGTTGTAGAAAGGTTCTCATCATTTATGAAGAAATTGCATAAACTTCTGTCATGTATCACAGAGATATATAACTCATGGCTGGAAGCAGAAGACCAAAGTGGATGATCTTCTGGTGTCAGCGCTGGTATTCCATGTTTCTACATTTCTCTGTTAACTAATGATGAAGGCAGCTGTTTTGATAATATTATATACTAATCATATATATTCCAATACATATTGAATTAAGGATGTATATCTATATAATGCTACCAGTAGTGAGTCAGTGAGCTATTTACATTAAGCTATGCAAGCTGGGACACTTAGGTGTATCTGAGCCAAACTGAACTGAATTCCCTATATCTCACACTGATCTAGTTTAGAAGTCTGCTGCCTGCATTTTTCTCTCCCCTCTCAGCTCTTTTTACTCTGACTATCAATTAAACCTTCAGTGGAAGAAAACACTCCTGATTAAATTTCTGTCAGAGAAGTTTTAATTTAGATGGATCCATACTTCTTTTTTAAAAAAAATCACATTGGAAACTTCCTAGCCATTTCTCTCTACAGGTGCATATAATCATCTTCTGCTGTTTGATTTCTGCAGGAAGGATCTTGTTGTGCACTTTCCTAAAGGCAAAAATACATAAAAGAGGGACATCATCCACCCCCACCACATCTATCACAAGTATCCATAAAACATTTTTCATCTTTAAAGATCTCTGAATTATTTAAAAATTGTGGCTTTGGTCTTGAAATTATTAATGTATTTCCTAAGCCTTGTACTTTTTGTGTTTAATGAAGCTAAGCAAACATGTAATGCTAAAGCTGTATAAAGATTTATAGCACTGAGATCTACCTGTACCTTTTTATCTCTAGAGCTAAAACATGGACAGTTGCTTAAGGTTCCTTACTTAGATGACACTATAACTTCAGTGGAGAGCTTGGATTTCTTACCACTGCTTCTTCCAGGGTATTCTTTGTCTGCTTGGAGAACAAAATGTAGGTTCCACTTGTAGACTACAAACAGGCATGACACTTTTTTCCCCATTTTTTTCCTCCTGTAAAACATCCCAAATAATTTAACAGATGGAGTGCCGATATTGCAAGTCATAACACGTTAATGACACTGCAAAGGTTAAAAAGGCAAATACTGCCTCTTAAAAATGGTCAAAGGAAAAATTTAATCATATATCCTGCATGGGGTAGGATGTTTTCATAATAAAATGCAACAAGTGTCAGATTTCTGCCCTGAAATCTGTAGAGAAGATGCTTTTTCTTACAGCTGTGATATGTTAGCTGGGGGGGAGGGGAGTGGGAAAAATCTTCAAGACCTGTAAGCCTGAAAAATCTGGTTTTCAATCTGTTTGGTAAATAAAAAAAAATATATTTCTGATTTGTAGAAATAAACATATAGATTTGACAGTGTTTTGCATCAACACTTGCTATAATTTAATAGGCAAATGCCAGAACTTGCAATTACTAAACTAGTGTAAATCAAATGATAGCTACAATATTATTTTACTTTGAAAACTGTTTACTTGGCCTGGTCTGATGCTTTTGCACATTTTATACCACTGCCAAAGTAGAATGACTAGTTGCTCTTTCCCTGCAGATATTTTTGGTATATTTTTTGAGTTTCCCTTTGTGATACATTATCTACCCGGAAGGTGATAAGAAAATGCAATTTTCTTCTATCAATCTGCAAACCAAATGCTTGTAGTTAAGTTGAACTATTATGAGAAAAAAAATATAGCTTACGCCTACCACTTAGTTCTTGGATACTGGAATGATGAACTGTAGAACTGAAAGGGCTTATAAAATTTTCAGTTGCCTCAAAACCTTTTACTTCTCAGCAAGAACCTAAGAAAGGTTTTTTGACTTTGTTTTGAGGCAAAGGATTTTTCTAACCTTACATTAAAAAAAATAGTATTACTTTCATTTTCTTTGTAAGAAATAAGTTTAGCCATTAATAAGACTTTCTTGAAAGGAAAAGATATTAAAAGTTGAAGTTCTTAGATTTTAACTGATAGGAATTTCTTGGGGGGGGGGAATAGTATTTTGTTAATGAATAAAAAACTTACTAATCAATACCAGCCTCCAGGTAGGAGAATTGCAATTAATTTATATTTACAATTATAGTAATTGAATATGTAAATTAATTTATCACTTCAATTAACAAAGTAGGGCAGTTCACAAAGTGGTATTGCATTTACATCTCATTATGTTCAAGATTATATATGATTTTAGGAAACTCAGGTTAAGGCAGAAATCATAAAATATTCAGGAGAGTCTAACAACATACATAAAACCAATTTAGTTTCCTTTTTGCAGCTGTGGTGGTAATTCAGTTGTGCATTTCTTTCAGAAAAAGCATATGTATCTACCATTCATCATCATCTCTTAAGAGATATTCTGATTTTACCCCCAAAACAGGTAACACTTGTCAGAGTGTTCACCTTGTAATTGCAGGAACTTTTGTTACTGTCCTTAGAAACTGAATTCTGAACATCATAGGTTTCTTTGGCAGGGGTGGTGGTAGCGGTGGTGGTGGTGGTGGTTGTGCAGGGACAAGTGTGAGGAGACAGTATCTAAATGGCCTTGCATTCAGTTGACACAGCACAAATTCAGGAAGGTTTTATTCCAAGAATTGCAAAAGTTATCTAACAGGATTTTAGGTGTTTGCACCTATTCATGAATACAGCAAGACCATGGTGGAAGCAGGCCAGCCGATACTGTTTTCCCCAATTGAAGATATCACGTAGGATGTTCAGAAACTCACAAGGTAACCGCCCATTGACTAGAAGTCTACCTTCAGCCAAAATGGATGTGGCCAGGCTTTTCACAAAGTTTACTCTCCTATCCATCTCTCTGAAACAGAGAAGTCTTTGTATTAATAACCTTATCTTAAAGTTTAAAAAACAGGGGCACAGAAAGTTCGAAGGTCTTGTCACAGATTACTTCAGGATTCTCTGTTCTATCCAGGACTTAAATCAAAACCTGGCATCGAAGTTCACTACCATAACTGCAAATCTAGTCTATTTATGTTCTTAAGAAGGAAAGATTTTTCTCCTTTATCCTATTGTTACCTTCTATGAATGCCCTGACAACTTCTCCATAGAGGAACTTTTTTTTGTTATATTTTATTACCTATTCTTTTATATCTAGGAGAAAAGACTGCCACTGGGACCCTACGGGCCATTTTGTCTTTGGGAATCACAGGTGGAACTGCCTCTCTCTCCTTCCCCTCTTGCTAATGAATATTGTAGATGATGCTAAATTTTGTTTCTTCTCTTTCAGAAGAAAAATAGCACACCCTTACCAAGACAGCCTTGAAATAATGTGAACACATTATTCACAGCTTTAATTTTCTACAGATAGTAAATGTATCATTTTGGAAATAACCTAACACCACAATGCAAATGCTTAATTTTAATGGCTACCTATCTGTAGGTATCTGATTGCCCTCTGTAAAGTATATGGTAAAACACACAGAGCACATGACAGTTATAAACCCTCAGTAATTGCTGCAAATGAATTTGCTCTGTTTTAAGGGTTAGGACTTTTATTAAATATGGCTTAGATAAGCCTCAGCAAATTATTTATTGGGTAATAATCCTTAAAATGAATTTACTTTTGCTGGTGGTTGACCGGTTATAGCTGTTTAACAAACCATAATAAAATGAGTACAGGCATAAATGCTGCATAAACATCAACCAAGCTATTTTCAATTAATGTAATCATCTGTTTATAATACTTGGTTTGATTCAGTGATTATAGCAGCACTTTACAAGAAAAGAAAGCCAGACAAGATTATTGTGTTTGGTTTTATTTTGTATTTGTGCTTCTCGTAGGTTTGTGTGGAAAATACTGAGGTAGTAAGGTCATGCAATGAGCTTGTAAGTCACACGTTTGGTGGGTACATATTTTCACCCAAGATAGGTATGTTTCAGCTGTTTGTTATCAGCTAGTGTCCTGGAAAATGTCTTTGCATGGAGGATCTTTTCTTGGCTTCCAAGAGTTAGTTCTTCTCAATTGTCACATAATCACAGTGGACAGTGAATCCACAGCAACTGTGGTGATTCACTTACCAGACACAAATCTTAAAAGGTAGAGTGCTGTTATATTAACTATTTTTAGTTGAAGTCTATTAGAAGATCCACTGATTTTTCAGTTTGTTTTAGAAAATATCAGATGATGAAATAACATTCCACAACACTTTGAAATCCCAAATTTTAACCATTTTTATGTAAATTTCCCACAATAAACCTCTGCCTCAGGTTGAAAATTTCTTTTGAAAATTTCTGCTAAAAATAATTATCTTGTGGATCTGTTGCTGGTATTAACTGTTTTATCTAAATTGCCTTTGATTTTTGGAGAAGGGATTTGGATTTTCTCAATGGATTTGTCCCTTTAGAAATTAAGGATCTTTTGTCTATTAATATCTGTCACAATAAAATTCTCTAAAGCTTTGTGCTTTCTCACATAATTACCTTATGTAATTACAAGAAGATTTAAAGGGAGCAATTGACTTCCAGATGAGAGCAGTGTAGAAGGAAAAACAGAGCTTTAATATAAGAAAGGTTGATTTTGACTAAAAGATGGAATAAAATTACAAGTTTTAACTTTGTCATCATTTCATGTTTCTTTGTTTTAGTTCAGCAATTACAGTGAGAAGACTCATTGGTATCATTCATCCATTTTCACAAACAGAAGAACTAAGATCACAAAAGTGCATTTCATTTTAAAAACAAACCACAACAAAAAACCCAAACCAAACAAATCCACATTTTTCTAATATGACTTCTGAATGAAGCAAAACGTACATGTTCTTCTCTGCAAAGACTAGCTCATGCTTTCTCAGGGTCAAGGTGCCCTGGCATACAACAAATACTTTTGGCTGTGGCAAGGACAAGGTGCTCTTGACATACAACAAATGTTTTTAAAGACTGTTGGCTACACCAGATGTAAAATAATAGTTGTCAGTCTTCTACAGGTATATAGAAGATACTAATTTTGCAATGGTAAGATGCCAAAATATGTGAATATTTTTTTCCTCTGGTGCTTTACTTTTCCCTAAGTTTAGAGTTATTGTTCTATTGACAGTGAAGTTCATTTAATGCATAAGATTTTAATGCACAGAGCAGACAAAAAAATAGTTTGCAGTTTTATGACTCAAACTGAATAAAAATAAATAGTAATAAACCCTTCAGCCATTCAGGTAAAAAGAAAAGTAAGCATGGCATTATGAAATGAGAAAGGTAATCTAAATATAATTACAAAATAAAATGGAGCAGTGTTGTCAGCTTTCAGGATACAAATACTGTGTATACTGTGAAAAAATGCAGGGAAAAAGAACCCCTGATGATTATATGTAAAGTAGAATGAAAAGAATGGCATGTGCTCAAATTAGATTAAAGGGACGATATCTGGTCATGATTTTTAAAGAGCAGGTACTTGAATGCTCAGGTTATTCTGAGCTTGATAACGTGAGTGACTTTAGGGTAGTCTTTTTCAGAAAACATTACAGATGTAAGTGGACACGTAAATATTTTACCCATTCTACCAATGGTGAATTATATTGCTGCAAGAAGGTATCTTTCTTTAAAATGACTGATTTCTAGGGGAAGTTAACACAGAGTCATTAATCCTGAACCTAGAATTCATGATATCTGATAGGGAGGCACACAGAATTTACTAGTTCATTTTTGAAAGAGTAGTTGATTCGTAGGAAATTTTTCTTCATGCATTCATTGACTAAAGAAGATTCAAACGGCTTTTAATATGAAGTGCTTAGAGTGGTAAGACTTGTGATCTTGCGTTGAAAAAAGATTCCTCAAAGATTACTTTAGAGTCAATCGTTCAATTTTTTTACAAAACACAGTATCTAGGAGCATGTCAGCAAAATTTGCTAATGGCACACAACTGGGCAGGAATCAAAAGACAATATAATCTGGATAACTGTGGGGGAAGAAGAAATCTGCTTTGTTGTGGGACAGGGCTTGAGGAGCAGCCTCCAAGCATGGTCCAAACAAGCAGGGACAGGTTGGACATGTTGGAACTTGTCGGCCACAAACCTTGGGATGACAAAGGGGATGAATAGATAACAGCCGACAGGATGCCGACTGCTGAGTCACGCCGATATGGAAATGAGGA
>JAVJGJ010000014.1:97615680-97647876 GCA_035590215.1 Microhierax caerulescens
CCCCATAAGACTTGTGCTCCAGACCCTTCCCCAGCTCCGTTGCCCATCTCTGGACACGCTCCAGCACCTCAATGTCCTTCCTGCGGTGAGGGGCCCAACCCTGAACACAGCATTTGAGGTGCAGCCTCACCAGTGCTGAGTACAGGGGGACAATCACTGCCCTGGTCCTGCTGGCCACAATTTTTGTCATATAAGCCAGAATGCTGTTGGCCTTCTGGGCCACCTGGGCACACTCCTGGCTCATGTTCAGCCGGGTGTCAACCAGCACCCCCAGGCCCTTTCCCCCAGGCCCTTCCCAGCCACTCTGCCCCAGGCCTGTAGCGCTGTGTGGGGTTGCTGTGACCCAGGGGCAGGACCCGGCACTGAGCCTTGTTGAACCTCGTACAACTGGCCTTGGCCCATCGATCCAGCCTGTCCAGATCCCTCTGCAGAGCCCTCCTACAGACAAACAGATCAACACTTCTGCACAGCTTGGTGTCATCTGAAAACTGACTGAGGGTGCAGTTGAACACCTTCTCCAGATCATTGATAAAGATATTGTTGTTAGGTAAGGGTGCGTACACTTTGGCAGGAACTGAAATCAGTGTGTGGGCACTGTTATCAGTGGTGGCTGCTCTCACAACAACAGGGGTAAGTCACACCATGTCTCGCGGGTAGATGCATCCCATTAAAACATCTTATGTGCCTGTCCTTCCTACCTCCTGACACTGTTCTTTCAAGACTACAAGCCTCTGTAGTATCCAATTACATGCCCATTTATGAACAAGTATAGATGATTAAATTGCAGGAATCAAGTCATTTGGTTAATGTTAGGTCAATTATTAAGGTAGATTGCACCTTCTGGCATGTCAGATATCTCTAGTTTGGTCCTGTGATTCTGTCCCTGCTTGCTGCCTGCAGCATACTGCTGTTAACATTGTCCAAAACACATTTTTGCCTCAGTTTTATGCATTACATTTTCAGTTTCAAAATAACTTAGTATTTTTTTTCTACAGCTTGCATTTATAATAAAAAATAAATGCAAATACAGACCACAAGTTAAAAAGTACATAATCATAGATCTAGCTTTAGTTCAGTTTCATGAGAATTTCTTATAACGCTTACATACATATTTAAATACTTCCTGAATCAGAACTCTTCAGGATGATTGTCCAGAAATCCTTATATTGTTCTTCAGCTTCAAAGGAAGTGTTTTAGCAAGTCTGTTCATCTGTGGCTTAAATGTTTTTTGGACTATATATCTTTAAAAAAAAAACAAAAAACTTCAGGGAAAAAATATACCTTAAAGGCATAAAAGGGGTTCTTTCTTTTGCTATTGGATGAAGTAAAAGGTATTAAAATTTACAAGTTAATCTGGTATCTCTATTATGAAAATTAATGGTAACATTTTCACTTCAGTGCCAAGTGGCATTTCAAAGACTTGACTCAGGTAAAGTCTTAAAAACAAAACAATAATGAAAAGGCAACATTAAATTAATTTATCCAAATGGAGGCAAGACTGGTCAGATTTTTAAAGATCTATCTTGTGATTAAAATGACATTACTAAAGCACCTTAAGGACTCACTGTATTCATTGATTTCTTATGTTCTTCCAAATCTTTTTCACTGTTTGCAAGTTGCTTAAAGAAATGCTCATGGTCATACTGTGTGTTGTTGCCTTCCTAGAAAGTTGTCCAGAGGGAAAACATGTGATTCCTCTTTGACTTCTATCTTGAGTAATCATTTATGTCTCTAATAAAGTGATGTAATATGGGGAGATTAAAAGGCTGGTCTTAGCAGCTTTGTAATGTTTTCTGTGCATATTTTTTTTTTTTTTTAAAGCAAGTAACTATGTCTTTGTACGAGTATCGTATGTGATCATGTGTCCTGGTTTCAGCTGGGATACATTTGATTTTCTTCTTAGCAGCTGCTGCAGTGCTGTGTTTTGGCTTTGGTGGGAGGACAATGTCATAGCACACTGATGAGTTTGGTTGTTGCTGGGTGATGTTTATATGAAGTTAAGGACTTTTCAGTTTCTCAGGCCAGGCCAGTGAGAGGGCTGGAGGGGCACAGGGAATTGGGAGGGGACACAGCCAGGACAGGTGACCTGAACCAGCCAAAGAGGTGTTCCATACCATGAGACGTCATGCTGAGTATATAAACTAAGGAGGTTGGCCAGGGTGGGCTGATCATTGCTTGGGCACTGGCTGGGCATCGGTCAGTGGGCAGTGAGAAATTGTACTGTGCATCACTTCTTTTCTTTCCACCCTTCCCCTTGGATTTCATTCCTCGCCCCTGCTCCCTCCTTTTCACTGTAACTGCTGTTGTTGTTGTTGATGATGATGTTATTGTTATTATTATTGCTTTTTCATTTTAATTTCATTTCAATTATTAAATTGTTCTTATCTTAACCCTTGAATTTTACATTCTTTTCCAATTCTGCTCCCCATACCTCTGGGTAAGGGGGGAGAGAGTGAGGAGCTGCGTGGCACTTAGTTACCAGCTAGGGTTAAACCACATCATATTTTTAGGGAAAACCCCGGGATACTATATAACTAATTGTCTAAATCAAAATTTAATTCATTTATTTACATGAGTTTACATGACTTTTTAGACAGTCTCCTAAGATTTTATTTGGGAACTTGAAGTACTTTTCACAGTGAGAAAAATGACCAAAGCAAGCAGATGACCATGCCCACTAGAACTGGAAAAGATTCTTGTAGTGAATGATTCTGTATCCCGTTTCATTTACTTTCACCACTAGTTTAGAATTCTCTGTAAGGAAGTCAAAAGAATTGTACTAATGTAAGTTAGAGGACGACTGGATATCAGTTAGTTTTCCTAGCTCTTAGCACCATGCATAGAGTGCAGAGTACAGTGTGGTGTTTTGTCTCAGTGTCAGGTAAGTTGTCCATGAAGCATACAGAAATCCTGGAGCAGAGCATGATCTCTAGCAGAACCATTTCTAGTGCAAGCAGCAAGAAGACTCCCAAACATTCTTTTTTAATGCCATTTTCTTATTCTTAACAATCTCAACTTCTTGGGAGAACATGCTTCCCCCTCCCCACTTGCTCATGCAGCTTCTGGGTCCAAGGAAGGAAAACTTTAGTTCATTATGTTTACAAAAACCTTTGAAGTTAAAAAGTTGCAGCAATGTAAAACTATAATATATTGTCTTCACTTAAAAAAATCTGGTTAATTTATTTTAATATTGACTCACTGTAATTTATATTTATGTTTTATTTATATTGATACTTAAAGTTCGTTTCATACTACTTTGTAAACCAAAGGAGATGCCATGAAAATATATATGAAAAGATGAAATTTAGAGTTCAGTTTCCAAACTGATATGATAATTCTTCTGATACTAATGAATGTGCAAGATTTTTCTCTGTTACTTAAATGGAAGCTTTGGAAATCTTCTCATGCTCCTTCTAGAACTGCAAGATGGGACAATGGTATGGACATCTGAGCTGGCCCTGCCTTTGGTCTGGAAATGCACATTCTACCACATTCAGACAGTGCTTAACCTGATCTAATAAATGTTACCTAGAGAGACTGTGAAGAAGCTTATAATAATTAAGTAGAATTATGGGTAAATTGGATTAGGTCAGTAAAAGCTTATGGACACTTACAAGTATGATCCAAAGTATTAACAAATCCGTATCTATATGTGTAAGTGTGCATTCAGCCCTAAAGGAAAAAGCACCAGGTCAGTGAAGTAATGCTAGAAGTACATCCAGTTTACAAAGTTCTAAGAGCTACCCTGCTGCCACTAGAATTGAAGAGTTTTTTAATTTAATCAAATACAATCATGTTTAGAAACTTTATACAAAAATCATATGGAAATTAACTTACATGCTTAACATTTACAAACCATCAAATTTAAGAGTAGAGGGGAAGCCCAGTGGGAAAAGAGAACAAGATTAAATTTCTTGTGGTGTGGAACTCGATGAAGGTAAATAGTTTAGAAGAAATATTAATATTTCAAGAGAAAAAAAAATAAAGAAGGTGTCCTAAGTTATTATAAATATAAGTCATTTATAATGACTGTACTTTGGACATGCTTCAACCACTAATCAAAGACTGAAGGTGTATAAATATAGCACAAGTACTCCTTGACTGAGTTCCAGTGGTGATCAGCCGAAGGGAATATTTGATGAAATGATAAAAGAGTTACATAGTTTGAGGTTTGTAATGTTTTATTAAATATGAGTAATTCAGAGTCCTGTATGTTGGCATGCAACATTAATTACACAATGGCAACTAGACAGAAAAAAAAAAAAAAAAAGAAAAAAGAAAAGGAAAAAGCAATTTTTTCTGTAAGATCAGTCTTTGCAGAAAATTACAGAGAACAATTAATATAATGCAGATTTCTTGCAATTTCCTCACAGGAGGTAGTTTCTGAAAGAATACCAAAGTGGGTAATGGAATCAAGACTGTGGCAAAAGAACTGTATTGCATAATTTTATAGTTAAGCCACTTTTTTGGTTGGTTTGGGGTTTTTTATGGGGGGTTGACTTTTTTTCCTAGTATTTAACTAAATGTAGACAGGTTTAGCTTGCAAGAAACTTATTCCCTACAGTGCTCTGGTTGATCACAATATTCTATTTCCTTTCCTGAAATCAAATTTTTCATCTGAGACAACTTCAACATGCAATGAATCCTGCCAAAGAGGTTTCATTTCTATATTTTTGTTTGACATCTAAAATCCTAACTGTGAAATCATTCCATCCTTCGCCATGGTTAGTACATCCCTATTCTGCCCACTAGAAGTTTTCCCTGATGTTAAAGATCTTTTCAGTTTGTGTTCATTTGCCTGACAGTGAACAGATTGGCCTCCATTTCTGTTGTTTTCACGGAGTAATTAAACTGTCCACATTGAAAGGGAAAATCACAGCAAATTGGTGTCTTCACTATAAACCTCCCCATGCAGTCAAGAAAGCAGGAGCTTGCTATTAAAACTGAGGGGGAGAAAGGGGAGAGGGGGCAGTAGAGGGGAAGGCCCCTTCAATTTACCTGTGACTTACAGTAAAACCCTATTCTATTTACAGGAAGTTAGAAGGGCTTAGGAAAAAAATTTATTTGCTTTCCTATACAACACATCTGTTGCCCAATATACTAAAATGCTAAAACTTGAATCCTTCCTAGTGTTTCTTAAAATTCCATCAAAAAGTCCAGGACTGCTTTTGCAGTTTCTACCAGTGCTATTCGCACACCTCTAAAAATTTGTAAGTTGGTGTTTTATTTTCTTGAAAAGCAAGTTTTCAATGAGATTAACTATCAACGACCCTCTAAAAAGAGTTTTTGAAACCTCTTGTTATAAGGGCAGAGTTCTGTTCACTTGTGATCCTTGACTGTTTCGCTCATATTTTGCTTTTCTAGCTCAAATTTCTCAGGAAGGTGGCTACATGTAGTGAACAGTTCATTTCCCTCCCCGTAATTATTGTAAGCATGTCTAAGTGCATAGAAAATAAACCAAAATCTAAATACATAGACACATTTTCCTGTTTTCTTGCTTTATACACATAAGTATAAAAAGATAAAAGATAGAGGATTATTCACTTTTATGACACTGTTGTATATAAATGCTTATCTTGGTTCTCTACCATGGTTTAATTGCATTATTAGTTGAACATCCCAAAAGAGAATATTCCCTAGTTTCTTGACGTCAAATTTGTCTTTGCATAACATTTTAATTTAAGTCACTGTTTAAGCACATAGTGAGCTCTGCATGTTGTAAGATAAAAAATATAACCATGTGCCTGTTTTGAATATTTTGCATAACAAAGGAGGGTACATATTTTGAGTTAATTTCCACGAGGTATACAGGTTATAAGACATACTAAAATTACCCTTTTGGTCTATTTGAAAAAGCCACTGTTTTCTTGAAAGTGCAGTAACCTTAAGCATATCTCCAAACCTTTCACAGGTCTCTTATAGAATGTAGGCATGAAGAAAATGTATTTATATTGCATGTTCAAAGTTGTTTTTGCTACAGAGACAATTGCAAATGCATGAATTGTTTTTTTTCTAGATTGAAATAATAATTTTAGTTCCTTTTATGTATTGAAACAATTGGAGACAATAACAAATAAAAATAGCGGTGGATAACACCCATAGCTGTGCACTACCCGGTAAGGCCTGATCAGGAGAGTAATTGTCATGGCTGTGAGATCTGCTTTTTGCAAAAAATAGGAGTTTGGAGCTGTTTGGTAAACTAGGTGAAGAAGATATGCAGCAGCATTGCTTAGTTACAGAAAATTCTGGAGAGAGAGACTTAAAAGTATGAATGAGGGAAGTGCCTGAGTTTGATAATCATATAGCTAGGGAAACCGGATTCTTGTGTGTGTTTTTTGCATGAGATACCTTATCAGTTTGCCCTATTAGAACAGTCCTGCTAGACACCAAATACTGTTAATCATTATGAACAAAGGAACAGTCACGTGCAAAGGCAAGCTAAAATGGGCATTTTTAGTGGTTGTCTTTTACTGCCTACTTTGCCATGCTTGCAGTGACATGAAACTGCTACAATAGCAAACGTGATATATTTGTAGTGTAATCTGCCATTAGGCAGAGATAGGTTTCCTTATCCCTCTGTGTATATAGCATCTAGGGGAATAGAGTCCTTACAAGTACTAGTAAGTACCTCTGTGGAAAGAATAACTATTGTCAACCTACAGCTGAGCTGAATGGCTGTCCATGGGACTGATCCAGAACTGTTGTGTACGATGGAGGCCACCAGCTTCTCCAGTAGCCACGTGAATAAGGAATCCAAGGTTCTTCTTCCGTTTTCAGCCTTTGATACAGGTAACAGCTTGATCTTCTCACATACTGGTTTTATCTATTTTGTGTATTATTTTGGAAAGAAAATATTTAAAACATTACATTGTAGGATAAGGATGTTGATAAATGCAGATTTAAAGCCTCCTGGGTATGCCTGGAGGCATAGTTGGAACACTGCCTCCATGTTCCCCTTTTGGGACCCTTTAGGGCTGCTGACACATCATTCAGAGCAAATCCTCTTTATGTGTGGCTGATCAAAAATATATGATAAGGCATTAACAATACGCTTGTGTAGGAATACTATCCCTGGGCTTCTGAATCATTATCTCCAGCAAAAATTAAGGTGAAATAAATTATGACTTTCTTTAAGCACAGTTTTTGTCTGAGACTTAGGTCAGATAAACCAGCTGACTTTTGCTGGAAAAAGATCTGGTGATTTATTTACTCTTTCTTCAAGTATTTTTTATTATTTAATATAGCTTATAGGGTAAACTAGCATGCTGTGTCACACAAAGTGGCACATTCTTTAAGCAATGCTTGGTAACTTAACAAAATGCTTATAATTAAGTTGCAAACCTCATCCCAAAACAGTAATAATGAAAGAATTATTGACTCTCTGCTTATCTCATTTTCAATGAAAAAAAAAATATTGTGTGTCACTGAAGAAAGTTTAATATATGTGGCATCGTTACCAAGTATTCTATTAGTTCCATATTATAGAAACATAAAAAGGTTCAGAATTTGGGGGGGGGGGGCGGGGCTGGAAGGGGGCAGGGGAATGAAGCTGTAGAACACATACTTGCAAAAACCACAAAGAGTGGGAATGATTTTCAGAATGGGAATAAACTTTCAAGAGAAACAGACGTATGCAGACTTCCCTTTGGTAGGACTTACAGATGAGCCCTGAAGAGGAAGACAAAATCAATCTGATTCCCAAAGAAAGCCCTACATAAAAATTATCATTTGCTCAGAAAAGAAAAGGGAGAGAGAGCAGGGGAGGGGTGAGAAGGGAAGAACTACACTATTCTTATCAATATCTCAAAAACAGGCTTTCATTTCTTGATTGTACCTCATGCTGACGTGGATAAAGGAAGCAAAAAACATCAAGGCAAAGATTTCAAGAAACAGTCTACATCATTCACTCTTCCTGTGAACAGGAACATGGACAGAATATTAAGAAGAAAAAATGCTGTCACTAATAAGCTACAAGGAAGTACATGCATACAGAGTACTTCTACATTCATTCTCCAACCATGAGGATGTAAAGGCTTAAGTTACAATATTAAGGACCAGAGAATCTGTCCATAGATGTTGCTCAGCAGACATTATGCTGAACCAGGGAGGGAAGGGAAGGGCAGGTTATTTCTCTTGGACAGGATGGTGATGGTGGGGATGATAGAACGTAAGTTTTCAAAGCTGATACTGTTAAATGACTGTGCTCAGCACTTTGAAAACATACCTTCTAATAATACAGTGTAATGCTCAGGTGGATTTGTTGTGTCCCTAAGCTAATTGGTATGAAAAATAATATGCATTTGGAGCCTGGAAGAATAAAGAAGCAGTGAAATGGCATAAATCATGCCACAGTAAGCTACCGTAATCGGCTGCTGTGAGTACACTTGGATTTTATTAACTTGAATGCAAGTTTCATTTGGTTCCTGTGTCTAACTCCAAACACTAAGGAAAAATAGCCTGAAAAGGGAATAAAAACCAAAACAAAACAGCTTTTAGGCAGAGTTTGTCTGGAAGTACTCGATTTGACAGACTTAGCACCAGGTGACAACAGAGGAGCCACCTTGTAGCCATATGCACACCGAAAAAAAGCTTACAGTGGTATGTATGCCCCTGAGAGGAAGAAAATGGAGTTGCCTTGTTTTTTCTCCTGATTTTTTTTCCTGTTTTGCTACATCTAGCTAAAAGATTAAATAAAATAATCATAATAAAAAGCTTTACTATACCAAGGACAATCATTGTAGCTTTAACAACATGGTCATGTTGAAGACATTTTTGAGATGAGTTCTTAAAAATCTGTTCTTACTTTCTAAAGAAATAACAGTGGTGTTAAGCATCCTGAGCACTTTAGATTTTGGAGTAAAAAATATGTGACCCTAAATGAGTTCCCTCAATGTATCAGAAAAGTGATAACCTTTCCCCAAGAGGAGACTCTTTTCAGTCACATGCAATTATTCTTATACTTGTTTATGTTACTGACTTAAAATGTCCCCTGTGAAATCTGTATTGGCAAGAAAACCATTCTGGATTCACTGGACACTAGGAATCCCACACTGCTTGCCATATTGCCATATCTGCTCACAAATATTACAGCTGGCAAGGTCAGTGATTATCATTTAGGCCAGACATAATCAGACTTCTTAAAGTAATACGTTGCTATTGTGTTTTCTATCAGAGAAATTCAGGTCTATTTTTAAAGAAAAATCTGATGTATTTCTCATGTTTCTTCAACAGAGACATTGATCTATGTGTTTAAGTGTTTGTAAGCAGTGTTGTCTGCTCTGTCGTGGTATGCCACTTAATTTTCTTTGCACTTTTTTGCTTCAGTTGTCATAAAATACAATTCTCCTGAATTAAATCCTTTGGTATGATTCTCTGCTGATATTGATACTTCAATAACCTGAAAGATATTTTCCCCACATTACCATAGCTAGGTCAGACACTTGCCTTGCTTTTTACTGCTTTCAACAGAAGTCTAAGGCTGTCTCCAACCTGTCTCTTCCATTTTCTTACATTTCTTATATTCCAGTAAGAATGTGTTTAGTTCCAAAAGGATGATGACACCCGTGTCATTTCTTTATTTATCTGTTTAATTATTTATTTCCATGAATGGCAAGAACCTCCCCTACATTCAGGACAAGTCTCTCATTTTGTGTTTGTACTGGTGAGTGATGGGGAGACAAAAGGAGCATTTGCTGTGGAAAGAAAGAAGGTTTGGCCTTGAGAACGATCTGTTTCATACTTTTTTCATGTACTCTTCTTGAGTGAAGAGCGATAGATCCATAAAACATTAATGGTCATGCTGGGGGCTCTGTTTAAGCCCAGCCACGCTGGCATGGAAAGACTTGAATATCCAATAACTCAGAGTTGTTATTTAGAGGTATTTGTTGGGCTTTCATAGGTAAAGGAAATGAAAAGAGATACTACAGTAGGTGGTTAATGGCATTCCATGTACCTGTTGATGAATACAACACTCATGGGAAAAATATTTTATCCTCTCTCTTCCTATTAGAAAAAAAAATAAAAATCAGGTTTTGTGGCTGTTAAAGAGGAAGTTTAGATAAATATTTTGTATTGAAAGGAGGCATTGAAAGTATGTTTAAAGTGCTGTCTTTTATGGACATATTTTTAAACTGCATTTTCTCAGCCTAAGCAAAAGTAGGAAGGCAAAAAAGTGTGGTAAATAATATTTGTGTTATTCATTTCACACATTTAGGGGATAACCTTTACTTGAAACCAAGAATGGAGTAGCATATGGAAAAATCTGTGTTGATTTGACCGTACTAAATTGATATCCAGTGTGTCTGTTTAAATAGCCACTTTCCTTGTACCTATACATATGTTGTAAAGAAATTAAATAATGATTTTTTTAATCAGTGTTTAGCATATCTTATGAAACAAAATTTGCTTTAATGCACATTAATTTTATATTCTGCATAATGAGTTTTAAAGATACTAACATGGTTGGAGGACTTCAATGATATTTACCTGTCAGTTAGATTTTTCTGAATTTGCATTATCATGGCACAGACTGGCTCTAGGAACAGTTTAAAAAACCCTGCCTGGGTAGCATTGGGCTGTTTCTGGGTTTTCTTTCTATTAATAGTGTGTGAGCAAGGAAGCATGACTCTAAACCAAAGTACTTTGAGAATCTCAAAGCATCCATTGTCATTATAAACTCTTAACTGTTAGGGTCTAACACTGTATTGTAGGAAAGGTCTGGATTTAAACAGCATTTTATTCATAAAAATGAACTTTTCCAGATGTTTATTATCATCTCAGAACTATGAAATGAAGTAGCAGAGGCTCTGTAAAGTCTTGCTTTGTGTTGATTTAGATGCAGAAGCTGATGTTCTCAGTTGGGAGAGAGTGCAGTTTGCTACATGTAAGTTATGTAGCAAACTCAAAGTGCTGTGAACCTAGGAGTAAGGAAAGAAAAAGAATATCAAAGGTAGCTTTTGTTGTTTACATATGGAAAGTATCTCCATAGACATAGCAGGTGTTTATACTGTGATTTGTCTCTGCTGCTGCAAAGAGCAGAGAAATTACATTGAACAAAAAGGAACCTGCTTTTTTTTTTTTTTTTCCCCTCCTTCCAATTTTATTTCAAAGATTCACTACACAGTCCTAGGTAATATGTAGCAGAAAGTAGTATCTTATTTCTTAAAGCTGCAAGTAACAGATTAAAACTATGTCATGTGTGTCATCATCCTTTTGGAACTAAACACACAAAAGAAACCGTTGAGCATACAAAGGTAATGTCAGAAAACTAAATAATCACAAACTGTTTGAAAGAAGGAAGAATGGGTGGTGAATAGCTTCATCCAGAAATTCCATCACTTAGACTAAAACAAATAAAAAAGAAACCCCCACTTCCCAAAACAACCAAACAAATTGACAGATCTTTTATTTTGCTATGGCTGAAATTGCGGACCAGGAGGCAGTGTGGTCACCTCTGCTCTCAGCCGTGATCATGGCATCAAAAAGTGTCATTGTGAGAAATTGGAAAAGCACAGAAATTCCATCAATGACTGGGTGGACACACACAATACAGGATGTGCTTGTTATGGAAAAAATTGACACATTACTTTTAAGATAAAAGCAACAACAAAGCTGCCACCTGGTACCCTGCTTTTTTAGTTTTAATGTTGTGGTTTTCCTATTATTTTTTTTTTCTCTTCAGATGTTGTATACTTTCTAGTCACCAAAATTTGAGCAGTTTTAAACATATAAAAGTTAGCACATATGAAGAAGCTAGCTCTATGTGCACCGCTAAGACAATGGCTTGCAGGCTGCACTGGGGCTGTCTAGCACTGTTGTTCGTTTATTATTGGATAGTGTGCTGTAACAACAATTTAATTTACCAAGAAAAAACTATCAGGGACAGCCGTGGTGGCACTGATAGTGGTGCACAAAGATTTCATTTACAACATGAAGACAGAGTATAAATTGTTTGTGTTTTCCAGGAAAAAGTTGGGCATATTCATGTTTAAAACCACCTAAGAAAGTTCATGGGTTTTGAAATGGCATTTTATGCCATATACAAATATGCTAGTATTTGTATTGTATTTGTATTATACAAATACAACATTTTTAGGTGTTATCTGATACCCTATTTCTTTCATCATTGGTGTTCTGAATATTCTCTCCCAATATGATAAATATGTTTGCGGTAGTGGTCTTTAATGATAATTGCACAAGATATACGTTAAGGTTTTGGACACAGGATTGTAAAATGTGCTTTTCTAAAAAATGAAAGTGTAACAAAACACTTCAAGCACTCTAATGCCTCTTAGAAGCAGTTTTCACTGCATCTCTACCTCTTATGGTCTGACATTATTTCATAAGCTCATGGGAAGCATAAGCTGACTATTTTTTATATTTTATATATCTGAAGTGTATAAATACATAAAAAGCATGTACATCTCAGAAGAGTGCCAGATGAACTCACTTGTCACCCACTGGTGAAACTCTTGTTCTGCAGCTTAAACCAGTGCTTAAGTAGCATTGCCAAGGCTGGAACTCTTCAGTATAATACAGGAGAAGGAAATACAGAGGTCTAATTTTTGCACATGTACCTCAGGCCACCATCACTCTGGTTACTAGTAAAATCGGAGTAATTACAGCAGGCTGAATAACAAAATCAAAGTTGTTCAAAAACTATTTCAGTTTATAAAAATGTATCAAAATACGTTTTCCAGTGTATGGAAAATTTAAAGACAGCATCAGAGGTATTGATATAATGAATAATCTTTTCCTGCCTTATTTTGTAGAACTGTTTTACATGGGAGTACTTGGAGAGCAGCATACCACACCACGTACATGGACAGGTTTGGATCTTCGGTCGTATTTGCAGGCATCACGATACAACTGTGATTCATGTATAGTACAGAAATTATTTTGATTAACATAATATTGGGACTATAGTCACTCTGCTCAGTTTCTAGATGGCAGATGAATTGGACAAAGATTGCTATTATTCGATATGTTTAGTAGCGTGAAAGAAATAAGAATACTTACCAAGGGAGGCACCCTCCAGTCTGAGTAAACGTACCATCACGCATCCTTTGCATTTGGGTTCCAGATACCCTGTCTGTAATAACTTCAAATATCAGCTTCATGTTCCTATTCAATTTACTTCTACTTTCTGTTGTCCTACACACTTTAGAGGGTCATGAAATTCTCCTGGTGAAGACAGTGATACAGTTTCACTTGTAAGATTTCTGATAGGACATTAGTTGGAGGGGCATCACCAAGGAATTTTCTGACCTTGCTAACTCTGATCTTGCAGAAATACTATTTCGTCTGAAGAGAGGGAAAGGTTCCAACTGACTTGACTGATATTTTATTTCCAAATTGTTCCATTCAGGAGAATATGATTACTAAAGATTTCTTTCAGAGTAAAATATCAGTTATTGTAGATTACAGTGTGGGAATTTGGCCTATATTCTTAATATTTCTCCCTTTTGATGGGAGGGAGAGAAAAGCTATAAAAATAACAAACATGGCCACACCAGTGTGATACTTCTCATGGAAAATACTTTCTACAGGTATTGATGTCTAAATGGTGAATCTAAAAAAAATTTCATTTTCCTTACCCAACCGTTTCAGCCTTTGAGTGAGATATGATGCTGTTTATCATATTTTGGTTATAATATGACTTATTACACTCCTAAATAGCTACATAGTCTGCCTTCAGAGCTGTATTTCACTCACATCAGGTGCTATGTCAGATGATTCCAGAAGCAGTAAAATAAAAACTACTAGAAAAAAAACAGAAAGCTAGTCTGTTCCTCTGGGTTTTTTTTTATAATCATGCACTAAATCTTTTTTGTAGTCAGATATAGAAAAGAGCTATTGCTTCCATAGAAAAGCTTTGGAAGCTGAAGTATACACTGGGAGAATTCAGTGCCAGTCATCCACTCTTATCACTCACTTGCTCTGTGACCTGAGCAACCCCCGTTCTGTACTTTTAATCTGCTGAATGAAAACTCTTTAACAGCTGATGACAGCTGTTGTGTGCTTCATGCTTGCACTTAAACGGTGAGAAATGCAAGACTTCTTTGTGGTTGTATGCTCTGGATATGAGAGTATTAAACAAAGCAAAATAAAGCAAAACAAAACAAAAAGTTTAAAAAGCTGAGTTAACTAGCAAGAACTAATTATATTGAAAAACTAATTTTTCTTGCAAACCAAATTTAACTGTACTGGGAACGTCCATCAGAAGATTAAGTGAACCCTGAAAAGATAAAACTAAAGCTAGTCTGGGGCGAACTAGTCAGATAGTTAGGCAGTAAATAATTAAAGTTATCAAATGACTAGAGATCAACCCGTTGTGATGTCACGCTGGGAAATATAGCAGAACATACAGCTTTGGAAGAAACAATCTATTCCCAAATTTGTTGATATTTGCCTTTAAATAACATTGGTTTTGAAGTGGAATAGTCGTTTCAGGACAAATGTAACTCATTCCGCCCACAGCTTCCTCTGCTTAAGTACTAGTCTGCGTGCCAGTCCAAATGGACGTTCAATTTTTAATAAAACTGATTTTTTTGCAAATACAGGTTTCTAGAGAGCCTTACATTGGAACTCCGCGAAATTGGGGATAAGCATACTCCCATTAGTGAGTAAAGAAATTCAGATATGGAAGTTTCTGGACTCGATGTTGACTTGCTAGTACTGCCAGTGTAAACAGTTTGTCAGGCATTATCTCGTGTTACAGGTGTGTCAAATATCTGACTAACAGATCTTAGTAGCAAGCTGAGAAGCTACTAAAATGGAAAGTACAGGCATCTGGGGTAGGATAGGTCACCAGCATCCTTATAAGTGTGCAACTGCAATTCTCAAGCTTTTCAAACTATGATTAGTCATCTAATTGTGCGTCCAAATTTAGTTGGTACATTTTGCATGCATAATTAATTGATTTCCTGAAGATCTCTCCTAATTTTTAATTACAGCTGAAGCTAGCGTTAAATATGGAGTGAGCCAGTCTGCACACCAATTTCCTTTAGAAACTGGATGCAGACAGCTTGTGACAAGCGTGAGTATTCATGGAATACAGAAACTGGCTGCTGTCTAGGCTGGGATATGTGAACTTGGCCACACGTTCAGGTTAACTCACTTGCTGTCTGACTGAAGTCATTCAGTCTTAATTGGTTACTGAGGCAATGCTCAAATATTGGCATAGGAGGAAAACTTACATTTAAAGAAACTCTTCTGAAGCTCTTGCCATTTATACCTGTTAATTATACAAAAATATAAAAGCATAATACAGAGTGACAGAAACTCTTATCTAATCTGATTTTCAGTGCTGAAATCAGAAACTAGACAATAGTGTATCTGTCTTGTTATGGTGTATATTTCCATACCTTGTTAATCAGATGAAAATCTCTGCATGCAACAATTATCTGAACAACGATATGAGACAAACAGGAGCTTTGTTCAAGTAAAGACTTAGTGATTTGGCACACCTCTTTCCTCTAATTCATGCTGGTTTTGAATATGAGGATTTTTTCCTTTAGGTGTACATCCCAAAACTCCACAGTTAGTCAACGTACATTAAAACCGTAGCAGCACTAAACTAATGCTCTGTGTGAAAAAGCTTTGCATTTTGCTAACAAAAAGGTCACAAATTTGCTGAAGATGTCCCTATTAGCAACACCCTATTGCATTCCCCTTTCTCCATCATCTAACAACAAATGGCTTTAATAGGCTTTCTTTTTTTTTTTAACAGCTTTTCTGCTGTTTTTCAATTCTCATCTGAGTCTCTGTGCTGCTTCTGTAGAGCAAATCTTGACAAACAAAAAATGGAGGTCCTAGCTCCATTTTCTATTTGTTCTTTCTTGCCTTGTTAAGATAAACTGCTAGTGTGTAAATTAACTTAAATATGCTCCATTAGCCTTTTCCAAAGGAAAGGGGTAAGTGTTGGCCAAACAGGAGATCCCAGGAAACAGTATTTTTCACTTGTATGGCTTCTTCTTTAACATCCCAAAGCACTTCACAAAGTGAAGCATTAAATTTTCTGGATTGTAGGGGGTGAATGTTCAAACCACAAGGAAGTAAAAATATGGAGAAGGAGTAATTGATCCCGACACCTACAGGACAGCTGTAGATAAATTTTAATTCATATAATTACCAAATCATTTACATATATTTTATATTCCCAAGACTGAGATATCTGTACTGGGATGTATTTAAAACAAACTTCTCTCTTACGCATTTTTTCCCTTTATTAAACTTGCATTGTATTTTATCGCTGCTGTGGTGGTAGATGTTACCAGTAGGACCATAAAGGGGCTAGACAAATTTGTGTTCAAGTAAGTGGACATTGAAAGAACCAGTCTGGGGTGTCCTGTCTAGTTTTTCTGATATCACAGGTACAGATAATGGGTGAGTACAAAGGGAACAAAACACAGAAAATGGCCAAGCTCCTGTGTTTAAACAGGGTCTCCTATTGTTACTGCCAGACACAAATATTTGGCCACAGAGACTATTGGGCTTACCCATTAAGGCATTTCCTCTGTTTTTACATATAGTTTCTTCCTGCTGATATGCCCAGCACCAATCCTTCTATTATAAGTAAAAAATTTGACATAGATATTACGAAATGTATCAAAGGAATTTTCTTTCCTTCTACTTTCATGAATGGACAAAAAATGCCTGTTACTTAAACTTATCAAATATTCTAATTAAATTTTGTTTTTAAAGAAACTGTGAAAAGTGTCCAAGCAGAAAGTTCAGTAAGCACTTACAGGTTTTGTTTTGTTGTGCTTTTTGTTTTTTAAAGTACATCAAGTCTTTGACTGTAAGAAAATTCCAAGCTTTAAACTGAAAACTGATTCTGTTTTTCAGATGAATGCCTCACCATGGCTCAAAATGGTTCTCTGTTCATACAAATGTGGCTAGCAACTGTTTTCTTCCACTCATCTCTTGTGCTGGTCTATGGCCTTTTTACTCTGCATCTCACTTGTACAACCTCCTGTCTTTAAAGAAAATTGTATCCCTTCACAGGTAATTATATTCTTCTGCTAGAAGCCAACCTCTAAAAGAAATGGAGACCTCCTTTACTTTTAACTTATTCTTCAAACTATAAAATCTACTTTGTCCTCCCATGGAGTTCCAAAATTGCAGTAAGAATTATTGATTATTAACATACTTTTCTATAATCCAACCCTTACTCATGTGCACATTAGTACACATTTATTTTTGATACGTATTTTGTAGATTATTTACTCTGTTCAGGTACTGTATTTATTCATTGGTTTATAATTTAGTGGAAAATGTGCAGGGTGTTATGTGTGCTTGTAACTCTATTGATGAAATACATATCATATAAAAAAATTCAGTATCTTGTACTAATATTCCTCAGTCTTCCAGTATGACCAAGAATATTTACTATTTTAAGACTTGCAGTGTCAATTCTAACTGGTATGAGCAAGACTGTTAATATATCCAGAGGATATCATAATAGCCGCTCCATCAGAAGAAGTTCTGTTAGTTCAAAGGCAATAGCTTATTTAATAAATGCCTAAAGTCATAAAAAAGTGTTAAAAGTCATTTTGAGTCAAAAAGCCAATATTATGACACAATTTTGGTTGAACTTCCCAATTATCGTAGTAGAACTAACTTGGGAAGAGTTCGTACTTGAAGTCAAACTTTGCCTGCAAGGGCTGAAAGCTTTTCCACAAGTATCCTAGATACAGCTGTACTAATTTCATCATTGCCTTTAGATATTTGACTTCAGCTGCGTAAGAATAGGGACTTATCCACATGTTTTATGTGACTGTGGGGTTTTGTGCTACAGACAACAAAGTTTGTCTTGTTGTCTTGTCTGACTTGTTCTTTTAAATTCCAGACAAATTCTAGTACCATTTTTCACACAAAATACAGTTTTACTCACAGCAGCATGTGGAATTGAAGTTGATGGGTCCATTTGGACTTCCGCTCAGTGCAATTATGGGATTTGGGATGTAGTTCTCTATGACGACCACCGAAGGGATACTGTGTAAGAACCACCATCCTTGCACATTAACTATCTTTTCAAATACACAACCTTTGTTCTGAGTTTGCAGAGAACCTTTCTGGAATAAGATCGTGTCTGAGTGATGTTTCTGCTGTAATAAATACCATGCAATGTAAAAAGTATGGAAATGTGATCTTTTTCAAAGGTTTTTAGAGACCTCAGCAGTTTTCAGTTATAATTTGTCTTTGAGGTGTCTTCTAATTTCTGTTTCTAACATATAAATCCATTAGGGTAACATCATGGAAATGTTACTGAAGGGAAGTTTCAGAACTAATTGCAAGATTTTCTTAACAGCTGCTACTGGTTACAAAAGTCTGATTCTGCTAAATCAGGAGAGAATTATATATATATCCTGCTAATAATGCACCCCCAACCAGCTCTTTCCACATAGACTGGACTACCAGTTGCACACTGTGGTTGTGACAGGGTAAGGCACAAAGAGAGATTTATTTGGACACATTCCATGTCATATAGGAATCTGTAGTATTTTTCAAATATTTCTGAAGACAGATTCTGAAATCCTTCTTAAAGTTTCTGAAATCAGATTACTCCTCCCCCTCACTCAAACACATCCATGAAGAGAGGTTTCAAGTCCTGAAGAAAAAAGGCTGTATTGTACAACTTGGATGTCTGAAATTCTGTACCAGATATAAAATATAATTTCAGGATGAAAACCAATAGAAATCATGTGCAAAGTTAGTAATCAAAAGAAGAAAAGATATTTAGAAATGAAAAGAAAAATACTATCCTTGCTGTAGATACTGTTTGGGTTTTTTTTGTTTTTTTTTTTTTGTTGTTGTTGTTGTTTTTCTTTGGGGGTTTTTGTCCAAAAAATATAAAATTAAATGATCAATGGCAAACATATACCACTGTTCAGGGTGAAATTATTAGTCCACCTCCTAGATCCTCTCTTCTCTCACCCAATAAGCATTAATTGGTTATTTTGTCTGGTTTATTTTCTGCAGCTATTTTGTACCTTTGAACACTGGGCAGTCAGATTAAGTGACACAGACACAAGACTAAGAACTGATGCAGAATAGCTGTGTTATCTTACATTTAAAAATGAAGACCGTATTTGGTATGATTGTGAATTTGTTTACATGTCTACACATGCTCTTGCGTATCTGTAATGTACATAATTTCTTTCAATTATAGACAATATGTCACAAAGAAAATCTTTGAAATGTTATTTTCATTTGAATTTCCTTCCTTAATATTACTAAAATGCTAGATCTTTTCTTCATACGATATGGAAGAGTAAGAACAGGGACCACAAGTATCCATAATATTACTGACACATAAGATACATCAACACATACATGTCTGTATGTGTATATACACACATATTTGTCTACACTTTTGCTTGCTTAGTTCAGTAATAGAACATCTTTACAGGCAGAACCTGCTTGTTCTTAACCTAGCATGTTATGGACCTCATTTCTGATCTGGGAGCTCCTCTCAGTAATGTAATATACCTTATTCCAAGTCTTATTCAAAATAATGTGTTCCTTTAGATTTCACAATATTCTAGTCATTATTTGGAGGGCTGGGCAATATCAAGCCAGACTGTTCTGAACAAACGTGACTAAGAGAGAAGCCTCTCCTTTAAAGAGCTAGTCCTTAATGTAAATAAAGAAACAAAGAACATGTTCAAATATCAAATAATGCAATGACTCACAAACTTAGTAATTATTTCAAAGGAATGACCTTAAAGAAGTCATTTGACTTCACCAAGATGTTGCCATGTCCTTAAGCTGATGTGTCGGAGTGGAGGATTCACACTGAAGGGAGATTGCTGGCAGCTTTAGGTTGATATTTCCAAATTAGGAATCAGAAACTTGCTATGGATTCTCTAATCCATTTGGCAAATTGAAAATCAGTATTTTATCTTCTGATACAGCTGTAATAGAGAATGGAAACTGTCTTGTGTTTGTTTTTAATTTCTGCACATTACAAACATTAACGATGTCCTGTACACTCTATGTAATAGGGAAGTATTGCAGTAAATGAGATTCTTCCATCAGTGAAAAACATCTATATTTGCCAAACAACTTTTGAACATTTCTAAGTGTTATGATTAGAAATGCAAATAATTCAGAGGATTTTATTTTTTAATAAAGTGTAAATATTTTTACACACACACAATTGTATACCTATGTATGATGCTAGATGATCATACACAAAAAATGCAACATTTTAGTTTTATGAAGAAATATAGTACAACTCCCTGATAATGAGCAGGCCAATTAACTGGAATTTTCTTTTATTTCAGTGTGTTGTGGTTTAACCCCAGCTGTCAACTAAGCCCTCACACAGCCCCTGGCCCAGCCACCCCCCACCCCCACCCCACACCCCAGTGGGATGGGGGAGAGAATTAGAAGGGTGAAGCGAGACAACTAACAGGTTGAGATTAAGAAAGTTTAATAGGTAAAGCGAAAGCTGAGTATGCAAGCAAAGCAAAACAAAAAATCAATTCCTCACTCCCCAACATCAGGCAGGTGTTCAGCCATCTCCAGGAAAACCAGGCTCCATCACATACAATAGTTACTTGGGAATACAAATGTCATCACTGCAAACATCCCCACCTCCCCTTTTTCTTCCCCCAGCTTATATACTGAGCATGATGTTGTATGGTATGGAATATCCCTTTGCCCAGTTGGGGTCAGCTGTCCTGGCTGTGTTCCCTTGCAACATCTTCTGCTCCTCCAGCCCCCTCGTTGGCAGGTCCTAAGCAGCTGAAAAATCCTTGACTTATTATAAACACTACTTAGTGACAATGAAATACATCAGTGTGTTATCAACGTTATTTTCAAACTAAATTCAAATCAGCACTGCACCAGCTACTAAGAAGAAAATTAGCTCTACCCCAGCTGAAACCAGGACACAGTGTTTTAGTGATATGCAGTGTGCTACCACCTGGATTGACAGGGGTACTACACAGATCGAAATTCTCAATATCTACTAATCTAAAAAGGTCATTTATCTTTGCTTTGAGACTAAGATTAGATGATGAAATATGTTTATTAGTTAAATCTGGTCTCCAGGAGCATTTACAGAGGGACATCACAAATTTCCCATGGGTATATTTTGGCAATGAAAGCCTGCAGTATCAGAAACATATGCTGAATACTAGTAACAGCCATGAAACTTTCTCTGTAACTTCCTCAACTTGAAGTATGACAGCCTATTGGCAGAGACCAATTGCCAAAATTAAAGAAAGAAGAAAAAAAACCCAACCAGTATGTTTATATAGCAGAAGTGAGTGAAAGACAGTACGTCATGATTTTTTACATTGAATTCATGAGAATCAATCATTAGCCACAGCCAGGAACTACTGAACGGATCTGACCATGCTACTGTTTGTTTTCCTTTGTCAATACATTATCTGTGCTTCTGTAAACTTCTCAAAAAGGAAAAGAGTACAGCTGAAAACTACCAGAGTAAACTTGCTTTACATGAGCAATAATTATAGAATTACCGTAGACTGATTAGGCAAGCCTCCCAGAGAACAGGCCTATAGAACTGGGGACACATTTAGTTTCAGTATCACTGAATACCTATCATGAATATTAGTTGATCATTTTTTCTTGTAATTTTTATAAAAATGAGTGATTCCCATAATAAAAGTTATTTTCAAAAGATAAAAAGTATATTTATTATCCAGAATGAATAATAGCACAGTACAGATTGACATTTGTATATTCTCTCTCCGCCCTTCCCCCCTCCCCCCCCTCCTTTTTTTTTTTTTGGTGTAAAAAACTATTATATTTTTTGACAGTCACAACAAAAGAACAAGTGACAATATTTGAAGTGTTATAATTATTCATGACTTAGGAGGAAGAAAGCCCTCTTTCTCTCTCCACATTTGCAGGCCCTCCAAAGCATGCACCGTTAAACGATCAAACATTCCAGTCATACTTAGGGAACAGTTTAATGTGTTCTAAAGTCAATGGGAATCTTTCCACTACTCTTTGCATTAACTTGTTAGTCCATAGAGTTTTTAAGATAGGGATTGTCTTTTCATTGGGTACAAACCATGCAAAACAAAAATTATTTCAATCTTGATAACTTAGTGCAGATATAATTATCATAGAAAATAGTACTGGGTTTTCAATCCAATGTGTCAATGTGTAACCTATGTGAGGAAAAAAAAACCCAGTAATTTTTAAAAATATTTCCCTTTTTTCTTTCTCTTTTCAATGCTAGGTGACATCCCAGCCTCTGTTGCACTAACTTGTCTTTGGTATTGACTTTAGCAGTGCCAAGATTTTTCTGAAAGTATCAGTCTAACATGCAATTCTATATGATTTTATTTAAGGTAATTTGATACTATAACATTTTTAATTTTTTGCTAATTGGTTCCCATTACCTACTTTCTAATAAATATTTGACTAAAACACAATAAAATAGATGTTAAACACTGAAAGATAGATGAAATTAGATAAAGTATTTTACAGTGCTTCAGACTTGCAAATCCATAGGATTCCTATAGGTTGGAGCTCATTTACCAGCTAACACCTAATGTTTACCATAAGGTATATTGCAAGGTTTTTGGTTTGTTTTTTGGTTTTTTTTCTGTATTCAGAAAAAGTATAACCTATCAAAAGAATATGCCTTTTGCCTGGAAGTCTAAATATTTTTAGGTCAATTGATTCATATCTACTGCTTACTGTGCATTATTAGGTTAGTCAGCTGCTGACAAATGTTACACAGATTCCGAGTAAAGTTATTTTTATATCACTGTTTACAAATCTGAGTTTTCAGCTGGGATTAGGGAGATTAGAAAGCATAAACCATTAAAAAAAAAATCATGAAGATGTGTTAGCTTGTGGTAAGCCAGCAAATCTGTTATCAACTTTGGTTATCTTGTGTGTGTTTTGAACATAAGTGTTGCCTATGGCTGAAATTACCCAGTAGAGACAAACAGTAGACACACATGGTACGTCCATACCATGCACAGTATTCAACATACAAATTGGATTTTGGGTTCTAGCTGGATTCAGCTGGCCTCTAGCACAGCCTTAGGGCTTATGTCATCTGCACTGACAGACAGAAATGCCCAAGGAGCTGCTCTGCCAGAAAGAATCACAATGTCTCCTGCTCAAGCCCCTTCCACCTCTGACATACCATCATGTCTGGAGTTGGCAAAAAGGCAATGTTCGCTTGCACGAAGATACTCCTGCCTGAAGATATCATGCAGCTCCTTTACATTGCCAGACTGAAACAAGTTGTATTTTTGAGGGGCAAAGCCTGGGCTTTAAATGATTTAAAGCATGTCTGCAGTAGGAACGAGTACTCCCACAGCTAATCGAGTCAAGTCCAAAGAGATCCATAAATGGGAGGGTTTTGTCTTATTCATCCACAGCCTGATGTAAGAAGGTAAACTGTTGTAAACTGTTGTTATAACACAAGTTGCCACTTATAGCTGTGAATCCTAGTCTCAGTTAACAGAAAAATGGGAAACTGAAAACTGCGGAGCAGATGTGCTACCCGTTCTGTTGACCTTGCTATAATTCAGCAGCACCTCACAGAGCAGCACAACAGACAGCTATATGTAGTAACCTGCTGAATAAACAGATCTTGGAAGCCAGAATGCTTAGAAACCACCTTCTGAAAAGACCTAAACAGCTGCTTGATTTGTTCAAAAGTATCAGCTGCTATTTGAATGCTTGCTCCTGCTAAACCAAACTTTTGGAAGCAAAAACATTGTTTTCAGTTTTATGTGACCTTACCAAGACACACTTAACTTCATATAACCTCAGGGCTTCAGCTGGATTGCTTTTGCTTAATTATTTATGTATTATTTCTGTAGACACCTAAAACCCCAGTTATGCTGACTTCACTCTGCAGGTTAAATAGGAGAAACAATGCAGTCCAATGAGAGCTAAGCCACAGCTTTCTTTGGAGTCCTCTCAAAGTATGTGATGATAATATCCATCGTTAACAGAGTGCTAATACAGTATTATTCCCAAATTGCAAAGGTCAGCTCATGTGGAGACACAGCAGCAACAATGTCGATGCTAGCTGTTATTTTGCATTTCAAGGAATCCAAGTTTGAGAAATTATTTATCTAAGTTATCATCTTTAAAAATAGCTATCAAAAAAAGTAGGAAACAAGCTTTTTTTAAAGTATTGAATTAACAATTATTCAAAATGTGTAGGAAAACTACATGCATGCTCTGTTAGTATTGCCCAGATTATAGCATTTCTTTCCCAGCTTTCTAGTTTAACTGACTTGGTTGAAGTTAAGAGGCAAACTGCAGTTTTTTTCCACCTTTGGTCTTGACAAGTGCACTTCTAGCAGTGGGTTACAAAATGTTTTGTGAGTCATGTCAAATAGTGATAGAAATCCATTGTTTTCACCTCTCTCTCTTGAGTCCAGTGAGTGATCATGGGGTGCTGAGAGACAGTAACTGCATTTGATCATAGCAGATTGTTTTCACTCACCCTGCTGGCTGCATGGAATGACTGACAACCATACAAGGAAATAATAAGTGCTAAAAGGGGCAATGATATGTTGCTGAGAAAGGAAAAGAGAGAGCCAAAAATCACTCTGTTGTTAAAAATAAATTTGTAGGCGATGGCTGTAATAGTTGCTTACCACTTTTCAAAAGTGTTTTTACTACAATCTTATA
Organism: Microhierax caerulescens; assembly: GCA_035590215.1. Taxonomy (NCBI): domain Eukaryota; kingdom Metazoa; phylum Chordata; class Aves; order Falconiformes; family Falconidae; genus Microhierax; species Microhierax caerulescens. The sequence goes on from JAVJGJ010000014.1 coordinate 97,640,335, forward strand.
CAACTATGCTTCCACTTGCTGCATCCACCAGTTGTCTCTCATATTAAATACATATAATAACTGCTTCAGCTGCAGTTAAAAAAACACACTTCCTTTTTTATGTGATTGTACTAAGTCTCATGGGATGAAACTGCAAGAAATGTAATTGTTAATGCAAATAAGATATCAGTTAATATTACAGCTTTATTAATAATATGAAGTCAGGAAAGGCAGGTGATGACCAGCTAAGCCTGTCATTAGGGATGGCATTTTGCACAGGTTACCTTTTTTAAAAGGATAATACAATGCATCTTTTAATTTACAGTCCTGTAAAGAACACTGTCTGTGGTGGTGTTTGACAAAGAATTAGGAGATTTTCTTAGATTGTCTAGTCTTATATGTATCCTTCTCCCTCCCTTTCCCAGTCTGTCACATGTGTAGACATATCATAGAATCACATAATCACAGAATGGTTTGGGTTGGAAGGGACCTGAAAGATCATCTAGTTCCACCTGCTCTGCCACAGGCATAGACACCTTCCACTAGACCAGGTTGCTCAAAGCCCCATCCAGCCTGGCCTGGAGCACTACCAGGGATGGGGCAATTATAAATTATCTGGGCAACCTGTTCTGATGTCTCAACACCCTCACAGTAAAGAATTTCTTCCTGATATCTAACCTAAATCTACCTTCCTTCAGTTTAATGCCACTTCCCCTTGTCCTATCATTACACGCCCTTGTAAAAAGTCCCTCTCCAGCTTCCTCGTAGGGCCCTTTTAGGTACTGGAAGGTGGCTAGAAGGTCTGCCCGGAGCCTTCTCTTCTCCAGGCTGAACAACCTCAACTGTCTCAGTCTGTCTTCATAGGAGAAGTTCTCCAGTCCTCTGATCATCTTTGTGCTGCTCCTCTGGACTCACTCTAACAGGTCCATGTCCTTCTTATGTTGAGGGACCCAGAGCTGGATGCGGCACTCCAGGTGGGGTCTCACCAGAGTGGAGTAGAAGAGAGAGAATCCCCTCCCTCGACCTGCTGGCCACGCTTCTTTCGATACAGACCAGGATTCAGCTGGATTTCTGGGCTGTAAGCGCACATTGCTGGGCCATGTTGAGCCTTTCACCTACCAGCTCATCCAAGTCTTTCTCCTCAGGGATGCTCTGAATCCATTCTCTGCCCAGCCTGACTTGATACTGAGGGTTGCCTTGACCCAGGTGCAGGACCTTGCACTTGGCCTTGTTGAACTTAGTAAGGTTCACATGGGCCCACCTCTCAAGCCTGCCAAGGTCCCTCTGGACGGCATCTTTTACCTCCAGTGTGTCAACTGTACCACACAGCTTGGTGTCATCGGCAAACATGCTGAGGGTGTACTCAGTCCTACTGTCCATGTTGCCAACAAAGATGCTCAGCAGCACTGGTCCCAGTACCGACCCCCTCATTACTGGTCTCCATTTGGACATTGAGCTGTTGACCTCTGCTCTCTGAGAAGTGCTGAGTCCTATACTTGGGTCACAACTACTGCACCCACTACTAGTCTTGGGGAAGAGCGGCTGGAAAGCTGCATGGAAGGAAAGGACCTGGGGGTGCTGGCTGATGGCCGGCTGAACATGAGCCAGCCATGTGCCCAGGAGGCCAAGAAGGCCAATAGCATAGTCCACCTGAACTCTGTTCAGTTTTGGGCCACTCACTGCAAGGCAGATGTAGAGGTGCTGGAGCATGTCCAAAGAAGAGCAACAAAGCTAGTGAAGGGTCTAGAGAACAAGTCTTATGGGGAGCAGCTGAGGGAACTGGAGTTGTTTATCCTGGAGAAAAGGAGGCTCATGGAAGACCTTATGACTCTCTACAACTACCAGACAGGAGGCTGTAGGCAGGTGGGGGTTGGTCTCTTCTCCTAGATAACAAATGACAGGACAAGAGGAAATGGCCTCAAGCTGCACCAGGGGAGATTTTAGATTGGATAATTGGTACAATTTCTTCACTGAAAGGGTGGTGAAGCATTGGAACAGGCTTCCCAGGAAGGTGGTGGAATCTCCATCCCTGGAAGTGTTTAAAAGATGTGTAGATATCATGCTTAGGGTCATGATTTAGTAGTGGGCCTGGCAGTGTTAGGTTAATGGTTGGACTCAATTATCTTAAATGTCTTTTCCCATGTAAACAATTCTATGATTCTTGGAGTGCAACCATCCAGCCAATTCCCTATCCACTGAGAGTGATCCATCCGTTAAATCCATGTTTCTCCAGTTAAGAGATAAGGGTGTTGTAAGGGAGTGTCATATGCTTTACATAAGTCTTTGAAGTCTCTGGCCAGATTTAGTTCTATCAGAGCTTTAGCGTTCTAACCTGATCCCTGGCTGCTCAGACAAATTCTCTGTATTCCTCCCAGGCTACCTGTCCTTACTGCCACCCTCTGTAGACTTCCTTTTTGTGTTTGAGTTTGTCCAGGAATTACTTGTTCATACATGCAGGTTTCCTGGTGGTTTTGCCTGACTTCCTCTTCGTTGTTTTGTTTGCTCCTGAGCTTGGAGGTGGTCCTTGTATACTAACCAGCTTTGCTGGGCCCCTCTTTCCTTCAGGGCTTTAACCCATGGTACTCTATCAAGCAGACCCCTCAGGAGGGCAGTCTGGTCTTCTGAAGTCCAAGGCAGTGAGCTTGCTGTGTGCCTTCTTTTCTCCCCTAAGGATCTTGGACTCCACCATTTTATGGCCACTGCTGCCAAGGCTGCCCTGGAGCTTCACATTCCCCACCAGACCCTCCTTGTTGGTGAGACCAAGGTCCAGCATAGCGCCTCTCCTCGTTAGCTCCTCTGTCACTTGGAGAATAAAGTTATCATCAACACACTCCAGGAACCTGCTGGATTGCTTATGCCCTGCTGTGTTGTCCTTCCAACAGATATCAGCGTGGTTGAATTCCCCATGAGAAGCAGGGCCTGTGAATGTGAGGCTGCTCCCATCTGCCTCATGTGTTTGATCTTCCTGGTCGGGTGGCCTGTAGCAGATGCCATAAGCTCTGGGTTGATCAGCTCCTCATACATCCCCAGGTGGAGCTCTGAGCACTCTTGCAAGTCACTGACATACAGGGTGACAGTTCTTTCACTTTTCCCCTTCCTGTCCTTCTTAAAGAGCCTGTATCCTTTAATTCCAACACTGCAGTCACAGGAAACATCCCACCACGTCTCTGTGATGCCAATAAGATCTTAGCCTTGCGGGTATGTGCATGTCCATAACTCCACTTGTTTATTCCCCATGCTACATGTGTTTGCAGAGAAGCATTTAAGGTGGGCCCCTGATGAAGCTGACTAGTAAGCAGTAAGACTGGTTGGAGTGGCTGGAATTCCTTTGTGCAGGTATATAAGACAAAGAAACTAAGCAAGATTGACTTTTCATTACTTGGCATGAATTTAACACAGCTTTAAGTCAAAACAAGCAGCAGAGCCATAAAACTAATGGAACATATGGTTGAATAAGTGTGCTTAGTTACATTTACTACATCTACCCATATTAGTTTTAAATGTGTACTGTGATGGTATCCAAAGACCCCTATCAAAGTTAGGACCTGAGTGGAGATAGGTAAGAAAATATCTCTCCCAGAGAGTTATGTTCTAAACATCACACAAGAAGATGAAGGCTGAGAAGGATATGATCTATAAATAAATGAACATGACGGTGACTGACACAGTTTTATTTATTAAATGTTTGTTGTTGATGCTTTTCCCTAGGTAACTCATCCTGGGGAATTATCTTACAAACTTGTTGAAAATAATTAGCAGAAAAAATATCCATGGCAGATGAGGTTTTCAAAGCTTTTGTTAGATCCTGTCTAGGTCAATGGAATATTTTGCCAATGAGGACTTTGATAGCAGTAATGGAAGTCCACCTGAGCCTCTACTGATGATAATACTACCAGCAGACACACTGATAAATTATAATGGGCACAGCAGCAGCAGCAGCAGCCACTCCAGAAACATCCTTAAAGTGAATTTCCTTTAATGGCTGGGAAGACAAATGGCTCACATTTTATCATTGGATTCCTCCTCTTTCAGAAAATTGCCAATAAACTTCCTGTTCTTAGCTGAAGGTCTGGCAGCAACTTGGACATAACAAATTTAACCCATTCAGTGGCTTTCATCTGTTTATTTATGCCAGCTATTTGTTCAAACTGTTCTTCTTTTAGCCGACCGATCTTATGTCTTTTCATACCTGAAATTAAGATAATTTGTTTTTTAAATGGCTCACCGCTGAAGTAGTGTTTCTGAGGAGGTCAGACTCCTGTGAAGTTGTTATTCGACAGTGATTGCCTGTACTGTAAGTACCTAAATTCATGAGGTACTTCCCATTTAGATTGGGGTGTTCCTCTCTGGTCTTCCCAGACCCACTCAGCATGAACAGCTTGTACCTAACTCTCCCTAAACCCAGCCAGAACCCCAGAGCATTAGCTGTGGGCACCAAACAAATGTCACCACATTTCTGTGGCTTTATGAGCTACCTCGCACTGGCTGGGCTTGTGTGGTCTGTTAGCACTCTGATTTTCTTCCACTTAGCAAACAGTTGGAGCAGCCACAGCTTGAGACATTAATTATTCCCTTATCCCATATTCCCCTATCCCAAGTTGTTTGCTCTTGTTCTGCTACTGAAGACATCCTTGCAGCCAGCGTGGCAGAACAAATATTCTTTTTCTCTTATAGGTTAGTTTAAACTCCTATTCACTGCTCATTTGATATAGTGTGTTGCCTATACTAAGTGGTTAACACACACACAAACTTTTCTTCTGATGACTTAATTTCAGGGCATGATGATCTCTGGCAGTGGGACGGCACTGGAGCTAGTTTCACTAGTGCTTGTATATAAATGCTTTAGCTCTTTTAATTACAAGGTAAAACACATGGAAACTATGTGAAGGAAACTGCCTAACGTTTGGGATGGGCTAACAACATGCTGATGAAGAGGTGGCTCAGCTGACAGGTAAAACTTGACAGTGTTCTCATAGCTTGGGGATCTCATACCTTGGTCTGGTAAGTGGCTTGATACTTGAGGCATTTCAAAGAATATTTATGCATACCCAGATCGTCTTATGAAAGTCATTGTCAGGTACATTAATGTTTCCAGAATTGCCTGGTTGCTATATAATAGCTCTTTTTGCTCAAGCATTCAGTGAAGAAGATAGGAGGCTTGGATTCAATGCCTCCATCAGTCTGCGGAGTTTCAAAAATATTCTCAAAAGACTGCAGTATAATAGAGGTTAGTTTAGGTAGAAAGCACTCTCCACATTCTAGCTGAAAGTGTACTTTGGATAGCAAAAGAAACAAGATTATTTTGGCCAGGAAAAGCATGAATGATGTAATCCAGTGAGAAAGGCATTTGGAAATAGATATCACTACCTACTACCGAGACCATCTTTTATGTAATCATTTTGCAAAGAGGAAAATAATTCCAGTACTTCTGATCTTTTAATTGTCTCTCTTTGTAGTCCAAAAGCAGGAGATTTTCTAACAACTTCTAAGAATGATTTTTGCAGAAAACTAACTTGTCGTTTGAAGCTTGCAGCTATAGTGTTCTTTTGAAGTCCACAGGTCTGTAAGCAACATCTTACAGGCCACCAGCTGTCAAAGGAGTTACCTGCAGAGCTATTATGTTTGGGTTTGAACATCCAGATCCCTAATGTTGCGGCTGCAGATAAAACTTCGGTTGCTGAAGAAAGCCGTCTTGTGGGTGAATGTGAGCTGTGACATTAGCATTAGGTATTTAGGGACCATTTCATTTCTCTCTGCTTTCATTTAATGGTATTTCTGCTCTTCTTCCTGTGCTATTCAAGTGCAGTTTAAGTTGCACATATATACTGGTAAACTGCTTTTTGTTTCTGACACAGTGTTAGGCATATGCTTTTCCGTAATCCTTAAATTATGCTATAAATAATTCTTTCTAATATTAATAACTCATCAGCCTGTGTAGCACTTTAAAAGGTTACAGAGAGCTTGTAAGTTCTGACTCCAAGGCACTTTGATTCTAATCTAAAAGAGAATGGAAGCAGAGTGGATAGCTAGCCTCTGGTTAGCTCAGTCTTTCATATCAATGAAAGTTGCAGACTACATTTGTCAAGATCAAATCAAGATTTCTACGGGTATGCAGGGCAAACTGCACTTTTGGTGTCAATGTGAACCGTACATAGAATTCCCCAAAAAGTGTTTATCTGAAGCAAAATCTAACCATATAAACCCTTAAAAAATGGGCTGATTATACAGCAGAGGGAATAATCAGGCTTATTATTGAAGAAGACAGGGTTTTGTCTGTTTGTCTGTGGCAGGAGCTTTTTTAAATGCTATTAGTCATATTAACTACCACAGCACTCAAGGAGCCTGATGGCACTGTACCTGTACAGTGCCTAATACAGAAGATATAAGGGTCTGTCCTCCAAAGATACAGAGCTAAATGGCAATAGGGGTGTTGGCTGGGAGCATGCATGGGGATTGTCTTGACTCAGTGTAGTTATAAATTGTCACCTCGTGCCTTGTGCTGTGTTGATTAGATGGGGTGGTTTCTGGGCAAACTGCACGGGTAGAGCAAGTTTTCAACTCTCTAAAATATATTGCACAGAAATACACTGTATATCCTTTTTGCATGTTTCCAAACATGCGAAATGAAAATATACATTAATCTAATGATTAACTCATTTGTGTCTGAGAGATATTCTGAAGATTAAAGACACTATGCTACAGAAATGTTGCTATTGTGGTGTTGTCAGATATTGATCACACAAATATCAGCTTTTTTTCATTATTATTCATTTTTTGTAGTAGAAAAAATCAGCAAAGGCTGAGCATGTGAGATCTTAGTAAGGATCTCAATGACAACATTAAATAATTGCAGGAAAAGTTTACAAATGCTATCTATAATGAAAAATATCAATGGCAACCAACTGGCTTTCCATAGATGTTAGAAAAGATGTATGCATTGTAAATTGATTTCATTATAGAGTGATACCTGTATTAAAACTGAGAACATAGGTCACATCTTAAGATGAGAGAATCATCTTAATCAAGGAAAAAAATGTAGACATGATGATTAGTAACTGGGAACATGAGTTCCCAGCTCAGACCAAATGTGATCCTTGTAAAAACAAAAATGAGAGTTTGGAGTAAAATACTGCATCGATGTGACACCAGTGACAATTCTATACCCTATTCCAGAGTTAACATTTTGAAAAGGATCTTGATAAATGGTGAAGGTTGAGAAAAGCCTTGTAAGGATGAATCATAGTCTGGAAAGCCTGACTTGTAGTAAGATGCTAACAAAACAGAATCTAATTATCTCAACAATGAAAAGGTTAGAAGGTTGACTAATCATGATCTGTGAAGTACCTAAGTTGCAAAAAGAAGTTAATACTAAAAGGCTCTTTAACAGACAAAGCAACAGTGAAGTTCAGTTTTGTCGGACTACAATTCAGGAATGTGATTTTGACAGTGAGAGTAATTAGGTACTGGTAAAATTTACTCAGATGCTGTAGCACCTGTACAAAATAAAATATTTACTTCTCCCCCACCCCCACCCCCCAAAAAAAGAACCCCAACAACCCACAA
>JAVJGJ010000014.1:97653592-97666517 GCA_035590215.1 Microhierax caerulescens
GTGCGGGAGCACGGCGGGGCAGCAGCGGGACCCGCGAGGGGAGCTGACGTGGGTGTCCGGGTTGGGACACCCCGCGGGTGAGAGCGGGGAGGTGGGAAATCGTGCGGCATTGGAGGTGGGGGCGCAGCGCTCCGCCGGCGGCAGGGCGCGATGCGGGGGGAGCACCTGGCTGGGCCGGCGGGGCTGCCGGTGCGGGCTGCGGTGGCCTCGGTGATGCAGCGAGCAGGGGGCGGTGAGAGCCGCTCAAACGGTGGTGCAAGGTGCCTGCGTGCAGCTTTTGGCATCTGTAGGCTTTGTGGAGGTGCTGCTTGTCACAAGGGTGGCAGGAAGGCATATGCAAGTTTAGCTGGTTTGCAGTTAAAAACAAAGCACCCGAAAAAAAAAAAAAAAAAAAAAGAGATAAAAGAAAAAAGGGCTCTTTAGCCATATTTGATCCATGTTGAAAGCAAACGCCTGTAAAACTCCAGCCTGTTTTTTGTTTTTAAATAATTGATAATGTTAAGTGCTTATATGCATCTGTTTAGAAGCAGGTGATCAGAAAGCAAAGCGTAATTGGATGAATTTACAAGCCATTACACCAAAATTGAAATCTCTGATATTTTTCTCCTCCTAAAACGTAACTGCTAATTTAGATATCGCATAAACTGAAGGGTAATAGTCCACATCCCATGGGACAAAAAATAAGTTTATTAATTATGAGATGTTTAAATCCTCTGTTAGCACTAAATAATTAAACTATTTTACGTCACTCTAAGAAAATAAGTTATTTTCACTAACTTTAATTCCTAGATAAGGAATTATCAAATTTTTGAATCAATTTCAAAGTGTTTGAAAAAACAACTTTGCTTTGTTACAGTGAGCTATTTCATATGTTGAATGAACCGAGCATTTTATTTTCATTTTACTTACAAAATAGGCATTTGATATTCTATTAATATCACCTATGTAAGCTTCTATATACATTGCACCCACATAAATATGCGTTAAGGCAGGACATTTCAAATATTTTTTGCTTATACTACTGAGCAGAGGTTGCATGCATTGTCTTATGAATCATACCCCAATGAATCATTAGAGACTGGCAATATGAAAGCACGTCATGCAGTTTCTGGTAACTCAGAACAAAAAGATCTATGATGGCATGTATTTTCCTAAGAATAATATAAAATGAAATTTAATTGTTACCTACTCATTTTTATAATCTTGAAATTATTATCCCTTTGAGTATAAATACAGCTGTTACCGCTCTCTCTTTTCCCTATTGATATGCCTGTATATCATATAGATGCAATTATTGTTGGTATGCTGTGTGCAAGTACAACTTATTAAGCTGTACCAGATACTAAACTGAAATGTAGTTTGGCATCCAAAATGCCTTGGTCCTCAAGAGGATTTAATTCAAAACTATTTAAAATATCTTTTTTGGTTTTCTCTCCCCACCCCACCCCCACCCCACCCCCATTTAATTTAACAGCCTTGAACCTTGAAGTTTGGTGTCTACTGGAAAACATTTATGTAGACAAGAAAATGTATTTTCTTCATTCTGCTTTTCTGCCTAGAATTGTTTTAAAATGCTGTGAAGTATCACAAACATGTAGACTGTAAATTCAAAAATTCCCAATGTTTTTTCTTGATCAGGAAAGTGCAGAGGTCAGTGATTTCTCATTTCTTTTAAAGGCATCACAATGCAAGCAAACAAAAGCAAGTCTCAAAAGCATGAATGAAACAGGCCAACTGGATTATATCAGGACAAGTGACAAAACCAGTGGGTTTAGTGGTGATGCCATGCTAGCCTATATATTTTTTATTCTTACAAATATTTTATCTTTGTAGCTGATCCTATGTTCTTGGGCAGATCATTCTACCTGACAATTTTTACATCTGATAAAAATGTCAATCTTAATAGGCATCATTCAGCTGAAGACCTGTCATGTAGAGATGAAGGCAAGAGGCAGAAAGAAAAGCTGTTTAACTGAAGCTCTGTATTAAAGATATCATATAGAAAAAAGGATTTGTTTTGCTTTTTCTTAAGAAAAGAGTGATTCAAGGAACATTTACTGACTGCTGCATGGAGGTTTGCACATTTGTTTTTGACAGGTTCTCAATACAGCCTCCTCTTGGCCTTTCAAACACACATGCTGCTATTTGATGGCTGAATCACATAGTGTAAAGAACAGCTCCACCTGGGTAGGACAGGAATAAGCATCATACTATATAACCAGCATATAATTTAGTCATTCTGTCACTTGAAGACTTGTCATCGAGATTCAAGATCTCTTCTGCATGAATAAGATTGGTTAGTTATGTGCACTGAATTACAAGGATGTGAGTCTTTAAATTTTTTTTTAAATCTATTAAAACCAAAACAAACATGAGCTGCACAAATCAATATAAGTCTCTCATGTCCAGCTGCAGCTATCCTCTGCCACTGTTCAACTCATGCTCCCAAGCAATGTTTGTAAAGCATTTATGCTGTGAGCCATTTCGATCCTCACACCTGACAAGGTTATGTACTCAACTCTGTCACCTTTTAATAGTTCTCAACTTCCCATTGTGTTTGTTTTAGTCGTCCTCAGATTGGATTTGGAAGAAAAAAGAAAAAAAAAGGCAATAAAAAAACCCCAAACACCGAAGAAAAAAACCCACATTGCTGTCTAGTGGAGGAAACCCCAAGTTTTATTAACAATACTCTTGGAAGATTATTTGCAATGAGATAGGACATAATGCTAATCAACTTTTCACAACTTAAAAACAGATCTAAAGATAGAGAAGAGAAAATTGAAAAATATTATTTATAGACAGTTTGCAGTGGCTTAATTTAAAAGGTAGGAATTTTTTCTGAAGATGTTACAAGCAAATTCATCCCTCTTTAACCCATGTAAACTAATGGGATGAATTTTGACATGAAAAATAAGCTGTATATGAAACAGGGTTACTTTATGGCCTGCATGCCTAGCTCGCATAAGGATCTGAATAGAAGCAGCCCTTGTAGAACACTGGCTTTTCCTGTGAGATCTGTAGTGGGGCTTTACCAGTGTCACAGCTAATTCAAACTGAATGCATGACCACATGCTGGAACGATTCCTAGCTAGGAATGCTCAGATTTGTACTGTAATAATCTAAAAATAAATTGTAGTCACTGATGTCACAATGTGTGATTCTTTCTTTCGGCTGTCTTCTGTGCTGAGCCCACACACCACTCAGTGTCACAGGACGTATTTCGGTACGTGCATGCCACTGACTAGCTTCAGTAGAGGGTTAGGATTTTCCATGCTTGTCTTTCCTCTGTTATTTATGTGCTCAGTGAGATTTGCAACTTGATGGGGAGGCTAAGCCTTTCAAGAGAGGTAAGCTTCAAAAATGAATGGCACTCTTACTAGAAAAAAATATTTGATGCTATCACAGTGGACTGATTCAATTCACTCTGAAAACTGGAGGAGTACGTAGCTGTCATAAATTTATTCTTATTCAAATAACTTCCTTTAATTCTTTTTCATTGCTTATAGAGGGACTATTTTAAAATATTGCACAGACTGAGTTTTATATTAGACAGAATGTAATATTTTAATAATAATGTAACTATATAAGAGATTTGTAGAATAAAATGTTTGGTTTTCTTCCTAGAGTAGCCAGCAGTCAATTACAGCTAATTCTGCAGTAGCTGTTATGATTTCATATATAGAATGAATTAGCTGATTTTTATTTACTTGTATATGAATTTATTTTAAAATAATTCAAAAGGTAATTTTGAGATTTAGTTACACAACTCATTGAGACTAAAACCAGTTTGGTATTTCACCACAGTAGAAAAATAGATGAGGTAGTAGTGGCATGATTTGATAGTAGCAAACTTCCATCTAACAGCATCTTTCAGACTTGCATCTATTGAATGCAGTAGACAAAAATATATAGCCTGCTGCTGCTCAGTGCAAATGAGTCTAGAGGTAAGACCTTTCCTTTGTCCTCCAAGTGGAGGCAGTTACTGGCATTTAGGAGAGAGGTCTAGTACAGCCAGAAATGGAAGAAGGCAATCACGAATAGGATTTCTGTCCCGAACTCTTGCTTGAAGGGCTCTAACCGCTTGATCATTTTGAAAACACCGATTGCTGTGGTGTCTCGGTCAGTTACAGGCCCAGTACAGACCAAGAAGAAACAGATTTTCAAATTCTTGAGGCTGTGCTCGGTAGCGTGGCTGTCAGGTTACCCGTCTTTCTGAGTGAGGCTGGCCGGCCATGTTGACTAGCGCCATCACGTGGTGATCCTGTGATACTGTTGCCAGACATCTGTGGGTTGGTGGTCAAGCTTCTCTATGTTTTAAAGTCAGTTTGGACCCTTAGTGAAAAAAATAGTCAGTTTAATGGCAAGAAGACTTCTTTCAGAAAACCTGTTTAGAAGTACTGTGGACAGGGCTCAAACAGTTACGTTTTCTGTATCAGGATTTCTTTCATGCTTTTGAACTCTGGTGGAAAGTAAGTGGACGAACTTCAGTAACTCTCCAGTTTGATGGGTCCTTTTATTCCAAAACAGACTGCAGTAATCAGCTCCAAATACCTATTTTTTTTTTATATTCCAACAAACAGATATTACTTTATTTGTGATACTTTTGACTTCTGAGATGCACAAGCCTTACTTCCTATCCATCCAAATGCAATAAATCAAGGACAAAGCTGATAGCCTCATTTTGAAATAAAAAAATTTGGAATGGAACCAAATTCTTAGTGTTTATTTCTATATCTTCATTTCAGATTGACTTTTATGGTCCTAATTTTAGACTTAATTTTTAAGGTTTTCGTAAATCTTAAGCTAGATGTAACAGTCAGTTTTTCTTTTGTTAAAGTTGTTTGCAGACACTATGCAGAATTCTGCCATTAAAAAAAGCAGGGAATTAGTAAACATTGATCAATAGTATAATTATATCTCTAAAAATTAAAACCTTTTTTTTTCCCTTTCTCTCTATTACTTTACTTATTTTAGTCCATCAGTCTATATCACTTATCCATTAAATATCTCTTTCAAACACTTGGACATATACAGAACAAATTATATGAAAATTATATAGGGAATATATTTATGCTCTAAGATATGATTCAACCTTTTCTGACCTACTGTGTATGATTTTCAGATCTGTCTTTTAAAATAAACAAAATCAGTATATTTTTCATATGGGATCATGTAAGTTATGGCTGTGTGCTGCCTAACATACAAGAAATTTTTACTCATTTTCTTATTGGATGTAGCATAAACCATTAATATTAAAAGACTTGTGTAATAGGACTGGCATTAACAGACCATTGACAGCTATGTGTCCTGGCATCAGTTCTTGTTGGATTCAGTGCAAAAATTCCTCGTAATTTCCAAAGGCTTTTATTCAGGTCCTATGAGTAAGTACTGTTTGGACAGAATTATATGGAATATTTGTATAGAACTGGCAACATGATACAGCTTAAAAGTTTTCTCCCAACTTCATGTTAAGTTCTGTTAAGGAAATTGTCTTCAAACCTTTTTTGGAACAGTAAAAATGGAAGCAGTAGGTTCTGAAAAATGATGCATCTCCATCTCTTCCTTGAAGAGCTTCTTATAGGTGTGGATGTTTATGTGTACTAGAAAAGTATCCTAGAATATATAGGAGCATATACTGTCTCAATTCATGTTCTGTTGGTGACTCTGTTTATAAAGACAAATGGTTGTATAGACTTGTTACTACCTCTTGATTTCTTCCTGAAGTTTCTTGGATTTGCTTTTCAAGAGAAGCTGGGTGCATGTTAGTAACCAGACTGATGGAGTACACACACGCAGTGCGTACACCTTTCCATGCAGGCATCTTGCTAGCTGTGGCTGTGCTGAAGAGACAGGTTTTGCCTTACCTCCAAACCAGCTCTGTAGTACAGCTCTTATCTCCCTGTACATTCGGTTGTCCTAGTTTGGGATCAGAGATTTCAGTATTATTTTATAGGTGATTGTGAACAAAAAAGGGCAAAAATTCTCTCCTGGATTCCAGAGGAATTATGAAAGAAGAGGTGAAACCAATGTGAATCTTTGGTACATCTGCCATTACCAAAACGCTCTCTGAAGTTTGTAAAGTAATAGGACTGTATCTGGATTTCATGGGATATGTCAGGCAAATAAAAAAAGATTCTAGCAACAACCAGAGGAAGAAGCTAGCAAGTTACTGTGTGTGTGATGTACCCTTCACCCAGACTTTAGAGCAGATGGTTCAATGCAGTAGTTCAGGACAACATTCATCAATCAGTGCTGCTTCTCAGTCAGGTGCATAGTCACCAACTTGTTGGCTGAAGTCTCCCAAGCCAAATGTATCTCTATCACTAACATAATTATTATAATGCCTGCCTACTGCATTTTATATTATCTACATGGAGGCAAAGATAAGTTCTCAGTACACAATGGCGTAAAGGGAAGTAGAACTTCCTGCAAATTATGCACAGCTGGACAGATGAGCTGTGCTGCCCGAGGCTGTGAATTTGTATTAACACAGCCAGCAGTAGGTCTGCTGCCTGCATTAGAAATGTTCAGTGTGTCTAGTTTCCAATGCGCAGGTGGTGAATTGGGGGACAGATGATGTAGATCCACTGGTTTTGACAGATTAAATAACAGCAGTTGGCATAACTGGAAATTAATCACGGAGCTGGAGGAGATCTCCTTAGGGAAGAGCTAGCATATTAATTTCATGCTCATTGTGATAATACTTAGTGTAGGTGCACAAATTATAGTACAGGATAGGTGGACTTACTGCTTTAATCTAAACAGGTTAATAGTTATTAAGAAAATACATGACTTTGTTTAATCTTACATTTTTTATGTCTTTCTTTTTCTTAAGATCTTGTAGCTGAACTGTGAGTTATGGTTTTTGAAGATAAATGCTTAGTGTTTATATTGCTTTGATGTCATCTTTACATATGTTTCAGATACAGTGCCTTAGGAATTTGATAATGCAGGTCAGCTGGCAGAAATATTTAAAGAACAGAGTAAATTAGAGGGACCAGTAAGACTTTTATACTACTGGACTGGGAAAGGCATGCAACATTGATTTGTCTGCCCTGATCTGGTACAAAGGTGAGATATTACTAAAATGCAGTGGGTTAACAGTGCAGTTAGCATGTACCATTATCTTACATTGAGTTGTTATGGTCACGGAGTAGCACGCAAGCCCAAGCAAATGTCGTTCCCCCCTAGAATAGCCACCTGGCCCATCTTCATTTGCACTATAGTGTATTAAATATATATTTCTCCTCAGAATTGCCAGTCTGTATTTTCCTTTCCCTGTTTGCTTTGAACATAAGATGTTACAGTGAAGTGTCCTCCTGCCCAAATCTGTCTTGTCTAAGAGTTTTGGTTTCAGAAAAGTGAAATTAAAACGTGTAGTTAGGATCTTTCATTTTCTTTAATTCTGCCTTTCCTGCGAGTTGATTGTTTTTCTTTTTCTGTTTGTCTCTGCTTTTTCTTTTCCTGTAACATTGTAATTTGTCTTAGCGTCCCAGATCCTGTGAAGTGCTTTCTTCCATTCATGACTTATTTAAAGATGTAATACTAGTCAATATGATGATGATGGCTTCAATAGCTAAAGCAAAAGCCCCATTATCTCTTCGGTGATTTGCATTAGCAGTTCTGTTATGCTTAATTTGAGTGCCTTTTTGTGATGTATTTCTTGTTCTGGAAATAGAAATTATATTAGTAATGCAGAAGTTATATTAGCAAAGCTGTAGAAAGGACAGGAGATGGAAGTGATTTTAATAGTGGTAGTGTGTTGAATTCTGTAAAGTTATTAGCGAGGTAAGAATTGGAAGCTAAATAAATCTTTCATTTTGTATATGAGTAAATGATCACTGGACCATAACCCTTTGCAGAAACGTCCTTCTGTGGGCCCTGGAGGGTGGCCATTTGGTTAGGCTTGATATTACACTGCTTTCTGAAAGCAGTTAGAGCTGGTTTATTCAAAAGCAACCAGAATGCATAAAGTTGGAGAAGATAATGACTGGAGCCAAAGGCATCAATAAGGATGATGGAGAGATGGTCCAGTTCCATTTTTGAAGAAAATTCATGGGTTTCTTAACAGCAATGATAGCATTTGTGGCACCACTTCTCCCTCTGAAGACCTGAAAGCTAAGCACTGCGCATAATTGTGTCTGAGGAGATGGCATAATCCAGTTCTTACCTGTTCTGTGCAAGATGAGGATACTTCTTAAATGACCCATCCTCTCCTCCTCTTATTCATCATTCCTACCTTTGCATGGTGTTTTCCTTCTCTTGCTTTTCATCACTTCAAGATGCCTGTCCTAGTCAGAGGCTGTAAACAGGCAATGAGTCTTAGACAGATTGCTGGTTTCAAAAGAAGGTTAATATGATTAACTTTCATACAAAAAGAGTAACAGAAGAGTGAGCGCGATGCGGTAAGTCAGTTGCAGTTTTGGTAGTCTCAAAACAAATACAGGGTGCTCCCTAAAGAAATAATCTGAGAATGTAAGATAAGGATAGGAATGCAGCGATGACACATAAGGACAGTGGACATGCTAGAGCACAGAGAATAGAGTAGCAAGAGGAGTGGCAGTTCAAATACTGGATTCTGGGGAGCTCATAATTAGTGGGATATGAGTCAAGGCAGACTTAGAAGGGGAGGTGATGCTTTTGGACACGACAGTTTGGTTTAGTCTGAGGGTGTGCAATACATTAGAAGTAAGTTCACTATATGGATCGAGGTAAAAATATGATGCTCAGTATCATCATCATTCGGTAGGGACCTAGATTGTACTCTTTGAAATTGAGTCTGTTTTCTTCTGAATAATCTTTTAAAATATTTTTTTATCCAAATAAAGCATTTATTAAAACATCAGTATTGCTTTTGAAAGGAAACGATATCCAGTGGATCATCACTGAATATATTTCTGTTTAGGATTATTTGTCTGGTTGGGCTTATCCCATTTTTCCCAAGAGTCATAATAAATCATCTTTTCTGTTTCATTTCAAATACATTGGGGTTTTTTGGTGATAGATTGTTTGGGGTTTTTTAGTTTGTTGGTTTGGTGTTAGTTTTGTTTGGTGGGTTTTTT
Source organism: Microhierax caerulescens (assembly GCA_035590215.1). Lineage (NCBI taxonomy): Eukaryota > Metazoa > Chordata > Aves > Falconiformes > Falconidae > Microhierax > Microhierax caerulescens. The sequence continues at coordinate 97,662,655 of JAVJGJ010000014.1, forward strand.
TTCCCCCTAGTATGGCAAAATTTACTATTAACCTGCAGTTCCTCAGAGAAATTAGTCTTGTAGAGAAGTCATACAGAATGTGGAGAAATTTACCTGGGATTACATAAAGGCAGTCTTAACAAAGTGTGTGGGTTTTGATGGTTCTGTCACTGGTACATGGAGGGGCTAGGCATTAGAGTAAAATGTATCTTCACATGTACCTTCATCCTACTCATGTACATCACTCAAATATGTTAATGTAATAGCTGCCAAAGACTCTGTGAAGGGGCTGCTGTACCACTATTTCACATCTAAGTTATTTTCCATAGTTATAAACCTTTTCTCTGAACACTTTTATTTTTTTTAAATTGATGTACCTCTGCACAGTCCAAAACATTGTCCTTTAAAATAGTAGATCTTTGGTGAGAAATAAAGCAGCCAGGAAATCAGTTTTTCCTCAGAGTATGCACAGTACTAGCCTTTCTTTCGTGTCCTTAATAAAGAAGCTTCTCTTAATGGACATATTACATATATCAGCACTTTTAAGAGCTATTTTTCTTCAGTTGCTGTGAGCTGTATATTTAAAAGATTACAAACATGACTAAGACCTCATCGGCACTGTTTTTATGTTGCTTTATACCATGCTCTTCAGTGGCACTGAGCCTAATATTTGAGCATCTAGAGATATTAATTTAGTGCTTAAAAACAGATAGTGAGGTTCCAGGATTTTTCTCCTCTTTTTGCAGCCAGCTTCTCATCATTTAATGTATTAATTTGGCAGAGGTCTCTTTTCAGCTAAGAAGAACTTGTTCTCTGTGGAGTAAATTGTTTACCAGCCAGCTATATATGTTTGCCCTAGTGAATGTGAGTGAAATGGTCCATCACAAATTCATGTAACTGCATTAACCTTCTTGACACTGTGAGTCTGAAAAGTTAAGACAAGGATAGAGGTGAATGACAGGAGGTGGTGAAAATGTGATTCTTGAACATGACACACATTTTACTATGTGCAAATAGGCTTAGAACTTGAGTGATTTTTAGAGATGAAATTATGTTCTAATTTTATTTGTCCCCTTTAGATTATTCTTGATAAACAGGAAGATTTTATTTTTTCAGAACTTAAAGTCAAGTGGAAATGTTTTAAATTCTGAATCCATGCTAACTTCTAGTATGTGCTCAGATTAGACAGAAGTTTCATGTACAGGAGGATGAAAAATCAAATGGAGGAGGAAAAAATCCCCTACAACTGACTTTATTACCTTATACCAATTCCTTTTTCTGCTCTGACATGCACCAGGATTGATTATTTATAGTACATACTTTCTATGAATAAGTAAGCATTGCATTTTATATAAGGAGATAGCTCAGCTGAGAAGTAGTTTTCTAAAGAAGATTGATAAAAAGTTTTGCTGAGGAACTCGTTTTTTTGTAGAACAATATTTTGTCTTTGTTTGCAAAACCAAACATTTTTTCACAAAAAATAAATAGAATAGATTAGAAAAAGATAAAGAATCTAGACTGTGTCTAGACTGTTACATGCTTTCCAAAGTCTTTTGTATATCTTTGAGAACAGATTTTTTTGAGGGGAAGAGAGAGGCAAAGGAATGACTTTCTAGGGTGGGGTTTTTTTTTGATGTTGTTTGTTTTGTTTTGTTTTGGCTTATGTTCTGTAGGAGGGGAAATGGTTTTCAGGTATCTAGACTGAGAAAATCCCAGACCTGCAACGCTACTCAATTCTGCTTCAGAAGTGCACAAGATGGTCACTTAGGGAAGGAGGGGAGAGGGTGAGAATGCAGAAATTGCTGAAATACAGAATCAGGATATAGCTCCAGCACTCTGACTGGGAAATGCTTCTGGGTTCTGTGATCTCGGTGTAACTACAGTCATGCCAGGAGTCACTCTGGCCTCTCCACCACAATTTTGAAAGTAGTGAACTGGTTTTGGCTCTTTTCTTTTTCCCAGGCTGACAGCCTAGAGGCACAGGAAAGAATTTTCATTTTAGATTTTTGTAAGTATTTGTACGCAAGGGTGTTGGGACAGGCTTACATACACAGAGTTGTATTAGTGTCATCTAATGCATAATGCTACTTTGGGCAGAAAATACCAGAAAAATAGTAACCAAATGGGAGAGAGGAAAGGAAAGGGCAGACTCTCCCCAGTGGCAGGTTGGGAAAAGCAGTGGCAGTGGTGGGATGTCCCTGATGAGCACTTTTATCCGGGTTTTTTCTCTGGTGCAGCAAGTGCAAAGAATGAAGATGACAATTCTTTTTTTTTTTGCCATGATGATTCTTTTTTTTTTTTGCCATGCTTCTCCTTTCACACTGTATACTCAAGACCATGTGAAAATTCCCACTGGTTGTTTCTATTCTTGATGCTATTAATGCTGATTGGAGTATGGCAATTTTTAGGTTCAAGTGTTACATGTTGGTTATTAACATTTATTATTGGTCAATATTTAATACATATTTAAATAGCTATTATCTGTTTTTCCATGCACTAAGTTTTGGTTTTCTCTATTATGAACTAAAACCTACAAAACAAAAGGTGAGGGAAGTTGGTGTGGGACGGTGGACAAAAGAGGGACCATTCTCACTGTAGAGGTAGTTGTTTCCATGAGTGCTTACCATTGCAAAACTGTTGGCATTTGCAGTTTCAAGACTTTGAGCGTAACAACACAAGACCTAGAGTTTGAGAACATCAAGGGAAAAAGAAAGCTACTGCTATAGAGGAAAGCTTACAAAGCCGTGAATTGTAGACCCTTGGCATTACTAAAGCTGAGGTGTTAGCTACACAAGGCAAAACATTCCTTAACAACATTCAGGAATCAAAAATTCCTATTAGGTCACTTAAGCTTAACATCAAATATATGAAAATTAGGATCATGTAAACATAGCTTAGCATGTTCTCCCTAATATTGCCTTTTCTTCAGAAAGGGAGAGTCGAGAGAATTCCAAGAGTCTTTTTGTTTGTCTAGCTTGCTTTAGGCAAAGGTATAGCATATCAGAATACCTTCATTTTCAAACTATTTAATGATCTTCTGAGATAAAAGAAAAAAAAAAGAGAAAAAAAGATAAATTTACCTTGTGTTTTGCTATATTCCCAAAACTAGAGCCAGTATTTGTTTGTACACTGTTTCAAGTATAAGGTGACTTTGTATGCCCTTATAACTTCTATTATTTTATAATCTATCCTTTGGAAGGAAGGGTGTCCTCTTCTCCTAAGACTACATCATTTATCAAACAGTAATTGCCATGGTAAATTTAGATTCACTGTGAAGTTGTAAATCACCACAAGAATTGCCCGATATCCACATTACCCTATGCCTCAAGGTATTCCAAATGACAAAATCTAGCCACAGGCACTAACGACACATACAGTGATTGCTGTCATACCTTGGTGCAGTTCCCAGAAATGCCACATTCAGAAGGCTGTACTTTGAGGAATGATGTTGCAGGATCAGATGGCTAACTTCATTAGAAGCTGAGGTACCACCACAGGGAGTACAGTTACCCTTGATGATCTAGACCTTTGTAGTGGCAAACAGCAGTGCCCACAGAATTTCTTGAGCTGGTTACCAACTGATTCAGTCTTCCAAACATATTCCAACTGTGGCAGATTTTTTTTCATCACATTTTTAAGACTAGCTGCAGTTTTGTTTCCTGAGAAAGCTATACATTGAAGGAATACAAAAGTTCCTTAATAGTCCAAGTAACTACTTCAGATCATGAGATCAGTTGTCCAGTGGTTGAATGTCTCAGAGTAATTTCTCTTAGAGGTTGCCTGATGCAAGCTGAAGAAGGTGATTGTGTAGATTTTGGATTGTTCTGATGTAAGAACTGGGGACACACACCCCCCCCCAATCCCCCCAAAAAGTAACATACACA